>OZ014481.1:29745412-30945412 GCA_963965965.1 Trididemnum nubilum | reverse complement strand
AATAGCCATTGTAATGCCATTTGGATTAATTTCGCTCGTTTGTAAAACCATTTAAAAGAATTCCCAAAATTTGGAAGACCTTTAACGTTAAAATTGAATTACTTAGCCCCTTCTGCTCCATTTAGTTCCTGGTAAAATTAAAAAACGTTTAAAAGTATTCATGTTTGAGATAAGTTTTATGCTCTGATGAACTTCAAAAACTGTTTAAAACTATTCATGTGTGATATAAGTTTTATGTTTTCGCGGGAACCTAGAGAGCGGAGCCCCTAGCGCTGAACCAAAATGCCATATGGTATATCCGGCCCTGGCCACCGCAACGGCTAGATTGCTTGGCCCTCAATTGGAAGTAAGCATAAAGCACTTTTTCCAAGGACACAACGAGGCAGAGATGGAACCGGCCAGGATTTTCTCGACCCGACCGGTAAACTTCAAAATCTACAGTACGTGGTTTGGTTTCTGATGGCCCGGTCGACCGTTTTTTTTTGCAGAAGATTTTTACTCTCTGTTCAATGCATTTAATAAAAATTTTCAAAAGCGGGGGCATGGGTGAGGTGTTAAATTTTGTGACTCTGGACGGGGGGTTTCAGAAAAAAAAACGCAAAAAAGTTTTGCCTTTTTTTGCAAAAATAACTCAATTTTAAGACCTTTTTGAGGTAAATTTCGGTTTGAATGACCTGTTTTGAGCAGCGCAAATGTGCACAAAATAAGCATAAACTGGAAGGCACAAGCTAAGTTATTAGACATTCTCTCTAATGATATTATGCGTAACGCCAAGAAAAGAAGTTAAAATTTTTTAGCTATTGGTGATAGTTTATTTGCGATTTGCCGAGCAGCAAACATTAACTTATTATGACATTGGCTAGAAAATATTCAAATTACAATGTGCCCCAGCAGTTTGTGGAAATGCTGCTACTTCAGAACAAGCCATGGCTACTTATATATGAAAAAAATTAAGAGCAATGTCTTTCTTACCCGGTGTACAGTGTGGTAAATTTAAGTTGAAAAAAGCTTTTCAAAGCGGCAAGATTTTTGCATGTACTAAAAAATCTGAAATCTGCGCCACTTCTACTCTCAAGCTGATTAAAATGATGCTAAAATGCCTCGTAGCGTAAGCCTCTTCAACACGCATGCTTTATTATAATTAGAGTACACGATTTTAACGTATATTTTGCACTTTTTTGCTTTGTGCCGTGGCCAAAGAGGGGGGGGGGAGCATGGTACAATGCCCCCTCCTAAATACGTCCCTGGATGTGCATGTCTTAATTATCACGGCATATTGGTCACAGCTTGAAACCCTTCAACAAGTGTTTTCAAAAGGTGTGGTTTGTTAACAGGGATGTGGAAGCAGTCAAATTTTCAATGCTTTCGCTTCCAGTTCCTCTTGATGTTTTATGCTTCCGAGTTCGCTTCCACTTCCTCACTTTTGGAATTTTTTGCTTCCGCTTCCGGCTCCGGATAGAGCTAGTCGCTTCCGAGTTCGTTTCCACTTCCAGTCTTTTTCATCAAAGTGCTTCCGCTTCCACAAAAATTTAACCGCTTCCACCACTTCCGCTTCCAGCTTCCGCTTCCACATCCTTCCTCAGTATGAAACAGCTAATTGCATTTAGTTTGAAAAAAAAGCAGGCAAGTTTACTTTGTAAGCTATTTTATTTGACTTGTGTTGTCGACAGGGCATGGCATGAAATGGAAACGATTTTTCCATATTCCATAATGGCAATTTTCGTCCATTACATTTCCATTCCATACTAAAAGTCTTCCATTCCATATTTCATTCAATTCTAAAATTTTCTTCCATATTCCATTCCATACTTCCATACCAAAGAAAGTGTAGACTGGAAGCAATGCAACGTCTATTTTGCTGCTTTGCATCTTTGCAATGTTGTAAGCAACCGCTCGTGAAGGTGCGTCGACAATACTAAGATGCCACAGTCGGTATCTAGTATGCGTATTGCACATGGTTTAGTGCAAAGGCGTAGCCAGGATTTAGGATTGGGGGAGGGCTAAACAGTAAATCACATGCAATGACGTCATCAGAAATTTTCAAAAAGAGAGACTTTTTATGGGGCAAAAAATGAAAGACCAAAAGCTGGAAGTCTGCTTCAGCACGTAACCAGGATTTGCTAAAGAGAAAAGACTAAAACCGCAAGTTAAAAAGGTTTATTAACGTATCAAAATTGGAAGACGTGGTGAGCAAATTAGTGCAACTCGAACGTGTCACAAATGGAGCTTGGGGGCGGAGCCACCAGCCGCCGGAAGCTATGGAAGTCTGTGGGCGAAGCACCCAGCCGCTGGGCGATTTTTTGTAAGCTTTTGGAAAAAAAGGCTATTTAATTGCCATTTGGATCACATTTCGCACGTTTTCAGAGCCATTTGAAAAAACAAAATTTTTGAGATTTGAGAGCAATTGAACAAATCCCTCCCTTTACTTCAAGTCAAGTCTAAAACACGTTTAAAATCTTTCATTTTGGGGTTAAATTTTGTGACTTGGCCAGGTCAGGGGAATCAAGGTACATTGCTTTCTGCAACATTTTTAGCATTAAATCATTCACTCGAAGATTTGCCTTTGAAGATTTTTGTTTTGTTATGAAAATAACCAGTTTTAGGAATATGTACGACCAGGAGCCCAGGCACCTTCGATTCAACTTCAATAATTTGTTCGATTAGCATGTCCCCAAGCTAAGTTTTTTTTAAAGCATTTTGTTGTGTGAAAATTGACGAGATGGAGGTGGATTGTTATTTAAAGTTGGTAGGTGGTAAAGGTGGAATTTAAAGTTATTTCAAGTTGGTCCATTAGATGCTATAAATGGTCACTGATCATGTTATTGCAATATAAAAGTTAGCTGGGGGCCTAAAACATATTATTGCATAAAAAAGGTAGATAAAAGCCTGAGATTGCACCTTTTAGAACAAAACCACAGAATTTCTTCCGGCTTGGACCTTTAAATTGGTCGGCAAAAATTTAAATTGAGAGGGCCCAGACCCCCTATAGTCGTCAATATTAAGTTACTGCTAATTGCTGTTGTACGCATTTACTGTTGCGCCCCAAAAATGCTAAAAATACTGAATAATTAGGCTTTGTGTCATCATTTTTATCATTGGTAACATTTCGATTGGGGGGAGGCAGAGGGCCTGGGCCCCCTGGTTACGCCTATGGTCTAATGATTACCGTACAAGTTTGCTCTCATATCAACTATAAAATTTGTCATAATCAAACTGCTAAAGAACATTTACCGTAATAGAAATACCAAGCTTTAACACCAAAAAGAATTATTGTAAGCTGAAAAACTAAAAATAGAAATAAAATTGAGCTGAAACGGGAATGAAATAACAAATACGAGTTTTCGTGACGACGTAAGAAAACAAAATTTAGGACTTGGCTGATTGTAAATCTCAAAAAAAAGACAAAAAAAAAACAAGCCAAACCGGAAATCGTCAACTATAACATCAATGCTGCAAATTGCAATGTGCTTACAATGAAGCAATACGTACACTGTTTGCGCAATATAAACAACCAAAGTATCGCGATTTGTCGACAAATATTACCCGTAGATATTGAAGTTGAATACTTCTGTGACAGTATTATTTATCACCACCCGACATCGGTATGCATTTTTCTGTAAATACAATGCACAAAATCTAGTATGAAATTGGTATGGAAGTATGGAAGATTTTCTTCCATTTCATTCTTGAAATCTTCCATTCCATTCTGGCCCTTCCATATTCCATACCGAAATTTCCGTTCCATTCCATTCCATACCATGCCTTGGTTGTCGATTCTATATTGTTATTATTATTGTAACATTTTACCCCAACGATTGTAGCCAGGTTGAAAATCCGGAAGCGCCTGATTTTGAAAAAATTGCTTCCGCTTCCTGCTCCTTTTCAGCACTTTTGCTTCCGAGTTCGCTTCCGCTTCCAACCTCTTTCATCAAAGTGCTTCCGCTTCCGCTTCCACAAAAAATTAACCGCTTCCAACTTCCGCTTCCACATCCCTGTTTGTTAATACTGTTTTTTTTAAGAAAAGTTTTATTTATAATAAAATATTAATGCATATTTGGGTTGGTGCTTAGATGTCTTTTAGTTGCAAGAAAGTAGAATTCGACCGGTGTTTCAACCGGCTTGATCAGCCGGTCAAAGAATCTCGACCCGACCGGTAACCCGACCGGTTTCCATTTCTGCAACGAGGCATTGCAAGCTTGGGAGCCAGTAATATTTCGATCAGTTTTAATTATCGTTTCATGCTGAGTCTGCATCGTTCTTAGTTTGTTTTTCAATTCTAAGTAAAACGATTCTCGTATTCTTAAAAATTTGTTCTAGTGAAAAAAAGAGCTTATAACCAGTTCAGAGCAACATGTATTAATTTTTCGATACAATACATAAGATACTAGTTTTGTTTTTTGCTTTTCTTTAGTGCTGTAATAAGTTTTTATTTCTAATTTGTAAAGCAACAATGAGCCTTATCACAGCGATCTAACCGCGTATTAGTCAATGCGATGCATCTTATCTTTTTTATAGATAGTTATTTGACTCAAAGACCGTCTAGATCATTTCAGAGCTTCCTGTTGTTATATTATGCTGATGCTACTATACGTAACTGAAAATTTTTGTATTTCACAAATTTTGTTTCGAGAAAAAACTTGAATTACAACGAACAAAGTACAGCAAACCAAGAAAAGAATATACAACAACAAAACGATATGCGTAATAGCATCATACGGAAAATATGCTCAATGAACTCAGCAAGAATATTTAATCTAACGTATGGCTGCTGCACCTCTTACTGGACTGGTAAATGGTGAGCCAATACAACATCGTTTTTCTGAGGCTACTCCAGCTGTTGTTATTGGTTGATATCAAGGATGACAGTACGGTGCGATACGTTCAGCATTTGCGCACTACGTACCTTGCACCTTGAAACGTACTGTACCTAAGTACCGTACCTTTGTACGATACGTTTTTTTGCTAATCGTACCTTCAATCAATCTGGTTAAACAACTATCCATTAACGACGTATGCGACATGGCGTGTTTTTTGTTTATACTGTATCTGATTCGTATAATACCAAAAAATCAGCTCAAGGCAGCGTTTCTTGAAGGAGTAAATGGTTCAACCTAGGGTGAATTAAATTTTTGTGATGGTGAACTAGTATAAAGGAGTGAACCACAAACAAAAATGGAAACTTTTCAGTTAATGCGAGTAGAAGTGGTAACAGGTTTTTGCTAAAAGATAATGTCTCGAAGTAGCAATTTGCTCAAAAATAGTCTAAAAATTGAACTCTTTTTTTTTTTTAAATTCATTCAAAATTTCCGAGCGTTGATAGCTCGCCCTCATACTCCCAGCTTTTTAAAGTTATTTGGAATAATCAATAAACGTCTTTAAAAAGTCTTTAAAAGTCTTTATAAATGGGGGGTTTAAAAGTCTTTATAAATGCGTATTAAACTCATTTTAAAAAGGGTACTATTATGACACAGAATAGCGTTTCTAGACAACTTCACAGGATACACTGTACAGAAAATCAATTGCTAAACAATCATAAACATAGCGAAATGTGAAGTCAAGAACAATCTAAGACCAAAAAAAGGTCAACAACAATTTTAGAAATGAATGAAGGCTACAGCTCTAAATTAACAGCTCATAGTGTAGAAAGGTCAAAGCAAAGTAAATGATTTTGTATTATTTTGAGAATGTAAAATTAAAGTCGCATATACAGACGTATACGTTAAGCGCGGCAGGGCCTGCAGGAATAAGGTCTAGGAGAACTAAATCCACCTACATCCAGTCCCATTATAATGTCACTTACGATATTTAGCAGAGAAAAGGGCTTTTTAGACAAAAAATTGCTATTATAATAATTATTTCTTCCTTAAATTACACTCCGCTACGAGGCAGCACAAAACGCCTAAGTAAAACCAAGAGATGCCTAAGTAAAACCAAGAGATGCCTAAGTAAAACCGAAAAAAATATTGTGAAATTTTGGACCAAGATGTCAATTAAAGTCACCTTTTTTAAACAAACGTATCCAAAATTTTTGGAAGCGGGGCGAATGCAACGCCAAAAAAGCCATTAGATCGATTTATTTGACAATATATTAGCAAACGAGAACGAAGTTAGCTAATTTTTGTCTGAAAATAGCGTGGAAAGCCCTACTTTCAGTAAAAACGGCCAAAAATTCGGCGGCGAAAGTATTCCTTTTTTGAAAAATTTTCTCCTCCCCTCTTTGAAAATTTTGGGTGCACCACTGGGCCGAATTGATGTTTTAGCGGGTACTCCACGAACGACCCAACCTAGTTGCCCTATTCTCAAAATGAAAATATTACCGGCAGGGATCTACCTCTACTTTAGAATACCCAGGTCGTACTTCAGATAATGATGGTTACAGGTCATCACTGAGAAAGTATTTAAAGTTTTTTAAAAACCACTTCTTAAAGCAAAAGTGTCTTTGCCAAAAAAGGGACTAAAACTTAAACAAAAAAGATCATTACTAGGGTAGCGAGGCGCTCCAGTTTCGGACCTGGACTCCTGGCGCTCCATGCACGTCCTTTGTGCAGGGCTTTTGGCAGAAATTGAGACCAGTCGAAAAACCTGCAAAAAGTGTGCCCAATAAATAAAATTAGAAAACTTAACAGTTTTCCTTTTCGTCAGGGTTAGGGTCAACTTGCCCAACTCCTCCTCCATCGAAGAACCTGGCTGTTAGCTAGCCACAGTGCTTTAGACCATTGTTCCTGCAGAGGAACAAAAAAAGTGAACATAAATAATATTGCTTGAAATTCTCCTAATCTTCTATCGAAAAACTTGACTTCATATAGTGGTTAGTTTTGATTATAAAACAAGCTTATCTGCAGCGTGATTCCCATTTTGAAGCCAAATTGCTATTCTTAGGAAATCGGTAGAATTTGCAACTACTCTTTTCGCTTGTATGATCGCCTCCTGGTGCGAAGCACAATATCATTTTAGTCTTTTATCCTATATGCCAATCGCAACTCTGCTCAGAACTATCATATGTCATTAAAACGCTATTTTACGGTGCAAAAGTGCCCTTTTTAAAATGAGTTTAATAGGCATTTATAAAGACTTTTAAACCCGGAAATAACCTGAAATGGAATTACGAAGCTTTGGCACTTCAAATAAAAGTAAAATCAAACAAAAAACGGCACCCACTAACCTACAGTGATTGTTTGAAGTTGCGTGTATGTAATAATTTTACCATTGATTTAAATGGGCAAATTTTACTACGATCTGCAGTAAGAACCAGACAGTGGGCATTGTGATGTCTTCACTAAACCGGTCTATTTTCAAATCAAAACTCTTAAAAAATATAAAATCGATCACAGCAGGGGTCGTAGTGTATTTTTTCCCTTTCAGAACAAAAGAAAAAAAAAATCGCAAACAAAATTGACTAATTTTTCAAAAAAATGAGTAATTTTTAAATTCAAAAAATCTTGAGCTAGGTCGTGATATCGGGAAATTTTTCGTTGAGATCGGCTGATCGGGAGAAATCCTCGAAATCGGGAGGCTCCCGACGAAATCGGGAGAGTTGACAGGTATGCCCTTCACTACTTCCCGTTTAACTTTATCACCATATAATTCTACTTAGACTGTGAGATGTCTAAGTAGAGTCTCTATCCATGAGGTGAGAATCTTAGACATGCCCAGCCCTTGCAAAGCCG
Source organism: Trididemnum nubilum (assembly GCA_963965965.1). NCBI lineage: Eukaryota > Metazoa > Chordata > Ascidiacea > Aplousobranchia > Didemnidae > Trididemnum > Trididemnum nubilum. Next base: position 30,937,745 of record OZ014481.1, on the reverse strand, counting down.
CAATAAAGCTACGGAAGGTGACATTGTCGAAGGCATCGACAATATCCAACAAAATACCCAAAGCCGGCTTTTTTCTAACGAGGCAATGCTCTACACGGCACAAAAATTCATGCAAAGCAGTTTCCGTAGAAATACCTGCTCGAAATCCGTACTGCGATGCAGAAAGCTTTGCCTGCACGTTGTTATCTTTATTAACATGATACAGAATCAGTATTTCCAACCATTTCAGTTGGAAAGAAGTTAAAGTGACCTTGCGGAAGGATTTACTTCAAAATAGCTTTCCTTTCCGGGTTCGGGAGAAATATACCTGTGCCTTCCTTCCATGCCTATGCGTCGTTTTTACGACGACCCCGATCGAATGGGGTTCAACCCGCACCCTGGTCACATTGTTACGTCCTTGGACAAGACGTTTTACGATGATTATCTCTGCTTGTAGGCTTTGAACAAGCAGCAAATTCAGTGGACAAGAGTTCGAAGAAACAGGGCTGTAGTCGAGACCGACTCGTCCGAGACCAAGACCGAGATCGAGACCGCGAAATTTTTCCGAGACCAAGACCGGTCTCGATCTCAATTTTGGCTTCGAGACCGAGACCAGCAAAGTTCGAGACCAAGACCGAGACCGAGACCGTGAAAATGACGTCATCAATAACTTTTTCAATTTTTTGAAAAAAAGTTTTTGGAGCTCATATTTGCTCATGAGTTGGTTTTATGATTATATAAATTGATTTGGATAACAAAGTGCTTTAGTCCAAGTGACAATTACTTCATCAAAACATCTAAACATATCATTTTATGTAGATTTTCACCAAAAAAAGAGATCCTTTAACTAAACTTAACGCCTCTTATTCAAAGCTCGAAGCCTGGTCACCTTTATTTTTGTCAGGAATTACGGGTCAATAAAACTGACGCAAACTTAATGAAATAAAACTACTAAAAAATTGTAAAAAGCTATTTGTATATTTGAAGTACCGTATTAAAGGTATAGCTACAAAAACGCAGCCAGGAGTTTCAAGTAGGATGGGGGGATTTCTAACCGCGTAACCACGATTATACTAAGAGAAGGCTTAAACAAAACAATACAATTTTTACCCGAAAAATATTTTGTTGCAGGGTTGCAAACTCGATCAATTTTCATTTGAGTTCGGTCTATTTTAGAAAGTCCAAGTTCAAGTTCAAAAATTTAAATTTTTTGAGTTTAAGTTCGATAAAAATATCAATGGCTCTACGCTGTGAATATTTGCCACTACAAAATTAATGAAACATTAAATGATAATTCAAGGACTATCATATGTTGTTTAATATTCTGTTAAAAGTAAAATATAGATTTCTGAATTCATCAAATACGATGAACAACGTACTTTTCTGTCACGAATAGACCGCACTAATTTGCTTAAAAGCTATTTTCACAAAGACTTCACACTTTTGCGTTGTGCTAGCCTATTTAATACAAAATTTTGTTGGAAGCTTTCAATTTGAAAATTGTGTAACCAAAATTCATTTTGTTGCATTAATTAACCGCCGCGACTTATTTCATATATCGTGAATCTTTTCAATCTCAAACTCATTTCTTATAATTGGTCGTTTTTTGAAAAAAATTAAACTCGCAGATCTATTCCACTGAGCTGCAAAAACTATCCAAATTTCCTACTTTTTTTACAAACTGTAGAGTAGACCATTGGTTCTCAACCTTTTTTCAAAGCGACTTAAGTTTATTGAAAATATAATGGTGTAAAATTTTGTGGCCCATGTATATTCTGATGCATAATTTAAATTAAAAGCTATGTAGAAAAAAAAACTTTTCATGATGACAGCACTGTGTTGAAAATCATACAAGAAAGTTCTACTGAAATGTTTATAAATATTTGCTATTTAGCTTTCAATATCCTTACCAAAAACGTCCTTACGTAGTCTGACATACATGACCTTTGATTTCTAGTCTACCCAAGCACAAAGCATCTTCACTGCGTGAATTCTATGCTAGTTGGTCGAGCGGTAATGCGTTCGTCTCTGGAGCGGGAGGTCTGAGATTCAAATCTCGGGCCGGTCAAATTGAACACAGTGTTGCCAACGGCTCGCCACCGCTGCGATATTTCTCCAAAAAGAGCTGTGTTGCCAGGGCGCAATGACGCGGAGATAAGCCCAGTAAACTTGTTACACGCTTCGGCGTATTACAGCGAGCATAATGAAAGATTTAATTTGAAAATATATCGTTTACCACTTCTAAGCGTTTTACACCTTTGCGATCTCGAGAAACTCAAAATTTTACCGCTGGAGTTTTTTGTTACAAAAATGCAACTAGGGTTGACTACTATATGCATTTATTTTGTTACTGTAATGCTTTCTGCAAGTTTCACTCTTTGTAGATGTTTACAAAAAAAATACCCAAAAAAATTTTTAGGCGACCCATAGGTTGAGAACCATGGGAGTAGATAATTGTTAACGCAATGATAGTAAAATTTTCGCTATATAAAAGACAAATTTCTTATCACTTAATTAACTCAAGATAAAAAGTTGCGTCGCTTTTCCACCTTAATCGTTTTTTTTTTTATACTCCTAGCTGTTTTTCTAGGTCGCTTAAGCATAAAAAGTGAAAAACATGCATTGTTGGGAAAATCTCAATCTCAATTTACAAAGCTTGATCAACAAAAATATTTCAAAGGATTTTTTAATCGTTAACTTTCGTTCTACGAACTCGGCCAGTTTTATTCGAGTTCAAGTTTGAGGTCAGCAAAAGCGAGTTCGGCAAAAATACCGAGTTTTTTCGAGTTCAAGTTCGAGCATGCAGCACTGTCTTGTCGTCGCGCTGAGCAAACTGTTGTAACTTAATTGTATCTCATCCAGAGATTTGCTTCAGTCGCTGGACAATTTTTGTGACTTTTCGTAAAAAATAACCATTTGAATCATATTTCGCACGTTTTTAGAACTACTTAATTGCTAAGTTTCTTAATTGCTACAATCGCTAAGAACTTAATTGCTAAGATTCGGAAGCCGTTTGAAAGAATTAAATTACTCAACCACTTTAGTTCCTCTTCTTTACCTGTACAGGTCAAGTCCATGACACGTTTAAATGCTTGCATTCATGAATCAAATTTTGTAAGTGATATGACTAAAAAGAGAAGAGCTGCAGCCCACTTTGCCTTCCTGTTTGCATCACTTGCCATTTTACATTTAGCTTAGGCCTATACATCATGAACAAACAAAATTTTCCAATTTAAAGTAGTGGGTTTGTTCGCTGTTGACAAAGAGACAAAATATATACTGTAGGTTAGCATATTACTGTTATCGACAATCGACCAGTTGCGTAGCCAGCGGGAGGGTGGGGGGAGCTCGAACCCCCCACTGGCCTGAAAAATATGCAAAATAGCACGTTTTTAGTGCTTTTGAGGCCGATTTTTGCTCCAAAAATGAAAACAGCTCCTCCCAAAAAAGATTCGGGAGCCTAGGTTGTGAAGAACTTGCCGTTGTTTGGACCAGAATAGTGGATTTTTTTGGTTCTGGAGCTCACTCAAAGTCGGTAAAGATCTTTCTTTTTTTTTTTTTTTGAGATCACCTAATTTCGGCCCAAAAAACCCTTTGAATTTCTAATTTCGGCCGGAAAAAAACCTTTAAATTTCGGTGAAGACCTTTGTTTATTGGAGATTACCTGCATTTGGCAGGTAGAAAACCTTAAATTCCTGATTTCGGCCGGAAAAACCTTTTGAATTTCGGTGAAGACACTTTTTTCTTTTTTTTTCGGAGATCACCTAATTTTGACAAAAAAACCACTTCAGTCTAATTTAAGACTAATGAAAATTTGGGTCAAGTTCGTTTTCGGTTGCATCAAACTTCCAAAAAAGCCCCCTCCCCCCCCCTTGTGAAATCCTGGCTACGCGACTGCAATCGACAATAAAGTAATATGTACACAATGTATTCACTCTTTTTTGATAAGAACCAGTAAATTTTGAATTGGGACTGGCTGTTTTTAATTTTTTGCCGATTTTCAGCCTCATTTGTTTTTTAATTTGTTCTTAAATTTTGAGAGCATCCACGTCAATTTAAGCGACTATGTTTGTAAAACAGTTTAATTCCCATAGCTTTGTCTACTTCAAATTCAGCTTTTTTGCTTCTTAAGCAGCGTCGTAAAATTGCAAAAGCGAAAAGGCGAACTTTTTTCAACAATTGCTTAAACAACCGCCAAAAAATTTCTCACTTATTTGTGCAGCACTCTATAATATCAAAATAGTAGGATTGTGTACATCCTTTGACACAAAAACTTCTATCACGTGGGAATTAAAAAAGTCGCAAAAACATCTGCAGTGCTCGAATTGGGCAAAAACTCTGTAGTTTTGCTTGGACTCTAGTTTCGTTCCTCGTCATCAAAACCGCTATGTATGAATGACGTCTTTTCTCACGTAAAAACGCGACAATCTTAATCTCCAGGTGCAAAACCTCTTTGTCCAACCGATAATGTAACTGCTTCGTTAGCTTCTTACAAAACTACATTTTACTTACAAAATTTACACAATCTCACTATTTTATTTTTTCTAACAAAAATTACAAAATTAGCCTTTTTTTTACTTACAAAAATTACCCGGTCTCGAGACCAATTTTTGAGCAACGAGACCGAGACCACAACGGTTCGAGACCAAGACCAAGACCAGTACAAAACAGCCGAGACCAAGACCGAGACCGAGACCACAAAATATTGGTCTCGAGACCGGTCTCGAGACCGAGACTGGTCTCGAGACCTACAGCCCTGCGAAGAAATCCACACGAACATTGGATCATTGGAAACTCCTAAGCAGGTGCGGATTCCTCCAATCAAGAAGTAGTCGTTGTAATGAAAAGTGTGCGGATTGTCCAATAAGTTAGCGTCTGACGCTGTCCGGTTTCAGGAGGATAAATATGCACTACAAAAACGCTGCAATCACTTACCCACATCCCACCATGTACATTTCGTGCTAGCAATCTCTGCTCCACCCGTTTCTTCTATGCGTGTGTAATATTGTGTTTTATTGGACGTGTGAATCAGGCACCCTGTGTAGGCTTACCATACAATCATACACAAGACACTTTGGGGACTATATTGTAATCTTTGTCAATCTAGACAAGTAGACAAACTGTCTTTCTCAGGGACACAACGTGATATGCAGTTCGAGCATCAAAGCAATATTTGGTAATTGTGCTATTTATGGATAGACTTTACATTTAATGATTCCTAATACTTCTTTTAAACAAACTACGCAGACACAAAGCAATACACCTTTAGTTTTATTGATTTGGCATGCACAATAATTGTAAATTATGTTCTTGATAAGAGTTTCTAAAAACTTCGGTCTGTTATGGTTGATAATTAATTGTTGCAAGCTATGATTTCGTATCTGGCAACAGTAGCACTAGTAGCTTATCAATAAAATGCTCAATCCTCTTTTAGTCTTTTCATAAAGTACGCTTGAATTATTGTTATTGATTTTATAATTTTGTAAAGAGTAAGAGAGTTCAGACATCAAAACGTCCTTGAAAATGTTTCTACCGATTTGGCAACCCTAGATAGAGCCCATCTGGCCCTGGAGCTTTGAATGGTTGAAATTCATTAATAGCTGCTTCCATACGTTCAAATGAACATAATTATGTTGGCAATCATTTCAGTGTCGACAGGTCTTATGAATGGATTGTCCACTAAGTCGTACCTGGTTACATGATTTTCTGTCTGCTGGCTACCCGGTGATAAAATATCCAGCAGATAGTTCAAAGTTTCTAATGGAGACTTAGTGAATTTTTCTTTGTTTTTAATTACGCTGCTGACACGCACCGTTTTATTCCTTCGAATAATCTTAACCAGCCGAGCCGTTGGTATTTGACTATTCGTACTCTCTACGAAGCAATGCCATGAATCGCGCTTTGCTCTTCTGACAGCTTTTTTGAAGTAGAATAGGGCGAGCTTTTGAGCCTCCCAATTTTTTTCATGTTTTGTTCTAATGGCTCTTCTCCAAGTTCGGCGAGCCTCTTTTCGAAGGCTTGTTAGCTTAGAATTCCACCAAATGTTATCTTGCTTACGAAGCGACTTTCGCAAAGGGCAAGCAGCTTCATATGAGTCAGTAATAACTGAATGAACCTTGTTTGCCAGCACATCAATGTCTTCTTTTGAGGAAGGCACTGGTAGTGGTGGCAAAATTTGTTTGTTTAATTTTTGTTCGATTTCGTTTACATACTTGTTCCAGCACGTAAGACGAACATTACGAAACATTTTAGCCTGTTTTCGGATTCTGTTTTTACCTGGAACCTAACGTACATATATCTGAGAATGATGACACGTTGCCAATATGGCAGCTAACTACTCGGTCCCATGCACACCAGTTCACTAAGATTTAGTCTAGAACCTCTTCACGCGTTTTAATTCTGAATGTTGGTTTATTATGTACATTACAGAAATTCAGGTCTGCACTGGCACAATATGCCAGCAGAACCTCTCCTCGAGGGTTTATGTTGGAGGATCCCCATATACTGTAGTGTGATGCGCATTTGCATCGGTTCCTACAATAGTAGGGATTTTTTCATTTTCTGCGAAGACTAACAGATCCCTCAATAAATTGGGCGGAACTGGTTCTTTGGCTATCATGTATGCATATGCCATTCGTATCGGCATACGAAAACAAAACTGTCACCGCTTCAGCACACATTGTTAACTCTAACTGCCACAATGTCCTCATTTGAAAACATCGGCATTAGAGAACAACAGAGATCAGGAGTAACATAAATGCACGCCCTAGGACGATTACCCTTTTCAATACATTGAAAGAGGTTCCAGCTTCGTAGCTTACTTCTGATTTTAGTGGCATATGTCCATGTATCTTAAGCTAACACTAACCCGGAACATACGTTTTTTGTATCTTCACACATGTTATAGCTTGCTGCTTTACATCTGTGTAGGTTGGTTTGCCAACACTCTAAATTATGTAAGAATAACTTAGGTGCCGTAATCGCTTTATTTGATTTTCCCCCCGCTTCACCATAGACTTGCAAGCAACTTCCGAGAAATTACTTGGATTTTGAGGTTCCACTGGGGAAGTTGGGGTGGTGGTTGGTTTCACAACCGACCATACCATTTTTGCTGTACCCTCAGCTTCTGAGACCGATTCCTCTAGCAACGGAACCTTCTCAACTTGAGGGATCAGATTTGATGTTTTTTTGGCATCTGGGCATGAAGGCGCACATAGCCGAGTATTATCTTTGTTGGCATTGTCACTCAAGAACTCACTGATTCTTGATTGTGACCGTGCCAATTCTTGTGAATTTAGCGGTATGATTCATGTTACTTTTCTTGATCTAATGATTTTAAACATTGTCAGAGAGTTAGTTTTCTTTAAACTGGGGAAAGTTCCGAAGACCAGATTATCCAAACTAACAGGAGGCCACTAACTGCCATTTCTGCCGATAACGACACACCAACACCGCGATTGGCAGACTTATTTCTGGAGCACTGGCCTCGGCGGAGCCCCCCAATACAGCTGTAGACCCCTACCCAGGTGCCATCCGGAACTACAGGTGCACAGGGATTTTCACAAGCTGATGGACACGAAGTCCTATGTTGGCTAGACTAGGACCAGCATTCTCTCTATTTTGTGGCCACGACACAGCAGCGCGTTTTATCCGCTGCACCCTATACTCGCATTGACATTCCGCCTCAATATTGGTCCATCACCACCGGTTTCTATTTTAGCTAGCAAACTCCTGTTGGCCTTTGAGTCAGGAGTCGGAATATTAGAAGGCAAGACTTCGCAGTATCTAGCCTTCGCTTGCGCTATTGCGTGGTTGCTAATTCCTGCACTCCTTAACCTCGCCCAACTTCATCGGCCGTTTGCCTTTGCCTCAATTCGCAAGTGTTTCCACTGTTCCCACCCGACACCACGTGGAGGTTTGAGGTTGGACTCTGTCAGGCTAAGTTTCCTCATGTCCTCCATCATTAGCAATACAAAGAGTAATACGATTTTGCAGTTCACGAAAAACATTTACCAATTGATTTATAGTAATTCCTAAAATCACATTAGATATTTTAGCTTTCAAATAACTAGGTTTGGTTGTGTACACAATTGTTTTCACATGTCCCCATAAAAAAATCTAATGGAGTCAAATCTGGTGAACGTGGAGGCCAATAAACTGGTGCTCTCCTCCCAATCCATCAGTCAGGAAATTCCTGATTTAGAAACGGTGTAACACGCAGAATTTGCCTATCCGTTAATTACGAAGCTAACTTTCTCTTGAATTCGTCAATCCGTTAAAAAGTTTTTTCATGTTAACGGACTAAATTAACTTTCGTTAAGTTCTGTTAACGGACTAAATTAACTTCAGTTAAGTTCTGTTAACTTCCGTTTAGGTTTTTATCGTTAATATCTTGCACCATTCATTCATTGTACCGGCACAAACCAGTTTGCACTGGTAGCACTTGTTGCCTATTAGCACGAGTTTTATGGAAGAAAGCGAAGAAAGGAGCTCTTTCTTGTGACAAATAATAAGCTGCAGCCTCATAGGTCTACTAATTATCGCTGTTCGCAATTTCCAAAAATTTCCGATCGCAGCTTCGTTAGTGCATTTGAACTTATTTCTAGCTTGAAAGTAGATTAGACTTTAAAATGTAACTTCCAAAACACAAAAAGATAACCATAGCAATAAATATTTCCTTACAATCTGCTCACCAGCGTCAATACGTGTTCTAGAGGCGAGTGAATAAAGAGAAATGTAAATTACACGCAAAATATTAACGAATTAACGGACTTTATTAACTTCCGTTAATTAAAGCTAAACTTAACGGATTAACATTAACGGAGGTGTGAAGTTTGTTAACGGACTAATGGTTAACGAAGCTAACATTTTGCATTAACTTGCCCACCTATGCTTAAAACTAGACACATGAAACTTTCTAAATATTTTTACAGATTATTTCTACCACAAATAAAAATAAAGTTATACATTTTTTAAAATGCACATACGGACTTCATGTACTTGAGATTTCTTCACCGGTTCTGCTTACTTCGCTTAACCCAATCAAGTTCCAGTTAACATTTTTGGTTTCTTGGAGTAGGTTTTGTAAGTGGCATTTATCAGATAGCGTTCGAACATTTATTGATGCAATTTTCAAATTTTGAAAAGAGTTTGCCTGAGCAGAGAAGTTTTGAGGAGTGCGACAAGCCATTCTTTGCCGTTTTGGCCCAGTACAAATTGGCAAAGGATTTTAGCTTTCCAGGTTAAATATCCACTTAGCTGAGCTAACTCTAAAAAGCCATTAGCTTCTCCAAAACAAGTATAGAGGAGCTTATTCAAAAAGAACTAATTTTCCGAAAACACATTAATTATCCTCCAAACCAGACACACCAATTATCCTCCAAACCAGACATATTAATCATCCGTAAACAAAAACAACAAGCAAACGCATCAAACACCAACTGAACAAGTGTTAAATATCCCTATTTAATGCAAATTACTTAACCACTAACAGTCGAAATATTGAATTCCGTTACACTTATTAATCCTATTTTATGCGAGTTGGGGGGGGCAATGATGCACCCTCTCGGTTTTTTTCAAAAATCTCTTCAGAAGCAAACTTTATAGTAAAAAAAAATTTACAAAAAAAAAAATTTAAAGTTTCTAAAGTTGGGGAAGTTCTTTAACTTTGACGTTAATATGATGACGTCATCAACTCACAGTCATTTGTTGGAAAAATTTTGGTGAATACTAACCCACATGTCAAATTTCGTGTTCCAATTGGTTTCCAGCTTATCAGTTTGATAGGGGGTCAAGGGGCATTTTGCCTCCCTCCCGTGTAAAATGCGTTGGCCAACCCACATAAAATAGGGTTAATAGACTTCAACTTTTGTACGGTAAGTGGATCAAATGTTGCCCGATTAGGTTTATTCCAGTTTGGCAACTTTATCACAAACTCCCTATCCAAGAGATAATTAAAAAACGAACCACTTTAATAGTTGCCAATCTTAAGTAATTCATCGATCAGTTGAGTTACAACTGTTTTTGAGACGATTGTTGACTGACTGAAGCAAAAGTCAGAAGAGAAATGGAAAGACTGACCTTGGCCATGTGAATTAGAAAACGATAAATCAAATATGCAAACTTTGCTACGTGCAAATGAAATTAAGTAAAAAATGGGAGGTGAAGGGACTTTTTTTCTGTTTGCAATCAAATGACTTTCAAAGCATAGAAATTTGTTGAAAGGGGTTTATAAAGCTACTTTTCTCATGACTTCAAAAATTGTTTCGAAACTAGGCTCCTGCTCTCAGACATTCACCTGCTATAAGCTGCTTGAGATATTCCAATTTTACCCTACGCCATCAAGCAGTCAGCGTTGTTATCGGCCAACGGTTCTCAAACAGTGCTGGTACGCGGTGCGTACCACTAGTGGTACGCAAAGGTATTCTAGGTCGAACTCGAGTACCTTTTTTTGTTTTTTACAAAAAGCCGGGATTCATAGCTGTTACATACGACCTCTGTAATTATTGCATGTAAGAAGTTCCTATGTCGCTCCAGCGATCCGAAACTGGAGATTTCAACGTTCGTGCTGTATTTCAAAATCAAAATCCAAGTTCCAAAGATTAGAGGTTTATACAGTTTAAATAATAAATAAAATAAAGGAACAACAAGGCAAGATAAAAATATTTGAAATTGAATTCAGATGACGTGAAAAGGTAAAGTATTAATGCCATGTGACAATTTTAAAAAATACGTCCGAATGCTACTTGATCCAAAATTATTGAAATAAGAAGAAACAAACGCTAGAACTCAGCCAAAAGAAAAAAAGCTCCGCGTTGTGTCGGAAATACGCCATACGGCGTTAATTGGAGACGTACAAAAATTAAAAAGCACAATAACTCGCAGAGCACAGCAAATAAAGAAGGGAAATAAACGAGCCGAGTTCAGAAATTTAGCTAGAGAAACAACAATAAATCGGTGCTGTAACAATAGCTTTTTAGTAATAGTATTTCAAACGGTTTTTTTTTTCTAAAATTTTTTAAATTTTGCAAAAGTCTGCTTTTCATAATGTTCTAAAACATTGCGATTTTCTTGCATGTAATGCAGTGTAAAATTTATTGTGCATCACGAACAAAACTATTTCTTCTGCACGAAGCAAAATATTTAAACAATAGATTTTAAAAAATATTTTAACTGCGTACCACTTTTTTTTACTTAGTTTGACCTCTTGTATTGATTAGTCAATAGCCATGTTATATTTTAGTATTAATTTTTTTCTAATTTCAATCGACCTTGCATCATGCCTAAGCGAAAGTATGATCGGCAAACGCAAAAATATAATTTCATCTTGGCTGGCTTCTATAGCAACGTGCTTCCACATTGCACGGATTGCATGAAACCTGTTTTGAAACCTAGGTGCTAGCTCAAACGCTATCTGCAAACGAGTGACGTTGACAAAATGAACAGTAGGCCTACTCAGAGCTGCTTCAGCAATTGGGCGAAAACAGAGTGTTTTCTTTTTCCAAAGTTGCTGTAACACACTGCATCGAGAACTTATTATTATATAACGAATAGTGATCGAGGAACTAAAAGCTCCGAAGTTTAAATTTGCATTTCTGATGTCACCAACAATTAACTAAATGTTGTACCAAACATGGTATGCGTTGACAATACAGGGTGATCCAGCGGCACGAGGTCGTGGAAAGGTTGAGAAGCACTGTGTTGTAGGGTTATCCATTCTTCAGACATAGTAATTTGGCTTTTGGTCCATGACCATCGTGTCTCCATTGCTTAAATCATGGCCGCGTGCAGGCTATTAACAGATCATAACACGGAAGTGCGGTGAAGGAAACTACTGTCGAAAAGTTGGCTCAGGGTTCGTTTTGGTGCGAGGAAAAGCAGACGGAACTTAGTGTTTTTTGCTTAGTATTGCATATCAACAGATTTTAGTCATCTTTGGTGAGCAACGTTTTGGCAAAAGTCAATGAGTTTTTTTGGACTTCCTAATTTATTGTTTCTCGGTGTATGAGCAGGCTTGTACGAAATCCTGAACATGCAATGTGCATTGCGCAGTGCTGCAGATGGTTATGTGGCTAAGTCAAGCTTATACTGCAATTGATGATAGTTAATTGGAACAATGTTTATTCCATGCTGGTAATTGATTGGAACAAGGAAAAAGAAATCCTTAATAATAGAGTAGCTATATATTTACAACGTTGTCATATATCTGCCTTAATTTTAATTAAGCGACTGTGTCTTCCTCAATCATTCAACGCTGCCGAAGAACAAAACAAAAGGAGCTGGATACAGAGATTTGTGCTGTTGAAGCAAACAATATTCATATTTAAGCAACTTTAATTCAATTCTAATTCTCTTTGTTTTTTTTTTTAATTAGATAAGATATAAGTTACGTAATTGTTGAAAAGAACCTCGGCAAAGTACAGTGATTTATTTATAGGTAAGCAAGTTAATGCAAAGCGTTAGCTTCGTTAACCACTACACCGTTGGCAAACTTCATATCTCCGTTAAAGTTAATTCGTTATTTTTAGGTTTTATAAACGGAAGTTAATGAAGTCGGTTAATTCGTTAATGTTTTGGGTGTAATTTACATTTCTTTTTATTCACACACTTCTAGAACACGTATTGACACTGTTGAGCTGATTGTAAGAAAAAGTTTATTGCTGTGGTGATCTTTTTGTGTTTTGGAAGTTACATTATACAGTATAATCTATTTTCAAGATAAAAATAGGTTCAAATGCATTAACGAAGCTGCGATCGGAAATCTTTGGAAATTGCGAACAGCGATAAGTAATAGACCTATGAGGCTGCAGCAGTTTATTATTTGCTTCAAAAAGCGTTCGTTTATTCGCTTTCTCTTCTATAAAGCTCGTGCTAGTATGTAACAAGTGCTACCAGTGCAAACTGGTTTGTACCAGTACGATGAATGAATGGTGCAAGATATTAACAATAAAAACCTTAACGAAAGTTAACAAAACTTAACTGAAGTTAATTTAGTCCGTTAACATAAAAAACTTTTTAACAAATTAACGAATTAATAAAAAAGTTAGCTTCGTGATAAATGAATTAACGATTAACGAATTTGTGCCTACTTACGGTTTTAGTCCATACTGACATTAATTTCAGCTTGATAGTCTATACATGCTTTCAATTTAATTTATTAGTGATAAATTTTTTCCTCAAACAATAAAATGAAGTTTTTTGCTATGCTTTACTTTGTCACCGTTGGACTTGCAACGAGTCACAGTCAGCGGCCTTGCAACTTGTTTTGCGATGAAGCAGCTGGAAGTGAAACAACTGGAGTTCCCCACAACTTTGCGAAAGGGAATCCTGGATCTCCGGGAAAACAAGGGCCACAGGTGAGGAAAAGTTTGTTCTAAAAAAACTTGGACAATACGTCGTTCATTGAAAGCCGTTCCTGAAAAAGGATAAAGCCATTCTGCTGGTAATGCCAACGAAAACGATAGTGAGACGAAATTAGAACTACCCCCTATCCAATAAACGTTTCTTCTTTTGATTCCCACCTAGAGATTAACCGAAATTAGGAAATAACTTATTAACCCGTTAAGTGCGGAATTATCGAATCAAATCTTTGATTATACTCGCTGTATTAGTATTACGCCGAAGCTAGTAAAGTGTTGACTGCGCCCATTTCCGCGTCATTGCGCCTGCAGGCAGTAGCGTAGCCAGGGGGGGGCGGGGGGGCTATAGCCCCCCCCCCATTGGCCTGCCGACCAAACTGCAGAATAAGGAAAATACCACGTTTTTAGCACTTCTAAGACTCTCTTTTGCACCGGATTAGATTAAAAAATGCTTTAAAGCATAGTTTGAAACGTTTATTGGGGGGGGGGGGGGGGGCTAATGGACTGCCGAGCAAAATGCAGAAAAAGGAAAATACCCCGTTTTTACCATTTCTAAGACTCTCGTTTGCACTGGATTAGACTATTTTGAAACGTTTATTTAAGGGGGGGATGGCTAATGAACTGCCGACCAAAATGCAGAATAAGGAAATTATCATGTTTTTAGCACTTCAAAAACTCTCTTTTGCACTGGATTAGACTAAAAAATGCTTTAAAGCATAGTTTGAAACGTTTATTTAGGGGGGGGGGGGGGCTAATGAACTGCTGACCAACATGCAGAATTAGGAAAATACCACGTTTTTAGCCAGTAGCGTAGCCAGGGGGGGGCGGGAGGGCTATAGCTCCCCCCCCCATTGACATGTCGACCAAAATGCAGAATGGGAAAAACACTACATTTTTAGCACTTTGAGACTGTTTTATGCACTGGAGTGGACTAGATAATGATTTAAAACGTCTTTTGAAACATATGTCCAGGGGGGGGGCTAATTTGACAAAAATAAAACCAACAAATAAATGAAACCTTTAATAAATGGTAAGAAATAAGCAACAAAATTTGATCGCAAGTTTAAAAATGCTGAACATAGGTGTCATCAACAAATATACTATAAACTAAGGAATAGGGGGGGGGGGGGGCTATTCAGTACTAGTTAATTACCAATAATTTCTTTCAAATCTTTTTTCATTAGCCCCCCCCCCAAATATTTTTCTCTATAAACTGTATACGAAATAGATTACTCCGTGTGAGTTTTATTGAACTATTCGATTGTATGAGTTACCAGCATCTAAACAAAAGAACCAACATTTTACCATTAGCCACCTCCCAAATAGCCCATTTATGCCACCAGTTTAATCTTGTTTGCACTGCCAATTTCTAAGCCACGTTTTAAAATCATCATTTTTTAATCAAAATAGCCCTAAAATGAAGTTATTTTTGCAAAAAAATGCAAAATTTTCGAGCGCTGGGGGCTCCGCCCCCAGACCCCCGTGCCTCTGGCGGCTGGGGGCTTTGCCCCCAACCCCCCAGACTCCCATTGGCCTCCGGCAGCTGGGGGCTCCGCCCCCAGACCCCCCCAAACAGCCCCCCCAATTGCGAATTTCTGGCTGCGCGCCTGCCTGCAGGCGACACATTTCCTTTCCAAGAAATATTGCAACGGTGGCGAGCCGTTGGCAACCCTGTGTCTGACTTGACCGACATGAGTTTTGAACCTCAAACCTACCACTCCGTAGACAAACTCGTTGCAGCTCGACCAACTTATATAATGTTATTGCTGTTACAGTGCGGAATTAAAAATGCTGCTCGCTCGGTTTGATGCCTTATTTTTTCAGTCTCAAAATTTCAAAGAAACTTTCGTGTCTGAGATAATACAATAAGCGGTTCTCAGCAAGAAAGTACTACTCGTTTCCGTTATCCTACTGACATCTGAATAACGCACGTATAACTGCAAACAAAGTGTGCGCTGTAAAAAGCGACATGCAACAACCGCGCAATTACAACACCAGACTGATGTAAAAAGGATAAACCGGATCTGGCCAAAATTTTCGAAACGAATATTTTTTACGCACAGAGGAAGCGATTGGCCTGGTTTTTGTTTTACGTACTGAACCGGTTAGTTAAAACCTTTTTATGAACGCAGTTGGTGGCTATTTTTAGCCGTGATCTTTTTTGTATGTTTCTTTTTTCAACCTTAATTTTTTCAGTTTTGACAGATTGGTATTTATTTTTTCCAAAAACTAAATTATGGTTGTTGCTGAGGGAAAAATCGCTGAACGCAGCATTCCGATAAGAAACCGGTGCTAAGTACAACGTTCCGGTAAAAATATGAAACCACTTTTCCTACACTTTTACTTTGTTTAGGGTTTGCCTGGTTCAAAAGGTGAAAGAGGAGATGCTTGTGGGTGTGATTGCTCTGTTTTAGAAAATTTATCTCATAGGATTGGATCAATGATAGGTGAGAAAAACAAGTGCTCTTAAAGTAAAGAACGTAAAAGTAATCGTTTTTCTTCCATTTTAGGCTTCAAGTCCCAAATAAATAAATTGTAGCACTGATCCAATCATTGCAGAATTTAACAATCATTCATTTGGCTTCTTTTGTTTTTAGTTTTGTTTTGTTGTTATTTTTTTCTTTTCAGTTTTGCATGATAAACTATATAAATCCAACTAAACCAAGCTAAGAACATGGTTAACAAAATACCGCTAAATGATGCACAAGTTTTTCAGGTTCGAAATTTTACAAAATAAAATACTTCTCCATTAATGCAGATGCCAAAAACAATTTTGCGAATCTTCCGACAAGTTGTGATGAAATTAGAAACGACAACGTCTCTCAGAATGCCAGCCGAAATGGAATGTACCACATTCGAGATGAAAACAACTTCATGTTTCCTGTGTATTGCGACATGAATATCGATGGCGGAGGATGGACTCTGGTAGCTACGGTCCATGAAAACGACATTCGAACAACCACAGGGAGATGTGGCGCAGGCGATAAATGGTCCAATGAAAACGGAAACCGTCAAGGATCCCAAATTGGTGCTGAAGCTTGGTCCAATTACGCCACGTTCGGAAATGTGATTTCGGCAACGAGCGAGGATTACAAAAACCCAGCTTACTTTGGAATCCAGGCACGAGATGTGATGATTTGGCAAGTTCCTAATGACACTCCGCTCCAACAATTCGACTCCGCTGCATATATGAAGTTTCGAACGACTAATGGGTTTCTCATCAATTTTGGAGGAAACATGTTCAATCTTTACAACGATTTCTTTCCAATCAAGTCAGGAGTTTATAGACCGGTTTTAGACAACGGACCGGCCGTTCCGGTAGTTTTTGACCGAGGAAGCGCGGCCGAAGTTCGAAGGTATTACGGACCAGAATCTCAAACAAGAACCGATGCTGGGTTTATTGAGGTGAGCTTGAAGTGTTATGATATGCTAAGAGACACTGCCGCGGAGCTGAATGCGAAGCAGCTACTAAATAATTCTACAGTGTTGTATACTGCTGTTTCCACAGTGTATTGCTTAATTTTATTATCCCTTTGCTTTACTGCATAATCTGTTAGCTTTATAAATTTTAATTAACCTTAAAGCATCCAAAAAATTCTTTCATTATACTTGCTGTATTCGAGCGGTTCTTCTTCGCGTCAATGTGCCCGCGGGCAACATAGCTCCTTTCAAAGAAGTGACCGCACCGTTGGCAAACTTGTTTCCGATTTGACCAACTCGAGATTTGAACCTCTGACCTCCCGCTACAGAGACGAGCGCGTCACCGCTCGACCTTTATCTGCAGTATTTTATTCAAACTTATGAAAGTTAGAACAATAAGCTCTACAGGCCAATCAGATTTCAGGATTATTGCAGATTATTGCAATATAACTGTACCGTTAGTGCTATGAGTTATTCAAGATATTGCTTTCAGTTTCGCGCCATTAATCGTGAACAAAGTGCTTACGCCCTCTGTCCTGGTCTCAAAGCGAAAGCAGGCGAAGGCAACGTGGAACATCACTGCCTTGGATCGACTGCCGACAACGTTGACGTCAATTACTGCGGAGACTTTGCTTCGTTTTTTTATAAAGACGGTAGGCTTTGGAACACTGATCCTACCCTTCTTGAAACCACTTTTATGATATTTTATCGCTGAAAAAATCAAGAACTTAATCAATAATTGATTAAGGTTTAGAATTGCAGAATATTTTCAATTCATATTTTTTGTGTATACTCAGAGGTATTATCGGGAGTCTCACATTTATGACTCAAATCCAACTCGTGCACGATTTTTCAAACTGCTGTCAAAACAAACAAAAATATTGAATATTTTTCGGTTAATATTATGCTATCCCATTTGGACCGTCGGTAACACAACAGACTAATCATTAATTATACAAATAATTCATAATAAGAAGGTGTGCCGTTGCAGAGAATTATTGGGATAATCACAATTTTATTGCTGTAAAGTTTGAAAATAAACGGCTTTTTACAGTTGGTATACTTTCATTGTATTTTTGATGACGTGTCCAAGTGTATAAACATGTTAAAAACAATAACAAAATTTGTGATTGATATTTCAGGACTTTTAACCACGAAATTAGACATTATTTGTTTATTCTATACATACGAAAAAAAATAAACAAACAAATATGTGTACTCTGTGCAATCTATTAAACGAATTCAAATATCGGCCTATACTCAGCTGCTTTAGAATTTTGCTGTATTTCGCTGCAAGGAAAGACTGCAATGGGACTAATTTGGTCTTCGAGTCATACGGCCACCCTCCCAATTAAAGTCGATGCAATGAAGTGACATTTTTAAGAGTATAAACTATAATTCATAACAGCAGCTGCAGTTGAGAGCTAATTAAAAACTAATATTGAAAAAAAAAGAATGCACGAATTGTTGAGTTGTATTACTAGCTTGATAATGAGACATAGTTTGGAATTAATCAATTGCGTTTTATAAGTTGTTATGAATTTTGAACACGATTTTTGAATACAAGTTTTGAATAAGCCGCTGGGCAATTTTTCGAAACTTTTTGGAAAAAATAGCTATTTTAATACCATTGGATCACATTTCGCACATATTTAGAGCCATTTGAAAGTACTAGATTTTTAACATTTGAAAACTAACTGAAAAAATTAAGTTGTTCAGCCCCCTATTTGCTTGCAATTTAAGTCCAAAACACGCTTAAAATCTTGCATTTTGGGGTTAAATTTTGTTAGTGATTTGACCCAGGTAGGGGAAGTAAAGGACATTGCCTCCTGCAATATTTTAGCTGTAAATAACAATCCACTCGAAAATTTTCCTTAGAGATTCTTGTTTTGTCACGAAAACAACCAGTTATAGGAGTACATATGCGGCAAGGGGACGCAGGCCCTCTCAATTCAAAAATTTGTTCAATGAGCATTCCCCTTAGCGCAGTTAACTTTTTTCAAAAGTATTTTGTTGTACAAACTGGCGAGGTGGAGGTGAATTGTTATTAAAAAATGTGCAATAGATGGTTACGCCTACTAACCATGTTATTGCCCGGGCCGGATGTACATTGAGTTGGGCCTCTGGTACTTTGGGATTTTTGCAATATTTTCCTGCCAAATACAGGTGAAGACCAAATAAAAGTCTTATCTGAGCGCGGGGCCCTTGGCACTGTACCATATGTTAAATCCGACCCTGATTATTGCATTACGTTCATAAAAAGGTTAGATGAGGGCCTAAGTCAGCAACTTTTATGATAAAAACTATTAATTTTACTCAAGTTATACGTTTAAATTGGTTGGCAAACATTAAAGTAAAGGGGCTCGGGTCCCCTGAAACAATACTATTATTGGGGGCCCATTTAAATTGGGGGCCATTTAAATATTATTGTAGGTAACATTTTTAAACTGGTTAGTAAAAATTAATTGAGAGGCCCGGGCCTCCTGGGTCAATGCTATTGTTAATTACTGTAGTACGCGAAGATGCTAAAAGAAACTGAAACTGAAGAAACAATAGTCATTTTTGTGACATTTTTATTATTGGTAGCAATTTAATTGGGGGAGGGGGGCGAGCCCTCTGGCCCCCACCACCTGGCTACGCCTATGCTGGGCGCATAAATTAAGAGCAAATGCTTTACTACTAAATGTGGTGTATAGGGCCCCGAAGTTTTACATTGCTTGTACGGTCAGTATGATTTCGGCCATGGTTTGTTTTATGATTTTGTGTATTTACGTAAAGTAATTGTATTATAGCTCTAATATTTCTTTTGTTTAAAATAAAGTATTTATACGGCAAATGCTCTTTATTTAGTTTCTCTTACTTGTTGATTGCATTCACGTTGACTTCATTTTTTGATTTTGGAAGATGTTTCGCTCTGAGTTGCATATTTTTGATAGCATTCAGCTGGGCCGGCCTATATGCAACTGAGAATTATGCAACTTTACGAGTGACACGAATGTACACCAAAAATAATTTATAGCAGTGACGTACGGATAGGGAGCGCCTATGCGCGTGCCCCCTCAGTTTCTTGTGAGAAAAATTCCGAGTATATTTTCAAGCGTTACGGTATATTCAGTTGTCATTGAACAATGAACTGTTTTCATCTTTTTCAGTCGTAAAAAGTTTGAACTGATTGAAGTGTTTATCCTTGCAAAATTTCTGAGACCCGTACGATTGTTGTGACGTAACGTCTAATAGAAGCTATAGGTATCACAATGCAAAGATGCAAGATAGCCGTCTATAATGCACGTGCCCCCTCAGGTCCTTCTTAGAAAATTTTTGCATATATTTTCAAAATATTGTGCTACACTGAAAGCTGGGCAGCCGCTACTAGAAAAGTAGCGCCGCTACCGCTGCATGCTTGACGTAGAAAGTAGCGACGCTGCCGCTACCTGCTACTTAATGCACAAAGCAGCGGCGCTACCGTTGCCCCTGCTTTACGCAAAACAGCCGGCGTTTCCGTTAGCCGCTATTTAAAAAAAAAAATTAAAAAAAAAACAATAAAAAATAAACAACAAACTCTTTTGTTAAAAAATTATAACCAATACAATTGTTTAAAAGATATTCTATTCATTTTAGAGGCGTTTTGGTTAGTAACTCTTCCCGTTTTTGATCTTATTCAAATACTTTCATTCCATTTGCTACTAGCCACTCAGTTTTAACCCGGAATTTCTAAGACCGTATAAAATCAAAATGTTGACCGGTTGAATTGAAAAACTGCCACTACTGCGATCCAGGTGATAGCCGCAGTATAGCTTATACTGCTCGAGTTCGGTTTTGTCGAAAAAATGAAAACTACCGGTATACTTGAAGTAGGCCTAATAAGGTGCTTCAAAACGTTCTTCCCTATATTTCCCTTATCCGCGAAGCTAGATTTAGTCCGTTTGACTCTGTGCCATTGACAATCCTGCGTTTCGAAATTTTGTACATCAGAAAAGGATGACCTTGCAAACCTTCTTGCAGATTAAGCAACAGAATGTTCGATAATCGAACATCGTGTTGCTTATTCCGCAAAAGGTTTGCAAAGCCATCATATGCTGATGTCACGAAATTCCAAAATGCAGGGATGAGCTCAGGAATAGGGAGGTGGCTATTTAATATTAGTTGATTACCAATTCCTTTGACTAAAATATCCTTTCATTAGCCCTTTCCCCTTTTCCCAAGATATTTTTTTTTATTAAATATAGACGAAATGAATCACTCCTTGCGAATTTCATTGAACTATAAGATTTTATGATTTAAGAGCTTGTAAATAAGAGAACTGAGATTTTATCATTAGCCTCCTTCCACATAGCCATTAATCATTTATGCAACCCAGTTTAATCATGTTTTAACGTTGCTAATTTCTATGCCACGCTTTAAACTGATTAATTTTTGTCAAAATATAGACCTAAAATTCAGTTATTTTTGCGAAAAAAATACAAAATTTTTGAGCCCTGGGGGCTCCGCCCCTAGGCCCCCGCGCCTACGAGGGCTGGAAGCGTTGTTCTCCAACCTCCAGTCCTAGGCAAATAGGGGATGTGCCCCATATCCCCGAAACACCCCCCATTGTACATTCTAGCTGTGCGTATGAATCTAATCATGTGTTTGCACTTCTGGTTTCTATGCCATGTTTTGAAAGCATTAATTTTTTTAAAATAAGCTTAAAATTAAGTTAATTTATTAATTTTTTTATCAATTAATTTTTATTTTTTATAAAATTAAGCAAAACAATACAAATATTTTGAGACCCCCGAAACGCCCCTTTGCCCATTGCAGATTTTTATTACCTGTCTGTTACGAGACGTATGCTGCTCATACTTCCAAGTTTTAGAATCTTACAATGAGAAGTTTTTGGGCAAGTCAAATAACAACCGCTACCTACAGTAACGAAGTAGCAGAGCTGGGCACCCGCTACCGAAAAAGTAGCGGCGTTAGTAGCGCCGCTGGTGAACAGCACCGCTGTGCCCATTACTACGCAGTAGTACCACTATCTTTCAAATACAATTTTTTGCAGATTACTATACATTATGAAGGGTGACACCACGTGACAGGTGATTACTATACATTATGAAGGGTGACACCATCCACCCCGGGTGTCATCATCCTTATATAGCGACGCCATTGTGCAAGAGGGTATCCTTTTCTCTATTTTTGCCACATGGCATTATTAATTTTGCAATATTTTTGGTACCAGTGTTATATTTTTTGACAGAAAGTAGCGAAATGCACAAAAAAGTTGGCTAAAGTCAAGACCTACATTTGCAGTTTGCTACGCAATGTCGCAGCGGTGGCAAGACGTTGGTAAGTTGTGTTTTGATTTAAACTGCCCGGAAAGTAAAATGCAGACCTCCCGGTCAAGAAGGGAATATTAATCCGCGACCAATTGCAAGTCGATTATCAAACTATATATCCCGTAAAAAAATCATTCAAATTTGGAAAAATGGAATTACGGTTAGAGGCAATTTTAATTAGGACGGAAATCAACAAGCTAATGGGATCCAGCTTTAACTTCGAAAGATTTAATGCGTGCTTTTCGGTGCATGAAAAGATCTCTTGTTTTCGTATTTGTTGTGAAAAAAACACCTTCACAGTAATTGCTAATCAGAATAAGAAGCAACAAAATCAAATCAGAAATAAAACTTTTGATCATTCCGGATTCCAACAGAGACTCACTGACTTTCTATAAGGGTTGGCATCTTTTATTTCGGGCAGTGATGAATTTTATTGATACAAAAATATTCTCCAAACGTTTTAATAGATCAAGCTGTTTCATTCGATTCAAACAAAACGTATAGGATATAAACGGTTCATTTTTTTGATAATTTGTATTAGCGGCAGGTTAACTGCTTTGAAAACAGCGGCGCTGCCACATTGCGCTACTGGCTAAAATAATACCGGCGCTGCCGCTTGTCGCTACTGAGAGAAAAAAGTAGCACCGCTTCCGGTACACCGCTACCGCTACTAAAAAAGTAGCGGCGCTGTCCCTGTGTCTGGGCTCTGGCTATATACTGCTATAGCCTAGTCACGACAATTTTCATCTTGTTAAGTTGTTAAAAGTTTGGACGGAATGAAGTTCCCCTCCTCACAAAGTTCTGGGGTTATTTCATTATATTTCAAAAAAATTTGAGCATTTTATACCCAACCTCTGGAAAAGAGTCAGTTAATCATTTTGTAGATAGAGGCTGGCGTACTGATCAACCAGGAAAAAAATTTTTCAAATCGGCTCAGCATCTGCTGAGATAATGAAAATCACCCCTGGAAAACAGACGCGAGTATGAAAAGTTTTATATTTAGATTTTACGAGTTTTATTAAAAGTATCGACTTAATTTTTGTGTCTGAATACATGTTTTGGGGGGCAAGAAATTGTAATTTCGGGTTATTTTTATGATACTTTCACAAAAAAGTCTGTTATTTGATATTTTTTTAGATTTTGAGGGCTAAGTTGAAGCCCGAAAATGGGATGAAGGATTGCACAAAATAAAAAAAAAACAAATATGCCTTAAAGTCTACACAATAAACATTTTTCATTGCTTTTTCGCTTTGTCACGACAATTGTAGTCTTTATCACCTATGTTGTATTTTTTGAAACAAGCTTCCAAAAATTCCTACTTTGTTTTTTCAAATTTTGAATTTATTGCTTGCTCTGTATGAATACAAATATTGATTGTTTCAAAACAATTAACGATATTTCATAATTATGCAACAAAAACATGGCTAGCCTATGTATCAAAATCAAGAAATTTAATTAATTGAGCAATAATCAGAGATCATTCTCTCCAGTGCTTCATGAGTTAAGTTGCCATGAATGATTTTTATTTGATTATATTTCACCAAATCATATCAATTAGTGATTGTTTGTGCAAATTAGGTTATATTAAGTGCAAACTAAATTAATCAAAGTTTTTTTGATCATTCTCATCAATTTCGCATGCATTATTTTAAAGCTTGCAGGCAAAATATTTTAATATTTTAGTTTTTTTTAAAGCAAAATGTTCAATTTTTAGGTCATTCACTAAAAATTTACGCAGTATTATCAAATAACTGAAAAAAATTAATAAACCTAGACTGTTAATAGTTTTGATTTAACAAATAAAGTCAATTAAAGTTTGCATCTCAATGTTATAAGGATTAGCTTTTTAAATTGAAGAGCCCAGATCTAAAAGTACTTAAGTCACATTTCAAAAAAAATGAGTTAAGAGTGAATATTGGTTGTTTATCATGCATTCTATACGTTGAATAAAAAAAATTCCAAAAAAAAAGTCCGCAAGTCCAATTTAGTGGAAGTTAGTAATTCCAAATTTTGCGAAATTTGGCGCTAATTGTACTTAAGTCCGTTCATTTCGCGCTAAATGTACCTAAGTTCATTCATTGATGGACTTAGATACATCTAGAGCCAAATTTCGCAAAACCAAATTAAGTTTGTAAGTCCATAAACTTTCATATGGCTCGGCCAGCATAAAGCCTCATTTTGATTCTATCAGTACCAAAGTACACTAGTTTTGTGGCTAGATTTTTATTAAAATGGATATAAGTACTTTTAAAACTAAACGCTTCAGTTTAAGTTCTAATCTCTTTCGTGCTCAGGGACAAACTACTGTTAGATAATAGACAGGTTAATAAGATACTGTAGGTAGTGTACACCAAAACAACAGCTTAGGCCTGTACAAAATCATAATTTAATTTTTTATTTTCTCTAGCGCACCACTAAAATTAGTGATGCGCGTAGCTCTTAATTTGATACGAACTTTGAGGAGTTGGCTGACTGAGTTGCTGGTAGATTTTATATCTATTATCTGGTGTGTATTAGACTGGGGACCTGCTCCTTTTTTATAAATAAGATAATGTAGACGAGTGAAGCAACAAGTTACGTAATAAGGTTACTGTACGCTATAGGGTTTGCTTGCAGTGTAGTGAAGGTTGACTAACCCCTGTGCTGGTGTTGTAAGTTGGCTGATTTTACAATTTTATTAAGTAACGTAGTGCTAGTCGGATTTTTATTTGCGTTCTTGCCGTAGTTGAAAGCTGCTGTTGCTGTTTTTATTCTTTCGTGTGAGCCTTGTCATGTACTGTAGTATTGTGATTGTAAATTACAGTTTTGCTGTATTTGTGGCTGTTTGGTGTTTGAGCTGGAGGTTTCGTTAGTGGCCTGGACTCGTTTTGTTGGCTGCTGTCTTGTGTGCAGCCCTATCTTGCGCTCCAGTCACTTTCAGATCTTTAAATTCCGGTTTCTAGACTACCAGAATCAGGAGGACACACGATTAGATATCTTATTAGTAAAGTATAGGTTCTTAAGTTGTTTAGACTAAACATCGCTAGATACCGTACGTCTACTACTACCTGGCTAGCTACTATGATATTTCTATTTGAAATGTGTTGCATGATCAGGCGATTGCATTAAATAACCATTGCTGTTGTTGTCGTTTTTGCATTAGCATAGGCTAACCAGTACGGTTGGCATTGTTACCAGTTCAAAGTTAGGCTACCAGTAGCCTACCAACCTTCTTTTAAGCCTACTCCCACCAGTTCAGAGTTAGGCTACCAGTAGCCTACTGGCCTTCCTTTCGGGCTAACCCTAAAACAGAAACATTTGAACTTGGTCCTTGGTAAACAATAAGATAAATGCATTAATTTCTTAGATAAGAAAATATTAGGCTTATCGTGAACATACGGTATTTGAAAAAAAAAACAAAAAAGCAGGCGGGCTAAATTCGAACATAAATCATATAAATTTTCTAAACCTGTACAGTATATCGATAAACTTTTGGGTTTTAAATCATTTATTACAGATTAGGGCTACACTAGCCTAGTCTATGTTAAGCTCTCTTTTACCTAAACCTAGAGACTATGGACTACTGATAGAGAATACTGCAATTTTTTTAGATCTGGTTTAATTTGTATAATTTTTTTACTTAATCTGTTAATTGTGCTTTTGAATTCATACATGGAAAATTCAGAACATTCAAGAAAGAGAAAGAGGAATCTCGAAAACTGGAAAAAAACTAAGATCAAACAGGCCAAAGCAAGAAGTTTGTACGTTTCACACTAATCACGTTTGCTTATGATACTACTATTGTAGGCTGTAGGCCACAGTTAATGCTAAGAGCATGTTACACAGTATGCTGAGATACCGTACATCTAATTATATTGTTTATTGTTTTTTTTGTAATTTAGTACCGGCAACCATTAATGCAAATTTTTCTTAAGGATAACTAATGACTTCTTGCTCTACGTCTAGTTGGATTACCTCACATGTTTGCATAAAAATATTATCTTTGTTTCAATTTTTCTTCACCATTCTTGTTACTTTTTCTGTGCTATTCTACTATATGTGCCCATTGGTCAGATGTCTTGACACTTTCAGTCTTATCTTAAGGGGCCTGAAAATTGCTTATTATTATTATTATCAGATCAGTTGCTGTCCTGGCAGCAGTTGTCACATTTATAAATATAATGCTTCAAATTGTATTCTTCAGGAGAGGAGCATGAAACATACTCTGGTGCAAAAGTGGATGCTAGGAAACAGGCCATGGTGGAATGCAGGTGTCGTTGCTTATGTAAGTTCAGTGAAGAAGAACGACATCAAATACTAGATAGCTTCAATAAAATTGGAAACCATGAAGTACAAAACGCTTATCTAAGAGGTTGTGTTTCAGTAGTGCCTGAAAACCAGCAAAGACGTCGACCACGTAATGAGGATGGTCAAGCACGAAAGAGCTTTGTTTATGCTATAACTTCAAACAGCAATACTATCCCTGTGTGCAAAGCTTCTTTTCTTGGCTTGCATGGTATTAAAGAGTCCAGACTCAAGCGCAAGGTTCTCAATTTTGAGAAGGACATTACTGATGGCGGAGGGCATCATCAAAACCATCCCACGGTTGGGGAAGATGTGAAAGAAGCAGTACGAAGCCACATAAATGATTTTCCAGCACGTGAGAGTCATTATAGCCGCAGCAAAAATCAACACAAAAAATACTTGGATTCTTCACTTACTTTGGCTAAAATGCACAGATTGTTTTTGTTGCAACACCCAGACTTGACCTCATTATGTAAGTACTCCATGTACTCAGAAATTTTCAACTACGAATTTAATATTGCCTTTGGCTATCCCAGAAGTGACATATGTGGCTTATGTGAAAGGCATCAAGTAGCTATTAAGGCTGCTGCAGCAAACAGTAATTTAGCTGAAAAGCGTGAACTGGAGGTTGAACATGAGTTGCATATTCGTAAAGCAGACGTCTTCACAGTACAAATTAAAGAAGTGACTGAATCAGCTCAAGCTTTGCTGCCTGATGGCGATACGGCAGTTTTGGCTATGGATTACCAAAAAAACTTGCCGTTGCCACTCACAGGAATATCACAGGAATATTATAAAAGGCAGTTGTGGATTCACAACTTTTGCATTCACAATAATGCCACCAATGACGCAACCACGTTCTTATATGCAGAGCACTACGCAAAGAAAGGACCGAATGAAGTCATATCATGTTGGAACTATTATTTCGATGGTCTTCCAACTTCCATCTCTTAGGCGCACATTTTTTTGGACAACTGTTTTTCTCAAAATAAGAATCGATACCTAATTGCGTATTTGAACGTTTTGGCCCACACCAGATTTGATGAAATTTGCGTGTACTACCCTCTGCCTGGCCACAGTCGCATGCCCTGCGACCGAGACTTTGGCAGAATTGAGAAAAAAAGGAGGAAGAAAGATAGGGTGGCACAACCATCAGAGTGGGTGAACTTGATAAAGGGGGACCGATCGTACTAATCCTTTTCGAGTAGTATATGTTGAGCACCCTTTGACGGATGATATGTTGAATGATGGCACACCCATTGTGAAAGTTAAAGACTACAAGAAAGCTTTTGACCAAGTTTTGCGCCCTCCAAGTAGGATTTCCGGTGTTCGTGGGCTACTGCTTCAGCGAGGCAAAGAACCGATGTGCCGCTACGCAATGACCGCTGATTGCCTTACGTCAGTCACGATTTTAAAAAGAGGCAAAAGAATGAGCAGCCTTGTTTCTGCGATAGCCAACGTTCAAGCAGCTTATAGTGGGTACTTGCCTATTAAAGCTGCAAAGCTTAGAAATGTTTTGGATCTTTTGAAGCATGTGACATTGACCGAAAATGTAACCTTTTATTCACACCTAGAAGGCCATGAGGATAATACCGCACAAGTCGATGAAGAACATGATTAAACTACATTTTCTTTTGATTCTGTGATTTCCTGTTAGCTTGTGCAATTCTACATCACAAAACCATGTTTAAGTCCTAACCTTACAATTGCGTACATCACCTGACTTCTACGAGTAAATTTTCGTTAATAAAACTGGCAATTCTTGGTACATTTAATGTAGAATCAGAATTGTAAACATACAAGGAATGGTTGCGAATACATACTTAAGAAGCAGAGCAATCAAGTATGAATGGTTTTGTTACCTGTATCGAAACTAGAATTTTGATGTTTTGAAATCAAATAAATGGCATTAATATGAACGAAAACACGGTGACTGGCTAGCATTTCGTGTAGAAGGTAAATAAAATTTTTAACTGAACGATGTAAACGCAATGCAGTGCAGTCAGAGTACATAACATTCACATTGTTCACCTAATAAAGCCACTTAAATACCACAATATACCATAAAGGGCAAAAACGTAGCACACCAAATGTTTGTTATATTAGCTCGAGAATTAAAGATACGGTACATCAACAAAGGTAAAACATCCTTTTGGGCATTTTTTTAACAGTATTGTATTACTGCAAACGTAAGTTGCTACACGTGGCTGAAGCAGAAACAATACCTTTAGGCGAATTTCTATACTTGTGGACTATGCTGGAAAAAACAACAAAGTCCACTTATTTATGGAAAAAGTACCTAGGTTCATCATATTTGCAGTAAAAGTGCTCAAGTCCATCACATTCGCAGTAAAAGTGCCTTAAGTCCATCATATTTGCAGTAAAAGTACCTAAGTCCAAAATTACAAATCTCTTTAACTTCTTGATGTAAAACTGCTTAAAGTGGTAAATAGTCTTAAAAAGCCTCATTTGACAGTGCCCATCCAAAACGAGTAAACTTTTAATCGCTGCACGTACAACCTGATTTCACCATTATATGGAAAACTTTAAGTGCCATTATCTCAAAACTGATTATTTGTGACTTAAGTACTTTTAGTTCTGGGCTCTTCAATTGTGCTTATTATGAAAAAGATGTAGGCGAAAACAAAGAAATCATAAAAAATACCAAATTATCAAACATCTGAATTGCTTGCTCACTTAGGTCAATACTCATATATTAAGTAATTTTGAGTGTGCTTAGGTTTACTGTTTTCTCATAGGGCCTTGATATTTTTTTGTGCGTGCGATTTCAATTGTCATTTAACTTTATCAAATCATAATCAAATTTTTCTTTATACTCGTTGCATTACGCTGAAGCATGCAATGAGCTTGCGGGGCCCATCTCCGCGTCATTGTGCCCAAACACTGCTCCTTTCGAATAATTGTAGCAGCAGTGGCGAGCCATTGGCAACACTGTCTGATTTTACTGGCCGAGATTTGACCTCCCGCTCCAGAGATGAACGCGTTACCGCTCGACCAACTGGCCAGTCATTTACCATCATTCCACGTGAACTTTATTCCAAGTTGTATCAAACAATGTGCCATCATATGTAAATGATCTATAAGCATTTTATATAAATTTTCCAACCTAGGGTATTTGGCATTTGTTGAAATATAACGGAACAACCCTCTCGAGACTCGTAAAGTTGTTATAAAATAACGTTTGATTCGCTATGGTTCCCCGCCTGGAGGTGCGATATCTCTAGTACCCTTGTGGTTCCCTTGGTGGTTATTGAAGTAAAAAAAATAACATAAAAACAGGAAGGATCACAATGTAAAGTTGCATGTTAACTGTTACAAATCCAGCCTGACGGTTAATTGGAACGACCGACGCTCGCGTCGCGTGTTTTTCTGTTTTTACTCGGCCATTTTCCAACTAACGAGTGCGAAGTTTCAGACTTTTGCTTATAACTCAAAAATGGTTGGGTCCAGCTTCATGAAATTTTGACAGCAGTTTGAGATTAGTGAGTTGTATGTTTGTACTCAATTTCGAGGCAATAGGTCACGTGACTTCGGTTGTAGAACCCGAAAACCGCACCGCAAGTTTGGCGGAAAAAGCGGTCTCAGTCAAAAACCGCTTAATTACGGCAAAAATATTTCACATGGTTGTATGTCTTAAGATACCCTTTCATCCCAACCAATCCACTTTTGGCCGCGATGAGGTTTTTTTTTCTTTTTTTTCTTCCTAATTTTTGTACGCTCTTATTCTACTAAACCACAAAACATCGAAATTTAATTTTTGTGTAAAGTTGTTGAGCTGCAAACGCAATTTTTTCTCCCGAAAATTTTTGGGGCAACTCCACCGGGAACCCCCCCAAAACTCAATTTTTTGAACGGCTCAAGCTAGGGTGCCAGTTCTTTTTGATATCAGCAGATACTTAACAGACAAATACTTTAACATAGTTTAGGAGTGCCATTCCCCCGGGGACCCTCCCAAATGGACCCCCCAAAAAATAATTTTTTGAACGGCTCAAACTAGGGTGCCAGTCTGTTCTGATATCAGCAGATACTTAACAGACAAATATGTTAACATAGTTTGGGGGTGCCACATCCCCCAGAAGACCCTCCCAAATGGACCCCCAAAACTAAATTTTTTGAACGGCTCAACTTAGGGAGCCAGTTTGTTGTATTGCATACAGTGTGGGTATGTGGCAAGGCTTTGTTTTGCGCCTCTGCTCTGATGATTGTTTTCCACAAACCTGTTCTCAATTTGTCTGCCTTTGCATCATTTTTGCACCGAACGTTCTAAACCTTTCCTAGTCTAGTCTACCAAAATCAAAATCTTTTTGTTAGTGTCAAAAAATGTTTAGCCGATTAAAACTAAATTTGTTGTTGCCAAAATTATGAAAATAGCCTATTTTAGGATGTTGCTAATTCTGAAAAAATAAACTTGAACCGAAGGCACCTTTTACTGTTTTAGTAACGTGTATTGTCTACAATTCATTTTACAGTTACATCATGACTAATCATTGTTGATTATAAAGAGACAATCACCAGCAATAATTGCAAAAAGAAATGTATAAAATTTTAAAGTATTGCACGCTGAGCTGACGCTGTTACGTCGAGCAGATTTTAGTTGCCACGCTGCGCGGCGCCGTGCACTAACAACTGCGCGCGGCCGCGTACGCTGCGCTGTTGCCATCTCTATTAGTCAGTGTGCGCACAAATTTTGGCGTGCGCGCACTTTTTTGGAAATGAGTAATATTTGTGCAACAACCCATGAAAAAATTTCAGCCTTCTAATCTGATAATAAGTAGGCTTATTAAAAAATTTGATCAGAAACAATACAGCCAAAATACTGTAGAACATATTTATTGAGACATTTGGATTAATTTCTTTAAGCCACTGTCAATCTTGTTCAAACAGGAACTGTAAAAAAATTCAGTTATTCAATAAGTTCTTTTATAGTTTGTCATGGTTATGTTACTGGCCGGCGCGTAACCAGAAACTTTCAAGGGAGGCTGTCTCGGAGATTTGGAGCCCCCATGCGCCGGAGGCACGGGGGTCTGGTGGCAGAGCCCCCAGCGCTTGAAAATTTTGTATTTTTTTGGCAAAAATGACTTGATTTTAGGCCTATTTTGATTAAAATTAATGCTATCGAAACGTGGCATAGAAATTAGCAGTGCAAAAACATGATTGTACTATTTGCGCTACTGGGCTGTGTGGGAGGTAGGTATTGCTAAAAAGAGAGAGTTTATTTTTTGAAGTAAAACACAAATCAGAAATTGTTAGGACGAAAAAATATAATAAATTACGAACAGATTTCTGCATTTAGTTCATAGAGGAGTTGCAAAAGACCATGAGGCAAGCGTAGCTTGCCGGTCGCAGAGTCTGCGACTCATTAAATACAAGCTGGTAAATCATAAAATCCTATACCGGTAGTACAATAAAACACTCAAGAAATAATCTATTTGGTCAATAGTTTATAGAGAAAGATATAATTAGGGGGCTTATGGAAGAAAGTTTGAGAGAAGCGTTTGGTAATGAAGTAATGTTGAATTGCTCCCACCCCCCTTATTCTTGAACTTATATATTTTTTAATGAAACCTACGTTAAGTATTTTTCAATGAGTGATTAAATTTCATTACCAATCTTTGGCCATTTTTCAAAGTTTTTTTTTCTGATTTATGAGCTTTATTTTTGAGCAGTTAGCCCCCCCCTAAAATAAACGTTTCAAAATATGCTTCAAATCATTTTTGAGTCTATTCCAGGGCAAAAGACAGTCACAGAAGGGATAAAAACGTGGTATTTTCCTCATTCTGCATTTTGGGTGGCAGAGCGATGGGGCCCCCTAGCTACGCTACTACTTACTGCTGGTACCTTCTTCGTACACGGTGCCGTCTTAAGCTACAAAGAAATGCATCCTTTTAGCAAGTCCAAGAATAAACTTCCTCAATCTGCCAACCGAGAACATTGTTACATAACATCATCGTAATACGTCTGTGCGCGGTAAATTTTTGCTCGAACGCAGTCTCTGAAAGCTGTGTGCGAGCGCACATGCGCTTAGCTTAGAGGGATCACTGCTAGGGATACTAGTAGAAATTAACATTTTTAAAGTTAAATTTAAAATTACAGAAACTTTATGGATTGCGAGTTTTTTTATTTAAATGTAATTACTATCATGTCGGCAGCGTGGCCGAATGGGTTAAGGCGTCGTTTTTACGACGACTCTGATCGCAGGATCATGAGTTCAACCCGCACCCTGGTCACGTTGTTGCGTCCTTGGATAAGACGCTTTACGATAATTATCTCTGCTTGGTGGCTTCGAACAAGCAGCAAATTTAGGTGGGAAGAAGTCAAAACGTCAACAGGAAAGCTTGGAAAATGGTCAACTCCTAAGCGGGTGCGGATTCGTCCAAAATATAGCGCACCGTCGCTTTCTCGTGATAGGAGGATAAAGATGCACTAATCAATCAATCAATCAATCATGTCAGATATTACACAAAAGCTGCGCTCAGGCATTCTTTTATATTGCGGAAGCAAAAGCCATAAGTCAAACACCACTTCAATCAAACTCCTAAAACCATTCCACCAATAAAACTAATAAAAGTGAAGAAAAAATTTTTTCTGGCCAAGTTTTTACTTGACATATCATATAACACAGCATCTTCATCTACTTATCGTAAGTGCCCGCTTTCCCCAATGTACGTCAAACCCTTAAAATTGCAATATGCATTCGATTAAGTGCGATTATTGCTGCAGAAAATCGTTTTCTTAAACTGACCGACTTTTGACTAGACAATACATGCTAAAATGTTATAATTTTTCTTTTAAGTAACAAATTACAAAAACTTTTAAAGTAACCTCGATGCAACTTTCAAGGTTATAGATGTCTTCCTCTCTAAAAGAATTAAATATGAGCAGTAGCGTACGCAGGATTTTGAAAAGGGGGGGCCAGGAATTTTAGAAAATTTGAGAAGAACAAGGATTTGAATCAGAAATTGTTCCACTCAAATTTAGTCCGATTTTTTGCCCAAAATTAGGTGAAGAGCAAAAAAAGAAAAAGGTCTTCACTCAAATTTAGTCCAATTTTTCGCCCAAAGCTTAAAAGAATCGCGCAGAACATACCCTTTGTGTGATCAAACCTTATGCCCAAGTTGCAAAAGGGGGGGCATGCCTCAATTTTGCTTACTTTTCCATGCAATTTTACAATCCTGGCGACTCAAAGGGGGGGCCATGGCACAATGGCCCCCCCCTAAATACGCCCCTGAATATAAGTACCAACATTGCATATCTAGCACTGATGGTTCTATTTCTATCCATACTAGTATATTTTTGGGAGCGCAATTCCAAAAAGCCCCGGGGGCAGTAGGTAAATGGGGTCCGTTTTCAAAAAGAAATTGGATTTCCTATTTTTTGGCCAAAGGCAAAAACCTAACACCCAGGCAAGTTGAAATTCCAAAGTGAACCTAAAAGGGTCTGCCCTAATGTGGAAGAGACTTACGCTACCTGGCATTTTAGCATCATTTTATGTAGCTTGAGAGTAGTAGGGGCGCAGATTTCAAATTTTTTAATACATGCTATCTTGCCGCTTTGAAAAGCTTTTTTTAACTTAAATTTACCACACTCTTTTGTACACTGGGCAAGAAAGGCATAGCTCTTTTTTTTGTATATCTAGCTAGCCATGCCTTGTTCTGAAGTAGCATTTTTACAAACTGCTGGGGTACGAAGATTTTCGAGCCATGTCATATTTCAAATATTTTCTAGCCAATGTCATAACAGTTTAGTGTTTGCTGCTAGGCAAATTGCAAATAATTTGTCACCAATAGCTAAAAAATTATGGCTTTTTTCTTGGCCTTACGCATAATATCATTAGAACGAACGTCTAATAATTTAGCTTGTGCCCTCCAGTTCTTTTTATGCTTATTCTGTGCACCAAAATTGAGTTATTTTTGCAAAAAACGCAAAATTTTTTTGCGTTTTTTTCCTGAGACTCCCGTCCGGAGTCACAAATTTTAACACCTCACCCTTGCCCCCCCTTTTGAAAATTTTTCGTTAGATGCATAGAGCAGTGAACAAAAATCTTCCGTAAAAAAACCGGTCAACCGATCCAGTCAAAAACCGGTCTACCGGCCGGTCAGCTGGCGTAGATTTTGAAATTTACCGGTCGGGTCGAAAATATCCTGACCGGTTCTATCTCTGACTAGGCTAGCCAGCAGCCGCAGCTAGTAAACAGCTTATTTACACACATAGGTTCAAACAGATCGACAATTAGCAGAGTAGGTTACCAACTGATTCAATTGTATTTAGTCTTAGGCTCAACGTAGACTTAAAAAAAAAACGATTAACTTGCGAAGCCTCTAGTTTTCTCTAACGGAGCCCTGGGGTACCGTAGGGATAACTTTGAGAACCTACGTTTTAGGTGGTACGCGAGTGACTTCCTTCGTTTTTTACAAAAAAGCCGGGATTCACAGCTGTTACAGACGACCTCTGTAACTATTGTGTGTCAGAACTCCTACGTTGCTCCAGCGATTCGAAACTGGAGATTTTAATGTCCGTGCTGTCTTTCAAAATCAAAATCCAAGTTCTAAACAATATAGATTGATTCAGTTCAAATAATGAATAAAACCAAGGAACAACAAGGTATGATAAAAATATTTAAAGTTGAACCCTGATAACGTGTAAAGGTAAAGGATTGATGCCGTGCCACCATAGTCACTAAATTGTAGCTATGGCGCGACAAACCTAAAAAGAACATCCGAATGCTACTCGATTCAAAATTATTGAAATAAAACGAATAGACGCTAGAACTATAGGCCTAAAAAAGCTGCGCATCGTGTCGGAGATCTGAGCTTGACTAGAGACGTGCAAAAATTAAAAAACACAATTACACGCAGACCACAGCAAATAAAGAAGCGAAATAAAAGCATGGTCGTGATACACATAGTCTGGAAAGTCAATGCGTTTTGCTTGCGAGGTTGTGTCATAGACCCTCCAATACGTTATTGTAGAATCCATGGTTGTGTCACGGCTCGCACTCTAGCGACTGTTAGCGGAAAACTGTTATTTTTCACTGGTTGCTGCCAGTGCCGACGCCAGAACAAACGTAGTGACGGGGCACTAGCTGAAAGTGGGTGGAGGGGACTAAAATAAACTGAACTTTTGCATTTAAAAACTAATCTTCAAGCCTTGCACGGCTGCAAAAATGCAATAAAAAATGCACCAACTGCAAAATGCAATGACTATTTAGTAGTTCTAAATAACTTTAAATTTGGCTTTAAGCCAATTTTGCAAAAACCATTCACAAACTTCTGTATTTTAATAAGTCAATTGTGATGTTTTTGACGTTTGCATGCCAGAGTTTTAGTGTTTAATCGTTTTGAGTGCTTCTGGCCCAAAGGCTACCAACGCTGAAGCCTAGGGAAGAGTCACCAGAACGGCGACTACTTAAAATAAGCAATGCAAAAAAGTTGCGTTTCCGCAGGATTCGAATCTGCGGCCTTTGGATTACCGGTCCACTGCTCTACATTTCACGTTTTTCACATTTCAATGGTTTATTTACAATTCACCAAATGCCCAAAAAACACAGCAAATTTCAATAGTACAAAATACCCAAAAAATGCCCAAAAAACACAGTAAATTTCAATAGCACTAAGAAAGCAATTGGTCAATTGAAACAGGAAGCTGCGAAGGGACCTCTCGGTCATCGAGTCAAGCAGCCTCGCATTTCATTCGAAAATAGTGCTGTTTGGCGCAAGCTACTAATTTTGATAAAATAACTTTTAATTTTTTTATTTTTTAATCGTAAGAAGATAACAGAAACTTTTTATAATTCATTTTAAATCGGTTGAACGGCAATTTTTGTAAATTTTCTGGGACCAAGTTCTTTTTTGACTCCTTGATATTTAAAACTATTTTGTAATCGCTTAGTTCTAAATCTTGAAATGTACAAGCCATGTTCCTTTGATTCAGGAGTAAAAAAAAAAGGAAAATTGTGGTGGTAATTTATTATTTACAAGCTGGTGCATTAATTTGGCAATTTCAAATTTGTAAAGATCATCCAATTTTAATACATTGAATTTTGCATTATATTGAGTTGCATTGTCTAACCAATTACCTCCTGCTACAATTCTCAACGCTATATTTTGCAATACGACAATTTTCCTAGATATGTTTTAAAAGTAGAACCCCAAATTACAATGCCATAGAGGAGATGAGGATGAATCAATGAGTAATGCAAAGTTCGTGACGCTGATGTACGTAAGACTTGTTTTAGTTTCAAAATAACCCCAATAGATCTAGCTATTTTGAATTCCAACGCCTTAATGTGCAAATTAAATTTTAAACCTGAATCAATTATAATGCCAAGGTATTTTACACTGCTTGTAAAGCTACAATTGAATTGTCAAAACTTATTTCTACGTCGCAAGTATTGTTTGTTGTTTTTGGAAGTATTTCCAAAGATGATGATTTTTGAGGATTTACAGTAATTTTGTTTGCTTGGGTCCATTCATATACATTTGCTAATTCTCTTATTTGTTTCTTCAATTAGTGCTGTCTGATTAGATTGGTGGATTATTATGCATGTGTCGTTCGCAAATAACCTGGGCGTTGAATTTAGGGCATTGGAGATATCATTGATGTAAATCAAAAAGAGCAAAGGCCCAAGGTTACTTCCCTGAGGTATTCCAAATTTATTAATTGCTACATCCGAAAAGTTTTCTGTGAGGGCTACATGCTGTTTTCAGTTAGTCAAAAATGAGGTTAAAAGATCAAGTGTAACGCCACGAATTCCATAGTGTTCCAATTTTTTTTATAAGAATTGAGTGCTTTACAGTATCGAAAGCTTTTTTAAAATCCATTAGGGTCAAGCTAGTATATTCATTAACGTTTATTTGATCATAAACAGTAGTGATTACATTCAATACCGCGTGTGTTGTAGATTTATCACTTTGAAATCCGTATTGCGTTTTCGTGAATACGGAATGTTTTTGAAAAAATGCAGAGAGTCGTGTGTAAATCAACTTTTCCAATATTTGTGAAAAACATGTTAATATGGATAAAGGTCGATAGTTAAATAGATTTTCTTTGCACCCCGATTTAAACAATGGAACTAATTTAGCTGTTTTGCAGCTTTGCGGAAATATTGCTAACAGAAATGCATTATCAAAAAAATAGCACAAGGCTGGAGCTTTAATATTTGAGGCAACTTTCAAGAAATATGGTGGAATGTTATGGTATCCGACAGACTTGTGCAAACTTGAAAATTAATTAGATTGAACACTTCGTTGATACGAGGTGGTTCCATGAAGATCGAAGAATCCACCATATTAGTGAGAAACTGTTTAAAGTTGTATGGGGCGTTGTCGTTGAAGTTATTAGACAAATTTTCATCTACTTTTGAGAAAAAAACGTTGAATTCGTTAGTTATATTCGCTGCTTGTTACTTCTGCTGCAACCATTAAGATTGATATTTAGGTGGTAAGATTGTAGAACAATGTGACTTTCCTGGAAGCAATTTGCGAAGTAGCTCCCACGTTTTTCAGGGGTTTCCTCTACTATTTTCCAGCTCATTTGCATAATATTGTTTTTTAGCAAGAGTCTTGATTTTTGTTAAGTTATCAGCAAATTTTTTGTATTCTAATTTCATAGCTTCATCACCCCTAATGTAGTGAGATTTGAACATTTGGCTTTTGCGACGAATTTGTTCATATATATCTTTAGAACTCCAGGGTTTGCAATTCAATTTTTGTTTTGTTCTAGAGAGACGTCTAATGGGAGCATGTTTGTTTATAATGTTTAGTATTAGTGTTACAAATGCATCAAATTTAACATCAAAGTTATTTTTGTTTAATTCCTTTATGTTTGCTAAAAAATTGCTTATTGTAAAATTTAATTTTTCGCAATAAGGGTCAACTTTAAAATGCGATTTATCTCTGAATAAAAAGGAAGTTTGGGGTTTAGATTTAATGGAATGTCCGGTGACATAGCAAAATATTGGATAATGGTCAGAAATGTCGCAGCGGATTACCCCAGGACTAAGCGTGCGGGATGTATCATTTGTTACTATGTCGTCGATAATAGTTGAAGATTTTTCTGTTACGCGTGTGGATAAGGTGATAATTGGTAGCGAACCACAGCTTACTAAGTAATTAATATATGTTTCGGTTGACTTTGTTTTCGGTTTTGCAGATATATCAATGTTAAAATCGCCAACTACATAAAACAATTTTTTGTGTTTATTGATCTTACTAATTGAATTGCACAATGTGCCAGAAAATTCTTCAGTATCACTGGTTGGATGTTGATAAATTGCACCAATTGTGATGTCGTGGGCCAAATACTTATTCGAGATTAGTTTTATCCACAATTCCTCACAGCCTTTTAAGTTCAGTTTGAATTCTTGAATTACTTTGAATTGATGTTTCTTTAATGCATATATAGCTATCCCTTCTGCATTGGTTGGCGAGTCCTTATGAAAGAAATTATAATTAGGAATTGAAATATTAATCCAAGGATCGCCTTTTATACGCGCTTCTGATACACATATGACATCGGGAGAGACTGGCAAAGATGATATTAATTCGTACAGGGCATCAAAATTTTTGGTGAGAGATTTAATATTAACATGAAAAATGGATAGTGAGTTTTGATTTTGAACAAAAGAGGAAGATCGCATTGGAATGTCAAAATATTTGCACTCGTTAACATTTTCTACCAAAGAGTAAAAAAGCAGATTAATTAACTCGCTATGATTTACGTCATCAGTGTGTTGTTGACCACTTGACTAACGCCGAGAATCTCGAGCAACTTTCTGTAACCAACATTCAACGCATTTTTGCTTGCAGACATTACGCGTTTTAGCACAGATTTAGCAGCTGGTAAACGCTGCAGCGGTTCATCTTTTAACAAAAAGTACAGCAATGAGCACTTGGTTTGTCAGAGCCCGAGCACAAAGCATGTGTTCCCGGTTTGATTCTTCAGCCTTCCCCCCTCCTTTTCCATTAAGTTATTTCTGACTGTTTTTTTTTTTTTGTTTAGTGATATACATTTTGATATATTTTAATTTCAACGCGGGAAAGGGATGCCTCTGGCTCAAGATCATTAGCAAAACAGTAATTGAACTCCAAAAACAGAGAAAAATAAACTCACACACACACAGGCGCGTTGCCAGCGGGGAGGCAGAGGGGCATTGCCCCCCCCCCCCCCCCCCCGATTTTCGTTTTTGCCTCCCCGATTTATTTCTTGCCCCCCACGGTATTTATTTGGGAGGAAAAAGATGCTGTTTTTGGCCGGAAAAAACGTTTGAATTTGTGATTTCGGCGAGAAAAAGCCTTTCAGATTTCGGCGAAGGCCTTTTTTTTGAAGGGGGAATCACCCAATTTTCACTGAAACTTCGCCTTAATCCAATTCAGAAATAATGAAAGTTTGGGTCAAGTTCAACGCTGGTTTTCAGCTTTGCCCTCTGATTTTAATTTTGCCCTTCGATCTCGCGAAGCAGGTGACACCTCTGCACACACATTCAGACAAAATAATGTTTTAGAATTTCATTATACCTGTATATTACAAGATCAGCTACAGAATTACGTAATACCGCTAATAGATGCCAAAAAATAAAAATAAATGAATAAAATAAAGTAAAACTACGCAAAAACTAAAATTTTAACAAGCTTATTTAGAAATATTGCACGTGATAATAGCACGCAATAACCTTAACGTGGCGGTCGTATACGCTTTTTGTTAACATACAGACAATAATCACCATCGTATGCTGCCCACCTGACCGAATGACCATTTTGTTTAGCAGCCTCATATTCCGGCATTAGTTGCTTTTTTTGGTTGTAAAATAATTTCGGCAGGTGGTCCGTGATAAAAATACGTGATTTTCTTTGATCATTATGTTGCTTAAGTCTATTGATGTTTTTGAAAATTTTATCTTTGTCAAATTTTGTTAAAAGCTTTACAATGATAGGTCGAGTGATAGCTTTACCTGCTTTGCGAATGGTATGTTGAGGTAAGGTAAGCGGTGAAGATCCACGATCTTGATAGAATCCAGGGTAATCTCCAACGCTTCATTCAAAAAATTTTCAAATAGTGCTTTTGCTTGTTCCTTTGTTTCATCGTTTCCTTGCTCTTTTAAGCCATGTACCAATATATTGAGTTGTTTGGAATATGACTCTCGCATCACTTCGTCCTTTTCTAACGTTGTGATTCTCATTGACAAATCTTGATTCATCTTATTTTCTTTTGTCTAGTCATTAATTTTAGCCGTTGTAGATGACTCTAAATCGGAAGTTTTGTTGCCGATAAACTTTACGTCAAGCTCTAACTCTTTTAAATTCTCTTCTAAATCGGTGCATCTTTTGCTGAGCTTGACATCAATTTCTCTTGATTGTTTATCAAAACCAGTAAACTTTTCCTCCAAATGTCCTAATTTACTAGAAATATTGTTTACACTCACCGCTGCAGCCAGGGGTGCCGAAACCCGGGGGGATGGGGAGCAGAGGTGGAGTCTTATAAGACGTCCTTGACCTCGAGGACACATTTTGAAGTCCTTGGCCTTGGCCTCGAAGCCTCAAGTCCTCGAAAACTGCCCTCTCCTCGGCTCGACGACAGCACTATTTTTGAACCGTTGAAATTTCGTTGGAAAACGCCAGAAACCTTGCGGAAAATCTGCAAAGACCTGTTTTTTGGTTTCCTCTAGTAAAGATCGCCTGAAAAAAATTTTTGAAGACCTTTTTCGACTTAAAAATATGTTTGAAGACATTTTTTTTGAGATCGCCTGAAAAAAATTTTTGAAGACCTTTTTTTTTTTGGAGAACACTTGCGTCTGTGTTCTTGGTCCTTGGCCTCGAGAAAGTCTGTCCTTGGCCTCGAGCCTTGTGTCCTCGACTCCACCTCTGATTGGGGGATATATCCCCCCCCAATAATTTGACTGTATCTCCCCCCAATAGTTTGAGTATGCTCTACATCTGTATCCCCACGATAATTTGACGCTGGTGTGCATCTGAGCGTAGGTATCCACTTGAATTTTGGGAAAAAAGTGTTCCAGTTTTGGAAAAGACTGTTTTTTGGTCTTCATTAAATTTGCTCACCTGAACAAAATCGTGGTCGAGGTTCATCCCCCCAATGCTAAAAATAGGGCAAAATTGGAGTAAAATTGCAAATTATCCCCCCCAATGCTCAACAAAGATTGGCACCCCTGGCTGCAGCGCTCAACTACTTTACTCTGTTGCAGAAAAAAAGCGTCCGCACGCAGTAGCGTACGCAGGATTTGAAAGGAGGGGGGCCAGGAAATTTGAAAATAATGAAGACCAAAAAAAAAAATTTCTCCACTTAGAATCAGTCCGTTTTTTTGCCCAAAATTAGGTGAAGACCAAAAAAAAAGGTCTTCACTCAATAATTGTGACTGCCGTGATTTCTTTCTTTTACTCCGCTTAAGTTTTTGTCTGAAAATTGGAAACACTGCGTAGTGCATTGATGCAATATGAAACTTTTTGGTCATTGGAACGACCGACGCTCGCGTCGCGTGTTTCTCTCTTTTTACTCGGCCATTTTCCAACTAACGAGTGCGAAATTTCAGACTTTTGCTTATAACTCGAGAACGGTTTGGTCTAGCTACATGAAATTTTGACAGCAGTTTGAGATTAATGAGTTGTACGTTTGTACCAAATTTCGAGGCAATAGGTCACGTGACTTTGGTTTTAGAACCCGAAAACCGCCCCAAAAGTTTGGCGTAAAAAGCGGTCTCAGTCAAAAACGGCTTAAGTACGGCAAAAAATATTTCTTATGGCTATATGTCTCAAGATACCCTTTCATCCCAACCAATCCACTTTTGGCCGCGATGAGGTTTATTTCCTTTTTTTTTCTTGTTTTTTCCTTTTTGTTCTTCCTAAATTTTGTACGCTCTTCTTCTCCTAAACTACAACACATCAAAATCTACTTTTTGTGTAAAGTTGTTGAGCTGCAAACGCAATTTTTTCTCCCGAAAATTTTTGGGGCAACTCCACCAGGAACCCCCCCAAAATGGGGCCCCAAAAAATCAATTTTTTGAACGACTCAAGCTAGGGTGCCAGTTCTTTTTGATATCAGTAGATATTTAACACACAAATATTTTGACATAGTTTGGGGATGCCACCCCCCGGGGATTCTTCCAAATGGACCCCCCAAAAATCAATCTTTGAATGGCCCAAGCTAGAGTTCTACTTTTTTTTGATATCAGGAGATATTTAACAGACAAACATTTTGACATAGTTTGGGGGTGCCACCCCCCGAGGACCCCCAAAAATCAATTTTCTGAACGGCTCAACTTAGGGTGCCAGTCTGTTTTGATATCAGTAGATATTTAACAGACAAATATTTTGACATAGTTTGGGGGTGCCACCCCCCCAGGGAACCCCCCCAAATGAAGCAGGTTTTGGCAGAAGATACTAAGTCGCATTTCGTCGTTTCGAGAAAATCGCGTTTGAAATTTTAAAACTCTCAAACAAACTTTGCGGTCAAGTTTAACATGTTAATAAAAAATAACTTTGACAGGTATGATGTACTTGATTTCGCCCTTCTTTCATTAAAATTTCAAGGTTTTAGGTGAAAAATAAAAAAGTTAGAATCGAAAAAGTTTGTTAAATCGCGGTTTTCAATAACGTTTGCTTTTCAAGTTAGGCGTGTGCAAATTTTGTCTTTGATCAGTCATAGTAAAACTTATGGGGTCAAAAAAAGTTTACTGAAAACTGTTAACTCAAAAGTCGAAACCGGCTTCATGTGCTGACAGCTAACATCTTTCGTAAAAAGTTCATTGACATAGGCGCCGTCACTGCTGGAGACCAATAATTTTATTTGCACTCGACGTCATGACGCGGCTTTTGGTTTAACGAGTATAAATTTGACAAATGGTTATTCTTTCTTTTCGTAAGCAACAGGTTTATTGCTGAATGGATTTTTTTTGCAAAGTTAAAATTACATAACGAAAATTACAAAAGCCATAACGACGAAAAATTTATGAAATTTTACGACGAAAAATTTTGGAATATAAAATAGCACTGTAATACATGATTAAACTGGCTACGAAAATAGGTTATAGGTAGGCGGGAGTATAATGGTAAAACTTCAATCATTTTATTACATGGCGTAAATATATTACACGCCATTTATTACATTCGAAAAATCACCCTAATTCTTGTGCATTTTATAGACTAGAAAAAGAATTGGGAAAAGAAAATAATGGCAAAAAATGGTTTAAGTTATCGAAATTAATTTCCTCTTTATACTCATAGTTTTTTTTATGAAATCTACACGGTAAACATTTTTCATCAACCGATCAAACTTGATTCCTTGCCATTTTTTAGCCGTGGTTTAAAAGTTTGTACTACTTTGTAAGCCTAATTTTTGACAAATATTAGCCCCATTTCCAAAAGCAATTTTTTAAACGTGGCTTTAAACAATTTTAGAGGAGGCCTACATACTTCTGCAAAAGACTGCATCAAAAACTTCAAAAGAAACCTTACTTTCCTTTTGTGTGATGTTCTTGTAATCTAATTATCGTTGCTGTTATTTTATAGTTGTAAACAGGCTGACAAGTTCAGGCCCAAACCAAAAAAATGGTTTGAACCTCAAAGCAGGCCCAAAAAAGCCCGGACGTGAAATTAGGTTTGAAAAACGTATTCGGATAATATAATTGTTTTTTCTTTTTTGACTCTTTGCGGTGACTAAATAACAGTGACGTGCGGTGAGGCTTTTGGTTGGTGAGGCACAATTTTTTTTCACACTCATGTTCGCAAAAAAATTATTTAAGACAATAAATGACCAGCAAATAATTGTTTTTATAGCCATTCAGGGCCGCCGAGAAGGGGGGCAAGGGGGAGAATGACCCCGGGGCCCATGAACTTTAGGGGGCCCATGGGCTTCAGGAAGGCCGTCGGCTTCAGCGGGCCCATGAGCTCGAGAGCGGGCCCATTGAAGTGAC
Organism: Trididemnum nubilum; assembly: GCA_963965965.1. Lineage (NCBI taxonomy): Eukaryota > Metazoa > Chordata > Ascidiacea > Aplousobranchia > Didemnidae > Trididemnum > Trididemnum nubilum. Next base: position 30,893,451 of record OZ014481.1, on the reverse strand, counting down.
ACTGAGAAATCAGCAGGTGAAGCCTGAAGACTTTTTTTGGGAGAACACCTAATTTCGACCGGAAAAACCGTTAGAATTTCGGTAAAAACCTTTTTTGTTTTTTTTTGGAAATCACATCATTTTTCGGACCAATCTGACCGGAAATCCGTCATATTTGAGCTGGCCTTGGGCCCACTTTTGGTCCCCGGCGGCACTGTAACCATTAAACAAAAACCAAATTTTTCGATAATTAATTATTCGTTTAATTTTTACTGTTCACTTAAAGCCAAATCATTCTTGAAGTTTCGAAAATCCATAAAGGTAGCCTAGCCTATTATTTGGCTTTGAATGTGGACATAATTGAAGTTTTCGTGCTTGCTAAGTCTTCTTGGCAAATTCTCTAAGTCACAAAAACCCGATTTCAGTCCCAACATTATTATTTGCTAAAAACATGAAAGCACAAATGAAGATTTTTATAGCGCTACCACTCTTTTTTTGAGTACGGTTCTACTCTTTTTGAATTGAGGGGTTCTTTTGTAATGATGTCTCGAGCAAATCTTTTAAATCGGTTTTCTTTTAGCTATGTTCAATTCAATTCAATTCAGATTATTTGTTCACTTGAGTTCAATTTCCAGAAACTTAACACCAATGAAAAAATATATTCACGCGCTCAAATAGAATGATTATTAATGCCAATAAAGGAAATAAATGTGGGCTAATTTACTGTAACACTTAACAGAAGTAATTGTTGATGAAGGCGTAGAAATTAACAGGCAATTGCAAAGTTTACTAGTACTATAGTTTGAGTCACTTACTATCAAGCAAACAGGATAGCGAAAAACCTGTTTCTGGTCATCGAGTCAAGCTGCCCTTATAACTAATTTATTATTGCAATTATTGTAAGTTTTTTTGAGGGGGTAGCTTTTTTTTAACCATTTTTAAAACAAACAAGAAACAAAAGTAAGGATTCAACCAAAAATAGCAGTTAGCATAAGAAAAGAGCACACTTAGGCTTACCTTGAGTTTATCAAGACTGCAAGTACTTCAGTAATTACTTAGCATGGACAATTTTATTTGTTTGCTAAAAGAGTATTTTGGTAATTCTTCAAAAGTTGGTGAAACATAATTTTATGTTTTTACTCCAATGCACGAGCAAGATCGTTGCCCGTTTCGAATTTTAGCTCGTTCCAAATAAAAATTGTCTGCAGTAATCGATCTCGTTTTATATTCATTCATTGTTTATTTTTGTATAGAATATTATAATCATGAAGTTTGCTAGCATATTTAAAATAATTGTCGAAATTCTCAGGTTACCTGGAGTGATAATAAGAGTACATAAACTTAGCAATTTCTATAACTTCAAGTTCAGATAAAAAAACTTAGTTTAGAAAGTCTCTCAGCTTTGAGACTAAATTTTCTTCCATTTTAGTTCATTTTCTCGTATTAAAATGTTTTTATTCGGCCAGAAAAATAACTTGTTCAATTTCGAAATGAACGAAAGACTACAAAATTGCTTAAACTTTTTCTCATTCTATGACGTCACAGGTGAGGAGCGCCGCAAAATCAGATTTAAAAGCATTATGCGTTGTCCGCAATTTGTTTGAGAAAAAAAGGCATACTTTTAGTTTGTTCATTAAAATTTGCTTAGCTGAAGTAAGGCACAATTGACAATGCCTCACTTCGCATATTTGAAGCGATGCTCAATGCACGCCGTAGTGATAGCAATATTACACCCAATAGTTTGGGCGTTTTAATGCGAAAGACATAACATAAAAGCAGTGCATAGGCTACACAAAAAAAGTAAATATGACAAAAAGTAATAAAGCTTTTGATAAATATTTTGATTTGTGTGAAACCATTTTATTTGAATTATATACTTTATTTTCGTTTTTCTTTGCACAATTCTATAGGTGAGGCACGGCCTCACCTGCCTCCCCTGACCGCACGTCCTGCTAAATAGAGCAAATTATTGATGAATTGTGATGCAATAACATCTGCAAATTAGGATATTAGACATAATAATAATCCATTGAAGCTTCAATAAAATCTTCATTCAGTATTGCAAAGTTATTTGTATTACCGGTATGTTTCTACAGCGACCTGAAATATGAGGCACGTATCAAACCAAAATTAAGCCCGAAATTTTGTAAATCTTAAGCTCGATCCCGAGCCCGACCCGCATAGCCCGGCCCGACTTACTACTTTGTGTTGGTATGAAGATTTTGACTTTATTTTTGCCTACCTAGTAGTTTGGTGTTACACTGCAACAAAATTATGAAATAATATTCATTGTTGCTTTGTGGTAAAATGCAGCAGGCTAATAATATTCCGAAATTCAGTTTCCCTGCTCCCCAGCCCTGCTCTAAACCAAAAACTGTCAAAAATTTACATAAAAAATTGTTTTCTAAGTTTAAGCATGCTTAGATTTGTTTTTCGAACTTGACCTCAAACAAATTGACACTTTTAATTCAAAGCGAGGCAAAAATAAACTTTGGCTACGACCAGGTGGTCAAGTGGTATAACGCGTTCTTCTCTGTTGCGAGAGGTCTTTGGTTCAAATCTCGGGCCGGTCAAATCGGACAAAGTGTTGCCAATGGCTCGCCACCATTGCGACATTTTTTCAAAATGAAGCGTATTGCTCGGGCGCAATGACGCGGAGATGGGCCCTACAAACTCGTTACACGCTTCGGCGTAATGCAGCGAGTAAAATGAAAGATTTGATTCTGATATAAATACTATAAATGTTATACGCTCGCACGCTTACAATTTTACTTTCAGTGCAGACCTAACGTAAAGGCTGATCTTTTTTTTTGCGTGCACGTAGAAAATTCGGCTGAATATTTACAAAATTATTATATTGAAGTCTGACCAAACTTCGGCTTCCGCGACAAAGGTTGAAAAAATCGCACCAGAGTTGTAAAGTACAGGCCCGAACCAGAGAAGTGATCTGAAGTCAAAACCAGGCAGGAAAAAAAAACAAATTTATGTCCAAAAATGAGTTCGGTTATTGGAACGACCGACGCTCGCGTCGCGTGTTTCTCTCTTTTTACTCGGCCATTTTCCAACTAACGAGTGCGAAATTTCAGACTTTTGCTTATAACTCGAGAACGGTTTGGTCTAGCTACATGAAATTTTGACAGCAGTTTGAGATTAATGAGTTGTACGTTTGTACCAAATTTCGAGGCAATAGGTCACGTGACTTTGGTTTTAGAACCCGAAAACCGCCCCAAAAGTTTGGCGTAAAAAGCGGTCTCAGTCAAAAACGGCTTAAGTACGGCAAAAAATATTTCTTATGGCTATATGTCTCAAGATACCCTTTCATCCCAACCAATCCACTTTTGGCCGCGATAAGGTTTATTTCCTTTTTTTTTCTTGTTTTTTCCTTTTTGTTCTTCCTAAATTTTGTACGCTCTTCTTCTCCTAAACTACAACACATCAAAATCTACTTTTTGTGTAAAGTTGTTGAGCTGCAAACGCAATTTTTTCTCCCGAAAATTTTTGGGGCAACTCCACCAGGAACCCCCCCAAAATGGGGCCCCAAAAAATCAATTTTTTGAACGACTCAAGCTAGGGTGCCAGTTCTTTTTGATATCAGTAGATATTTAACACACAAATATTTTGACATAGTTTGGGGATGCCACCCCCCGGGGATTCTTCCAAATGGACCCCCCAAAAATCAATTTTTTGAATGGCCCAAGCTAGAATTCTACTTTTTTTTGATATCAGGAGATATTTAACAGACAAACATTTTGACATAGTTTGGGGGTGCCACCCCCTGGTGGATCCCCTCATAAATCAATTTTTTGGATAGCTCAACTTGGGTGCCAGTCTGTTTTGATATCAGTAGATATTTAACAGACAAATATTTTGACATAGTTTGGGGGTGCCACCCCCCCAGGGATCCCCCAAATGGACCCTCAAAAATCAATTTTTGAAAGGCTTGAGCTAGGGTGCCAGTGTTTTATGATATCAGGAGATATTTAACAGACAAATATTTTGACTCCACTTTTCTGTAGGTTCCATAATCAGATATTTTTGAATAATTGCTGATTTTACGGTAGACTAAAAGTAATTTTGAGCGTCACAGCATTAGCTATGCGTCGGTCGGTCACTGGGTTTGCTGGCAAACTCCCATCTAGTTCTAGATTAGGATTAAGTTAGGGTGGTTTAGTTGTTTAATGTTGGTTGGTTTTGAGTAGTTTTTCAAGGAAGTTTTAAGTCGGATTTGCGGAAATTGTTTATTTTTGGATTACTACAATATTGGTAAGTTATTTTTGATGAAAATTGTTCATGTTGTGTTTCATACAACAAATTACGTAAGAGTAAACCGAGACGTAATGAACAGGCATCTTCGTTTGTTTACACAGCACCAACTAACTACAATCGTCCTCGTGGTCAACGCTTGAAAGCACACAGAGTTGCCTTTTCTACGTCATTATAGCAGTTCAAAGTTGGTGCTGCTGTACAGTACTGTATATAGCTAGTCTTTGTATTCATTGCCTTTGTGACTGTTTGTATCGTATGTTACCGCTTTGATAACGGCTAATAATTTTTTTCTAGCTACATTATCGGTGTCAGGCCTTTGCTTTGTATATCCGATGCTTACAGTTACACATAGTAAGCTCTTTTGATATCGTTATACGCTAATTTACCTTAAATTTATACCCGACACTCCGACAGTAGTTATGTCATTTTATTACAGTTTGGATTTCATCTGGGACTTCGGATAGCAGATTTTAACCAGATTATTGCCCTCCCTGCATATAGGTGACAAGCAGGTAGATGCTTATTATGTTATAACTTATGTTGTACAAGTTGGGAGCTAGCTGACGAAGCTAGTTTGCCATAAAGGTGAATTTACACAGTATCCGTTTTTCGTACGTTTTCGTCCGTTTTTTTTACGATTTTGCTTCTCCTTGAAAAAGTATGCGCTTTTTCATCCGCATTTTTATAAGTCCATATACGCACTAAGTATACTGTTATATATAGATAAAAATTTTGTTCAAAAATTTTGTGTATGAACGATTAGAGCGATATTTCGAAATAGAGCTGTACCCCTTTTTTTGTCCAGTATGTGACTGTCTGGTTAGTGCGGATATGGACACATAAAAATGCGGATGAAAAAGCGCATACTTTGTCAAGGAGAAGCAAAAACGTAAAAAAACGGACGAAAACGTACGAAAAACGGATACTGTGTAAATTCACCTTAAGTTGCTGGTTGAGTGGTTTATTATTATTATTCTATGTCTGTGTAATGGAAATTTGTTGCCGAACTGCTTATTTATGTAGCTAATATTTAAATTACTAAAAAGCTTGGCTTGGTGATCAGCCTATCATACGGTTGATCTTAATTCACTAGAAGTAAACTGGATTATTGACTGATTGTATTGGAATTTGCTAGCCTAATACTTGGTGTGCCTTGGTTTTGTTCAGAATGCGTGGCTAAATTTTCTGTAACTGTTTTTACAGTTACCGTGATCATTGTCGTCTGCAAATAAATCAATCCTTTTCCTAAATTTGGTGATTTTGGAGGAAACTGATTGTAAGATTGACGGCGTGACGCGTAACACTTCAACCTACACTGCACATATCAAGTTGCAGTAACAATATTACTGCGGTTTTTGGCCCAAAATTACGTGAAGACCAAACATAAAAAATAAAAAAAAATAGGTCTTTACCCAGATTCTGTCTTTTTGTGTGCTCAAACTTTCTGCCCAAGTTACAAAGGAGGTGGCCATGCCGCAATTTTGCATACTATTCTACGCTAATTATACTATCCTGGCGACCCAAACGGGGGGCCATGGCATCATGCCCCCCCTAAATATGCCCCTGTCCGCACGCCAGACTGACTAGTTGCGAATGACTATCTACCACTTGAGCTAGATAAGACGTCTCCTTGCATGCCTAATTTTGGCTATTTCAACCCAGCTACTTTCTTGTTCTATGATATTAATAATAAGTCAATTATGATGTTTTTGACGTTTGCATGCCAGAGTTTGATGTTTAATCGTTTTGCGTGCTTCTGGCCTAAAGGCTACTAGCGCGGAAGCCTAGGGAAGAGCCACCAGAACGGCGACTACTTAAAACAAGCAAACGTCAAAAACATCATGATTGTCTTATCATTAAAATCATAGAACAAGAAAGTTGCTGGGTTGAAATAGCTAAAATTAAGCATGCGAGGAGATGTCTTATCTAGCTCAAGTGGTAGAGCAGAGAACCGGTTATCCAAAGGCTGCAGATTCGAATCTTGTGGGAAGACAACTTCTTCGCATTGCTTGTTTTAAGTAGTCGCCGTTCTGGAGGGTTATTCCATGCTCTTCTTGTAAAGCTCAAACATTCTTGTTCGGGAGCGTTCGCACGAACAGTGCTACGAACGCTTCCGAACAAGAACGAGAAAATTCGTAGCTGCTATTCTGTGCGGCGTTCTTGGCCGTTCGTGGTGTTGAAATAGCGTAGTTATAAGGGAAAGCTTTGTTACGCAATAATCGAAAAAGGTCAAAACATAAGGTGTTGCAAAAAGCAATACACAGCATTGCTTTCATTTACCTTTCAATGTTAAAAACTGGTTACTGCATAGTGCACAACTAGCAGCCCAATAAAAATGGCTTCATCAAGACAATGGGCAGAGGAAGAAAATTTCAAGCTGATCGATTTAATAGAATTAAATTATGAGAACCTTTTTGAAGACCTACCGATGAAAAGCAAGCAAATGGTGGAGAAAAGATGGAGTGAAATAGTTTTGCAAATAAATGCCCTGGGCGCCTCTTCACCAGCTTTGAGTGTGAAGCAGTTTAAGAAAAAATAGGCTGACTTAAATCGCTTTCAAAAAGAGCAGTGGTACGCTGGAACACAGAAGTAATACGCACTGGAGGAGGGACGAATGCAGCGCCGAAACCCTCTTTCTTCTTCTTTCTTCATTGCTCGCTTTTCCGTGAGGGTTGCGGGGGCAGTAGCTCAAGATTAAGCCACCACACCTCACGGTCTTCCATCATTTCCATCATTTCGCTTGGGCGAAGTCCCTAGCGATTCCATCCAAGATCCTCAATGTGATCGGTCCATCTAGTTCTAGGTCGTCTGATTGGTCTTCTCCCATTTGCTTTGGCATGTAAAGCTTGTTTGGGGAGTCTTTCCTGAGGCATTCTTCTTACATGGCCAAACCATCTAAGCTGAGATCTTTCAATTCGGAGAAGTAACGGCTCGATGTTGAGAGATTTTCGAATTTCAGAGCTACGCACCTTGTTAAACAGTGTAACTCCTTCGATTCTTCGTAAAAAACCTCATTTCGGACGCTTGCACTTGTGATCGCATTCTTTCGGTCATTACCCAAGATTGATGACCATAAGTGAGAATGGGGACAAAAACTGCTTTGAAAATTGAGAGCTTTGCCTTTTTCGACAATTCTCGTTTCATGACGTCCGAGTCGTGCAAAGCTCGCATTACTGCACTAGCCTTGCCTACAAATAATGAAAATTTCGAGAACGACGTTAATGGGGCCACCTTCACAAGTGGAACCTCGTCCGGCAGGGGAGCGCCTAAGGACTCCCAGGTCGACATTCAGCAAAACCCCTATGGCGTTCGAGTCTTAGGCAGAGGGGCTCGTTCGAAAAATAAGTGACAATCTCCACCAGCCAGCCCTAGTGGCAGCTCCACCAATGTGCCCGCTACACGTTAGGAGAGGCGAATGGAGGCAGCGCAGAGTATTCGCACTCGAGATAATGTCGCACACTCACGGGCCGAAACCCTCAAAAACTCAATTTCGAATTGCTGCTTTTGTAGCGTCAGCTCCTACGTAGCCACAAGTAGAAGTGAAACCGAATATATGGATTAATAAGTCAACCCGGAGAGTAGCTCGATAGGTTGTTCAACCGAGCCTGTTGTTCAACTCCCTTACGCTGGTTGGAAACGATGGAGTGCCGTCGCCAGCGTAAAGGAAGGGGATGATGTAGCGTCGGCTCCAACGTAGCCACAAGTGAAAGATTAAATGGATCCTTGAATTAATAAGTCAACCCGGAGAGTTGCTCGATAGGTTGTTCAACCGAGCCGGTCGACCGCATTGGGACGCGTCCTTTTGACATGTACGTTACAATGGCGAGCACGCCAGGACGTTGGAGTGGTGGACACTCTCTCTTGCGCTGGTTGGAAACGATGGAGTGCCGTCGCCAGCGTAAAGCGAGGGGGATGATGTAGCGTCTGCTCCAACGTAGCCACAAGTAGAAGTGAAACTGGATGTATTAAGTCAACCCGGAGAGTAGCTCGATAGGTTGTTCAACCGAGCCGGTCAACCGCATTGGGACGCGTCCTTTGGACAAAAACGTTACACTTTTATAGGCTGGATGAATACCGAAGGTATTGCAGAAATCGATAATTGCGATCAGTGGTGCCGATCTTTGTTGAGCATTGGGGGGATAACTTGCAATTTTACCCCAATTTTGCCTTATTTTCAACACTGGAGGGGATGAACCTCGACGACGATTTTGTTCAGGTGTGGAAATTTAGTGAAGACCAAAAGAAAAATGCAAATAGAACACTTTTTCTCCCAGAATTCAGGTGAAAACCAAAAAAAGAAGGTCTTCATCAAAAATAGAACACTTTTTCTCCTCGATTTTAGGTGAAGACCAAAAAAAGGTCTTCAGGAAGAATAGAACACTTTTTCCCCAAATTTACGCTCAGCTGTACACCCATTCAAATTATTGGGGGGGATGCAGATGTGGACCATTCTCAAACTATTGGGGGGGATACAGCCAAATTATTGGGGGGAATATTTCCACACGATTTTCGTTACCCTTGATTGCGATATAGCAGGTCAGTCCGAAAGTTCAAACTTATCTGAACCAATACCACCGTCGGTGGGCCAACCTTCTGCAATGGCGATTGTGGAACGCGAGTTTTTGAACAACTCTCCGGGCTCCTTAGTGAAAGTTTTCCAATACAACACCGGTCCTCAATCAGCACCATGCGAACTTGCAGGTTGCAATGATGTTAGCCCTACTGGTGCGCAGTCATCAAACCCATGCAAAAGAAAACGGTCCGCTTCACGACAGCAACATAATGACGATCTCATGGAAATTAAACAGTAGATCGGCAGCGAAGTTCGTGGAATACGTGAAGAATTGCAAAAACTAATGAAAGTTTGCATCAATTAACGCACAAAATAAAAAGAAGCAACGAAATTCGAAATCAAGTGGTCGAATGGTTGAGATACTGAGCTCAACACTACACGTCAACTTCGTCAAACCCATGGCCCGGATGAAAGTGCTCCACTTACGGTATCCATCCCATTCGCCTGTAACATGATGTTTTACCGTAATGTTGGACAAGTTGCAAAGTTGCCTTGGTGCATTTCGTTTAATTCTTTATCAAAAAATCGAAACAAAAATGAGTGCAAATTTTTGTATAACGAAAGAACAGTAGAGAATCGAGACTTGAAACGTAAAACGTACTGGTATGCTTATAAAAAGTAAATTTAAGCACACAATTGATGAAGTACGGTACATAAGATAAAATACCGACAAGTACATAACACCTAATAACAAAAAAAAGTTTTTGTCATACTTACTAAACTTTTTTGGTGTTTTCGACTAAGTTTTGGACGCTGAATCCAAATATGCTAATAAATGCTATCCATTTTCTCCCATCACGTCTAGATTTTTTTTATATTTATCTTTTATTTTTTTGCAAAATATTCATGTATAGAGGTAATTGATTGGCCTTTCACAGGCTATTATAAACCAACATTCGATATCAATATGATACTTTGTGGAGTTGTTAACGTACGTAGTGCATACTTATGTGCTTCAACCAGTTGATTACAAGTATTGCATCATTTTTGGGTTGTTTTGAATAAATTTTATTCATTTTCTATCTGCAATAAAATTACAACCAAATCTTTTGCTGTAACACTTTTTCTTATCTGCGTGCGAAAAAGAACCGACTGGTTCTAGACAAGCGTTAGTGACGGCATAGAAAAATACTTCTGAGATAAAAGAAGCCTATTTATGAGAACTAAAGGGAGTATTGTAGCAAGTTAAATCATGTACAAAACAGTTAGTTATTTTACCAATTTGCAGCACCAGCTTGTTGTCAGCCTCCAGACCTAATTATGTCTTGATATGTTTCAGCTTGCTTTGAAAAGCGTGTATTAGGTATTATGGCTAGTCGTAGATCCTGCGTAAACCATGCGGATAGTTTTTGCTGTATCTGTGGCAAGTTTACTCCGAAATCTCAAAGACTAAATATCACAAGTAAAGTGACTATACCTAACAGGCATTATTTTGGATCTCAAGTGGGAGACCAGGACAAATCTTGGGGCCCCCATACAGTGGCGGATCCAGAAAATTTTGGTGGGGGGGGGATTTGAAGCACAAAACCTCAAAAATTCAGATGTCTTCTCCAAAATTGAGAGTGATTTTTCGGCCGAAATCGGAAATTCAAACGTTTTTTTCGCCCTAATTCAGGTGGTCTCCAAAAAAAAAAAAAAAAATGATGCATCCCCCCCCCCTAAATCCGCCACTGCCCCCATATATGTTACAGAAATTGCTATGCATTCTTGACTCAGTGGTTAAATGGAAAACGAAAGAGCATGCCTTTTGCTGTACCTAGTGGCGTGAACCTACAAACCACTTTTCGGATTGCTATTTTTGTTTAACTAAGGTATCACGGCATTCCAAGAAAAGTAAAAGCAAAATTGTTTATTCCGATTGTCCTTCTGCATTGCGGTCAGTAGCTCTGCATCTGAAAATATTCCAGTTCCAAGCCCTCCGTCACAGCTAGAATTACGTGCAGACAAAATATGTGAAAGAGCAACAACCTCTGCACACTTTGAGGTACTATCTGAGAGTTCAGGCACTGATACAGCTCAAAACGTTGATGGCTTTTTTTTTTTTTTGACACCTCACCTACTAGACCAAAGAGACTTAAATGACTTGGTCAGGGACTTGGGTTTAACCAAAAAAAAGTCTGAGCTTCTCGCCTCACGACTAAAACAATGGAATTTATTGCAAAAAGGTGTTAAAGGTACTTTTTATCAGAGATGGAGTCCTCGAGGACGTCCTTGGCCTCGAGGACGTCCTCGAGGACACATTTTGAAGTCCTTGGCCTGGGCCTCGAAGGTCAAGTCCTTGGCCTTGGCCTCGAAGCTTCAAGTCCTCGAAAATTGCCCTGTCCTCGGCTCGAGGACAGCACTATTTTTTGAACAGTTGAATTTCGTTGGAAAACGCCAGAAACTTCGCAGAAAATTTGCGAGCACCTTTTGGTTTTCCTCACTTGAAGCATAGGCGTGGCCAAGGGGAGGGGAACAGGGGGTCCGCCCCCTCCCCAATTGAAATTTCACCAATGACAAAATGTGACAAAAAAGCCTATAGTTTCTTCGGTTTCAGTTTCTTTTTAGCATTTTTCGCTTACAACAGTATAACTAACAACAATATTAGTCTGGGGCTCCGGGTCCCCCTAAAATCAATTTTTGCCAGCCAATTTAAACGTATAACCCGAAGAAAACGGGGAGTTTTTGTCCTAAAAGTTGCTATCTCAGGCCCACATCTATCCTTTTTGTGAACGTAATGCATTAATCAGGGCCGGATTTACCATAATATGACGCAGCACCAGCAATAGCGTAGCCATGGGATTGCTTTTTGCGCTGGAATTCACTAAAAAGTGATTTAAAGCATCATTTGAAACCTATATTCAGGGGGGGGGCTAATTGTCAAAAATTGAAGTCACAAATCAATGAAAACTTTGAAAAAATGCCCGAAAATAAACAATCAAATCTGATCGCTAATGTAAAAACGCCAAACATAGCTTTTATCTACAAATATACCATAAACTCAGGAATAAGGGGAGGGAGGATATTCAGTGTTAGTTAATTACCAATCACTTCTCTCAAATATCTTTCCATTAGCCCTTCCCCCAATTATTTTTCTTTATAAAATATAGACGAAATAGATTACTCCGTGTGAGTTTTATTGAATAATAGGATTTTATGATTTACCAGCAAGTAAACAAGAGAACTGCAATGTTATCATTAGCCACTTCTCATATAGCCCATTAATGCAACCACTTGAATCATGTTGGGCTGCCAATTTTTATGCCACGTTCTAAAAGCATTATTTTCTATTAAAATAGCTCTAAAATTAAGTTCATTTTGCAAAAAAAATGCAAAAATTTTGAGCGCTGGAGGCTTCGCCCCCAGACCCCAAGCCTCCGGCAGCTGGGGGCTTCGTCCCCTAACCCCCATTGGCCTCCGGCGACTGGGGGCCCCGCCCCCAGACCCCCAAAACAGCCCCCCATTGCGATATTCTGGCTACGTGCCTGAGTACCAGCTAGGGACCCCGAGCTAAAATCGTAAGACTTCTTTTGGTTTTTACCTATATTTGGCAGAAAGATCTTGCGAAAATCTCCAAAGTACCAGGGGCCTAGCACGAAGTAAATCCGGCCCGGCAATAACATGATTAGTTGACGTAACCACCTATTTTAACATTTTTCAATAACAATTCAGTAATTCACCTCCAACCTCGCCGGTTTTTATGCACAAAATACTTTTTTAAAAAATTAGCTATGGAAAATGCTGATTGAACGAATCATTGAACTTCAATCGAGGGGGCCCAGGCCCCCTGGTCGAACATGTACTCCAACAACTGGTTATTGTCATGACAAAACAAAAATCTCTAAGGAAAATCCTCGAGTGGATTATCATTTACTGCTAAAATGTTGCAAGAGACAATGCACCTTACTTTCCCCTACCTGGACTAGATCACTTACAATTAAATTTAACACCAAAATGCAAGATGTTGAACGTGTTTTAAACTTGAATTGCAAGTAAAAGAAGGATTAAACGATTTGACTTTTTCAATTGGCTTTCAAATGTCAAAAATCTAGTGCTTTTAAATGGCTTTGAACACTTGCAAAGTGTGATTCAATGGCATTAAAATAGCTTTTTTTTTTCCAAAAAGTTACAAAAAATCGCCCAACGGCTGGGGACTTCGCCCCCAGACCCTCAAAGCCTCCGGCGGCTGGGGGCCCCACCCCCAGATCCCCTGTCTGTGATACGTTTGAGTTACACTAGGTTTTTCAACACGTTTCCAAAGTTAAATATTTGCGTTTTTGATCTATCAGTTTAAGCCCTCTCCCTTTGCAAAATCCTGGTTACGTGCCAACAGGCAACGATTTCAGATCTTCCATCCTACGATATCTTTGTCCCACAAAACTTCCTCTTTGGAAAAATTTTGATGACGTCATTTTATGTGATTTGTGGTTTAGGCTTACCCAATACTTAAATTGTAAAATTTTGCATGGGGGAACGCTTTTGCAGCCTTGACTAAACGCATTTGGCATGCGAAAGTACTTTAGGGAAGATTACGCAATACCGTTGCCGAAATTAAACAAACACCGAAAAAAAGAGTTCTTCGCCTAAAATTGAAATGTTTTTTCGCCAAAATTAGGTGAAGACCAAAAAAAAATGGTCTTCGCCGGAAATTGAAGCGTTTTTTTTCCAAAATTAGGTGAAGAATTAGGTCTTTTTCGTCTGATCATCCAGTGCTCAAATCTCGTTGGGGAGACGCTAAATCTCGATGGGGGGACGCGTCCCCCCTACAATTTAAGTGCTGGGCTTACCCCAAACAAAAATTTTGGGTACGCCAATGAATTGAAGATCGCCTGAAAAAAAATTTTAAAGACTTTTTTTTGAAAACACTTACGCCTGTGTCCTTGGTCCTTGGCCTTGGCCTCGAGCATTCCTGTCCTTGGCCTCGAGAGAGTCTGTCCTCGGAAAAGCTGTCCTTGGCCTTGGCCTCGAATTTTTTTGTGTCCTTGGCCTTGGCCTCGAGCCTTGTGTCCTCGACTCCACCTCTGCTTTTTATCGTACACGTCATGCTCAACTTGAAAAGTATTTTGCAGCTGAAAATGGTGTTTGTTATTGCTTGCATATTCGCGTACTTTTTGAACAATTTGGTTTCGAGCATGATCCTGCTGAATAGAGATTGTTCATTGATTCGAGTAAATCTAGCCCAAAGGCAGTTTTATTGCATAACGGAAATAAAAAACCAGAGGTAGAGTCCTCGAGGACGTCCTTGGCCTCGAGGACGTCCTCGAGGACACATTTTCAAGTCCTTGGCCTTGGCCTCGAAGGTCAAGTCCTTGGCCTTGGCCTTGGCCTCGAAGCCTCAAGTCCTCGAAAATTGCCCTGCCCTCGGCTCGAGGACAGCACTATTTTTTGAACAGTTGAAATTTCGTTGGAAAACGCCAGAAACATTGCAGAAACTTTGCGAGCACCTTTTTTGTTTTTCTCACTTGGAGCAAAGGCGTAGCCACGGGGAGGGGGGCTGGGGGTCCGCCCCCTTCCCAATTGAAACTTCACCAATGACAAAAATGTGACAAAAAAGCCAATTGTTTCTTCACTTTCAGTTTCTTTTTAGCATTTTTCGCTTACAACATTATAACTAAAAACAATATTGAAGACCAGGAGCGCCTGGTCCCCCTCAATTCAATTTTTGCCAGCCAATTTAAACGTATAACCCGAAGAAAACGGAGAGTTTTTGTCCTAAAAGTTGCTATCTCAGGCCCACATCTAGCCTTTTTGTGAACGTAATGCATTAATCAGGGCCGGATTTACCATAATGTGACGCAGTAGCAGCAGTAACGTAGCCATGGGGGAGGCGGGGAATATAGCCTCCCCCCGTTGGCCTGTCAACCAAAATGCATAATAAGGAAAATACCGCGTTTTTGCTCTTTTGAGACTGTTTTTTGCGCTGGAATTGACTAAAAAGTGATTTAAAGCATCATTTGAAACATATACTCAGGGGGTTTAATTGCCAAAAATTAAAGTCACAAATCAATTAAAACTTAGAAAAAATGCCCGAAAATAAACAATCAAATTTGATCGCTAATGTAAAAACGCCTAACATAGGTTTTATCAACAAATATATCATAAACTCAGGAATTAGGATAGGGGGGGGGGGGCTATTCAGTGTTAGTTAATTACCAGTCACTCCTCTCAAATATCTTTCCATTAGCCCTTCCCCCAATTATTTTTCGTTATAAAATATAGACGAAATAGATTACTCCGTGTGAGTTTTATTGAATAATAGGATTTTATGATTTACCAGCACGTAAACAAGAGAACTGCAATGTTATCATTAGCCACTTCCCATATAGCCCATTAATGCAACCAGTTGAATCATGTTGGGCTGCCAATTTTTATGCCACGTTTAAAAAGCATCATTTTTCATTAAAATAGCTCTAAAATTAAGTTCATTTTGCAAAAAAATGCAAATTTTGAGCGCTGGAGGCTCCGCCCCCATACCCCCAGCCTCCGGCAGCTGGGGGCTTCGTCCCCTAACCCCCATTGGCCTCCGGCGACTGGGGGCCCCGCCCCCATACCCCCAAAACAACCCTACCCCATTGCGAATTTCTGGCTACGCGCCTGAGTACCAGCTGTGGGCTACGAACTAAAATCGTAAGACTTCTTTTGGTTTTTACCTATATTTGGCAGAAAGATGTTGCGAAAATCTCCAAAGTGCCGGGGCCCAGCGCGAAGTAAATCCGGCCCGGCAATAACATGGTTAGTTGACGTAACCATCTATTTTACCATTTTTCAATAACTATTCAGTAATTCACCTCCAACCTCGCCGGTTTTTATGCACAAATAACTTTTTTAAAAAATTAGCCATAGAAAATGATGATTGAACAACTCATTAAACTTCAATTGAGGGGGCCTGGGCCCCCTGGTCGAACATGTACTCCTATAACTAATTATTGTCATGACAAAACAAAAATCTCAAAGGAAAATCTTCGAGTGGATTATTATTTACTGCTAAAATGTTGCAAGAGACAATTCACCTTACTTCCCCTACCTGGACCAGATCACTTACAATTAAAGTTAACTCCAAAATCCAAGATGTTAAACGTGTTTTGGACTTAAATTGCAAGTAAAAGGAGCATTAAACAATTTGTTTTTTTCAATTGGCTTTCAAATGCCAAAAATCTAGTGCTTTTAAATGGGTCTGAACACTTGCGAAATGTGATTCAATGGCATTAAAATAGCTTTTTTTTCCAAAAAATTACAAAAAATTGCCAAACTGCTGGGGGCTTCGCCCTCAGACCCTCAAAGCTTCTGGCGGCTGGGTGCCCCGCCCCCAGACCTCCCGTTTGTGATGCCTTTGAGTTACACTAGCTTACTCAACACGTTTCCAAAGTTAAATATTTGCGTTTTTAAACTATTAGTTTAAGCCCTCTCCCTTTGCAAAATCCTGGTTACGTGCCAACAGCCAACAATTTCAGATCTTCCATCCTACAATATATTTGTCCCACAAAAACTTCCTATTTGGAAAAATTTTGATGACGTCATTTCATGTGATTTGTGGTTTATACCTCCCTCAATCAAAAATTCTGGGTACGCCAAAGAATTGGAGATCGTCGGAAAAAAATTTTTGAAGACGTTTTTTTTGGAGAACACTTGCGCCTGTGTCCTTGGTCCTTGGCCTTGGCCTCGAGCATTCCTGTCCTTGGCCTCGAGAGGTTCTGTCCTCGGAAAGGCTGTCCTTGGCCTTGGCCTTGGCCTCGGATTTTTTTTGTGTCCTTGGCCTTGGCCTTGGCCTCGAGCCTTGTGTCCTCGACTCCACCTCTGTAAAAGGCCTATTCCACTGGTATATGCTGATGGTTTGAAAGAAACGTACAAGTCAATGGAGACTCTCTTGCAATTAATAAAATACTCTGAGTATAAATGAAGCATTTGTGGAGATTTAAAAGTAATTGGCTTACTTCTTGGAAGGCAAATGGGTTATACGAAACATCAATGTTTTCTGTTTCAGTGGGATAGTACGGATGACAGTCGTCATTACAACCAAAAAGAATAGCCTGCACGAAAGGAATTTGTTCCCGGAAAATTTACAGTAATTTAGCTCAGCGAAGTAGACCTTTTTTCTTTTTTGGTCTTTACCTGATTTTTGGCCCTGGCCTTGGCAAAAGGACCCGATATCAGTCTTCATATCCCCTGATAAGATTTCTCTCTGAGGTTCTGCATACAGCTAGAGTGAGTTACTTAATGATAGTAGTATAGTATGTCTACTTTGACTCCGCTCTCTGAAGTGGAAATGATTTTGGATCTCTGAAAATATGGGGCCTCGTACAATGTTATACCGTAGAATTAGGGCTCTCAAATCAGGGAAATGTAGCAAAACGTTAATTTCGGTGCAAGTGTACGGTTTTTGATACATTTTCCTCTGTTTTTAATCAAATCGACCACTATTGGATGCCCTAAAGGCTGTGCAGCAAAAATAGCGACCAATTACCAGTACTGAATAGCAGAGGTGGAGTCCTTGAGGACGTCATTTTGAAGTCCTTGGCCTTGGCCTCGAAGCCTCAAATCCTCGAAAATTGCCCTGTGCTCGGCTCGACGACAGCACTATTTTTAAACCGTTGAAATTTTGGAAAATTGGATTGGAAAACGCAATTGGAAAACGCCAGAAACCTAGCGGAAAATCTGCAAAAACCGTTTTTTTGGTTTCCTCAAATAAAGATCGCCTGAAAAAAAAATTTTGAAGACCTTTATCGCCTTAAAACTTAGTTTGAAGATATTTTTTTTTGAGATCGCCTGAAAAAAATTTTTGAAGACTTTTTTTTTTGAGAACACTTGCGTCTGTGTCCTTGGTCCTTGGCCTTGGCCTCGAGAGGGTCTGTCCTTGGCCTGGAAATTTTTTTGTGTCCTTGGCCTTGGCCTCGAGCCTTGTGTCCTCGATTCCACCTCTGCTGAATAGGCTGACTGATATTTTTGCTGTAGGCAAGTTTGATTACGGTGTCATGGCGCGATACCATAGCTTAACGCGGAAATCTGAACTCTTCCGGGCCCCCCTAGGCCCGGGTACGATGTACCCCCTGAACCCCCCTCTCGCAGGCCCAAACTTTGGGGAGGAATGTACCTGTGCCTTCTATCCATGCCGGTGGCACAAAGCTGTGTCTCAGGCATGCTTGAAAAATGACATGGTAATATCCTTTCAGTTGTAACAGCTTTCTGTGACAGCACTTTCTAACTTTCTGTAACAGCTTTCTGTAACCTCTCTGTAACAGCACAGGATAGAGCCCATCTGGCCCTGGAGCTTTGAATGATTGAAATTCGTTAATAGCTACTTCGATACGCTCAAATGAACATATGTTGGCAATTATTTTAGTGCCTTCAGGTCTGATGAATGGATTGTCCGCTAAATTGTACCTGGTTGCCTGATTTTCTGTCTGCTGGCTATTCGGTGATTAGATATCGAGCAGATAGTTTAAAGTTTCTAGTGGAGACTTCGTGAATTTTCCGTTGTGTTTAATTACGTTGCTAACACGCACCGTCTCATTCCTTCGAATAATCTTAACCAGCAGAGCCGTTAGTATTTTACTATTTATGCTCTCTACAAACGTATGCCATGAATCACGCTTTGCTCTTCTGACAGCTTTTTTGAAAAGACAATACCGAGCTTTTGAGCCTCTCAATATTCTTGTTGGTTTGTTCTAATGGCTTTTCTCCAAGCACGGCGAGCCTCTTTTCGAAGGCTTGCTAGCTCAGAATTCCACCAAATGTTATCTTTCTTACGAAGCGACTTTCGCTAAGGGCAAGCAGCTTCATATGATTTAGTTATTACTGAATAAACCTTGTTTGCCTGGACATCAATGTGCTCTTTTGAGGAAAATACTGGTACTAGTGGTAAAATTTGTTCATTTAATTTTTGTTCGATTTTGTCTACATACTTGTTCCAGCACGTGTGACGAACATTTCGAAACATTTTAGCTTGGTTTTGGAATCTGCTTTTAACCTGGAACCTAATATACATGTTATCCTAATATAATAATATAAAGCGCATGTGATCTGAGAATGATGGCACGTTGCTAACATGCCAGCCAACTACTCGGTCCCACGCACACTGGTTCACAAAGAGTTTTCACTTACACAATACGCTAACAGATCCTCTCCTCGAGGATTTATATCGGAGGGTTCCCATATAGTGTGATGTGCATTCGCATCGGCTCCTACAGTAGTAGGGATTTGTTCATTTTTTTAAATTATGTAGAAAAACGCCAGAAACCTAGCGGAAATTTTGCAAAAACCTTTTTCGTTTTCCACTTTCGTAGATCGCCTGAAAAAAATTTTGAAGACCTTTCTTTTTTGAGAACACGCTGGCGCCAGTGTCCTTGGTCCTTGGCCTTGGCCTCGAGTATTTCTGTCCTTGGCCTCGAAAGGGTCTGTCCTCGGAAGGGCTGTCCTTGGCCTCTGATTTTTTTGTGTCCTTGGCCTTGGCCTCGAGCCTTGTGTCCTCGACTCCACCTCTGGCTGGCGCCTTTAACCACTAAACCACAGCAGAACATGTGTATGCATGACGAAAATCAATCAATAAAATCATGTATTTAAGTTTTTTTTTTCCGTTTTTGGCCGGTCCGCCACAAACCATGTGACGTAGCAACTGCAAATCTGCAGGTGCACAACTTCATTTATGTCCTTCTCAAATCTCCAATTTTCAGGTTTCCAGCTTTGGTGGTTTCAGAGTTTTTGTTAAATTTAGCTTTCAAAAAGTGATTTTTTGGATAGACGTTTGGTACCCCCGGAGTACGTAAAAAAGTTTGTCTCTTAAATATCTACTGATATCAAAAAAATTAGAGCTGTAGTTCAAGCCGTTCAAAATAATTAAATTTTGGGGGTTCATTTGGTAAGGTTCCAGAGGGGTGACATCCCCCCAAACTATGTCAAAATTATTGTCGTTTAAATACCAACTTATATCAAAAAAACTGACAGCTTAGATTAAGTCGTTCAAAAATTGATTTTTGTGGGGTTCATTTTGGAGATTTCCGGGGGGTGGCACCCTCAAAATATGTCCAAGTATTTATCTCTTTAGTATTTTGTAATATCAAAAAAAACTAGAACTCTAACTTAAGCCGTTCAAAAAATTAATCTTTGGGGGGTCCCCAGGGGGATGTTACCCCCAAACTCTGTCAAAATATTTGCCTCTTAAATATCTACTGGTATCAAAAACACTGGCACCGTAAATTAGGTCGTTCAAAAAATTGATTTTTGGGGTTCCACTTTGGGGGTCCCCGGGGGGAGGGCACTTTCAAACTATGTCAAAATATTTGTCGATTAAGTATTTGTTGATATCGAGAAAAACTGGCCCCCTAATTTGAGCCAATCAAAAAATTAATTTTTGGTGGATCTATTTGGGGGGGACCGAGGGGGGTAGTACCCCCAAACCACGTCAAAATATTTGTCTTTCAAATACCTACTGATATCAAAAAACACTGGCACCTTAAATCAAGTCGTTCAAAAACTTAATTTTGGGGGGTCCGTTGTGGAAGGGGTTCCCGGAGAAAGTGGTTCCCCCAAACCAATCCGAAGTATTTTTCTCTTAAATATCTACAGATATCAAAAAAACTGGCGCCAGAAATTAAGCCGTTCAAAAAAGGTCCCGGGAGGGTGGTATCCACAAACTATGTCAAGGTATTTGTCTCTTTATTATCTCCTGATATCAAAAAAAGTAGCACCCTAGCTTAAGCCGCCATAAAAATTGAATTATTTCGGGGTCCATGTGAGGGTTTCGGGGGGTTGTTACCCTCAAATTATATCAAAATATTTTTGTCTTTCCATTTTCTGCTGATAGAAAAAAAAAATTGCGCTATAGTTTATGGTGTTGAGATTTGAGAAAGTGATTCGTCAAAACATTTTTCAATTAAATATTTACTGATAGAAAAAAAAATAGCAACTTAGCTTATCCGTTGAAAAAATTGCTTTTTTGGGTCTTCTTGGGGGTTTTCTGGGGAGATGATACAAAAAACGCCTGCTAAAGTCGTCTTATCCCATATTCGTGGAAGGCTTTTTACCCCTCCAGTAGCCATACTTTATTATGCTCAACGTATTTTAAGGGTTGAGGTAATTGATCAAAGAAATAACCGAATCTGATATCAATCATAATTTTCTCTTTTACTGAAAAGGCACAAATTGTTTGGATGCCTTGAGAACGATCTGTAATCTTGAGATATCACGCTACCAATTCGTATCTGTAAATGATCTTAATTCTAATTTAAGACATGTTAATATAGGGGTTCTTCAGGGCTCAATCCTAGAGCCACTATTATTTCTTGTATACGTAAACTATCTTTTAAATTCAACAACAACTTATAGTCCCCGTCTGTTTGCCGATGATACATGTTTAGTTCTTAGCAGTTCATCGATACCTTCTCTCACGCAAACTTGCAATAACGAACTCCGCAATTTAAAATCGTGGTGCGATGCAAATTATATTCAAGTTAATATCCTTCTAATCCATTTCTTTGATTATTACGTTTAAGCGAAATGAGCCTATTCATGAAATGCAACTGTTTTATAATGAGTCTGTTATTGCAAATAAAGATGTATGCAAATACCTCGGCGTATTCATAGATAGCAAACTTGACTTCAAGGCTTTTATTAACCACGTCGAATCAAAAATTGCTAAAAGCGTCGGTATACTTAGTAGATTGCATTATTTATTCCCGTCATCCACTTTATCACTATTATATTTCAGTTTACTTCAACCCCATCTCTTATACGGACTTCTCCTTTGGGAAGCACTTTTTTCTCCTACCTCACAAATTTGCAGCGCCTCCAAAACAAAGCTTTACGAATTATATCTAAATCTAGCTACAGAGCCTCTATAACTCCCGTTTACCACAAACTTCGCATATTAAAGATCTCTGATATGTATAAGTTTGAACTTGCGAAACTAATGCACCAATATACCAGAAATTCATTGCCTTCTTATTTTAGCACGTTTTTTCAAAAAGTAAGCTCTTTACACAACCGCAATACCCGAACACATTCTCAAAATATGCTCGATCTTCCCTAATTCTCAACCTTACAGACTCAAAAATCAATCAAATATCAAGGAACAAAAATATGGAACTCGATCCTTATAGATCTTAGAAATCAACCATTCAACAAATTCAAAACAATTTTCAAAAACCACTTAATAGAAGATTACAATTCAAATAGCTAAAACATAAATTTTTTTCCAAGCTAGAGTAACATAAATTATCATACTGTTTTTGTGTTAATTTCCGGGTGGCTGCTTGACGCAAAGACCTTTAAAGGTCACTTCGCAGTCTCCCGTCGAGATTGCTAATTATATGTTCATGTTTGTTTTGTGTTTTTTTTTCTCGAAAAATAAAGTTTGATCTGATCTGATCTGATCGAATAGCTCATCAACCAACCAGCTATGCTCACACGAAAAGAGAAAAAAAGTTAATGCATTTCTAATCATAAAATTAACCAGCTTCTTTTTTTTACTCCAAATATGGTCTAAAACCTGTCCAGATAGAATGGAATGGAAAATGGAATGGAATGGAAAATGGAATGGAATGGAACGGAAATTTCGGTATGGAATATAGAAGATGCCAGAATGGAATGGTATGGAAGATTTCAAGCATGGAATGGAAGACAATCTTCCATACTTCCATACCAATTCCATACTAGATTTTGTGCATTGTATTCACAACAAATACATACCGATGTCGGGTAGTGATAAATAATATTGTCAAAAAAGTATTAAACTTCAATATCTACGCATACAATTTGTCGACAAATCGCGGTGCTTTGGTTGTGTACATTGCACAAACAGTGTACGTATTGCATCATTGTAAACATATTATAATTTAATTGCAGCATTGATGTTACACCTGACGACCTTGATAGGTTTGACTTGTTTTTTCTTTATTTTAAGATTGACAATTTGCCCAGTCGTAAACTTTGTTTTCTTACATCGTTACGAAAACTCGTATTTGCTATTTCATCCCCGTTTCAGCTTAATTTTATTTATATTTTTAGTTTTTAAGCTTGTAGTAATTCTTTTTGGTGTTAGATCTTACAATTTCTACTACGGTAAATGTTCTAGTTGATGTGAGAGCAAACTAGTACGGAAATCATTAGACCATAGGCATAGCCTGGGAGCTAGGGCCCCTGCTTCCCCCCCACCCAGTTGAAAAGTTACCAATGATAAAATGATGACACAAAGCTTTTTATTCAGTTTTTTTTAGCATTTTTGAGTGCAACAGTACATGGGTACAACGAAAATTAGCAATATCTTAATATTAATATTGACGACCAGGGGGCCCAGGCCCAATCAATTTAAATTTTTACCAACTAAATTAACTGTACAAGCCGGAAGAAATTCTGTGGTTTTGTTTTAAAAAGTGCAATCTCAGACCCTCATCTAACTTTTTTATGCAATAATATGTTTTAGGCCCCAGCTAACTTTTATATTGCAATAACATGATTAGTAACCATTTAATGCATCTAATGCACCAACTTTAAATAACTTTTAATTACCAACTTTAAGTAACAATCCACCTCCATCTCGTCAGTTTTCGCGCTACAAAGTGTTTTTGAAAAACCTAGCCCGGGAAAATGCTTATTGAACAAATAATTGAATTTGAATCAAGGGTGTCTGGGCCCCTACTGGTCGTACATATATTCCTAAAACTGGTTATTTTCATGACAAAACAAAAATCTTCAGAGGCAAATTTTGGAGTGCATTACTTAATGCTAAAAATGTTGCAGAAAGCAGTGCACCTTGATTCCCCTACCTTGGGCCTTAACCCTAAAATGCTCGATTTTAAACGTGTTTTGGACTTGACCAGAAGTAAAGGTAGTGATTTGTTCAATTGGCTTTCAAATCTCAAAAATTTTATTCTTTTAAATGGCTCTGAAAACGTGCAAAATGTGATCCAAATCCCCGTAAAATAGTCATTTTTTTCCAAAAAAATTCCAAAAAATTGCCCAGATGCTGGGTGCTTCACCCACAGACTACCATAGCCTCCGGCAACTGGGGGCTCCAGAAATGGAACCGATCAGGATTTTCTCGACCCGACCCGACCGGTAAATTTCAGAATTATCGCCGGTTGACCGGTTTCTGACCGGCCCGGTAGACCGGTTTTTTTACACAAATTTTTGTTCACAGTTCAATGTATCTAATGAAAAATAAATTTGTGACTTTGGACGGGGGTCTCAGAAAAAAAGGCAAAAGAGCTTTTGCGTTTTTTACAAAAATGACTCAATTTTCAGACCATTGTTGGTTAAGTTTTGGTTTAAATGACCAGTTTTGAGCAGCGCAAAACGTGCACAAAATAAGCATAAAAAGCACTGGAGATCTCAAGCTAAATTATTATACGTTCTTTTTACTGATATGTTGCAAAAGGTCAAAAAAATGAAGTTACAAGTTTTTAGTTATTGGTGACAGATTATTAGCTGAGCAGTAAACACTAAACTTTTTTTCGGCAGTGCTGCCTTTGCAGTTACAAAAAGATGAGAAAAAATAACAGCAAAAGATAGGTAACAGCAAAAACATACGAATATCACAATACTTGTACTATTGCACCCAAAAACATTAAAATGATGGAGCAATAACATTATATGATATTGAAAATTATGTCACTAACAACGTGAAAAAAATTAATAAAATTAATAACAACTATAGGCTACTTTCTCCACAGAGATTTATATACGGACGGAACAATTAATATCAATCTCAGTGGAGCTAAAAAGCTTTTTCAATACATAATGTTTTGCAATAAATCCTCTTCATATTTTCTCAAACTGCTCGTGAAGCAGCTAGTTGTTACGAAATTAATAATTTTTTTTCACGTTGTTAGTGACATAATTTTTCAGCATTCCTTTTTTTACGCTGTTAGAGGCATAATTTTCAATATTATGTAATGTTATCGCTCCATCATTTTAATGTTTTTGGGTGCAATAGTACAAGTATTGTGATGTTCTTATGTTTTTACAGTTACATATCATCTACTGTTATTTTTTTCTCATTTATCTTTTTGTAACTACAAAGGCAGCACAGCCGAAAATTGTTCAGAAGAAGCTTCCAGGTTTGGGAAGCGAAACATCAAACCAATAAATAAACTCATCGGTAGTACGAAGTTGTTATGAATAACTATCCCGATGAACGAAACGCGTCCGTTATTTTCATTGAAAACACTAAACTGTTATGACATTGGCTAGAAAACATTCGAAATACTAGATGGGAGTTTGCCAGCAAACCCAGTGAACGACCGACGCGTAGTATCAAAAAAAAAACTGGCACCCTAGGTTAACCCATTAAAAAATTCATTTTTGGGGGTCCATTTGGGGGGTCCCCGGGGGGGTGGTACCCCAAACATGTCAAAATATTTATCTCTTAAATATCTACTGATATCAAAAAAAAACTGGCGCCCTAGGTTAAATCGTTAAAAAAATTTATTTTTGGGGGGTCCCCGAAGGGGTGGTACCCCCAAATTATGTTAAAATATTTGTCTCTTAAATATCTACTGATAACAGAAAAAACTGGCACCCTAGCTTGAGCCGTTCAAAAATTTGATTTTTTGGGGCCCCATTTTGGGGGGTCCCCGGGGGGATGGTACCCCCAAATCATGTCAAAATATTTTTCTCTTAAATATCTACTGATATCAAAAAAAAACTGGCACCCTAGGTTAAATGGTTAAAAAACTTGCTTTTGGGGGGGTCCGTTTGGGGGGGTGGTACCCCCAAATTATGTCAAAATATTTGTCTCTTAAATATCTACTGATATCAAAGAAAAATGGAACCCTAGGTTAAATCTTTAAAAAATTTATTTTTGGGGGGGTCTCCGGGGGGGTGGTACCCCCAAATTATGTCAAAATATTTGTCTCTCAAATATCTACTGATATCCAAAAAAACTGGCACCCTAGCTTGAGCCGTTCAAAAAATTGATTTTTTGGGGCCCCATTTTGGGGGGGTTCCCGGGGGAGTTGCCCCAAAAAAATTTCAGGAGACACAATTGCGTATGTACCTCAACAACTTCACACAAAAATTAGATTTCTATGTTTTGTGGTTTAGGAGAACTCGAGCGTACAAGATTTAGGAAGAAAAAAAAGGAAAAAAAAGGAAAAAAAAGGAAAAAAAAAAGGAAAAAAAAGCAAAAAAAAAGGAAAAATATAAGAAAAAAACCTCATCGCGGCCGAAAGTGGGTTGGTAGGGATGAAAGGATATCTTAAGACATATAACCATGAGAAATATTTTTTGCCGTACTTAAGCCGTTTTTGACTTAGACCGCTTTTTACGCCAAACTTTCGGGGCGGTTTTCGGGTCATAAACCCAAAGTCACGTGACCGATTGCCTCGAAATTTGATACAAACATAAAACTCATTAATCTCAAACTGCTGTCAAAATTTCATGTAGTTAGACCAAACGGTTCTCGAGTTATAAGCAAAAGTCTGAAATCTCGCACTCATTAGTTAGAAAATGGCCGAGTAAAAACAAAGGAACACGCGACGCGAGCGTCGGTCGTTCCAATAATGTGCCCCAGCAGTTTGTAGAAATGCTGCTACTTCAGAAGAAGCTATGGTTAGTTAGATATAAAAAAATAAGAGCTATGTCTTTCTTGCCCAGTGTAGAGTGAGGTAAATTTAAGTCGAAACAAGCTTTTCAAAGCGGCAAGATTTTAGCATGTAGTAAAAAATCTGAAATCTGCACCACTTCTACCCTTAAACTGATTAAAATCATGCTAAAATGCCAGATAGCGCAAGCCTCTTCCACATGCATGCTTTATTGGAATCTGATTACGTGATTTTAGCGTGTATTTTGCACTTATTTGCTTTGTGCCGTGGCCCAAAGTCGGGAGGCATGGCACAATACTCCCCCTCCTATATACGTCCCTGGATGTGCATATCTTAATGGTCACAGCATATTAGTCACAGCTTGAAACCATTCAAGTGTTTTCGAAAGGTGTGGTTTGTTGGTGTGGTTTATTTTTATAAAAAGTTTTATTTATGATAAAATATATAAGTATATTTCGGTTGGTGCTTAGATATCTTTTAGTTGCCAGAAAGGAGAATTCGACCGGTTTTTCTACCGGCTTAACCGGCCGGTCGAAGAATCTCGACCCGACCGGCAACCCGACCGGTTTCCATCTCTGGGGGGCTCTGCTCCCATGCCCCGTCTGTGACATGTTTGAGTTGCACTAATTTGCTCACCAAGTCTCCCAATTTTGATAGGATAGAAAAAATTTTCACTTGCGGTTTTAGTCTTTTCCCTTTTAGCAAATCCTGGTTACGAGCCGAATCAGATCTCCAGCTTTTGATCTTTCATTCTTTGTCCCACAATAAATCCCTTTTTTCAAAAACTTCTGATGACGTCGTTGCATGTAATTTGAGGTAAAGCCCCCCCCCCCCAATCCAAAACCCAGACTACGCTTATGCATTAAACCATTTACAATATGCATACCAGATACCGGTTGTTGCATCTTAGTAATGTTGGCACACTTTCACGAGCGGTTGCTTACAACATTGCAAAGGTGCAAAGCAACAAAATATACGTTCCAATGCTTCCAGTCTGAAATTTCTTTGGTATGGAAGTTTGGAATGGAATATGGAAGAAAATTTTAGTATGGAATGGAAATGGAATGGAAGAAAATTGGCAGTATGGAATATGGAAAAATCGTCTTCCATTCCAATCCATACCATGCCCTGCAAATAGATATGGTAATAGGGTGGCAATATGGTGCCATTCAGCTCAGTATGTGAGCTAATGATGGCTACATAGGCGTCTTACTCCCACTGGGCTGAAAAATTTGTGAAAATTTGTTTTCAAATTATAGTAATTTCGGTCCAACCCTCGTATAGCTAAATCCAATTGGTTGCGCAGCTGTTGACTTGATCATGCAGATGTGAAGTTGAGAAGTAGAAAAGTGGGTGTCTAAGGAGATCCGTTAAGCGTGGGATACTGTAGACAGAACTTGCTGCTCATTGCATTGCTGTATATTTTCGTGATTTTCGTGGCAATAAACAATGAGCTTTTTCGGCTCTGTTGCTCAATGCGTGGGTAGACAGGAATATATCTTGCGTAGTGCTGGTGATGCTAATGGAATTAAGTTTTCACAAAAAGTATCTCAAGAGTCGCAATAGTCTTGTATTCTAGTGTTTTAGAAGACAGTAACTCAAGGTCTATTGATTAAGCTTATTTCAACAAGCAGTGTGCATGTAAGATCTAGGCAACAATCAAATCTTTCGTTATACTCGCTGTGTTACGCCGAAGCGTGTAACGAGTTTAGCCGCAGTATAGCTTATACTGCTCGAGATCGGTTTTATTAAAGAAATGAAAACTACTGAAGTAGGCCTAATAATGTGCCTCAAACCTATTCCCACTAAATTCCCCTTATCCGTTTTCCACTACATCCCCCTTCAAACTTGTTTAAAATATGTTCAAAAAGTAGCTACTAAGTTATTTCATTACAATTTCACAAATTTTTTCATAGCGTCGAATTATCACTTCCAAATCAATTTGTGCTTAAACGCCTATTATGGCTCTATGCTGTAAATTGTATGAAAATTTTATAAATGTGTTTTTGTCTAAACGTAAACGATCGCAACCCATAGCAAGTCACAAGCTTAGCACTTTCGTCTTCGTTTTGTTTTCTTGGGTATCTGTACCGCTAAAATTATTGTCATCTCGGTAATTGTCCTATTCAACAAGAGCTAGTGTGCGACCATTAGTTTCATGTTGAAACCATCACCAGGCATATTCATCAACAGCCTATTTGCTGCACTGCAGGAGAAAGGCATTCCCCAATTTCTTCTATTTTTCGCGATCAAAGCTCTCTTGAGTCCAATTGAAGTTAAATTTAAATAGTTCATTACGCCACATAGTGTTTGGTTTTCCTGGTTTTCGTTTTTGGTCATTAAGTGTCCACTCCATTAACTTTCCAGTCCATCTATTATCACTTGTCCGCATAATATGTCCAGCCCAGTTCCATTTTAACATTTTAATTGTTGCACAGTGCTGGACAGCGCTGTTTCGAGCTTTTAGCTCTCATCAGCAGCCTTCAGCATATCTAACCAAAGGTATTCCCCAGCTTGACAACCTTCAAGCTTGTTCAATTTTAATTGCTTTGACAATATCTTGTAATTTGGTTTGCACTCGAATCCATTTAGCTGTTATTTTTTGTGTTTCCATGTGATTTCTAACATTTTCTTCTCGTGGGATCTTTGTGTTGTTCTTAGCTTCCTACTTTGTTTCTTAGTTCGAATCCACGTTTCAGAATCATATGCCATTACAGTTAGGCAGGGGTGCCGAAACCCGGGGAAGGGGGGGGGAATTGTGGGGATATATCTCCCAATAAGTTGACTGCATCCCCCCAATAATTTGACTGTGGTCTACAGCTGCACCCCCCCCCCCCAAATAATTTGACTATGGTGTGCATCTGAGCACTGGCTGATATTTGGAGCTCGTTTTTGGTCTTCACGAGATTTCGGGGGCAAAAACGCTTTAATTTTCGGTCAAGACCTTTTTTTGGGTCTTCGCTTATATTCGGGGACAATAACTCTTCAGTTTTTGGTGAAGACCTTTTGTCTTCGCTCAATTTACTTACGTGAAAAAAATCGTCGTCAAGCTTCATCCCCCCCCAATGTTCAAAACAGGGCGAAATTGGGGTAAATTGCAAATTATTCCCCCCAATGCTCAACATAAATTGGCACCACTGTAGGATACATTGGCTGCTGTATACTTTACGCTGCAAGAATATCGGAAGCTTGCTGATGAAAACCGAACTCGTTCTACCAAACGCTTGCCATACTAGTGCAATTCGTCTTTGAATTTCTTTGTCTGATGTCACTGTTATGGTTTGACCAAGCAGAAGAGGAGTCGAGGACACAACGTTAGAGCCAATACCAAGGCATAGGCGTAGCCAGGGGGGGCAGGGGGCCCTGGCCCCCCCCCAATCAAAATACCACTAACGACAAAAAGTTATGACAACATAGCCTGGCGATGTTTAGTTGCAGTTTTTTTTCAGTAATTACGCACATAACAGTAATTAACAATAATATTAATGACAACAAGTGAGTCCCGGGGCCCCCAACTAACAACCAGGGGGCCCTTACTAACAACTAGGGGGCCCTGGAATCCTTAACCGACAACCAGGGGGTCCGGGACCCATAACTGAAAACCAGGGGGCCCATAACTGACGACCAGGGGCCCCAGGGCCCCTAACTAACAACCAAGGGACCCTAACCAACAACCAGGGGGCCCCTTAACTGACAACCAGGGGAGCCCAGGCCCCTAGCCGACAACCAGGGGGTCCCTAAACGTCAACCAGGGGGCCCCAGGGCCCCTAACCAACAACCAGGGGGCTCCGGAGTACCTAGCTGACGACCAGGGGGCCCCAGGGCCCCTAACTCACAACCAGGGAGCCCCAGGGCCCTAACCAACAACCAGGGGGCCAAGAGCCCCCTAACCGACAACGAGGGGCCCTCCTAACTGACGACCAGGGGGCCCCGGGGCCCCTAACTCACGACCAGGGAGTCCCAGGGCCCCTAATTAACAACCAGGGGGCCTGGGCTCCTAACCGACAAGCAAGGGACTACAGGGCCTCTAACTGGCAACCAGGGAGCCCAAGGCCCCTGACTGACGACCAAGGTTTCCGGGCCAGGGGCCCCTTAATGCAAATTTTTAACAATTTATATGCAAAACCTGTGAGAAATCTAAGAGTTTTGACCTAAAAGTTGCCACCCCAGGCCCTCGTTTAACGTTATTATGAACTTAATTATTTACTGCTAAAGTATTGCAGGAGGCAATGTTCGTTACTTCCCCCTATAGACCAAATCACTTACATTTAAAATTTTACACCATAATGCAAGATTCTGAACGTGTTTTGGGATTTAATTGCAAAAAGAGGATTGAACAACCAAATTTTTTTGATTGGCTTTGAAATGTTAAAAATCTAGTTGTTTGAAATGGCTCTGAACTCATGCGAAATGTGATCCAATGGGAGTGGATCCAATAGATCCAACTCATGCGAAATGTGATCCATAGCCACCGGCGGCTGGGGGCTCTGCCCCCAGACCCCCGTCTCTGATACGTTTGAGTACACAAGCTTACTCAACACGTCTTCCAAGTTAGACTTTTACACTTTTCAACAATTAGTTTTCGCCCTCTCCCTTTACTAAAATCCTGGCAAAGTGCCATCAGGCTACGGCTTCAGATCTTTCATTCTACGATATCTTTGCCCCACAAAAAGTTACTTTTTCGAAAATTTCTGATGACGTCATTGCGTGTGATTGGTGGTTTGGGCCCCCCCCAATCAAAAATCCTGGCTACGCCTATGTGCCAAGGATTCAAAAAAAATCCAAGGCTAAGGCCAAGGACCGACTTTTCGAGGACAGACCTTCTCGAGGCCAATAAGGCCAAGGGCCGAGGACACAATTTTCTAAATTATGGTAGGCAAATTTTCCGTAGTTTTTTTAACGCGAAAGTGCTTAAGATATTGCATATTGTTAAGTTTTTGATGATAATTCGAAAATAGTAGTTTTTAAAAATACTGTAATTATGAATGCCATTTTGAAATATAACACGTTAGCAGCTGATGATGAGTACGTACCGTAGCGGTATCATGGTAATAATAATAATATAAGAATATAAGAATAAAAAATAATAATAAAACAAGGCCATAATCTAAAAATGGAAATACAGCTAAATTATCAAATCTTTCATTCAACGCGCTGGATTACGCCGAAGCGTGTAACGAGTTATGGGGTCCATCTCCTTGTCATTGCGCCCGGGCAAAGCAGCTTCTTTCGAAGAAATGTCGCAGCGGTGGCGAGCCGTTGGCAGCACTGTGTCCGATTTGACTGGACCGAGATTTGAACCTCAGACCTCCCGCTTCAGTAACGAACGCGTTACCGCTCGACCAACTGGCCGGTTACAGCTGAGTTATAAACTAGAATTATAAATAAAATTATAGACCGGTTACAGCTAAATTATAAACGTTTACAGCTAAATTATAAACGTAGAGATGGTCAATTTTAACGCCTTAATTTCATCAGTTAGGGCCACGGTGCAAACGTACACTGATATTTGATCCCCACTTTTTCAGTATATAGCTCCTAAAGGCAAATCATATTGTTTGATAAAACGATTTCTTTCCACGAATTTTTTTTGAAAATTATTGTCTAAAAATATTACAAAATACAGTAAATTCAAGTTTTTAAAATGAGTTGAGGTCTGTACCAAGTGTCTATTTGTTAGCTCATAAATTTTTGGCATTGAAAAAAATACAGAGTAATGGGACGAGAGCAAAGTCTTTATGTGGCCCTTACATAATTTTCGTAAATTTTTTTTTAATAGCAATTTTTGTGACTTTCAAGAAGATTACATTTAGATTTTCAAAGCAATTTAAAAAGAAAATACCGCAAATGCTAACTTAGAAAAAGCTAATTTTCTCACACTTTCTCAATTCTAATTTAAGCCAATTTTTTTTATATATCAGTGTATGCAGGTGCGTAGCCAAATATCTGCAGCGTGAGGGGGCTGTTACGGGGATCTGGAGGCGGAGCCCCTTGCCGCCGGGGGCCATTGGGGGTTTGGGGACGAGGCCTCCAGTGTTAGAAAATTTTGTCTTTTTTGGCGAAAATAGCATAACTTTAGATCTATTCTGATAAAAATTAATGCTAATAAAACGCGGCATAGAAATTAGCAGTGCAAAAACATGATTATAGTAGTTGCATAAATGGGCTATGTGGGAGGCAGCTATTTCTAGAAATTTTGTTCTCTTATTTACAAGCTGGTAAATCTTAAAATTCTATACCGGCAATTGAATGAAACTCTCAGTAGTAATCTATATTGTCTGTATTTTATAAAGAAAGATATAATTAGGGGGGCAACTGAAAGAAAGTTTGATAGAAGTGATTGGTAATTAAGTAATACTAATTAGCAGGGGTGCCGATTTATGTTGACCATTGGGAGGATAATTTGCAATTTTACCCCAATTTTGCCCTATTTTCAACATTGGGGGAGATGAAGCTCGACCATTATTTTTTTTCACGTGAATCAAGTTTGAAAAACGTTCAACACGCTTTTGAGTAAATCAAGTGAAGACGAAAAAAAAAGATCTTCATCGAAACTTGAAGAGTTTTTGTGCCCGACATCAGGTGAAGACCAAAAAAAGTCGAAATATCATCCAGCGCTCAAATGAAGACTATTGTCAAATTGTTGGGGGGATGCAATCAAATTATCGGGAAGGATATATCCCCCATCACTTCCGGGTTTCGGCACCCTGCTAAATAGCCTCCCCTATTTTTAAGCTTACATATTACATTTTTGATGAAACCTATATCAAGCGTTTTTCAATGAGCGATCAAACTTGATTACCAATTTTCAGCTATTTTTCAAAGTTTTTTTTCTCATTTATGATTTTCATTTTTGACAAATTAACCCCCCACTCCCCCCCACATAAACGTTTCAAAATATGCTTTAAATTATTTTTTGAGTATATTCCAGTGCAAAGACAGTCTCAGAAGTGCTAAAAACATGGTATTTTCCATATTTTGCATTTTGGTCGGCAGGCCAATTGGGGAGGTGGCGGGAATGTAGCTTATATTTAGTGTATGTGATACTTTTCTCACATCTAATGCCTATCAATCAATGAGAGTAACTGTTTCGGACGCCAAAAGACAGTTGTCAGATTTAACATAAGATATTTAATTACGAAAAAAAAACTAAGGATCCCAGCATGGTCGTATTAAAAAGGAAGGCATTGGAGATATTAGCCCCGGCTTCTCCTTGAAAGGGTACACAATTGTAGAAATCGAAAAATAATAAACCATAAATTTTTTCTAAAAATGCCTAAAGTTTTTGCCAAAGCTTCGCCTCTTCACCTTAATAAGTATTCCAGGCATTCGAACAAACTCAAAACTTCACACTTAATTTCTTAAATTCTTCAATCAGCTTTTTTTGTGATCCGTTAGTTTGTTATTAGGATTCTAAGAGGCCATTTTCAACACACAAATTGTTGAGTGGATGTGGTTTTTTCTACTAGACCGCTTGCCAGTGATTAGAGTGTTTCGTTCGTGTCACAACACAAATTCTGCGAGCTCGCGTATCTTCAGAACAAGTTGGCGTTCTCAAGATACGTAACACATTTACTGTAGCGTAGCATAATATCAAAATACGCCTTCCCTTGCAATACTGCATTATATTTCATTATCACACACATACTTTCTTCTTAATTCACACGCAGAATAGGCTCGGCCATGTTTTTCAATAGCGACCCAAAATTGTTTGTGTTAGGACCATCGGATTCATTGTTATGTTTCTGTACGGCTTAGTGCTTTGCAGCTTTGCGGTTCTTTCGCCCGCATCGAAATTATCAGCGGAAATAAGAACAGCAATTTTCTACAATGATTTTTATTCTCTGATTCTCCGATAAGAGCTTTTACACAATGCCATTTGAAATACGTTTAGTATGACTTGGCTTACTGCAGTTGAATCAGAACTGGAACCGGTCAGGATTTTCTCGACCCGACCGGTAAACTTCAAAATCTACGCCGATTGACCTGCCGGTCGACCGGTTTCTGACCGGCGGCCGGTTGCCGGTTTTCTTTACAGAAGGTTTTTGTTCACTGTTCATTGCATCTAATGATAAATTTTTAAAAGAGTGGCATGAGTGACGTTTCAAAATTTGTGACTTTGTACGGGGGTCTCAGAAAAAAAAACGCAAAAAAATTTGCAAAAATAACTCAATTTTAAGACCTTTTTAGGTTAAATTTCGGTTTAAAAGACCTGCTTTGAGCTGCGCAAAACGTGCACAAAATAAGCATAAAAACAACTGGAGAGCACAAGCAAAATT
Source organism: Trididemnum nubilum (assembly GCA_963965965.1). Taxonomy (NCBI): domain Eukaryota; kingdom Metazoa; phylum Chordata; class Ascidiacea; order Aplousobranchia; family Didemnidae; genus Trididemnum; species Trididemnum nubilum. Next base: position 30,858,841 of record OZ014481.1, on the reverse strand, counting down.
ATTAGATGTTCGTTCTAATGATATTATGCGTAAGGCCAAGAATAGAAGCCAAAATTTTTCAGCTATTGGTGACAGATTATTTGCAATTTGCCTAGCAGCAAACACTAAACTGTTATGACATTGGCTAGAAAATATTCGAAATACAATGTGCCCCAGCAGTTTGTAGAAATGCTGCTACTTCAGAACAAGCTATGGCTAGTTAGATAAGCGTATAAAAAAATAAGAGCTATGTCTTTCTTGCCCAGTGTAGAGTGTGGTAAATTTAAGTTGAAAAAAGCTTTTCAAAGCGGCAAGATTTTTGCATGTACTAAAAAATCTGAAATCTGCGCCACTTCTACTCTCAAGCTGATTAAAATGATGCTAAAATGCCTGGTAGCGTAAGCCTCTTCAACACGCATGCTATATTATAATTAGAGTACGCGATTTTAACGTATATTTTACACTTATTTGCTTTGTGCCGTTGCCCAAAGGGAGAAGGGGCATGCCAAAATGTCCCCCTTTAAATATGCCCCTGAATGTGCATGTCTTAATTATCAAAGCATATTAGTCACAGCTTGAAACCATTCAACAAGTGTTTTCAAAAGGTGTGGTTTGTTAATACTGCTTTTTTGTGAAAAGTTTTATTTATATTAAAATATTAATGCATATTTCGGTTGGTGCTCAGATGCCTTTTAGTTGCAAGAAAGGAGAATTTGAGCGATGTTTCAACCGGCTTGACCGGTCGGTCGAAGAATCTCGACACGAACGGTAACCAGACCGGCCGGTCAACCCGACCGGTTTCCATCCCTGAGTTGGATATCACATTGTACTATTTTTCAAATGAAGAAGGGAAACAATGAATTGACAGACAAGCGGTTATGTTGTCTTTTGTTCGGTTATTTTTGTTTTTAATAAAGCAAAAAATAATACTGTCCTGGAGCCGAGGACAGGGCGTTTTCGAGGGCTTGTAGGCTTCGAGGCCAAAGCCAAGGACTTGAGCTTCGAAACCAACGTCAAGGCCTTCAAAATGCATCCTCGAGGCCAAGGGCATTCTCGAGGACTCCATCTCTATGACCAAGATAAAAAAAAATTTGTTCACAGGTTCAAGATTACCTGCGTCTAATGTAAGGTTTTGTTGGGTGGAATATTGGTTTAACATAACTTAATTTGGCTTTCAGTTGATTAATCTTTAGTCCAACAGCTTTGCTCTCCACATTTAGTTCGTTAATCATTTTTTGCAACTGATCAGCTAAATTTGTCATTAGTGGAATATCATTTTTAATGCCATATTTCTTTTCAATCCATAGCAGTATTTTAAAAATGTTCTTCTAAGCAAGCAGTAAAGAGTTTAAACCTTATGGTGTTTCCTTGTCTAACTACTTTGTGTAGTTGGAATGTTGTGGAATCTTGATGTAGTCGAATAAATGAAAAACTAGATGGGAGTTTGCCAGCAAACCCAGTGAACGACCGACGCGTAGCTAATGCTGTGACGCATAAAAGTACTTTTTGTCTACCTGAAATCAGCAATTATTGTTCAAAAATATCTGATTATGGAACATCCAGAAAAGTAGAGTCAAAATTTTTGTCTGTTAAATATCTCGTGATATCATAAAACACTGTTACCCTAAGTTGAGCCATTCAAAAAATTGATTTTTAAGGCCCCATTTTGGGGGAATTCCCAGTGGAGTTGCCCCAAAAAATTTCGGGAGAAAAAATTGCGTTTGCAGCTCAACAACTTTACACAAAAATTAGATTTCGATTTTTTGTGGTTTAGGAGAAGAAGAGCGTACAAAAATTAGGTAGAAAAAGAAAGGAAAAAAAAAGGAAGAAATGGAAAAAAAAAGGAAAAAAAAAGAAAAAAAAACCTCATCGCGGCCAAAAGTGGGTTGGTTGGGATGAAAGGGATTCTTAAGACATACAACCATATATGAAATATTTTTTGCCGTGCTTAAGCCGTTTTTGACTGAGACCGCTTTTTACGCCAAACTTGTGGGGCGGTTTTCGGGTTCTAAAACCAAAGGCACGTAACCTATTGCCTCGAAATTTGGTACAAACATCTAACTCATTAATCTCAAACTCAGTGGTGGGCAAGTTAGTTTGTAAAAGTAACTGAGTTACAGTCACAGTTACTTGAAAAAAAGTAACTAAGTTACAGTTACCATTTTGAAAAAGTAACTAGTTACAGTTATAGTTACTTTTAATAAATTTAATTGGGACTTCGCGCGCGCGCTCGTAGGACTTTTTTGTTTTTACTCGGCCATTTTGACAGATGAGCAGAGAAATTTATTGATTTGCTTGTAACTAAAAAACGGTTCAACATAGAAAATTGAATTTTGAATATAATATGACAATAACTAAAAGCATCACGTATGCCAATTTTGAGGAATCTAAGTCACGTGATCGTGATTTAGGAACTCTAAATTTTAGAAAAAAACGCCCTTTTTGTCTCGAAAATTTATTAATTCGCTTATAGCTATAAATTTGCAGAACGTGGAACGTTGAAATTTGAGCACAACTTGGGTGCAAATAGAGACTGTATGCGCACCAAGTTTGGAGGCGCCCAGTCAAGTGATCGCAATTTCAGACGCCATAAATCAGCAAAAAGTGGACAACTTTTAACCAATATATCTCGGTAACTACCAACACCAACGAAAAAAGTTTGTGTTTTTTGAACATACTACTTACGACCTTTATCATTATGGTCATATTCATTTATTTTGCCCTGGATAAAACTTTTCCTTATTTTTTCTTTTTTTTTTCGTCTATCACGATCTCCTTTTAAACCACAAACCGCACATGGATCATACTATGAGCTATTGTAGATTATCCAAAAGTACTGGTACCCGCCTAAAATCGGGGGTGCCACGATGGTGGAGTTCCCCAAACGGGCCCTCCAAAATTTAATGTTTTTCATCTTTAAAGCCTGACCAATGGAATTTTTAAGGTAAGTAAATATAAGGGAAATATGAAATATGACAAAATTTGTGGTACCAGAATGAGGAGTTTCAAACTAGGCTGCTAAGACCGCTAAAATCAGTTCTCCCTTTCAAACAAGGCCGCCAAGATTTAAATTTTTTAGCCTTTTAAGCTAGACACATGAAATTTTCAGGTAGGCAAAGATAAAAAACTAAAGTTTGACAAAATTTGGGAATAAAAAAATGTGGGGGTCCTCTTCAAACAGGGCCTCCAAAATACAAACTTTTAAACCATTCAAATTAGACTGATAAAATTTTCAGAATATGTAAATATATGTAAAAGATATATCATATGCCAACATTAGGAGGTACCATAGTGGGGGTCCTCTTTAAACGAGGATGCCAAAATTTAAACTTTTTAACTGCTTAAGCTAGACACATAAAATTTTCAAGATTGACAAAAGTTTAGAAAAGATAAAATTTGACAAAACTTTGGGGTACCACATTAGAGAGGTCCTCCTCAAACAGCACTGCCAAAATTAATAGTTATTATCCTCTTAAGCTAGACGCGTGTGTTGCAGATTCAAGTCTTGAGTTTACAATTATGAGTATCGGAGTTCCAATCCAGAGGGAGCCCAAGGTTTATCACTGTCTTGCTGTGCTAAAAAACTCAATTTTCTATCCAAAAAGTATATTTGTTCTTGAAAATGTAAATTCGATCGGATCTCAAATAAAATAACTCAATCACAGTAGGAACGTACCGTAACTTAGGCAAAACGGCAGAAGAACAGTAACTAAGCACTTACAAAACAGCAAATTAACTTTTGTATAGAATCCGACCTTTTTAACTCCATAAAAGGAAAACTTGTCAAAATTAAAATGCCCTGCTAGCAGGTATACCGAGAAACTTAGAATGACTAACCAAAAATGCAACTAGGTGTGGTAAGTGTATAGCGTGATTAGATTTTTTGCAAATTACGCGAATTAAGAGCGGAAGGCGCTCTAAAACTTGTTACAAACGTGCAATTTTTACAGAATTGCAGCAAATCAAAAACTACGCAAAACTGGTTGCTAAACGCCAATTATCACGCTGGAACATTTCGGCCCTCTTGGAACGAAACATTATATTGGAGTTTCAAGAAACACAAATAACGTGGAAGCATAATTGATTATTGCGACATAATAAGACAAGTGCGATCAAGATGCAAGAAATTAGTTTACAACTTTCTTGGAGACTATAGTGATTACAAAAACACAACAAAATTAAGAAACTGTATAGCAAACAATGAGTGATTCTTTTCCACAGCGTAAGCATCTTGGTTAGGCTTGAAAGACGAAGGAGATTTTCATTTTGTATTAAATGAAACATTTTGTATTAAATGTAACATTTTCGTTTTGCATTAAATTAAAGAAGCTCAGTCGAGTCAAATAGTAATGGCAACTGTTTTTCAGCTGCACACAACGACTTCCCATTGCCAGAAAAAAAGGTGTCCACATGCCCTCGCAAATTTACAAATCTAGAGAAGGCCAATATAAAATTATTCAGGTCCAATCCGGTAACCATTTCCACGTGCACACTTCGAGTTCACAGACAAGTAAATAGAAGACCCCAGGCTTTACACAAACTGCTGTTTTGTTTGTACATGATAGGGCCAAAATAATCAGTGCCACAATATTTAAAAGGTTTATTCGCAGCTGTAACTCGAGAAGAAGGCAAATCTGCCATCAGCTGTCTAATCAGTTTAGCTTTTTTAAGAGCGCATTTACCACAGTCCGATAAATAGTGTTTAACACTCGAGATTCTGTGTATTATCCAAAATCGTTGTCTGGTTTGCATTAATGTGTAGGACGGCCCAGCATGCCCAGCGTTTGAACGTTCGCTAAGCACGATTAACTTAGTCAATGCATGACGTCCTGGCAAAATATATGAATGCTTAGTGTCAAAAGGAAGAGAGGCGTTTTCCAACCTTCCTTCCACTCTTAACATCGAGTCAAGTCCCACACGAGGGCGCAAATTACACAGAGTTTTCAATTCACTAACGTGGTGCATTTTTTCTGTGTTAAGTAACTTGGCACTTAATTTTTTCAAAATCGCTTCAAATTGGTCGGGTGAGTTGTGCTTTATTTGATCAACAGCGGCCCCGAAACATACCTTTTGAACGTAATTAACCGTATTCAAAAATGCTGTATCCAAGTAGGAAGCATCTGCAACAGGCCTTTTAAATGCAACCTTTTTTGCTTTAGCAATGACAAATTCTTTAAAAGCAATCAAATAAGCAGCACGCTTTTTTAAACGTGTAGAGATCTGGGCAGCTTTCAATTAACTGCTCAAAACTGCTTTTACCTCGGTCAATTAAAGATTTTTCATGTACAGTTACCACTCGTACGATTGGGCAAGTGTCTTGTGTTCTAGGTTCGATTCCTTCCATGCGCAAAAACACCGGACCGTTTAACCAAAGATTAACAGCGTCTGCGTGTTTTACGCTACTCTCTCGAGTTCCCACATCTGCGGGATTTACAGAAGTGTTAGTGTAGTTCCAAGCTTCCGGTGAAGAAACAACAAGAATTTTATCAACTCGTCTTTTGACAAAGTGTGCAAGATGCAAGTCCTGGTTAACAATCCACTTTAGTACGACTTGGGAGTCTGTCCAAAAGTGAATGCTGCACCGGTAGCGATGCAACGCCTTGGAAGCTCGTAACTTCAGCTCGCTGCATATTTGAGCAGCCTCGAGTTCTTTTCGAGAGATTACCCAATTCGATTGGTTTGAAAGTACGAGCCGAGATTTACCCAACAAAAAAACTCACTTGAATGCACCGTTAACAATTCGTCGCAAATAAATCACGCATGACATAGCGCTATTTGAGGCATCACAGAACCCATGAAGTTGATACACTATTTTATCACAACTGATTGTCTCACATACAGGAAAACAATCGCGAGCAAGCGAGAGGTCGGTAACCACTACTAGAGTATCAACCCATTTTTCCCATTTACATAGGATGTCGTCCGGAAGCTGGTCGTCCCATCAGAAACCCAAGGTCGCGACCGACTGCAGTATCAGCTTACCTCCCAAGAGGTGCGGAGCTGCCATGCCCAAGGGTTCGAACATGCTAGCAAGTTTGCTTGACATGTCACGACGAGTTCTCACTCTGGCCTTAGCTGAGTTCTACCACCTGACTCGCAGTCTATCGTTTTCCGGGTCCCAGAGCAGTCCAAGAGCTTTGGAGTCCGGTAAAGGTTGTGACCCAAGGTCAACTTCCCCGACACCCCTAGCAAGATCACATTTAGGCACATCATGTAAAATAGATGCTGCATCAGAGTTAGTAATCCACTTGCGTAACTTAAATCCGCGACTGGCAAACAGTTGTCTAGATTCGCTGACTATAGTCGCAAGGTCAGAAAGTGAGTCACAAGCAAGCAGCATATCATCCATATAACGGTTCTCTCCATTAGCCATTAAGGTCACCTGACTAGAACCAGTGACATTTTCATTCACCACGTTTTTTATGGCGGTCAAGGCAATGTAAGGGCTTGAGTTAATGCCCCAAACGTGTCTCGTAAAACAAAAGGTTGGTTTTCTCCAATATCAATGTCATTATCTTTGAACCAGATAATGCGAAACAAGTCACGTTGTGTCTCTGGAATGGCCACTTGAAAAAAGCTTTTGCTTAAGTCAGCAATGCAAGCATATTGTCCGATTCGAAAACGTATCAAAACTTCAGCAAGATTATTTAGCAAATTGGTTCCTGCCAACACAGCTTGATTCAGACATTTGCCTCTGAAAGTGGCTGCGCCATCATAAACTACTCTAGCCTTCTCTTGTTTCGTAACAAAAAAAGGGAGATACCACACTTTTCCCGTGGTGGCATTTCTATCCACCGGGACAATCCACTTTTCATCAATAAGTTCACGAAACGTTTCAAGTAAAGTTTGCTTTAAAGTATCATTTTTTAAGGCAGAGGAACGCACAGCCTTGGTGCGTTCGAGAGCATAGTCAAAATTGTTGGGAAGACTTTTAACAACTTCCATATTCAACGGTACGGATATTTCGTAACGATCATTAACTACTTTAATGTCACGTTCCACAAGTTCTCTAGCCTTTTCATCATTTCTAGAAGGTTGAGTGACCTCGCCTTCTAATTTGTATTCACGCAAGGTTTCTTTTAAAGATTTAATTTGACTTTTCAATTCATAGTTGCTTTCTTTACAATTACAGGTATTTACCTTTAAGCTAGTATATGGTTTAGAATTAGATTCAACTGGGACACGTCCTCCACTCGCAATAGGACCAAGGCGAATAAGTACATAGCTTGGTTTTCCCGGGTGAATGCTTTCTCGCTCATCCAAAACCGTAAGCAAATGATTATCCGCCTGCCTAATTAACACATCAATACACTTTCGATCGGGAATAGTCGGGATGTTTACTTCCCTGAAGTTCTCTAGTCCAGTCGTGTCTACGGCATGCGGCAAAACGTTTTCATCGTCATTAAAATAAGCAGAGGTGGAGTCCTCGAGGACGTCCTTGGCCTCGAGGACGTCCTCGAGGACACATTTTGAAGTCCTTGGCCTTGGCCTCGAAGGTCAAGTCCTTGGCCTTGGCCTCGGCCTCGAGGCCTCAAGTCCTCGAAAATTGGCCTGTCCTCGGCTCGAGGACAGCACTATTTTCTGGAATGTTAAAATTTTGTGGAGTGCTTGAAAAATTTTTTGGAAAACGTTTTCTAGTGGAGATCGCTTGAAAAATTTTTGTGAAGACCTTTATTTTTTTTTTTTTTTTTTTTTTTGGAGATCGCCTGAAAAATTTTTGTGAAGACCTTTTTTTTTTTTTTTTGGAGAGCACTTGCGCTTTGTGTCCTTGGTCCTTGGCCTTGGCCTCGAGCATTCCTGTCCTTGGCCTCGAGAGTGTCTGTCCTCGGAAAGGCTGTCCTTGGCCTTGGCCTCGGATTTTTTTTGTGTCCTTGGCCTTGGCCTTGGCCTCGAGCCTTGTGTCCTCGACTCCACCTCTGAAAATAAGGCACAACAAAGGCATTCTCTATGGGGAACTTTTCTCCCTAGAGAGGGATTCAAGTTCGAAATTGGTACGGCCTTTGGTGACCGCAGTTTGATCACCTAAAGTGCGAAGAGTTGCTGTAGAATCCGTTTCAGTTTCAAGATTAAGTTCATCGCATAAAGTCTGTGAAACAAGCGTAGCCTGAGATGCAGTGTCATGCTGCGCATAGGCCAAAGTTGATTTCCTCGTGTTTGGGTTCCTCACCCTCACGGCGCTAGTACGCAGCAAGACCACACGCTGATCAGAAACGCTACTATCAAGCCCCGTAACCTTTTGTGGTAGTTAAGCCACCAGGGTGATCATTCTGCGCCCCGTCCTCGTTATGAGCCGGAACGGACGCGTTCTGCCCTCCACTAGCGGCCCCCAAAGTTGGAGCGTCAGCTGCACCCGCTTCATGCAGCGCAGTCGCATGCTTATTTCTGCTGTTTGGTCCACATTGGCGGCACTTTGAGATTTGATTGCAGTTTCGAGCTTAATGCCCTCGCGATAAGCAATTTAAGCATCGATTAGCATCAATTACAGTTTTTCTTTGTTGTTGTCCTGTCAAATGTTTAAATTTGTCACAATCAGCTAAAAAATGCCGACTTTTCTCATCATCACAGACAAAACAAAGAGGAGTTGGTTGAGAAGGCTGTGTTCGCAGAGAGCGTTTGTGAGGGTATCTTTCAGGTCGCGCAACTCCTCTTTCCCGAGCAATGTTTAACCCTTGCTGGTGATATCCACCAGGGGGATGCCCATTGTCTGAGTTAACGGCAACTTGCCGAACGCGAACCTGCTGGGAACTACTACGCTCGCCACCCTTCTGACACTTATCTTTTTCCTCCGACTTAAAAAAGGTTTGGGCATAATTAGAAGTGGAGACGCTTAGTTCACCTGCCACAAATTTACGTAGCGTATCGAATTTAGGCCGATTTAAATCAGAACCAATTGTGGTTAAGTAATCCAAGTATCGTCTCTTAAGTAAAACAGGTTGGCGATTTGCCACGTCGGGTAGAAGTTGCCCTAAAAGTTTATCAATCTCATCGTGTGCATATGCAAAAACTTCTAATGTATTTAATTCTTCATTAAATTGTTTTAGCGAAGTGCTGTTTAAAGTAACCTTTGACCCATTACGAATCTCAATAATCTTTGGTTCAGATGTCACGCCACTAGGAACACCGTACCTTTGACGCAATCGGTCGAGAGCCTTTTCTATACGCTGAGATGTGGACAAAGATTTCATGGGAGCAAAAAATAAATTAACCATTTCCCGTGGTTGGCCAACACAAGAGGCTCTAAGAACTTCAAAACTTCGCTCAGGGTAGGGACTTTCGTCCATAAATCGCCTGATTTGATTTTCGTAGAATACAAAGGCCAAATTAGTGCCATTGTAAGCAATTTGTGAGGCCAGGTTCACATATTCATTCCTACCCTGCCTTTCAAGATAGGTCTGCATGATTGTCGGTTCATGATTCATAACCATAGCAGGTTGAGAGGTCATATTAGGCATTCGTGCCACACTAGAGTAACATTGCTGGTTACGCGCTCCCGCATTCGTAAGTTTTTCTTGAAACGCATTTTCACTACTAGCCACCAGCTTAGAATCATTTTGAAAGTCATATAGGTTTTTAGTTTGTTGAAAAACCCTTTTAGGTTCGGTAACGCCATCATTTACGCTCATTTTACGCAGATTAGGTACCTCTTTCGCGTTAGAACGTTTGTCAATACTTAATCTTTGACTTTTGTATTGGCGTAAACCAGAAAACTGCAAGCCAGAACTAGAAGCGGAGCAAGAACTCCGCTCAGATTGAGCGAGAAGTTGCCCCTCCGCCTCCAGAGCCGCCTCGTCCCTTTTTAGTCTCGCCAATGCTTCGGCCTCTTCGATTTGAGCTTGCTCGCGCGCTTTAATGCGAGCTGCCATCAACTCATTGATTGACTTGCAACTCAGTACGCTTTCTTTTTATTTCGATTTTCCGTGATACGATTGTCTTATTCGACAAAGTACTAGCACCTTCCGACGTAAATGTCGAATTATGCGAAGGTTCAAATTCAAAATTACTCACACTCTTCAAGTCGGCAGAATCCTTGTCTTGAGCAACCGTTGCAAAGCGAGATTCAACGTCGCTAAATAGTTTCATGCATTCTTCGTATTTATCAAAAATACCATCAGTAAGTTCCATCAGCCATTCGTCATCATCAATATCATTAAGTGCCCTTTTATACTTATCGTAGGACTCACATAGCCCCACTGTTTTAGTCATTAACTCCGAAAAATTATTGTAGGTTTTGCAAAACTTTAACGCCTGTTTTAAGTTCTTTATCTTTTCGAGCAATTGGCGACGTGTGATCAGCAACTTGTGCGCGAGGCGATCCTGCGCAACAGCATCCAATTTTTAGAGGGCGATTCATGGGCCGATCGAGACCCCGTTTCCATGGCACCAGACGGGCCAGCGGCTTCAGCAAAGGAGACCCACGGGTAGGTGAAGATACGCTATCCCCCATGCTATAAAAACGTTTACGAGCAATACCAATAAGTTAAAGTAATTACAAAAAATAAAACAATCAAACCGTGAAACGAGAAAATAGTCCGTGTTTGTCCGATTCAACCAGTGAGTAGATGCACCGAGAGTGATCTTTCCGTCGACGTAAGAGGCACTTGAAGCTTGAAGAGTCGAAGCTTGAAGCAAAAGTTGAAGGTCGTACGAAGGTCCAGATAAGGAGAGATCCAAGCACGTTCACGAAGAGCTTTAACTCCGGATTCTACCAGGAGTTACGTATCCAGAAAAGGAATCGACAAACAGGACAAAAACCGACTTCGCAAAAGCGGGATCCTGCACGGCTTAAAAGTTTCCAAATCTCTGAAGATGCTCGAACTGGGGTACAAAGCCAGAACTTCACTTCCTTAACTAAAGGTTTGAAGGTACAAAAGTTAATTCTTATGTAGCAGATTCAAGTCTTGAGTTTACAATTATGAGTATCGGAGTTCCAATCCAGAGGGAGCCCAAGGTTTATCACTGTCTTGCTGTGCTAAAAAACTCAATTTTCTATCCAAAAAGTATATTTGTTCTTGAAAATGTAAATTCGATCGGATCTCAAATAAAATAACTCAATCACAGTAGGAACGTACCGTAACTTAGGCAAAACGGCAGAAGAACAGTAACTAAGCACTTACAAAACAGCAAATTAACTTTTGTATAGAATCCGACCTTTTTAACTCCATAAAAGGAAAACTTGTCAAAATTAAAATGCCCTGCTAGCAGGTATACCGAGAAACTTAGAATGACTAACCAAAAATGCAACTAGGTGTGGTAAGTGTATAGCGTGATTAGATTTTTTGCAAATTACGCGAATTAAGAGCGGAAGGCGCTCTAAAACTTGTTACAAACGTGCAATTTTTACAGAATTGCAGCAAATCAAAAACTACGCAAAACTGGTTGCTAAACGCCAATTATCATGCTGGAACAGCGTGTAATTTTCAGGATAGGTAAATATAACAGAAAGTTATAATATGACAAAATTTGGGGTAACCAAAATGGGGGTCCTTCAAATAGGTCCTCAAAAATTTAAACTTTTCAACCATTTAACCTAGGCTTAAGAAAGATCAAAAATAGAAAGGAAAAGATAAAGTTATGACTAATTTCAATAGCCACAAATTGGTTAGTCCTCCGCAAATATGTCTTTCAAAATTTTTAACCACTCAAGCTTAAAGAAAAATAAAAATTTTAACATAGGTAATACGATAACATGAACATTTTTTGGGATGCCATATTATAGAGGTCCTCCAATTATGTTGACACCTGCCCCCATTAACTACAAAAGCTAAACAAATTTAATCTATTGAAAAGGTTACTATGAATCCAAGATTAAAGGCAACAAAATTTGGTGGACCACATTGAAAAGACCATGCCAAATGGGCCCTGTAAGCTACCTGTAATTGCATTCCAATTTTTCAGTATATAACTTATGTAAGCAATATGATTTCCCAATTGTCATTCTTGTTTGAGAATTTACTAAATCGATCGTTTTCTGCCAGAAGCTTTTTTTCTTTGCCGTCATTTTGATGCCCTCACCTGTCAACACGATAGTAAATAGACAAAAATTTGTAGCTTTTTTCTGAACAAAAACACATAACCAATCGACGTTCGAGCACAAAGGACGTATTTGTTGACTGCAAGAATAGCTTGTTAGTGGTGGACAATATTTTTGTGTTAATTTACTGGTATCCTATAGTTTTTAGTACTTTAGTAAATAATCGTGTTTTTAATTATAGAAAGTAATTATGGGAATTTAACGCAAAATTTTGAAAGCCGTTAACCACAAACCTGATCAAGTTAATAGAACATTACGAAATTCGAAAGCAGAGTATTTCAGATCTGACTATCAACAACCATAAACACGCTTAACGCAGTTGTAAAGTTCTTTAGTTCAGTAAAGTCAGGTACTTTCGCCAAATCCGCGGATCTCGCTTGCGATGTCACATTCTAGTTACCGCTTTGAATTAAGTATCGAAAATATTGATTTTGTACTTTGGAAGCGGTATTAACAGATTTCTTTCTCTATTTATTTTCTAATTTTCATGTGGTGCCTCTGCACACGTTGCTTATGTCTATTGTTGCTGTTGTTATAACAAAAATACACAACGTAACACATTGATGCGCACTTTATTTAATTGCCTTTCAAGAAAGCAGGCATCTCCAAACGTTCATCGCTGAGACCAGAACGTTTGGGTTTCACAATGTCTTTGCCCATGCTGTCTTTGTGTTTCAAAATGTCTTTTCAAAACGAAAAGCAACAAAAGGGGTAAAGTGGCTATAAACAACGTTATCTGCTGAACGAACACTACAAGCTGTTGGTAAAAATTACGCAATCAAAACAATCCCTGCAGGGAAGATATTAGAAGGTAACTTATTAGATCATTATAAAAGGAGGTTTTTAATTTAAAAACGTTCTATAATATCTTCTCATAGCATGGTTAGGGTTGCCACGTTAGCGCACAACAAAAAATCCGTCATCCATAGCGCCAACAGGGATTACATATAAGAGTTTCATTTAACCAAAATCTAACGATTAAACAATCTTTTTTAACAGGACCAAAACTAAAAGTAACTGTAACTAGTAACTTTTTAATGTCTCCAAATAGTAACTAGTTCCCACTTTCGTTACTTTTTTAAAAAAGTAACTAAGTTACAGTTACTAAAAAGTAACTAGTTACAGTAACCAGTTACTACAGTAACTAGTTACTGCCCACCTCTGCTCAAACTACTGTCAAAATTTCATGTAACTAGACCAAACCGTCCTCGAGTTATGAGCAAAAGTTTGAAATTTCGCATTCGTTAGTTGGAAAATGGCCGAGTAAAAACAAAGGAACACGCGACGCAAGCGTCGGTCGTTCCAATTATTGCTGCAAATATCCCTGATAAAGTTGACGTATGTAGGGTGAATTGCTTGACTTTCCAAGGCTTGGATCACCGCTGGCAACTCTTACTAGTCGAATGCTTTAGTCTGGTCAACGAAAGCTAGACAAAGAGGCGTTTTGTATTCGTTTGATTTCTCAATAACTTGATTTACACTTTGGAGATGATCTATCGTAGAATAGCCTAGCCCTAGTCGGAAACCGGCTTGTTCTCTGGTTTGAGAAATGTCTAATTGCTCAGTCAGTCTGTAGGTTATAATTTTGGTGAATAATTTGTAAAGACTATTCAACAAACTAATTGGTCTGTAGTTTTTCAAATCCGTTTTACTCCCTTTTTTATAGAGAAAGATTATTGCCGCGGTTTGCCAATCTTTTTGGATTATTGATTGGTGTAGACATTCATGAAACAGTTCAGCCAGTTTTGTAAGCAGGATTTCCACTGTCTTCTTCAGAAGGTCGTTTGTGATACTATCTGGTCTGGGGGCTTTGTTTTTTTAAGCTGTCCAATTGCATCCCTTACTTCAGAAGCAGTTGTCAGCAGCGTGGCCGAATGGGTAAAGGCGTCGTTTTTACGACGACCCTGATCAAATGATCTGGGTTCAACTCGCATCCTGGTCACGTTGTTGCGTCCTTGGATAAGACGCTTTACCATGATTATCTCTGCTTGGTGACTTCGAACAAGCAGCAAATTGAGTGGACAAGAATTCGAAGAAATTCACAGGAACATTGGATCATCGGAAACTCCTAAGCAGGTGCGGATTCCTCCAATCACGGAGTAGTCGTTGTAATGAAAAGTGTGCGGATCGTCCGAAAAGTTAGCGTCTGACGCTGTCCGGTGACAGGAGGATAAAAATGCGCTACAACAACAACAACAACAGTTATGAGTGGTATTTCAATTTTTGCTGAGTTCAATAGAGGCAATGGTTTACATAAGTCGCAGTGATATAATTTTTCATAATATTTTTTACATCGTTCTAGTATTCTGTTTTGTATTGTAGTGATATTTTCATTTTCTTTTTTAATACTAGGTATTATTTGTTTCCCAAACCAAACTTTTTGCTGTGCTTGCTCAAATCTTTTGCCTTGTTTAATGGTTTCTTCAATAGTTTTTACATAATGACTTTGAATGTCTTGTCTCTGCTGTCTTTTTATCAATTTGTTTAATTCTGTTTCTTCAACCTTGTTTCTTGTAGATGTGGGATTCAAATTCTGCGTTTTTCCGTTAATTTGAGAGTATTTTGAGTGAATTTTTTTTTGTTCTTGCGTTTTTAGATATTTTAATGTGGTTTGAACAAGTGGTGATATTATTGCATTATAGATTTGTTCAATGTCTGTTAGTTTGTGATCGCTTTTTAGGGCTACTAAGTCTGTTGCTGCGCACAATTCATTTTGAAACTCTAACAGATTTTCTTTGTTGGTTGTTGGTAGCAGATCTAAACTTTGGTTTAAAAACCTTTTTCTTTCTTTTTGTAAACTCAGTTTAATTGTTGCTCTTACCATTCTGTGATCGCTGCTTTTCACACAGTTTAAAATTTCAGTCTTAGTTATCATGTCAGGTTTGTTTGTTAGAATATAGTCAGTTTCGTTGAATGTTTGATGATTTGGACTTCTCCAGGTCCATTTTTAACTTGGCTTCTTTTGAAATAAGGTACTGCAAATTTTTAGATTTTTTGAGACAGCAAAATTAATCAAGTCTTCACCTCTTTCATTTCTGATCTCATATGAAAATTTGCCAAAACATTTCTCATTTCCAAATCCCATTTTTGCATTGAAATCTCCCATTACTATGAGGTAATGTGTCTTGTTTTTTTCAATTGCTTCATTGAGAGACTTACAAAATTCATCTAATGTTTCTTTGGTGCTTGTTGAGGTTGGAACATACACTAGCACAACTTTCAAACAATACTTGTTAGATAACTTAATGGTGCTGGACACGCGATCAGATATTCCATCAACATTCTTTATATTATTTTTTCGTTTTTTGTGTATGAAGAATCCAGTTCCATTTAGTTTTCGATTTTTTTTTTGGCTTGGGGAAAAGCGTATGTTGCCAATCCTTTTCTTCACCGATTCTTCTTGCTTCGCTCAACCTAACCAAGCTCCAATTAACATTTTCGGTTTTTTGGAGTAGGTTTTGTAAGCGGCATTCATCAGATAGCGATCGAACTTTTATTCTTGCAATTTTCAAATTTTGGAAAGAGTTTGCCTGAGCAGAAGGGTTTGAGGAGTGCAGGCTATTTTTTGCCGTGTTGGCCTAGCACAAATTGGCAAAGGATCCTAGCTTTCCAGGTTAAATATCCACTTAGCTAAGCTAACTCTGAAAAGTCATATGGTTCTCCTAAACAAGTATGGAGGAGCTTATTCAAACAGAACTAATTATCCGAAAACACATTAACTATTCTCTAAACCAAACACATTAATTATCCGAAAACAAAAACTACAAGCAAACGCATCAAACACCAACTGAACAAGTGTTAAATATCCCTATTTAATGCAAATTACTTAACCACTAACAGTCGAAATATTGAATTCCGTTACACTTATTAATCCTATTTTATGCTGGTGGGGGGGGGGGCAATAATGCACCCTCTCGGTTTTTTTTTTTTTCAAAATCTCTGCAGAAGCATACTATTTAGTAAAAAAATTTTACAAAAAAAAAGAAAATTTAAAGTTGCTAAAGTTGGGGAAGTTCTTTAACTTTGACGTTACTATGAATACGTCATCAACTCACAGTCATTTGTTGGAAAAATTTTGGTGAATACTAACCCAAATGCCAAATTTTGTGTTCCAATTGGTTTTGTACTTATCAATTTGATTGGGGGCAAGGGGCATTTTTGTCTCCCTCCCGTGTAAAATGCGTTGGCCAACCAGCATAAAATATAGGGTTAATAAACAACTTTTGTACGGTAAGTGGATCAAATGTTGCCCGATTAGGTTTCTTCCAGTTTGGCAACTTTATCACAACCTCCCTATCCAAAAGATAATTAAAAAACGAGCTACTTTAATAGTCAGACGTGGAGTCAAGAACACAAGACTCGAGGCCAAGGACACAAAAAAAATCCGAGGCCAAGGCCAAGGACAGCCCTTCCGAAAACAGACTCTCTCGAGGCCAAGGACAGGAATGCTCGAGGCCAAGGACACAGGCGCAAGTGTTCTCCAACAAACAAACAAAAACAAAAACTTTCAGGCGATCTCAATAAAAAAGGTCTTCAAAACTTTTTTCTGGCGAAAAAGGTCTTAAAAAATTTTTTTCAAGCGATCTCCAATTGAGGAAAACAAAAAAAGGTCTTCGCAAATTTTTCGCTAGGTTTCTGGCGTTTTCCAACAAAATTCCAGCCGTTCAAAAAATAGTCCTGTCCTCGAGCCGAGGACAGGGCAATTTTTGAGGTCTTGAGGCTTCGAGGCCAAGGCCAAGGACTTCAAAATGTGTCCAGGACGTCCTCGAAGACTCCACCTTTGTTAATAGTTGCCAATCTTAAGTAATCCATTGATCAGTTGAGGTACAACTTACTGTTTTTGTGACAATTGTTGACTGACTGAAGCAAAAGTCAGACGAGAAATGGAAAGACTGACCTTGGCCATGTGACTTATAAAAAAATAAATCAAATATGCAAACTTTGCGATGTGTTAATGAAATTAAGTAGAAAATGGGAGGCGAGGAGACTTTTTTTTTCTGTTTGCAATCAAACGACTCTTAAAGCATGTAAATTTATTGAATGGTGTTTATAAAGCTACTTTTCCCACGACTTCAAGATTGTTTCGAGAGTAGGCTCCTGCTCTCAGACATTCACCTGCTATAAGATGCTTGAGATATCCCAATTTTACCCGACACCATCAAGCAGTCAGTTTGTTATAGGCCAATGATTCTCAACCAGTGCTGGTACGAGTACCACTAGTGGCACGCAAAGGTATTCTAGGTCGTACTCGAGTACCTTTTTTTGTTTTTTGCAAAAAGCCGGCATTCATAGCTGTTACAGACGACCTCTGTCAGTATTGTACGTAAGAAGTTCCTATGTTGCTTCCAGAGGGGGGCAAAGCGCAATTAGAAGCGCAAAGCGCAACTTCCGCAATCTCCGCAATTGCGGAAGTTGCGTTGCGCTTTAATTTTTTATTTTGAAATATTGCGGAAGTTGCGTTGCGGACTAAAGTCTTTAAAAATTGTTGTGCTTTAATTGCGCTGCGCTTTCAAACTTTTTTTCGGTTAATAGCCCAATTCTATACACTGAACTTGATTTTGTTTCATCTCGATCGTAATTTTGATAAATGCCGACCTTATTTAGCAAATTATTTACTCTTTTTTTGCCTAAAATTGCAAAAAAATGCGGTATTTCCATTGTTTGTGAAATTTCAATTGCGGAAGTTAGGTTGCGCTTTAACTTGGTACGAAAATGCCGTTCCGCAATTGCGGAATTGCGCTGCGCTTCAACTGAATCAAAAAGTTCATTGTGGAAGTTGCGTTGCGCTTCAGAAATTAAAAAACTTAAATTGATCATTTTGCACTGCGTTTTCACTGGTTGAAAAGATCGTTGCACTTTGTTGCGCTGCGCTTTTGATATAAGTTATTTGTGCCCACCTCTGGACTTTCTCCAGCGATCCGAAACTGGAGATTTCAACGTTCGTGTTGTCTTTTAAAATCAAAATCCAAGTTCCAAAGATTAGAGGTTTATTCGGTTTAAATAATAAATAAAATAAAGGAACAACAAGGTACGATAAAAATATTTGAAGTTAAACCCAAATGACGTGAAAAGGTAAAGTATTAATGCCATGTGAAAAATTTTAAAAATACGTCCGAATGCTACTCGATCCAAATTATTGAGATAAGAAGCAAACCCTAGAACTCTGCCAAAAGAAAAAAAGCTCTGCGTTGTGTCGGAAATAAGGCGTTGATTAGAGATGTGCAAAAATTAAAAAGCACAATAACTCGCAGACCACTGCAAATAAAGAAGCGAAATAAACAAGCCGAGTTCAAAAATTTAGCGAGAGAAACAAAAATAAATCGGTGCTGTAACAACAGCTTTTTAGAATTAGTATTTCAAACGGGTCTTGTTTCTAAAATTTTTTAAATTTTGCAAAAGTCTGCTTTTCTATAACATTGCGATTTTCTTGCATGTAGTGCAGTGTAAAATTTATTGTGCATCGCAAGCCAGACTATTTCTTCTGCAAGAAGCAAAATATTTAAATAATATATTTAAAAAAATATTTCAACTGCGCACCACTTTTTTTTACTTAGTGAGACCTCTTGCATTGATTAATCTATAACCATGTTATATTTTGTATTAATTTTTTTTTTATTTTAATCGACCTTGCATCATCCCTGATCGAAAGCATGATCGGCGAACGCAAAAATATGATTTCATTATGGCTGGCTACTAGAGCAAAGTGCTTCCACAGTGCGTGGATTGCATGAAACCTGTTTTGAAACCCAAGTGTCTGCTCAAACGCTATCTCCAAACGAGTCACGTTGATAAAATGAACAGTACTCAGAGTTACTTCAGCAGTTGGGCGAAAACAGAGTATTTTCTTCTTCCAAAGGTGCTCTAACGCACTGCATCGAGAATTTATTATTTGATAAGGAATAGTGATCGAGGAACTAAAAGCTTCGAAGTTTAAATTTGCATTTCTGATGTCACCAACAATTAACTAAATGTTGTACCGAACATGGTATGCGTTGACAATACAGGGTGATCAAGTGGTACGAGGTCGTAAAAAGTTAGAGAAGCACTGTGTTGTAGGGTTATCCATTTTCCAAACATAGTAATTTGGCTTTTGGTCCATGACTATAGCTCCCCTATTACTTACATCGTGACCGCGTGAAGGCTATTGACAAATCATAACACGGAAGTGCGGTGAAGGAAACTGCTGTAGAAAAGTTGGTTCAAGACTGGTTTTCGTGCGAGGAAAAGCAGACTGAACTTATTGTTTTTTGCTTAGTAATACATATCAGCAAATTTTAGTCATCTTTGATCAGCAACGTTTTGGCAAAAGTCAATAAGCTTTTTGGGCTCTCTAATTGTTTTTCAGTGCATGAGCATTGAGCAGGTTTGTAGGAAATCCTGCATATACAATGTGGATTGTGCAGTGCTGCAGATGGTTAAGTGGCTAAGTCAAGTTTATACTGCAATTGAAGATAGTTCATTGGACCAAAGCTATTGCGGGTAATTGATGGGAACAAGGAAAAAGAAATCCTTAATAATAGAGTAGCTATATGTTTACAACGTTACCATATATCTAGCTTAATTTTAATTAAGCGACTATACCTCCCTCAATCTCAAACGAGTCAAGTCATTCAAAGTCGCCGAAGAACGAAACAATAGGAGCTAGATGCAGTGATTTGTGCCGTTGAAGCAAACAACATTCATATTTAAGCAAGTTTAATTCAATTCTAATTCTCTTTCTTTGTTCTTTTAAATTAGGTAAGTTATGAGTTACGTAATTTTTGAAAAGAACCTCCGCAAAGCAGAGTGATTTATTCATAGGTGGGCAAGTTAATGCAAAGCGCTAGCTTCGTTAACCACTAGACCGTTAGCCAATTTCATACCTACGTTAAAGTTAATTCGGTATTTTCAGGTTAAATTAACGGAAGTTAATGAAGTCCGTTAATTCGTTAATATTTTGAGTGTAATTTGCCTTTTCTTCTTATTCACTCACTTCTAGAACACATAATCTAGAACACATAATAACACTGTTGAGCTGATTGTAAAGAAAAATTTATTGCTATGATGCTCTTTTTGTGTTTTGGAAGTTGCATTTTACAGTCTGATCTATTATCAACGTAAAAATAGGTTCAGATGCATTGACGAAGCTGCGATCGGAAATCTTTGGAAATTGCAAACAGCGACAATTAATAGACCTATGAGACTGCAGGAGTTTATTATTTGCTACAAAAAGCGCTCGTTTATTCGCTTTTTCTTCTATGAAACTTGTGCTGATATGTAACAAATGTTACCAGTGCAAAGTGGTTTTGTACCGGAACGATGAATGAATGGTGCTAGATATTAACGACAAAAACCTTAGCGAAAGTTAACAAAACTTAATGGAAGTTAATTTAACCCGTTAACATAAAAAACTTCTTACCGAATTAACGAGTAATGAAAAATTTAGCTTCGTTATTAACGAATTAAGGATTAATGAATTTGTGCCCACCTATGGACATATTCCATACTGACATTAATTTCAGCTTGATAGTCTATATATGCTTTCAATTTAATTTAATAGTGATAAATTTTTTCCACAAACAATAAAAATGAAGTTTTTTGCAATGCTTTACTTTGTCACCGTTGGAATTGCAACGAGTCACTGTCAGCGACCTTGCAACTTGTTTTGCGATGAAGCAGCTGGGAGTGAAACAACTGGAATTTCCCACAACTTTGTGAAAGGGAATCCTGGATCTCCGGGAAAACAAGGGCCGCAGGTGAGGAAAAGTTAGTTTTAAAAAAACTTGGGCGATGCGTTGTTCATTGACTGAAAAACATAAAGCCATTCCACTTGCTCTGCAACCGAAAGCGATAGTGAGACGAAATCAGAACTACCCCCGGTCCAATAATTGTTTCTTTTTTTGATTTCCATCCAGAGATTAACCGAAATTAGGAAATAACTTACTGACCCGTTAAGTACGGAATTATCTAATTAAATCTTTGATTATGCTCGTTGTATTACGCCGAAGCATGTTGACTGGGCACATCTCCGCGTCATTGCGCCTGCAGGCAACACACCTCCTTTCCAAGAAATATTGCAACGGTAGCGAACCGTTGGCAACCCTGTGTCTGACTTGACCGGCCTGAGTTTTGAACCTCAGACCTCCCGCTCCGTAGACAAACTCGTTGCAGCTCGACCAACTTATATAATGCTATTGCTGTTACAGTGCTGAATTAAAAATGCGGCTCGCTCGGTTTGATGTCTTATTTTTTCACAGTCTCAAAAATTTCAAAGAAACTCTTGTGTCTGAGATAAAACAATAAGCGGTTTTCAGCAAGAAAGTACTACTAGTTTCCGTTATCCTATTGTCATCTGAATAACGCACGTTACTGCAAACAAAGTGCGCGCTGTAAAGAACGACATGCAACAACCGCGCAATTTCAGTACCAGACAGATGTAAAAAGAATAAACCGGATCTGGCTAAAATTTTCGAAACGAATATTTTTTACGCACAGAGGAAACGATTGGCTTGATATTTGTTTTACGCACTGAGCCGGTTAGTGAAAACCTTTTTATGAACACAGCTGGTGGTTATTTTTAGCTGTGATCTTTTTTGTATGTTTCTTTTTTCAACCTTAAAGGTGGTGAATCATCCAGCCAATTCCGGTGCTTTACAATAGCTAAACTTGAACTATGATTTTTGATATTTTTTGTTTTGATTTTGGGGCTGCATTTGCAAAGATATTTAACAAATACAAAAAGATGTCCCCCCGAAAAAAGTTTTTGGAAACTCTGAGTTTTGATCTTCCCTCCAAAACCACAGTTCTCTAAACTATTTTTAGGCCTACTGTAATCTTATTAAACTATTAGGCCTAACTATCTCTAAACTATCAGGCCTAATAGTTTAGAGACAGTTAGGCCTAATTAGGCCTAAACTATTTAGAAATAAACTATCTCGAAACTATTAGGCCTACCACAGTTCTCTAAATCATTAGGCCTACTGTGGTTTTGGCGGGAACATCAAAACTCAGAGTTTCCGAAAACTTTTCGTCGGGGGACATCTTTTTGTATTTGTTGAATATCTTTGCAACTGCAGTACCAAAATTAAAACAAAAAATATCAAAAAATCAGAGGTGGGCACAAATAACATTATATCAAAAGCGCAGCGCAACAAAGCGCAACGATCTTTTCAACCAGTAAAAGCGCAGCGCAAAATGCGCCATTTAATTTTTTTAATTTCTGAAGCGCAACGCAACTTCCACAATGAACTTTTTGATTCAGTTGAAGCGCAACGCAATTCCGCAATTGCGGAACGGCATTTTCGTACCAAGTTAAAGCGCAACCTAACTTCCGCAATTGAAATTTCACAACACAATGCAAATATCGCATTTTTTTGCGATTTTAGACAGAAAAAGAGTGAATGATTTGCTAAAGAAGGCCGACATTTATTAAAATTACAATCTAAATGGAGCAAAATTAAGTTTAATGTATAGAATTGCGCTATTAACTAAAAAAAAATTTGAAAGCACAGCGCAATTAAAGAGCAACAATTTTAAATACTTTAGTCCGCAACGCAACTTCCGCATTGTTTAAAAATAAAAAATAAAGTGCAACGCAGCTTTCGCAATTGCGGAGGTTGCGAACGTTGCGCTTTGCGCTTCTAATTGCGCTTTGCCCACCACTGCAAAAAATATAGTTCAATTTTAACTATTGTAAACCACTGGAATTGGCTGGATGATTCACCGCCTTTAATTTGACAGATTGGTATTTATTTTTTCCAAAAACTAAATTATGGTTGTTGCTGAGAGCAAAATCGTTGAACGCAGCGTTCCGATAAGAAACTGGTGCTAAGTAAAACGTTTAAAAATATGAAACCACTTTCCCCCTACTTTTACTTTGTTTAGGGTATGCCTGGTTCGAAAGGTGAAAGAGGAGATGCTTGTGGGTGCGATTGCTTTGTTTTAGAAAATTTACATCATAAGATTGGATCAATGATAGGTGAGAAAAACAAGTGCTCTTAAAGTAAAGAACGTAAAAGTTGTCGTTTTTCTTCCGTTTTAGGCTTCGAGTCCCAAATAAATAAATAAATTGTAGCACTGTTCCAATCATTGCAGAATTTAACAATCATTCGTTTCGCTTCTTTTGTTTTCTGTTTTGTTTTGTTGTTATTTTTTCTTTTCAGTTTTGAATGATAAATCATGGACTTCTAAATAGTAGCATCTGGACTGGAAACGAAATTGACGAAGTGTACATTAGTACGCTGAAGAAAAAAAGTCGCGCTTTTGACATGAAAAAGCCGCTAATTCGGTTCTTGTCTCATTTGCACCTGAAGTTGCTCAAATCTACAAGCCAACTGCTTTAGAATAAAATTAATCAAAGAACTAAGTTCGAAACTCTACTGAACCACAAAAATTACGCTTATTATTGAAAATTCTACTGCTTAAAACCATTGTTTGATAAATCATACATATCAGAGAATCGTAAATCAAAATTAACATTAATGCATCAAACCAGGGTGTCGAACCGAACCTGAACCCGAACCGTAAACCCGAATGAACCGTTTCATTTTGGTGAACCCGAACCAAACCTGAACCACCAAAATTTTACTTCAGTGAACCTGAACCAAACCTGAACCCTCAAAATTGTGCTCAAGTGAACCCAAACCGAACCTGAACCCCTAACAAAAGTAAGAATATATTTTTCCATATCCGGATGCCGCTGGCGCTGGTACACGCACAATAAGAGCAGTGGTGATCATCAACAGGATCAGCAATTTCTCCTTTTTTTTTCTGGACGAAACGAATAACGACAGTTAAATTTTAAGTCAATGAACCCGAACCGAACCTGAACCAGTAATATTTTACTTGAGTGAACATGAACCAAACCTGAACCTCGAAAATGGTGCTCAAGTGAACCCGAACCAAACCTGAACCGCTAAAATATTTTGAGCAGGAGCTAAACCTGAACCCGAACCGTTATTTGAAACGGTTCGACACCCTGCATCAAACTGAGTATTACTACCGGCATGCATTTTGACGAATGTGATATAACCAAAACAAAGCTATCGACAGTGGCACAGCCTGAGAGAGCCAAGGAAGCTGAAGCCCCCTAAGCCAAGTCACTTAAGAAAATTTTATCCATGTATGCTAGCTTTTAAACAAGTTTTGGACTTGACCAGTAAGATGGGAGCTGGAGCTAAAAGTCGCCGTCTCTTTGCAATTTAATTCTTTCAAATGGTTCTTAAAAGTGCAAAAACTTTTTCAAATGTCTTACATTAGCGATTTTTTTCCGAAAATTAAAAATTACAAATATTGTCTGGCGACAGTGGGTTCCACCCCCAACTGTGCCTGGATGCCGTTGCTTTGGAAGTGGACAGTGTGAGAGCAACATATTGTTGTAAATTTAGTTTGCTGGATCAAATACAGTACTGCATAGAAGTAATGCACGAATTTAGTACAAATGTGGTTTTAAGTACATTATTTGCGTTATCGCACATTAAGTTAAAAGTGAAATCGTACAGTGCAGGACTAGAGGTAAGAAGATAATGAATTAATTGGTTGTCATAGCAAAATTTCTACAATTTTAGGTAATTATACTGGTTTTGCAGATTCAATTTGAAGCATTTTTGCGAGTGAGTTTACGAACTTTTCGAACTGTGATTGCAGTTTCAACATCGTTAAGTTGACGCAACAAATTTTTACACATGGTACTGAAAAAACGAACGGAAATCCCTTCTAAAATGTTGGGTCCGTTTTCACACATTTCAGCAATTGACAATGGAGATACGATTTCACCTTCGTAAAAAGAAAGTACTACGATCTTTTTGAACACATTTCGTTGATTAGTGGCTTTTAAAAAATTTTCACTCAAGCTTTCCCTAGAAAGTTGAGCAAATACTCGCCAACAAAGGTAGCCAACATCAAAAAGTTTGCGGGTGGGTTTCCACAATCCACCACGATTTATGTCACTGAAAAATTCATGAGCAGTCTCTGAAATCATATCTTCAGCGTCATTGTTGAAATCAGAAATAGTGCTCTTTTTGTATTTATCGCACTTGTTGGATCGTACCAATGACCTACAGCAGTAGCCAGCGACGTAATATATAATCCCGAGATCGTTTTCAGTTGGTAAGATATTGAACTGAAGATCGTTATAAAGCGTTTCCGCAATTGCAATCGAGTCATGATCGGCTGTGTGACTTGCTCTGGCCGCCTGGCCTATGTCCAGCGCAGAGATGTGAGAATACTTCACCAGAGAGAGGGTTCGCAACTTACAGTCACTTTCCAGCAATTGCTGCTTAGAAATGAAATAATTTGCTCCACTTAGCTGCCGAATACGTCCAAAGCGACTTTCGATAGCGTGGGATTGTATTTTTCCCAGTAGAACATACTTGAAGCCACAAAAATTTATGAGATGCTTGGTCAGTTCAGTTAGGGCGTGGCAGGTTTGCCTCAGAGCTAGGAAAGCTTCTTTCGTCAATCCAGGCAACTGCAAAGAAGAGTTATGTTAACTACACTTATTTGAAGTTCTTATCTTTCAAACTTTGTTCAAAAGTTTTTAAGAAATTCAAAGGAAGAAGTGTTTTTGAAATTAAGAATTTCATCACCAAAAGTTTCAACTATGCGAAATACTATGTCACCAACAACGCTGTAAAAACAAAAAAGAAATAATGCAAAAAGTGCACAACAAACAGGATATTTCAATTTTTTACAACTGTGTAGTAGTACTACTGCAGCATAATAGACAAGCAAAATAAAGTAATATAAAAACGGATCAACTTACCATCGAGTTTTCCCGAACTTGGAGGTATTTTTCAAAATTTAAGAGAAAGTCTAACTTTCAATCATCAGGAGATTTTACAATATCTCTAATGATATAACGCTTGTGCTTGCCAGTAGTGGGTGACTTAATGTTCACGATAAACCAAAATTTTGAAAATAGTTCCAAAGCAGCAGCAGTTTCGCAAAATCCATAATGCTTTAAACCTGATATTGTGGATTCATGCAAAATGAACATTGCAAGCTTCACGTTTACTTTTTCAATGGTCTTAGGGTCGAGTACAGTCTCTAACAACTTTTGGGCAATTCGCAAGGGTTTCTGGCACTCCTCGTCATAAACAGCAGCAATATCTGAAAATGTTGCTGTAAGAGCTTTGGGTACAATTGGAGGAAGTTCAGGCAGTTTGAACATTTTTCTAGTGAGTAAGTTGTTATAAATATTCTTTATAACATGTGATGGATCAAAAATCAAAAAAATCTAGCCACCAGTAAATGGATGTTCCATTGATGTCCTCCACTTTCCGTCACAAAGAAAATCTTTGTAAAATTTTCTGCTTGCAGCAGCATCATCTACTGATATGCCAACCACATTAAATCCAACTTCATGTAGCAAAAGCATTACTTGGACAATTTTTTTACTGGCAAAATACCAACCATGCCTGATATTTAGTGGATAATGATTTTATCACGAAGCATAAAGGTGAATTTACACAGTATCCGTTTTTCGTACGTTTTCGTCCGTTTTTTTACGTTTTTGCTTCTCCTTGACAAAGTATGCGCTTTTTCATCCGCATTTTTATGTGTCCATATCCGCACTAACCAGGCAGTCACATACTGGACAAAAGTTTTCCGAAAAAATTTTTTTGTAAAGGAGTACAGCTCTATTTCGAAATATCGCTCTTATCGTTCATACACAAAATTTTTGAACAAAATTTTTATCTATATATAACAGTCTACTTAGTGCGGATATGGACTTATAAAAATGCGGATGAAAAAGCGCATACTTTTTCAAGGAGAAGCAAAAACGTAAAAAAACAGACGAAAACGTACGAAAAACGGATACTGTGTAAATTCACCTTAAAGCTGTTGTGGCAATTTGGCAGTTTTCAGTGAGTCCAAATAATTGTCCTCCTGAAGCTTCAATGCGTTTTGAAAGATAAATTTCATCTACCATGACATTTCGGTCAAAAGCATTTAGTTGGGAAAATTGCAGCCGCAAATATTGCTCGTCATCCAGACCTGTTTTAGAGTTTAAATTTAAAGTTATATTTTCCAAAGTTTTAGTGGAAGGTAATACGATAACTTGTTCTTCTATCAACCTTTCACATGCTCTTGGGATTGTAGCGTGAACAATGTATGCCATCATTAGCAACTCTGCTGAGTATCGTCTACGGTGTTTATTGATAAACACCAACCAAACTGATTTGTTCTGCAATAAATTTAAGAAATGAAATTTGTTGCTGATTTTCGGTATTGAAAAAAAATTCACAAATAAGATCATTTATCTTTGATTGAAATTGCTTTTCCACAATGTGCTTCTTCTGATACAAGTTCTTCCCAAATGCCGTTAAATTTAAAAACTTGAGATAGAAGCGTTAGTTTGTTGAAGGATATTATATGTTTGTAAGCCGAAAAAGGCACTGCTAGTTGCTTTTAATAAATTGCCACTTTTAAATCAGAATTGATGAAAATTGTGGCCAAAATGGAAGGTAGTGTTTCCTCTGAAAAAAAAAAAAAAGTATGCTCCACCATTAATAGCAGCACATTTGTACACCATCATTAATATTGATACATAAAATAGATAAACTTATATAGTATAGAACTGCACAGAATAATAATTTTTTAAATGCCTTTTTGCGTCAGCATAACCAAAAATATAAATGATAGCATTTAAAAATAGAATTCATAAGCTATGATTTTGGTCAAAATAGTTTGTTTATTGCAGCAAAATTGCTTACCAATCTCACATTACTAATATTTATGATGATTAGGTTTCAATAGGCTACTAGAAATAATTTTGTGATACATTTTCTAGTACAGAGGTAAAATTTGTTTATAACTTACACCACACAGTCAAAGAAGCCCACTAAGAAGATGACATTGTATTGATGCTCTGTTCATTTGCAGTTCTTATACAGTAGAGTAAAACACTAGAAGTAGAACAATCTCATTCTCTTGCTATAGCCAACACAATATGAATGGATTAGCTACAGTAGGCTATATGTTTAATTCTGACTTGATAGTTAGGTGAGGTCCTATGACGTTTTACGGTAAGGTAGTTTATGTTTGAACAGTACAGTATAACATAATATTAATATCTGATGCCACCAAGCCAGCAATTCTCAATTGCTGCTACTCACGCTATCAGAGGTGGAGTCCTCGAGGACACATTTTGAAGTCCTTGGCCTTGGCCTCGAAGGTCAAGTCCTTGGCCTTGGCCTTGAGGCCTCAAGTCCTCGAAAATTAGCCTGTCCTCGGCTAGAGGACAGCAGTATTTTTTGAATTGTTAAAATTTTGTGGAGCGCTTGAAAAATGTTTTGGAAAACGTTTTTTTGTGGAGATCGCTTGAAAAAATTTTTTTGGAAAACGTGTTTTTGTGGAGATCGCTTGAAAAATTTTTTGGAAAACGTTTTTTTGTGGAGATCGCTTGAAAAATTTTTTTTGGAAAACGTTTTTTTGTGGAGATCGCTTGAAAAACTTTTGTGAAGACCTTTTTTTTTTTTTTTGGAGAGCACTTGCGCTTGTGTCCTTGGTCCTTGGCCTCGAGCATTCCTGTCCTTGGCCTCGAGAGTGTCTGTCCTTGGAAAGGCTGTCCTTGGCCTTGGCCTCGGATTTTTTTTGTGTCCTTGGCCTTGGCCTCGAGCCTTGTGTCCTCGACTCCACCTCTGCACGCTATGTCAGATATACTGCAACATAGCTCACTAAACTCTGAAATACACTGCTGCTCTGCTGTGGTACTCCTACTCCGATAAAACATTACAGAAGTTTTTGCTTGCTGTTCGGTTTACATCTACATAACTCTGTAGTTTCGAGCTGGTAGAAAACGCACGTGGTTGAAACAAAGCAGCTATCGTGTTGCTTTGTTTACGTAGACAGATAGATCTCTGTAGCGCGATTTCTTCAGCCTACTGTTGTACAGCGACGTTTGTTAGCGCTCGCTCGTTTCCAGTCCAGATTCTACTATTTAGAAGTCTATGGATAAATTATGCAAATCGACCTAAACCAAACTAAGAACGTGGTTAACAAAATACCACTTGAAAACATTTGATGCACAAGTTTTTCAGGTTCGAAATTTTACAAAAATAAAATACTTCTCCATTAATGCAGATGCTAAAAACAATTTTGCCAATCTTCCTACAAGTTGCGATGAAATTAGAAACGACAACTTCTCTTAGAATACCAGCCGAAATGGAATTTACCACATTCGAGATGAAAACAACTTTATGTTTCCTGTCTATTGCGACATGAATATCGATGGCGGAGGATGGACTCTGGTAGCAACGGTCCATGAAAACGACATCCATTTCAGCTCTGGAAGGTGTACATCTGGCGATAAATGGTCTAATGAAAACGGAAACCGTCAAGGATCCCAAACTGGCGCTGAAGCTTGGTCCAACTACGCCACGTTCGGAAATGTGATTTCGGCTACGAGCGAGGATTACAAAAACCCAGCATACTTTGAAATCCAGTCAAGAGATGTGATGATTTGGCAAGTTCCAAATGACACTCCACTCCAACAATTCGACTCCGCCGCATACATGAAGTTTCGAACAACCAATGGATTTCTGGCCAATTATGGAGGAAACATGTTCAATCTTTACAACGATTTCTTTCCGATCAAGTCAGGAGTTTATAGATCTGTTTCAGACAACGGACCGGCCGTTCCTGTAGTTTTTGACCGAGGAAGCGCAGCTGAAGTTCGAAGGTATTACGGACCAGAACCTCAAACAAGAACCGATGCTGGATTTATTGAGGTGAGCTTGAAGTGTTATGATATGCCAAGGGACACTGCCGCCGAGCTGAATACGAAGTAGCATCTGAATAATTATGCAGTGTTGAATACCACTGTTTCCGTACTATATTGCTTAATTACATAATCCCTTTATAGCTTTATTCATCATATAAATTTTTTTAATCCTTAAGCTTCAAAAGAAATATTTTATTATACTCGCTGTATTTGTGGGGTTCTTCTTCGCGTCATTGTGCCCACGGGCAACACAGCTCCATTCGAAGAAATGACGCAGCGGTGGCAAGTCGTTGGCAACCCTAGGTCTGATTTGACCTGCCCGAGATTTGAGCCTCGGACCTCCCGCTCCAGAGACGAACGCGTTACCACTTGGCCTTTATCTAGTTTATTAAAAATGATGAAAGTTTAAAAAATAAGCTCTACAGACCAATCAGATTTCAGGAATATTGCAGATAATTCAATACTATTATCGTTTTTTGCAGTGCTTAGAGTTATTCAGGATATTGTTTTCAGTTTCGCGCCATTAATGGTGAACAAAGTGCTTACGCTCTCTGTCCTGGTCTCATGGCAAAAGCAGGCCAAGGTAACGTGGAACATCACTGCCTTGGATCGACAGCGGACAATATTGACGTCGATTACTGTGGAGATTTTGCTGCATTTAGCTTTGACCAGGATGGTGGACCGTATAATGGAAGATACGTGGGTTGGAACGCTGATCCTACTCTGATTCAGACGACTTTCATGATCTTTTATCGATGAAAAAATCAAGAATCGCACAATAGTAATAACGTCATACCCTCATGTATAGTAGTAGCATTTATCCAAAAGTCAAAGATGCCATCAAAGAATTACACATTTGTGACTTCAAACTTATTCGGACAACAAGTTTCAGGATTCCACCGAACCTGACAAAACTTTTCATTGCTCCATTTTTCATCTATGACAGAATATTATCATACAAGCCATACAAACGTTACAGTTAATCGCTTTTATACAAACCGTGAGGGACCGTATTTCACATTTTGTGAGTGGAAGGAATTTTTCTGGCCAGTTTACTTTGCTCCATATACGCCAAAAAGTAATGCAACAAGTAGACGAGGTTCCTCCTTCACATTGTAGGTCTACTGAACCATGGTATAGAAGCTTGAAGAGGCGGCGTTACGTTAGTAATCCTGTGTTTGATTTGACCGGCGCGTAAATAAACCTTAGCGATAGAAATTTCCATTCAAAACAGAGGAGCTGTCCAGCATCGACTCGACTTTAACACATTCCCTCGACCTTCCTTAATTGTACTCACTTTCTTTTCGTTATTGATTCAGCAATGATAAGGTTGACATGAGGACTGATCTGCACTTGGCGGACGTGCGAGTTTATCTTTTTTTCATTAACAATTGTTCGCTATTAATGTGATAAGTTTGTACTGTAAATATAATGATACAGGAGAGGTCCATTGAACTTTTGCTTAAAATGCAGTAAAGTAAACAAAAATCTATACTCACGCTCACTATTTTGTTGCTAAGTAAAGACTGGTTCTGTTAGTGCATGGATTTATGGTTAGTGTATAGTTTATGTCGACTGTATTTACTCGTTGCATAGTATATCAGAGACCACGCTATCATTTTCCTGATTTTTGCCAACCATATAATTTTAGTTTTAAGGACGAATGCAGTATCCATTTTCATGCAGCTGTTTTTCCATGTGCACGAACCAAGCTCTGCGTCTGTACACAATAACTACACCAATGTTAAGCACTCTTTTGGTTTCTGCTTACAAATCTTTCTTCAGACTGCTGGGCCATCCCCCGCGCCAGATTCACATTGCTCGGGGGCATCGGCATTTTTTACCTCTTTGGAGAGTTAAAGCCTCTGACGATAAAAGTTGTAAATTTCTTAGCAACTTCATAGCAACTTGCCTAACTTGCGCTGCAAGAATATTTATTGTTCAAAAAATGTCATTTATGTCCAACTAGGCAAGTAACCAAAATTTTGCTAAACGTTTTTTGAACCCAAAGCTAGAATTTTTTTGCATCTCAATGCCGGGGCCGGGTTTGGGGTTGCGCCCCAACTGCCAGAAGCTAGGGGGTTCTGAGGATAAGGTCCCCAACCGCTGGGCGATTTTTGTGAATTAAAAAAAATATCCATTGTAATGCCATTTGGATTAATTTCGCTCGTTTGTAAAACTATTTAAAAGAATTCCCAAAATTTGGAAGACCTTTAACGTTAAAATTAAATTATTTAGCCCCTTCTGCTCCATTAAGTTCCTGGTTAAATTCAAAAAACGTTGAAAAGTAGCCTATTCATGTTTGGGATAAATTTTATGCCCGGATGAACTTCAAAAAATGTTTAAAACTATTCATGTGAGGGATAAGTTTTATGCTTTCGCAGGGATCCCAGAGAGCGGAGCCCCTGGCACGTCTGTGTCAAAATACCATATGGTGAATCCGGCCCTGGCCACCGCAACGGCTACATTGCTTGGCCCTCAATGGAAAATATGCGTAAAGCACTGTTCCCTGGGACACATCGCGGCAGAAATGGAACCGGTCAGGATTTTTTTACCCGACCGGTAAATTTCAAAATCTACACCAATTAACCGGTTTTTGACTGGCCCGGTCGACCGGTTTTTTTACTGAAGGTTTTTGTTCACTGTTCAATGCATCTAATGATAAATTTTTAAAAGAGTGGCATGGGTGAGGTTTTAAAATTTGTGGCTTCGGAACTCAGAAAAATAACGCAAGAAAAATAACTCAGAAAAATAACTCAGAAAATAAAACTCAGAAAATTAACGCAAAAAAATTTGCAAAAATAACTCAAATTTAAGATTTTTTTAGGTTAAATTTCGGTTTAAAAGACCTGTTTTGAGCTGCGCAAAACGTGCACAAAATAAGCATAAAAACAACTGGAGGGCATGAGCTAAATTATTAGATGTTCGTTTTAATGATATTATGCGTAAGGCCAAGAAAAAAGCTAAAATTTTTAAGCTATTGGTAATGGTGACAGATTATTTGCAATTTGCCGATCAGAAAACGCTAAACTGTTATGACATTGGCTAGAAAATATTCGAAATACAATGTGCCCCAGCAGTTTGTTGAAATGCTGCTACTTCAGAACAAGCTATGGCTAGTTAGATAAGCGTATAAAAAAATAAGAGCTATGTCTTTCTTGCCCAGTGTAGAGTGTGGTAAATTTAAGTTGAAAAAAGCTTTTCAAAGCGGCAAGATTTTTGCATGTACTAAAAAATCTGAAATCTGCGCCACTTCTACTCTCAAGCTGATTAAAATGATGCTAAAATGGCAGGTAGCGTAAGCCTCTTCCTCATGCATGCTTTATTATAAAGTGATTACACGATTTTAAGGTATATTTTGCACTTATTTGATTTGTGCCGTTGCCAAAGGTGGGAGGGGGGGGGCATGGCACAATGCCCCTTCCTAAATACACCCCCGAATGTGCATGTCTTAATGGTCACAGCATATTAGTCACAGAGTAAAACCATTCAACAAGTGTTTTCAATAGGTGTGGTTATGTTGATATTGTTTTTTTTATAAAATGTTTCATTTATATAATAAAATATATATGCATATTTCGGTTGGTGCCAGACGCGTAGCCAGAAATTCGCAGTGGAGGGAGGCTGTTTTGGGGGTCTGGGGGCGGAGCCCCCAGCGGTCGAAAAATTTGCATTTTTTTGCAAAAATAACTAAAGTTTAGAGCTATTTTAATAAAAAATGATGCTTTTAAATCGTGGCATAGAAATTGGCAGCGCAACATATTTCAACTGGTTGCATTAATGGGCTATGTGTGAGGTGGCTAATGATAACATTGCAGATCTCTTGTTTATATGCTGGTAAATCATAAAATCCTATTATTCAATAAAACTCACATGGAGTAACCTATTTCGTCTATATTTTATAAGGAAAAATAATTGGGGGGGGGCTAATGGAAAGATATTTGAGAGAAGCGATTGGTAATTAGCAAACACTGAATAGCCCCTCCCCCTTTATTCCTGAGTTTAAAAAACATTTGCTGATACTACTTATGCTTGGCATTTTTACACTAGCGATCAAATTTGATTGTTTATTTTTAGGCATTATTTGACAATTATTATTGATTTGTGACTTTAATTTTTGACAAATTATAGCCCCCCCCCTGAATATATGTTTTAAAACATGCTTTAAATCACTTTTTAGTCCATTCCAGCGCAAAAAACAGTCTCAGAAGAGCTAAAAACGTGGTATTTTCCTTATCTGCATTTTGGTTGATTGGCCAATGGAGGGGGCTATAGCCCCCCCCCTGGCTACGCCACTGGTTGGTGCTTAGATGTCTTTTAGTTGCAAGAAAGTAGAATTCGACCATTGTTTCAACCGGCTTGATCGGCCTGTCGAAGAACCTTGACCCGACCGGTTTCCATCTCTGCAACGAGGCGTTGCAAGCTTGGAAGCAGTAATATTTCGATCACTTTTAATTATCGTTTCATGCTGAGGCTGCATCGTTCTTAGTTTGTTTTTCAATTCCAAGTAAAACGACCCTCGTATTCTTATAAATTTGTTCTAGCGAAAAAAAGACGGTGATACCATCAGTTCTGAGCAACGTGTATCAATTTTTCGATAAGATTACATACGATACTAGTTTTGTTTTTTGCTTTTCTTTAGTACCGTAATAAGTTTTTATTTCTAATTTGTAAAGCAACAATGAGCCTTATCGCAGTGATCTAACCACGTATTAGTCAATGCGATGCATCTTATCTTTTTTATAGATAGTTATTTGACTCAAAGACCATCTAAATCATTTCAGAGCTTCCTGTTGTTATGTGCTGATGCTACTGCACGTACTTGTAAATTTTTGTACGGCACAAATTTTGTTTCGAGAAAAAACTTGAATTACAACAAACAAAGTACATCAAACCAGGAAAAGGGTATAACAACAACAAAACAATATGAGTTATGGCATCATACAGAAATTATGTTCAATGAACTTATCAAGAATATTTAATCTAACGTATGGCCGCTGCACTTCTTACTGTAGTGGTAAATGGTGAGCCAATACAACATCGTTTTTCTGAGGCTACTCCATTTGTTGTTATTGGTTGATTTCAAGGATGGCACTACGGTACGTTCAGAATTTGCGTACTAGTAACGAACCTTGAACTTTTAACCGTACCGTACCTGCGTACCGTAGTTTAGTTCAATTTTTGAAGCGTACCGTACCTACGTAAAGTACCTTGGTACGGTACGTTTTTTTGCTTACCGTACATGTAATCACTCTATTTACATACCAATCCATTAATGATGTATGCGACCTATGTTGACGTGTTTTTCGTTTATACTCTATCTGATTCGTATTATACCAAAAAATCAGCTTCAGGCAGCGTTTCTTAAAAGAGTAAATGTTTCAACCCAGGATGAATTAAATTTTTGTGAGATTGAACCAGTATAAAGGAGTGAACCACAAAAAAAATGGAAATTTTTAAGTTAATGTGAGTAACAGTGGTGACAGGTTTTTTGCAAAAGATAATGTCTCGAAGTAGCAATTTGTACAAAATAGTTTAAAAATTGAACTTTTGTTTTTCGGAAATTCATTCAAACTTTCCGAGCCTTGATAGCTCGCCCTCATACTCCCAGCTTTTTGAAGTTATTTGGAATAATCAATAAATTTATTTTCATCAGGGGAGGATGAAATGAGGAACTCTTTAATTCTATACAGTAATAAGGATCAACGGAACCGAAAGAGTAAAAAAGCGACTCAAGGGGTACTTGAACTTAATAACATGTTGAACTTAAAAACTGCTTCGCTTTATGTGCCGATACTTCATTATAGGCCGTATGGGGCGCCGTTTGTGTACCCCAATTTGTGGGGTGTTTTTTTGCATATTTAATTAAATAGTTATTTTAATTAAATATACAAAAATAATTATACAAAAAAAACTAGTGCAAAAATAAATATCCAAAATTTTTTGTGCGGACTTTTTTTGACTATTTATTTTTGCGATAAGAAAAAACTGCCGCAGAATAAACCGTTGCAAAAATAAATTGTCAAAAAAACTGCGCGCAAAATAAAGCGTTGCAAAAATGCGCTGCAGACATTTTTGTATATTTGTTACTGGAGCGTGGCAAAGCGCTCTCGGCTGCTCATAGAGCGCATTAAAGAACAGCCGATAGGGCATCAAAGAGCAGCCGAGAGCGCTTTGCCATGCTCCACTAACAAATATACAAGAATGTCTGCAGCGCATTTTTGCAACGCTTTATTTTGTGCGCAGTTTTTTTACGATTTATTTTTGCAACGGTTTATTTTGCGCGCAGTTTTTTTGACTATTTATTTTTGCAATGGTATATTCTGCTCAGTTTTTTCTTATCGCAAAAATAAATAGTCAAAACAAGTCCGCACAAAAAATTTTTGCATTATTATTTTTGCACTAGTTTTTTTTGTATAATTATTTTTGTATATTTAATTAAAATGACTATTTAATTAAATATGCAAAAAAGCATTGAACAAATTCGGGTACACAAACGGCGCTCCAAAAGGCCGCCAAAATCTTGTAGAGCAAAAAATAATGAAAGATTAATTTGTGTGCAAAAATTAAGTTTGTTAAAAACAAAGACATCGAATGGGCCACTACCACAATGGTATTTGTATTTTCTTATATTTTTGTGCAGCAAAGATATCTGCATTTGTTTAGTTGGTCAAATTGGTTTTTATCTATGGGAAATTTGTGTTAAATGTCGTCATTCACGAGGCGTTATTGCAATGCAATTTGTTTGTAGTTTTCTCCTCAAAATTGTTTGATAGGCGGCGGAAAGAGATGAATTATAACGCACCGACTTGACACTGTCAAGTAGACAGTTTTCAGAAAAGGTTTCGCTGCACAACTATGCGCAAGCTCGCACGAATCTTCATTGACTGCCGCAGGTTGCACATAAAACGTACTCGCCAATAGGTGGTTATACTGTAGGTACGGTACGTTTGTTACGTTTAGTACGCCAATTCAAACAGCGTACCAAAGTACCGTACCGGTACCATTACAAAAACGCGTTCCGTACAAGCGTAGCGTACTTCTTAGCAAAAGTTGAGGCGTGCCGTACCGTACTTACGTACCGTACCGTGCTGCAGTGCTTAATTGATTCCAATGTATTTACAGTATGCACTATATGAGAATAGACCAATAGTGTCTTGCTGAGCACGACATGGAATACAAATTGTTAATTGTCGAACAACAGTACAGAGCGGCAAAGGAAGCGGAAACGTGTTTTTTCTATTCAGAAGCTCATTCGAACAATTAGTGTTAATTCTTCATCCGGTGCATACAATTGATTGCGTGTACTGTAGGAGGTATTGTTTGTTATACTGCTGCGTGAGGCTGGAGTATCGCCTGAGCTATTGTGTATGTGACAGTCTATACGTGAAAAGTAGAAATTTAACCGAAGAAGTAACTCACTGTATAAGATAATGCATGCTGATAGCATTGTGCATTCGATACATACTGGGTCCGAGATGTTTTTGTCCGAAAATTCTTCAAACATTTTTGAGATTAAACCAATAATTGCGTACGAATAATGCGTTTCGTGACAAACTTAAAGCTGAGCTTTAAGACGTCAATTCAGGAGATAATTTTCTCAGTAAGCAAAAAGATTTAATAATCGTTGATTATCTTGAGTGCGTCATAAGGCTACTACGCCATATAAGCGGGACATATAATTAATAAAAGAGGCAAATTTTCGTGTTTTTGAGTGAATTTTTCGTTTAATACCAGAAATAAACTGCAGAGAAAAAATAAGTACGAGTTCAAATGAATGAGCTCCTTGATTTGAGACTCTGAGTTTAACCACAAATATATTTTAAGCGCAATTGCTTTGTAAATCAAAAGAGTTTTTCTAAGTGCTACAGTAAATGGAATATTTTATCCTTGAAACATAAGATTTATCAATTTTCGTATTGCTGTGACAAGCCTCTACATTCATCAGTTTTCTAGATACGTTTAGCATTTGTAGAGTCTAGTACAAAGCAAATCATAATCAATTTTCGTTTCTGTAAGCCATTTAACCGCCAAACTTTTGTAAGGTTATTTGGACAAACTATTTTTTTTCGTAAAACAACATATAATTTAAACTATATCCATATTTTTATGCTATTGTAGGCCTAGCAGTTAAGAGTTGCTTCCAAATATAATGTTATATGGCGTTTACTGCTCGTCCATGACATACCCTAACCTTATTGACTTTTTTTTTGCGAAACGGAATTAAAATAATAGCCAGCAGCAACGCAAAACAAGATTTTTGAAATGAGCATAATTAAGCTCATTGCAAAAGGTACGGTACAGATAAATCAATCGAGCGGTAACGCGTTCGTCTCTAAAGCGGGGAGTCTGAGGTTCAAAATTCGGGCAGGTCAAACCAGGCACAGTGCTATTGCCAATGGCGTGCTACCGCTACGGCATTTCTTCGAAAGAAGCTGTATTGTAAGCAAGCGCAATGACCCGGAGAATGGCCCCGCCAACTCGTTATACGCTTCGGCGTTTTACAGCGCGTATAATGAACGATTTGATGTGCATAACGCGCCGTGTCGCACCGGCTAGGCAGAATTTGCAACGGCAAGAAAATCGAACTTCTTATCCAATGACACGCTAATCCAACCTCAAGTCCATTTACTACTTCTCTCAACAGAGTTCAAGCAATTTCATCTGCTTGATATACGCAGTGCGGTATCTAAAATCGAAAAGTGCATGTTTCATTATAAAAATCGCGCTCTACGTATATCTAAAATAAATGTGCTGACGATCTGTTGAGTGTTAAAAATTTTTTATTATGCTTATTAGAAAGCAATCATTTCATCCGTGGAATTATCTATGATCAAATTTTGAGCTTGAACAACTTTTGGATGCTGCACTATAAAGCCTTGTGTACAGAAATTGTATTATTAAACATTTTGAATTGGAACGCTGTATTATTTCTATTTTGATAATCTGTAACTGTAAACTAATAATAATCAAAAAGCGACAAAATGAAGGTCACTTTCAAATGGAATATTATGGTCAATACGCATTAAGCAATTAATCAAATTTACGGCACCAAATCGAAAAATATCGACGTTAGAAAGCAGCCAAGGACTCTAAGATCATTTACGTCAGTAGCACCAGTTGCAACAACATTAACAATAAAGCGGAATAAATAATTTGGTCATAAGATTCACAAAAAATTTGTTTGAAATAATTAATTCTTTGGCTTCTGGGAATTAGTTAGCTTCCAGCTCGATTTTTCAGACAACTTTCTACTTTTACTGTGCGTTGTGATAGTGATAACTTAATTTCTTTTGAAGAACCCAAAACACGGTCAAGATGGTATTGAAACTAAGTACAGGTGTGTATGAAACATGAATAAGATTGTGTGTATTATGAAAGTAAGATTTAATTAACCTACAATCATCCAAAATCAAAATAAAAGCAATTAAATCTTAGTTTCTATCTGAAATGACTGCTGCCAACGATCACCAAGAGGGAATCTTTAAACTTAGAAGAGATTCTCCAAAAAACTCAACTTACTCTGGTGCGTTATGACGTACAAAATAAAAGATGCCTATTACAACACACAGAATTAAAGTTCTAGATTATATCAAGTGCGTAGTTTCACAAAAATTGTCCACTGCAAAAATTATTTAATGAATCTGTCGATATTTAACGCTACTACTGCAAAGTGCATATATAATACAGTCTTCTTTTGGCGGTGTCCCACTGGCGATAATTTGTTAGCAACAAAGTTTGACAAGTAATTTCGACAATTTGCACTTTTGCCTGTTTGTTTTTTGTTAAGTTTCCAGTGGTGTTACTGTTTCACTGATAAAATCGTGCCTTGGCGCACAGAGTAAAACAGAGTCATAGATTGCTTTTTTCCTTGAAAATTCAATTCGAAAAATTCAAAACTAAGAAATAATCGCACTTTTGTGCAAGCTTGATAATAAAACAATAAAGAAAAAGAAAAAAAAAGTTTTTTTCACATATAAACAAAATGTTAATTCAAGGTCGTTTATATGGTTAAAGATTTACAAGTTACCAAAAAACTACAGGTGTCGATTTTTATTGGTCTTGGTTTTGTATATTTATAACCTAAACTGATGAAAAAATTATGATAATTTTTAGGTTAGATTTTAGCCTGATTATGCACCAAATATTATGCATTATTCCTGGCCTTCTTGAATATGGCAAAAACACGCAAAAACTACAATAACTTTTGGAAATGTTACAACAAAGTAAGACTGCTCAGCATAGGCGTAGCCAGGATTTTTGATTGGGGAGGCCCCAAATCACAAATCACATGCAATGACGTCATCAGAAACTTGGAAAGAGGAATTTTTTGTGGGGTCAAAGATATCGTAGAATGGAAGATTAGAAGCCTTGGCCTGGTGTTGGCACGTAACTAGGAACTCGTTCTCGGGGGGGGGGGGGGGGGAGGGCTTAAACCAATAGTTAAAATGTGAAAATATCTAAATTAGGAGACGTGTTGAACTTGGCGGATGTCTGGGTGCGGAGCCTCCAGCCGCTAGGCGACTTTTCGTAATTTTTTGAAAAAAAAGCTGTTTTAATACCATTGGATCACATTTCGCACGTATTCAGAACCTCATTTGAAAGTACTAGATTTTTATCATTTGAAAGCCAATTAAAAAAATTAGGTTGTTCAGTTCTTCTTTTGCTGGCAATTTAAGTCCAAAACACGTTTAAAATCTTGCATTTTGGGGTTAAATTTTGTAAATGATTTGGTCCAGATAGGGGGAAGTAAAGTACATTGCCTCCTCCATTATTTTAGCAGTGAATAACAATGCACTCGAAAATTTTCCTTAGAGATTATTGTTTTGTGATGAAAACAACCAGTTATAGGAGTGCATATACGGCTAGGGGGCCAAAGCCCTCTCAATTCAAAAATTTTTTTAATGAGCAATTTCCTTACTGCAGCTAATTTTTTTCAAAAGTATTTTGTCGCATAAAAACTGGCCAGCGGAGGTGAATTGTTATTGAAAAATCGACAATAAATGGTTATGCCTACTAACCATGTTATGGCCCAGGCCGGATTTACATTGAGTTTGGACCCCTGAAACTTTGGGATTTTTGTAATGTTTTCCTGCCAAATATAGATGAAGATCAAAAAAAGTCTTATATGAGCGCGGGGCCCATGGCACTGTGCCATCTGTTAAATCCGTCCCTGATTATTGCATTACGTTCATAAAAAGGTTAGATGAGGGCCTGAATTAGCAACTTTTAGGATAGAAACCCTCAATTTCACTCGGGTTATACGTTTAAATTGGTTAACAAACATTAAATTGAGAGGTCCGGGGCCCCTGAATTAATATTATTGTTGGGGGCCCATTTAAATTGGGAGCCATTTAAATATGATTGTAGGGGGCCCATTTAAATTGGTTGGCAAAAATTAAATTGAAGGATCCCGGGCCCCCTGGATCAATGTTGTTGTTGGGGGCCCATTTAAATTGGGGGCCATTGAAATATTATTGTAAGGGGCCCATTTGAATTGATTGACAAAAAATTAAATTAAAGAGACCCGGGCCCCCAGGATCAATATTGTGGTTAATTACTGTTGTATGCGTGTACTGTTGTACGCAAAGATGCTAAAAGAAACTAAAACAGAAGAAACAATAGTCTTTTTTGTGACATTTTTATCATTGGTTGCATTTCAATTGGGGTGCCCGGGCCCCCTGGGCCCCCCCTCTGGCTACGCCTATGCTGCTCAGTACCCACGACCATTTTTATTTAGACCTTATGCAATAATGTACGACAAAATAGTCGTAAGTTGTTTAAAGCAAAAATCGCCAGTGGGACTGCGCCATTGCGTTCCTCTATCTGCGGTATTGACTGTCAGTGTCAGGTAAGTAGTTTTTTTTTTGTGTCTTACATAGTTGTCGTAGATCCAAAGAAGCAATTCAGAGAAGTTCTACTTTTACTTGCTGCTTTATTTTTCGTGCTGATGGAACCGAGCGCTGGCACAAACAACGGTTTTAACTTTGGGGTAAGTGTTAATTGCTACTTGAAATAAAAAATTCGCAGTACATTTCACTGCCTATTCCATGCTTTCTATGCATAGTATGAAATTTTACATTAGTGCAAAGATACTAAAGAGCAAATTTAACAAAAACTGAAAATTTTGAAAATCCAAATCTATAGCAATATCAAACAAATTAAGTTCAGTAAAAACACGTAAAAAATAATGTTCCCAACAGCCTCTTTTGCTGTTAGTCTTTACAGTCTTCTGTGGGGTAGGGAGGTAGGTGATGGGGTGGTGACAACAAATCTAAGCATTAAATTGAAATAAAATCTAATCTGGACGATAGAAGAACTAGTGGAAAGCAAACCTACGGGTGGGTTCCTACTAGAGATGTCAACCGCGTACGCGCGGCCAACTCGCAAAAATTTGACCAGTTTTACCTCGCAGTGCGGGCTGCGGGTAGCCAGGTACTCAGATTTGTTCTCTCAAACTGCAGTGAAGTAAAGAG
The DNA here is from genome assembly GCA_963965965.1 of Trididemnum nubilum. Lineage (NCBI taxonomy): Eukaryota > Metazoa > Chordata > Ascidiacea > Aplousobranchia > Didemnidae > Trididemnum > Trididemnum nubilum. Next base: position 30,816,651 of record OZ014481.1, on the reverse strand, counting down.
CAAATTACCTGTTTAGTAAATCAGGACTAGGCTAGTACGGGTATGCGTTTCTGACCTTAGCTAACAAATAGCTAAGATAGAAAAGTTTTTGCTCCTTCTGCGACGCTTCGCGTTCAAGGTCCCTTTGTTTTTTTTTGTTTTTTTTTGTTGTTTTGACAAAATTACGGTAGCCATTTTTCTGCTTCCAGAGAGTCAAAATGCTATAACTTCGGAACGGTTAAAGGTGGAAACTTGAAATTCAGAAAGTGAATAGAGAAAGAATAAAGCACTACTTTGACAAATTTGGGGGCAATTGGTCAAGCGGCACAGGTTTCCAAGCTCCAAACCTGAAAAGCAAATCCAAGATTTCCGGTTTGCGCAGCTGCAGCACCAAAAGTAACTGAAAGAGAGACAATAACAATTTATTCTGAACCGCCTGGGATTGAATTTTCGATTCCCACCTTCAAAATATTTGAATTCTGTGATTTATATTTTTCCTTTTATTATTTTTTTCTATTGTGAGATTTTTGTGTTTGCTTTAACTACAAATTTACTGAACCTAGAAACTTGAAAGTCGGGGTGACAATACGTTTTCACTTAAAATTGTGTCTTTTGAATTTTGCTTGTGACACATCTCATATTTGGCTTGGAGAGGGCCACCAAACTTCTGTTGTTCAACTTATTTGGATTAGATTGGAAGTTATAATACATAGCTATAATAAGCTATAAGAGAAGATAGCAAGCACATTGGAAATAGTAAGCAACCTATAACAACTTAAAACTATAAACTATAACCTATAACTTAAAACCTATAACAGCTACGACAAGTTTAATTTTTATTGAAGGAAGGTTGGGCAAGACTACTTTATTTAGAGTAAAATATTTCTATAGTACGCCTGCTCTTCTCATCCTCACAAAAATATATTCGTGAGACTTCTACGCAAATAAGAACTGAGCTATTAGCACACCAGTATACCAATAAGTTCTGCTTTATATCAGATTATGACTACTTCATCAGCAAATAATTAAATTCATGCAATGTTTTTGCTGTCATACTGTAAGTTATTTTTGTTTTTGTTGTTGTTATGCGGTGGAGTGTTTCTTAATAATTTTGCGATGCGATGCAGAGTGTGGACAGAAGTTTGGCGGTGCGAAGTGGGCTCAGTGCAGTAAAAGTGAGTCCGCGACATCCCTGGTTTCTATACCCTTCCCGAGTCTTGGGGGTATTTTACGAATGTAGTTTTAGATCACCTTGACGGAAGGTAGTTGTTGTTGTTGTAACGCTTATTTATTCTAATGTCACCGGACAGCATTAGACGCTAAACCTTGGGCGATCTGCGCACTTTTTATTGCAATGACTACTTGGTGATTGGAGGAATCCGCATCTGATAAGGAGTTTCTAGTGATTCAACCAATGTTTCTGTGGATTTCTTCGAATTCTTGTCCACTGAATTTGCTTCTTGTTCGAAGCCACCAAGCAGAGATAATCATCGTAAAGCGCCTTATCCAAGGACGCAACAACGTGACCAGGGTACGAGTTGAACCCAAATCATTTGATCAGGGTCGTCAAAAAAACGACGCCTTTATGCTCTCGTTCGCGCTGCCAACTTTGCGTTAAGAACCCATCGGTTTGTTTGCTTTCTACTGGTTCTTCTATCTCCCCGATTTTATTTTATTGCAGTTTTGATGTTTAGATTTACTGTCATCCCCCTGAAGAGCCTTACGGCAAAATTGTCTGTTGGGAACATTATTTATTTTGTTGGTGTTGTTAATGTTTTATTTAACTTGCTTTGACCAAACGCCATTGAGCTCGATTATCTGGTTCGCGGCAATAAATACACTTGCAAAGTTTAAGCAATTTGCCTCGAACCAGTGAGAGCTCGATAATGCTAGGTCAAAGCAGTTGAAAAAATATCAAAATCAGTAAAACACTTTTACAGTAATTCTCAACATTTATTATTTGTTAATATACAAGATAGACAGCCTTATTAATAACTGTGCGACATCAACCAGACCTCACGAATTTGGCTTTAGGAATGAAAGTTTTTTATTCTAACCTTACGCTCTGTTAATACTAAGCGGTTTTCTCAATCAGAAATGAAAACTAAGTTTTGCAGAAGCGCTTTTATAGCTACGTTGTGAAACCAAGTTTTAATTTTTTTAATGTTTTCTGAAGTAATCATACACCATAGATGTCCAAAGCAGAGTTGTTGACGTGCTGACTAGTTTAGGTCCAAACCCGAAAATATAAGGTCAAACCCGAAAAATAATTTGAAACCCAAAATAATTTGAAACCAAAAGGCCGAAAGTTAAGTTAGGTCCAAAAAAGTATACGGTGCAAGTTGTAAGTCGGGGCGGGTTTGAACTTAAAATTGATAAATTTGGGCTTCCGTTGCGCCTGATTTCGTACGTATCGAGTATTTTAAACATAGCTACAAAAAAAACTTAAAATCACTTTAGAGTCTACTTTATGACGACTTCATTTGATGTATCAATACGATATTATTACACAATTTGTTGTTATTGCATCACAATTTTTCAAGAAGTGGTTTTATTTAGTCACAGCAGATTAAAATTATTTAAATGAAAGAAAGCAATTAACTCTATACTTTATGTCACTATATTCAACCTTATTTTACAAAGGGACAAAGCATTTTTGTGCTTCCTCTCGATTTTTTCGCGATAAATTCCTTTATGAAAAAGATTTTTATTTCAAATCAATTTGACTCTGAGTTAAAACTGATTACAAATAACTCCTGAAAATTTGAAGTTGGTACGGCAAAGATTCTCGGTTTTTGAGGTTTTCCGAAATCACTTTCTGAAATCTGAGCATTTTTGGACCAATACTTAATTTAAATGACGTCACAAAAAAAGACGTTGTTGTGACGTAACTAAAAACTTGACTTGGGCATTTTATGAATCAGTATCAAAAGACCTATGTGCAAAATTTGAACCGCTTATGGCGTCATCGCAAAAATGATGTCATTTTTCAAAAATATGACCGTGACGTCATTACCAAAAAACAAGTTTTCTAAAAAAATTTTGTTAAACACCAACCAAGTGCCAAATTTGCTGTCCCCATGACTAATGATTAGGAGTCAGATAAGTTAATTGCTCCCCCGTGTAAAATGCGTTGGTCATATCACAGATTATTTGGTCATGTACCCCGCGTAAAATAGGGTTGTTTTTCGGGCTTTTCGTGACAGGTTTGGGCTTTAATTTTTTTTCGGCTTCGGGCCTGAACTGAGTGGGCCCGCTTACAAATCTGATGTAGTTAAATGCTCCCTTCCTTAAATAACTTATTTTGTTGTGCCTGTAAATAAAAACCAATAAAATCAACTTATTGATTATAGTATTAAGTTGTGATGCGGTAGTAACAAATATGTGTAAATAACCGTGTTAGTGCTTCAATGAAGTTTTCATTCTGTTTTGCAACGTTATTTTTAATATGTTTTTACAGCTGCACCTTAACCACAAGACATATATCAGGCCCGAATTATGCCCGAAATTTTGTCAATCTTTAAGTCCGCACTGTTTAAAATGAAGTTTTGGTGAGTTCGTGCGCAAACGAGTCTCAAAACCAACGTAATTGTTTATTATTTTCACACGTAATAATTCAATTAATTTTTAACACGGCAAAGCAGCGGTATATATACAACGAGTAAACAAAGAAAAGCGAGAACAAAAACAACATTAATTAAATTCCTTATGTCTCGCAATATCCGTTCATTACGCAATACCACCCATAGCAATGAGCGATATGTGCCAATAACCGGATACCGCAGACATAATTGCACAAGGACAAAAGATATTAATTCACTCGGTCACCACAAAGTTGAGACAAAAGTTTGGCAAGATTTCAATCAAAACAATTGAAAAATATGGTTCATGCATATTTGATAATATATATTAGCAAAACATCAGTTTTCTACTTTAGGTATATCAGCACTAATCTTTTTTTTTAGCTGAATGGAGATAACAACCAACATGAAGTTAATGTTAACCAGCAAAATGAAAATTATGATCAAGCAAATGGCATGGATTTCCAAGTAAATTTTATTTTACAAAAAAATAGAAAAATAGACATAAAAAACAACAATGAAAAGATAAAATAAAAAGGAGTGTATCAACCAAATCTTTCATTATACTCTCTGTGTTGCACTAAAGCGTGCAACGAGTTTGTCGGGCTCATCTTCGCGTCATTGCGCCTACAGGCAACACAGCTCTTTTCAGAGAAATGTCGCAGCGGTGGCAAGCCGTTGGCAACGCTATGTCCGATTTGACCGGTCGGAGATTTGAACCTCAGACTTCCCACTCCAGAGCAGTGCCGTCGCCAGAGCAACTAAAGTTGGGGGGTACTGGCCGAAAGTGAGGGGCACTAACATAGACTGAATTTTTGCACGTTAAAACTCATTTGTACGGTTACAAATTATGTCAATTTTTTAAATTCTGCTTTCATGTCTACAAAAAGATTTGTAGGGCAAGCAGCGTTTTTTAGCTCTTTTTGTCTGCGCCCCATATTCGCTTGAAAAATCTATCTGCAGCAGTGACTGCGACCTAAACAATCTTGAGTGGATTCTAAAAAAACAAAATCAGCTGGTTATTTAACAAGTAAAAGCTGGATTTTACCAAAGGGGGGAGCTTGAACCAGAAGTTAAAATATTTTTATTCAAAAAGGTCTCGGTTAGGCGGCGTGCTGAGCAAACTGGTGCAACTTAATCGTATCTTAGACGGGGATGTGATGGGGGTGTAGCCACCAGCTGCTTGGCGATTTTTATAACTTGCTTCAAAAAATAGACTTTTCAGCACCATTTTGATTATATTTCGAACGTTTTCAGAGCTATTTGAAAGAACTAAATTGCTGAAGTTCGAAAATCGTTTGAAAGAATTAAATTTCCCATCCCCTTCATCCCTCTTACTTACAGATCAAGGCCAAAACATTCTTAAATGGTGGGATTTAAGGGTAAATTAGCTCCCCCCACTGGTTGCTCCACTGTTCACGCATTATTTCTTTTAGTTTTTTTCATGTTATGATCACTAACCGAGAAACGATTCTGATGGCCTACAGCTCTATTCCGCAACACATCCGTAAACCCTTAGCGACCCAGATGTGCGTCGCGATCTATGGTTTGAGAAACTCTCTATGATAATCGAATAAGCAAAAATGAATAGTACAGTGTATACTGTGCACCTTGTTAATAAAAATTAGACGGATTATTGCATCAAAATTATGTTACGGCTGTTGGTTTCCAGCTATTTCGAAAAGAATCGAAAAACGTCAGACGAGAATTATGTTTGAACGTTATTGCTCTTTTTTAAATCATTGTCTGTTGTCTCGAGGCTACGTGATGTTCTAAAAAAAGTATTTTGAGTATACCGATATAAGGGAGCACAAGCAGCCGTTAGGGGGCAAGGCCCCCCCGGAGCGACGGCACTGCTCCAGAGACAAATGGGTTTCCGCTGGAACAAGTAAAATCAAAAACAATTGTACTGTTTGTTTAGCAGTACATTAAAAAGAACTAAAACCATGCATTAACAAAAATAGTATAGAGCGAATAGAAAATCAGATGTATTTAGTAATTTGAAACATTTTTATATTGGACTATTCAATTCTGTAAAATGAAACCATTTATATTGGCTCGACTATTTCTAATTAAAATAAGTACTAAAGCCATATTTTCTGCTCCGAAACTTGCCAAAAATGTTTGCTTTTAGTTATAGCCGCCAATATTGCGATGTCTATTTTTGTATCAAAATAAGCCCTTACACTAGATTTGCGAGATAGATGCTGCTCTAGCTTACTGTAAACCCGATGAGTAATATAATTGGAATAAAACCTATTTTAACCTTGTTGTTGTTTTGATTTGCATCACCATATAACTGCAATACGTTTATTTATCAAACATTATCCAAATTGGTGATGAAGATGAAAACGCTCACCAAATTTCCTATACACTAAAAATTTTTACCTCAACATTAATTAACGGAATTCCAATTTCAAAATTATGAATGATAACAAAGATGTCGCTGTATACCAGATGCACTGATCCTCTAAAGGCTGACCATTTAATGATTGCATGAGAAGATTTAAAAACTTAAGTGGAATCCGCTTAATATCTTATCTGTTCAAGAATTTCAACTAAAAAACAAAATACTGGTTACGGGTTGCACTCTACTACCGCCAAAGGACTGGTTGACGTTCGATATTTCCGACAAACGCAGCAATCACAGCTTTCTATTTAATGTTGTTTTGTTTAGTTATATGGAAATAACAACAATGTGGAGGTTGACCAGCAAACTGAAAAAGATTGCGACGATGCCATTGATGATGAACAACAAGAAATGGACAGAGCAACAATCGATCAACTTTTAAGCGAGCTCAGAGGTCACAGCAGCCTTCGTATTTATACGTTATTAAATTCTATTACGTGTTACACATTTTACATTGTTGAATTTTATTTACTTCGAGCTGGCAAGTTTTTATCAGCATATGATCAAACTATTCAAGCAATGAAAAAACGAATCAAATATTTGCAGTCTCAATTTTTTTTGGTACTCCTAATTTTGGCAATTGATATATTTGTGATACTGCAATTATTGTTCGGTCCTAAACAAAATTGTAAATCTCCAAAATTATGACTAGAAGCTGATGAACACCGGTCTTACTAAACAAAAACGGGACTCACGCTGATGTCTTTTATTCTTTTTCTTCAAACTCTTGTCTTAGAGTTAGTGTTCGTGCAGCGATGCCATCCTGAGAGATAAAAAATCGAAGTACAAAAAAAGAGGGTACACTTTGTAATTATGCAAATGAGACAAGGACCTCGAGTCTCTACAGGGGAAGCTGATTGTTGAAGAACTTTTTACGTCATAAGTTATTCATGAAGATTAAAAATCCGTTTCCTGCTTTCTTGAGTTCAAAATTTTGTTGTTTTCATAGTTGCAATTCAGAATTTCGCGAACCTTCCGACAAGTTGTGATGGAGTTAGAAACGACAACGTCTCTCAGAATGCCAGCCGAAATGGAATTTACCACATTCGAGATGAAAACAACTTCATGTTTCCTGTCTATTGCGACATGAATATCGATGGCGGAGGATGGACTCTGGTAGCTACGGTCCATGAAAACGACATCCATTTCAGCTCTGGAAGGTGTACATCTGGCGATAAATGGTCCAATGAAAACGGAAACCGTCAAGGATCCCAAACTGGCGCTGAAGCTTGGTCCAATTACGCGACTTTTGGAAATGTGATCTCCGCTACGAGCGAGGATTACAAAAACCCAGCTTACTTTGGAATCCAGGCAAGAGATGTGATGATTTGGCAAGTTCCTAATGACACTCCACTCCAACAATTCGACTCCGCTGCATATATGAAGTTCCGAACAACTAACGGATTTCTGGCCAATTATGGAGGAAATATGTTTAATCTTTACAACGATTTCTTTCCGATCAAGTCAGGAGTTTATAGACCAGTTTTAGACAACGGACCGGCCGTTCCTGTAGTTTTTGACAGAGGAAGCGCAGCTGAAGTTCGAAGGTATTACGGACCGAATCCTCAAGCAAGAACCGATGCTGGATTTATTGAGGTGAGCTTGAAGTGCTATGATATGTAAGAGACACTGCCGCCGAGCTGAATACTAAGTAGCATCTGAATAATTATGCAGTGTTAAATACCGCTGTTTCCGTACTATATCGCTTAATTACATAATCCCTTTATAGCTTTATTCGTCATATGAATTTTTTTATCCTTCAGCTTCAAAAGAAATCTTTCGTTATACTTGCTGTATTTGTGGGGTTCTTCTTCGCGTCATTGTGCCCACGGGCAACACAGCTCCTTTCGAAGAAATGACGAAGCGGTGGCAAGTCGTTGGCAACCCTAGGTCTGATTTGACCTGCCCGAGATTTGAACTTCAGACCTCCCGCTCCAGAAACGAACGCGTTACTACTTGACCTTTGTCTATTTTGTTAAAAATAATGGAAGTTTAAAAAATAAGCTCTACAGACCAATCAGATTTTAGGAATATTGCAGATTATTGCTATACTATTACCGTTTTTTGCAGTGCTTAGAGTTATTTAGGGTATTGTTTTCAGTTCCGCGCCATTAATACTGAACAAAGTGCTTACGCCCTCTGTCCTGGTCTCATGGCAAAAGCTGGCGAAGGTAACGTGGAACATCACTGCCTTGGATCGACAGCGGACAATGCTAACGTCAATTACTGTGGAGATTTTGCTGGATTTAGCTTTGACCAGGATGGCGGACCGATTGATGGAATAGCCGTGGATTGGAACGCTGATCCTACTCTGATTGAGACAACTTTCATGATCTTTTATCGATGAAAAAAAAAATCAAAAACTTGCTCAACTAAACAAAATTATGTTATGCAGTTAGTAATATTTTTAATTTCTATTGTGATGATTGTTTTTAGTAAACCAAGTTTGTTCGTTTGCTTTCGTAGCTGTTTTTATTTCGAATTAACTTTGTTTCTTAAAAAACTGGGTTGTGGAGATGTCCCACATTGTGAATCATATCCATATCCGACCTTTTTTAAGGGTATGCCAAATTTAACGAAACGTAAGATTGCTGGATTTTCTTTGTAATTACAATATTGTACTATGTATATTTAACACCAGGGATGGATTTACCTTATGGCACTAAGGCACAGTGCTAGAGGCTAATGAAAGCAAAAATGTCTATTTAGAGGATTAAATAGGCTTATTACTTCTGAAGAAGATATAATTTTAGTGACAGCTTCAATCTAGTAGCGGACAAAAAGCACAAACGTTGCCCAGAAATTGAAATCGAAAAGAAAGATGACTAAAACCGTCAGTTTTCGCGACATAGCTATGTATAACGGCATACCTGGGCGGTAACGCAGTGTTTTTGCGATGATACCGTTAATTCATTGCCGCGGTACTCTACTTTGCCATTTACCAGTTCTTTAAAGAAATGCAAAGCTTTTATTTGAACCAATGCAAAAATAACGAATGTTTTGGATTGGTAATTAATCTATGGATAGATTTCAACTTCTACGCTCTTGAAAATCGAACAAAAGCTTTCAAAACTTTTTATGAGCAAAATATTGAACTGAATTTCAATCAATCCAATTGTTACTTTTTTCAACGTTTATTGTCGTAACTTAGTTTCAAAATCACAAAAGCAATAAACCGGTTAATAACTTCGCCTTACGGTAGCTTTATTATTGCGTATTGTTATTATTATTATTATTATTTTTGTTCATGTCTTTCCCATTGCTTTCACGCTACAGTAAGATTGTTACCGTAACGTAAAAGTGGGGCTGGCAAGGGGAAAAATCGTCCAAAATCAAAAAAAAACTGAAAGTTTTGTTGCAAAAAAGTGAAGCAATTTCATTATCAAAAACAAAATATTCTCAATCTAGATCCATATAAAAAAAACAAAAAAAACGGCATACGGCGTACTGATCACCAGTGTTGAGCACATTCGCTTTGAAATAATCCTTTTGTATTTGGAACAATGCTGCCATATAGGCTACTCTCCAAAATTCACTAGAATTACCAAAAAATCCCTAGATAGGGAAAAAAATTCACTAGATTCAAAATTTCTACAGTAAAGTAAACTACAGACTTGAAATTGTTTGTAACGGTTTTGTTTTGTTGAGTACACAAAATAAAAAATGAATGAATGTTTGATAATGTAGTTTATGAAGCTATTTAGTCTTTTCTGCCACCTCAAACAATGCTAGAATTGATTACCGCAGCTTGAAACAATCGAAATATTGAAATCTTTATGTTGGCTACTTGTGCAGAGGTGTATTAGGCAAGTAACGCACCAGATTCTTTACACCTAATTTCTACAACATTCGCTGTACCAGTAGATCTATTTCATTGTTCCTACAAAGAAAAATATCACTTAGTAACATCAAAACTGCAGGATTAAGCATCAAAAATGTGATAAAATAGCTTTCAGCATTAAAGCAAAACGCTATCGAAATCCAAATGCAATATACCATACCTTCGGTATACAATATGCTTATACTGTGCTAATGATGCGTAATTTTTCACAACGCTTTGTGCTTTTAATTTAAAATTAAGTCAAAAACAAGACAATGAGACAGCTATCTTTTGTTTAAATAACTAAACCACTTTCTAACAACGCTTTCAGGTATTTTCACATTCCGCAAAAAATTCAGTAGATTGTTGAAAAAATTCACTTGGTCGTTGAAAAAATTCACTAGGTCACTAGATCGGACCAAAATTCACTAAATCTAGTGAAAATTCACTAGGACTGGCACCACTGATTTGGAAGATAATTTCTCATGGTGAAAAAAGAAAGATATTACGTCATAACTCATAACTTAAAGCTGGTGCAGCAACTGGGACAAAAATGCCTAAGAATGGGATTCGAAAAACCATATCTGAAACGAGGCCCGGGTGCAAAAAGTAAACGTCGGGGGGGTATATTCGGGGCAAGATTTTCTATTGTTGAAGAGGATATATGCTAAGCAAATCGGCACAGTTTTTGTAAAACATATTACACTTAAAGTCAATAAAATATGCAATTTTAATATTGTTTGACTCTGCTGCTGCTTTTATGTATGTACATTTAGTTCTGCCGTGATTTGTAAATATCGAACTTCAGGCATTTTTGCCTTTTTCTAATTTCTGAGAAAATCAACTTTTAAACTTCCTTTGTTTCGTTACTATTACGTAATGAACCCCCTTCTTTGTCCTGGGCAAACTATTTCGCATTTATTGCATCATACAAATACCTAAAAGTTCGTTTTTTTCCGATCATATTTGATTGAAATCAACGTGAATTATTTTTCTGAAATCGTACATTAAATTTATTTTGCAATTAGGAACGTAATTGGAACATATAATGTTGAATCATTATGGCCTATTACTAGGTTTATTTGCGCAATATTTCTTGTAATGTAAATTTAATGAAGAAATGTTGGAAGAATAATTAATTATTTCCGTTAGTCAAATATTCTTGAAATTTGTTTCTGATAACGAGGATGCTATATTTTGTAATACTGGTAATCACTGGATACATGCAAAACGTGAAAAATTAACTACAGCTGAATTTATAAATCTATGTAATGAAAGTGAGGAGACTGAATAGACTTGCTCAAAATGTTTACTGAAAGCTTTGCCTTTTTACTGTTGTACTAGCAAAGTATTTGATTCTTTGTTCAGTAATAAAGATAAACTTGCGTCTAAAACCAAATTAGATCCCTCCAATCTTAATAAACTATTTTCAAATACTGATAGCGATAATTGGAAAACTGACTTGCACAACAGTCAGTTTGAAAAAAATTTAACAGAAGAAAACCTTGATTTCATTGACCATAATTACATTACTTCGGAAAATACTTCGCTCTTAGTGGAAGGCATGAACCGAAGATGTTCGTTAATCGTTATGCATTTAAACATCAGATCATTAGCTCTTAACTATGACAAACTAAAAATATTGGTAACTTCAATAAAAAATCAACCACATGTAATATCTTTAAATGAAACTTGGATTAAAGATGGTCAGCTTGGAGAATTCAATGCTTTCTTAGATTATGTTTTGGTGACAAATTGTAGAAGTAAATAACGCGGAGGAGGCGTGGCCTTTTATATCAAAAAAAATTTATCATTCACTATAAAAAATAGCTATTCTAAAATGATTGAAAAAATGTTTGAATCTTTGTTCATTGATATTTCACTCAACAATGATAAACTTACAATTGGTACTGTTTACAGATCACCAAATCAGGAATTAAAAGCCAGCATGCTGTTTATTAATCATCTAACACCAATATTAAAAGCAATTTCTAAATCCCAAACTCCGACTATAATTACTGGTGATCAAAATTACAATTTACTAAAATACGACAAAAATTGTGTCAGCTATTTCATTGATTTAATGTATGAAAACAGTTTTTATCCTGCTATCACAAAACCAACCAAATTCACAGCTACTTCTGCTACAGTGCTGAATCATATGTGGACCAACATACTCAACAAAAAACTAGCATCCGCTGTAATGGTAGACTGTGTGGCTGACCATTTACCCATTCTTCTTTGTGTACAATTACATAATCCTCCAACTCAAATCAAAAATCAAAGCAAACAACAACGAAATTACAGCAGTAAAAATTTGATAAAATTTATGGAAGCCTTGCAAAATGTCGACACTAGACCAACTTTGACATCGGCTGATGTTAATGATGCTTACAGTACTTTGAATGTAACTACAGCAAAATCTTTAACGATAACTTTCCTATAATAAATTATTTCAAGTCAAAAAAATACAAAAATAAGAATACAACTTGGTATGATTCTGAGCTACAAACCATCTACAAAACTAAACAGCGAATGTATAAAAAATTTATGAAAAAACCTAATGAAACAAATAAAAGTAAATACGCTCAAATAAGAAATTACCACAATAGACTTGTAAAAAACAAAAAGCAAGCATACATACAATCTAAACTTGTGGAAAACAAAAAGAACTTAAAGAAAACATGGCAAATAATCAATCAGCTTTTAGGTAAATCAAAAGTCAAAACTAAGAATCAATTTTTCATTAACAATGAGTTGATATGTGATGATGCAGAAATTTCAAACCATTTTAACACCTACTTCTCAACAATAGCTGAAAATTTGGTCAAAAAAATTCCTTGGACCGCAGCTAAATTTGCTAACTTTTTACCTCAACCTACTTTAAACACAATATTCTTTAAACCCACTTCCGCTGAAGAAATTCAAAGTATAATTACTACCATGAAACCAAAATCAAGCTGTGGCATAGATGATATTCCATCCAAAGTAACAAAATTTACCCCCAATAACATTTTAACCGCTTTATCGCATATTTTTAACTTGTCGCTGTCTCAAGGAAAGTTTATCGAACATTTTAAAACTGCTAAAATAATCCCAATTTATAAGAAAGGTGATTCTAAAAACATTACTAATTATCGGCCCAAAAGCTTATTATCATGCTTTTCTAAACTCCTTGAAAAAATTGTGCAAGTTAGACTCACCAATTTTTTGGAAAAAAATGATTTCTTTTATAAATACCAGTTTGGCTTTAGGGAGCACTATTCTACTGAATTGGCTGCAACATACTTAGTTAATAAAATAACTGCTGCCATGGAATCTAATGAAGCAACTTTAGGAGTGTTCTTGGACTTGTCCAAAGCTTTCGACATTATTGATCATAGCATTTTACTTTCTAAACTCTACCATTGTGGAATTCGAGGTACTGCTCATAATTGGTTCTCCAGTTATTTATGCAATCGTAAACAAATCACTGAATATGGAGAAGCATTATCAAATTCTTCTGATATTAAATTTGGTGTTTCGCAAGGATTAATTTTGGGGCCTATTTTGTTTTTAATTTATGTGAATGACTTCAAAAACTGCCTTAAAAAAGCATATGCTATTATGTGTGCTGACGATACGAACATATTTCTGCATCACAAAAATATTAATGCATTATATGACGTAGCACAAAAAGAATTGGTTCCAGTAACAAATTGGCTATCTGCCAATAAATTAACACTAAACATAAATAAAACAAAATTCATAGTGTTTACGTCAAACAAAAAGAAAGGGATTAAAACCGATAAATCCTTATATGTCAATAATATTCCTATCGAAAAAGTGCATGCAATTTCATTTTTAGGATTACTTATTGATGAAAATCTTTCATGGAAACCTTATATGCTAACACTATTAAATAAACTACGGTCTTCTTTTGGAGTAATTTCTAAATTGTTGAAAATCTTGTGCATATTTACCATTCACTAATTGAAAGTTATGATCGTTATGGAATCATTGTGTGGAATCATGGCAATATTACCATAGCAAAGAAAATACAACAACTCTGCAATAAATTTATTTCATTCATAAATCACAAAACACCAAAACACTATGAATTTTTCACAATAAAAGAACTACAGATTTTGACAACGGGCATCTTTATGTTTAAATTGCACCACCGCAATTTGCCTGATATGTTCCTTGCTCTATTTCAACGTAATGAACTAGTGCACACATTCTCTACACGCAATAGTAAGTCTCTTCATTATCCCTATTTTTCCAAAACTGTCACCCAACAATCAATTATGTGTAGCGGAGTTAAAATATGGAATTCTATACCATTTACTGTAGGAAATATGCAGAGCCAAAGTGCTTTCAAAAACAATTTAAAACGTTATTTGAAAACTAGGTTCAAAAGTGATTACCAATATTAACTGCGACATTACGAATTTAAGTATACTGTGTATCAATTCAACGATTTTAACTACAAAGAACAGTTTTATTGCTTTTCTTGTGATACTAAATTAGTCTGTCTTGTAGCCTACAAGTCTTTCTCTGCACAGAAAAAATCTTATTTTTTTTGGTGTTACTAAGCTTTTCATTAAAAAAAAATTTTTTTTAGTTTTTATTTTTTTTGGTGTTTTGTATCCAGCTGTTAGACCAGCTGTCCTTGATGTCTATTTTAATGGCTGTATATAATTGTACATTTTGTACATAAGCACTGCTTGTTTTTTGCTAAAAGGTTTCATGGCCATACAGCAATGACGTAATTTATCTCATCAATAATGCTAATAATTTTGTATGTTTTAAGCCTTCGAGCTTTGCCATGTTTTCCTGACGATGTTCTGCTATACGCAATGTTGCCGTAGCGTATTTGTCTTGCATCTTCGAAAAATAAATTTGATTTGATTTGATTCTATTGTACATGCAGTATTACGCCACCGCGTGTAACGAATTTGCGGGACCTATCTCCGCGTCTTTGCGCCAGAGCAACACCTTATATTAAACTTAATAGTGTAGTGGAAAAAATCGTGGGATAAGAAGATTGTAGTTTATTTTTCCATCAAAATACTCAACTGCATAAAAGTTTAGAGTTTCAAAAACTAAAAACTTCCGTAATAACGTAGCGTAATTTTATGCAACGGTCTTTTGTCTCGTTATTTCACTGCTTTTCAAGCAAATTTTTTGTTCGAAGAAAAGTGTTTTTTTTGCGCAGCGAAAAGCAAAACCATTCTTTGGCTAAAAAGTCTAAAATAACTCAGCGGGTTCGTGCATTAATCTTGAATTTCGAGGAGTGTGGGATCTATAATGTAATTCTGCCGTCGAGGGTAGACTCGGCCTGTACCAACTTCTTTGGCAGGGCATGCTCAATAGGCTCTCAACAATTTAGCTTTGCTATTATTCTCACTTAATGCCGATTTTGATTGGTTTCCATCACAGAAATGAAGAAATGTAACGAAACTTTAGCAAAAATTTTTTCGGTCTACGTCTAAAATTGACGGAAAAATGCAATGCAACTTTAGCGAAGACGCAGAAAAGTGGCGAAAAATTAACAAAAAAACGCAGAGCAGTTTCTGTCTTTCATTTTGTTGGTTTTCACCTAAGTTTGACCGAAACATGCACCAAAAATTTTGGAAACGACTGTTTCACTTTGGACCCTACAAAACCAATTTTTGCCGTTGCTCTTGGTTAGACCTATACCAACTACTTATTTGCTTAAGACGGCATTACTGCTACAATTCCCAGCGATTGGGTAGGCTTATCGTAACTTTTAGTATTTTCTTACCAATTAATGTCAGTTTTCAACGCAATTAAGCATTTGCTCAAAAAAAACAAAAACATTTTGGTCTATTTTTGTTTAAAAATTATTTGAAAATGTTAGAAATTATAGCGCAATAACAACCGCCACCAAAGCATTTTGAGAAAAAAAGATGTAGTTTCTGAGCACGTCTAAAATAGGATAGCAGACCAGCGTAGAGACTTTTAAGTTTCGAATCTTTCTATTAATTGTTTAGTTTGTCTATGCTGGAGGTGTTCCGCAAATCAAGTTTTCATGCTTTCCGATTCCGTATTAATCCTATTAATCATTTTGAACTTCTTTATTTGCAAAACCTGCCTGTACTCAACATTATGATGGCGGTAGCCTAGATTCTCTATTCTCACCCAAAGCCGCCCTCTCCTTTCCATCTACCTGCTCTTGAAGCCACTTTCCTTAAAACTTTTAAGTCCGCCCTCTGCTCGTAAAAAGAATTTGTGCATACAGTAGCTTCGTTCTCTTATTGGTCATTTTCCAGCCAATCATGGCTCAAGATTTTCCAACAAATAGCCGTTCTTTTTTCTGCGCTCTCCATTCCGATGATTCTGATTGACAAGCGTCAGATGAAAAGTTTCAAAGAAAATAATGAATATTTTGATTAAGCATTTTTATGCTTTTACGTTTTAATGAATTGTAAAAAAATAAAAAATGCTCATCAATCCAATTCTAAATTTTTGAAGTGGGCTATTGCTTTGAAGCCAAAATGCGTTTTTAGAAACCGTTTTGCGTGCTTTATTAAGTTTGCAATTCTGCATATGGCATGTGTCATTTTGCATTTTTAGTTGAATATGCATTTTGGCATGTGTTACTTTTAGAATCGTATTTACCATTTTACATAGCGCGGGGCCTCTGTCTTTTGACCCTTTGAAGAGATGAAAGTGAAATCTCCGAGGTCATAAGGTCTTTGCCAGATTTCCGTTTCCTAGTTCTGTCAAATAATGGTGGGGGGACCAAAAAAACAGAAAAGGAGAAAAGGTCTTAATACTATCCAAGCGCGGGTCCCTGCCACTGTGCCATTGTGCCATACTGTAAATTTGACACTGATCATTTTTCCTATTTAGGTTAATGCATATTTAGGTAAATATGCATTTTGGCTCGAGTAATTTTGCATATTTAATGTTCAATTTGGCACCAAAATTAATCTTTAAAATACACGTTTAGTGTTTACATTTGTGGCCCGATAGTTTTCAATTTCAAGCGAATGAATAAAACTTTGATATTGGCTGTCAAAAAATTGCCAAACAAAATTAAAAGTTTTTATAGCATGAACGCAGTTAATAGCTCGTTGTTCACGAAGTCCCAATGAATATTGCAGCAGCAACAACTAGTACAAGTAACAATCAGAGGTGAGCAGTTGTGCACCAAAAGTACAGTCCTTAAAGACCCTTTTTGAAGTTCTTGGTCTTGGCCTCGAAGCCTAAAAGTTCTCAAAAATGCCCTGCCCATGGCTCGAGGACAGCATTATTTTTTGTTTGGTTAAAAAAGAAAATAACCAAACAAAAAATAACAAAAACTTCTAGCCTGTCAATTCGTTTGCTTTTCTTATTTGAAAAGTAGTAAAATGTGATAGCCCAGTAGCCAAGTTATACTGAAACTAACCTATTTTACTGTAAATGCATTGTGTGAAAATTCTAATTAAAGAATGCAGGGGCAATTAAAAGCACTATAGAAAAGTTTTGTTTTCATTTCGGGTATAATATTTATGGTGTAGGAGATGCAAAGGACTAAAGCCACGTACAGGGCCTTAATAGAGGATCCAGGGGTCCGGGAACAAGCATTGTTGAGTTGCTAGTGCTAAGGTAGTACATGACGGAGCCATTTGAGCATGGATTCAGAAGGTAGCATGTTTGTGAAAATGAAATGTAACGGTAATATAAGCATCACAAGGAATACCCTATTAATTTTACTAAATATGTATTAGTGTCGGTATATCCAGTGGTGGGCAAGTTACTTTCTAAAAGTAACTAGTTACAAGTTACAGTTACTTGGCAAAAAAAGTAACTAAGTTACAGTTACAGTTACAAATTTGAAAAAGTAACTAGTTACAGTTACAGTTACAAGTTACAGTTACTTTAGTGATTAAAAATTTGGACTAAAAACAGGCCTGACGGCTTTAACTTAAACTTTAACCCGCAACCACATGTATAGTCCAGTGAACACAGTGAAGAAAATATGGATAAAAGGTTATGGTTGATCAGACATGCGACTGTGCGTCCTGTGTTGCCATTGTAATACAATTATTTTGAATGAAATTCATAAAAAATCTGTAATTTGCTGCAAAGCATGTAGTACAAAAAGTAACTGTAACTGTAACTTTTTTAGGGCTCTTAACTGGTAACTAGTTACAAATATCGTTACATCTGAAAAAAAGTAACGAAGTTACAGTTACAGTTACTAAAAAAGTAACTAGTTACAGTAACTAGTTACAATTGTAACTAGTTACTGCCCACCACTGGGTATATCCCTAATGTAACTGACAAAATATATTGAATTGAGAATTCAATCTTGTTCGGAAAATGCGGGAGTACATAGAATTTGTTTTGAGATAAAACCAACTCGAATCACGGTGGGGGACATAGCAACATTCACTCAACTATTTTTGTGTTGGAAATTGCCTCTATGAATGCCAAGCAATAAACTACTATGTTAGAAAAAAACGTTGCATAAAGAAATATCAAAAAATCGGGTGTTAATTACATAATATGCCGTCAATTGTTCGAATGCCGGGAAAAATGTGCGTTGCTCAAAATCAATTTTTCTTACTACGTCATGAAAATGATGGGCGAAGCTACCTCGAAAAATTTGAACATTTTGTAGAAAATATTAAATGATTCATTATTTTCACGTTTCTACGATTGTAAACCCTTCAATGGGAGGGGGAGGACAGGTGCAAAAGTCTCCAATGTCTTCTTCCTTAATTCGATTCTCAGGGTACTTTTTTGTAGTAAAATATTTTACAACATGCAAATTTTAATGAAGTCTTTGGTGGTAGAAACGTGCGCATTCAAAATTTTATTGATAGGCATTAGATGCGAGACTAGAAAGAGACATCACGCGCACTAAAACGTAAGAAAATGATCGGTTTAAAATAAGGATTGGAAAAGTGTGGAAAACTGAAGGTTTTCCTATACTTCATTTAAGCGGTATTTTCTTTTTTCAAATTGCTTTGAAATCTAATTGTGAAATCACAAAAATTGCAATTTTTCCGAAAAATAAACTACTAAATGTTGAGCGAGGGCATGGAGACTTATTTGCCCTAGCCTCCCAAAACCCCTATTTTTCCAAGGCCTATAAAGACTTTAGCTTACGTATACGGATACGGTCCCTTAATTCATTTCACGAAAATAAATTTACTTTGCAATAACTTTTGAATATTAAACTTAAAAAATTTTATAAGAGCAAATTAACCAAAAATATGGTTTGTTTTTGAGAAACTACTGAAAAAGTGGAGCTTCATAATCAGTGAACGTTTGCGCTAGGATCCTAAACTGATGAAGTCGAAGCCTTAACGTTGACTAATCCCACGTTTAGAACTAAGTTATCCCCATTCACGGGTTACGGCCTTGCTCATTACCAAGATACCGGTACGCAATACGTAATCAACCTTGCTGCAAACCAGTGCCGTTGCTTTTGGGGGCCAGGGGAGCCATGCCCCCCCTAATGGATGCTTGTGCCCCCCATGTTGGTTTACTCAAAATACTATTTTTGGAACATCACTCAACGACAAGACAACAGACAATGATCCAAAAAGGAATAATTACGTTCAAACATAATTCTCCTTTGACGTTTTCTCGATTCTTTGCGAAATTGCTGGCAACCAATTGCTGTACATAAATCTGACGCAATATTCCGTCTCATTAACACGCCTTTACGAATGTGTCGCGGAAGAGACATGTAAGCCTGCAAAATCGATACAGATACTTCGTAAGTGATTATGACATGAAACAAAAAGTGACATTTTTTTCAAAACTAGCTGTTTTGATATCTAGAGCGCACTCGAGATTTTGGGGTCGCAGTCCGTGGCGCGACCAGGTTGAAGGAGCTTAAGCCCACTTAGCCAAGTTACTTCGAAATTTTAACCTCAAAAAACGAGCGTTCGAACCATAGGTGGGCAAGTTAATGCAAAACGTTAGCTTCGTTAACTTTTAGTCCGTTAACGAACTTCATGCTTCTGTTAAAGTTAATTCGTTATTTTCAGCTGTAATTAACAAAAGTTAATGAAGTCCGTTAACTCCTTAACATTCTGAGTGTAATTTGCATATCTTTTTATTCACTCACTTCTAGAAAACGTAAAGTAGAAGATGGCGCAGATAACAAAAAATGCATCCGCATGCTGCGCTGCATTCGCAAACCTTGTCCGCATGCTGCACGGCACCTCATCCAAACACAACTAAGTTCACGCTTCACTGCACCACAAGTTACTCATCCTTTAAATTTCCACTAACATCAGAAAAAAATTAGCTCTCTAGCTTAGGGGCTGTTCATAAAAGACGTCCGCACTCAGGGGGGAGGGGGGGGTAATAGATTTGCGGACATTTGCGGACAAGGGGGGAGGGGGGTTTCTGGAATGCGGACGTCCGTATTTCAACTTTTTCCGCGACGGAAAATTGCAGATTGTTTTATTCCGTTTTCGGTTTTCCGGGCCTGTGTGAACCACGCATAAAACGTACAGTCATGTGATTTAAGGGCGCGAAGCGCACACAAAACAAATCACATGACTGTACGTTTTACGTCACCTTGTGCTGTGCTTGCTCTGTGTAAACTTTGTATTAAAACTTAGTGTATAATTAAACCGTGCAAACTTTGTATTAAAACTTTGTGTGTGTCAGTGTTTAATTAACGCATTTTTGTGTCCGCATGGACAAGGGGGAGGGGGGGGTTTAGTCATTGCGGACATTTTGCGGACATGGGGGGAGGGGGGTTAGTTTTTTGCAATTTTGTGTGGACGTCTTTTATGAACAGCCCCTTACGACATATAAAAAAATTGATTTTGGGGGTATCATTTTGGAGAGTTTTCAAAAGTGTGGCTCTCTCAAACCATGTCAGAATATTTGTTTTTTAAACATCTGCCGATATAAAAAAAAAAGTAATGCCCTAGCTTGAGCCTTTCAAAAAACTGATTTCTGGGGAGTCCATTTGGCGGCCCCTGGGGGGTACCCCATACTATGTCAAACTATTTGTTGCGTAAATATCTACTGATCTAAATAAAAAAACTATCACTCTGGTTTGAGCAATTAAAAAAATTAGTTTTTAGTGCCCCATTTTGGGGGGGCTCTGGGGGAGAAGCCTCAAAAAATTTCAGGAGACAAAATTGCATTTGCAGCTCAACATATTTACTCAAAAATTAAATATCGATGTTGTGTGGTTTAGAAAAAGAAGAGTTTGCAAAATTTAGAAAGCAAAAAAAGAAAAAAATCGATGCGGCTAAGAGTGTAGATAGGGTTGAAAGGATATCTTTCTACATATAACCATGTGAAATATTTTTTGCTGTGCTTGAGCCGTTTTTGAATAAGATCGCTTTTTACTCCAAACTTTTGGGATAGTTTTCGGGTTGCAAACCTGAAGTTACGGGACTCATTGCCTTGAAATTTGGCACACAAATAACTTATGAATCTCAAACTGCTGTCAAAATTTCATGTAGCTAGACCAAACCATTCTCGAGTTATAAATAAAAGTCTGGAACTTCGCACTCGTTAACTTTGAAAATGGCCGAGTTAAACGTAAGAAACATGCGAGGCTTCGGCTTTAATCTGCCTTGTGTGTGTTTTCTATATGCTTTTCTGCACCACGTTTAGGCAATCAAAACTAACTCCCAGTTTATATGATGATTGCATGCAACTGCTGTGTTTATGCTGATACAGGGTGCCTACATGATAATATTTTTGGTATCACCTTCAGTGGATCAAACAGAAAATGCTCTGATTGCGATTGTGCGTTTAAGGGCTTACGCAACACGCGCGGTTTGATATTTGCCGACATGGTCGATCATCCTGTGTACCTATGTGGTCTGTTTATTTAAGAACCTATCGGTTCCAATTATTTTTCGTTTGTGGTTATTTCGCTGCTAGCTTTCACAAAGCCACTGGCTGAAGCAGGAACTGCGACAACGTGCTCTGCATGCTGTCACAAGCTGATACACTACTATGTAACTGCCCTACGTATTACACCTTTGCCGTTTGCACGTGTGTTTGATTGTGGAATAAGTTTTGCTACTACGTAAGCTATATTCCGCCATTGGAAATTTATGTAGCCTAGTCTTCGAACTCGACTACATAGGCCTACCAGATCTGAGATAGGCTACAGACATAGGACCGAAAGCCTAATCCGTGATGCCATGACCTGTTGACGAATAGGCTACACTGAACCAACTCTGTCACTCTGAAATGCAAGCGCATGTGTGGTAGAAACGGTTGTCTAGCCTTGGGTTTGTACCAATACCATAGGCCCACCATAGGCGAAGCCAAGAGTTTTGATTGGGGGGGGGCAAACTACAAATCACAGGCAATGACGTCATCAAAATTTTTTTGAATAGGAACTTTTTGTAGGGCAAAGATATCGTACAAATAAAGATCTAAAGCCGTAGCCTATTGGCATTTAACTAGGAATTTGGTAAAGGGAGAGCGGGAAAACTGATCGTTAGAAAGTGCAAAATGTCTAACTTAGAAGACGTGTTGAGTAAGCTAGTGTTCTTGAATGTATCATAGACGGGGGTCTGGGGGCGGAGCCGCCAGCCGCCGGTGGCTATGTGGGTCTAGGGGCAAAGCCCCCAGCCGCTAGGCGATTTTTGTAAGTTTTTGGAAAAAAAAGCTATTTTAATCCCATTGGATCACATTTCGCACGTGTTCAAAGTCATTTGAAAGAACCAGATTTTTAACATTTGAAAGCCAGCCAATCAAAAAATTTAATTTTTCAATCCTTTTTTTACTTACAATTAAAGTCCAAAACACGTTTAAAATCTTTCATTATGGTGTAAAATTTTGAATGTAAGTGATTTGATCCATGTAGGAGGAAGTAAGGCACATTGCCTCCTGCAATATTTTAGCGGTAAAAAATAATCCCCTCGAAGATTTTCCTTTGAGATTTTTGTTTTCTCATAAAGTTAACCAGTTATAGAAGTACATGTACGACCAAAGGACCCAGGCCCCCTCAATGGAAATTCAATAATTTGCTCAATAAGCATATTCTCTAGCTTTTTTTAAAAAGTATTTTGTGCGTAAAAACTGGCGAGGTGGAGGTGAATCGTTATGAAAATATGGTACAATGGATGGTTACACTGCGGGGCCCCTGACACTTTGGGGATTTTTGCAACATCTTCCTGTCAAATATAAGTGAAGACTAATAAAAGTTTTACTATCTGAGCACGGGGCCCTGGCACTGTGCCATATGGCAAACACGGCACTGGTTATTGTATTACGTTCATAAAAAGTTTAGATTGGGGCCTGAGGTAGCAACTTTTAGGACAAAAATCTTTGATTTCACTTTGGTTATACGTTTGAATTGATTGGAAAAATTAAATTAAGTGGGTGCGCCAGGCCCTCTGGTCGTCAATATAATTTATTGTTAATTACTGTTGTACGCATGCAGTAGCGTAGCTAGGGGGGGGGGGGCAAATGGTGCTATAGCCTACCCCATTGGCCTGAAAAGTATGCAAAATAGCATGTTTTTAGCAGTTTTGAGGTTGATTTTTGCTCTAAAAACGAAAATAGCCCCCCCCAAACGAAAAAAGCCTTCCCAAAGTTCGTGAGATGCGAAGTAGAAGTGGGTGTCAGGGCACTTGAAGACCTTTTTTTTTTTGGAGATCACCTGATTTTGGACAGAAAAAGGCTCTGAATTTCGGCGAAGACCTTTTTTTTTTTCTTTGAAGATCGCTTGTTTTTGGACAGAAAAACACTTTGATTTTGCCTCAATCCAATTCGAGCCAAATAAAAATTAGGATCAAGTTCGTTTACGGTTGAAGCAAACTTCAAAAAAAGCCCCCCCCCCCCCTCTTTCCGAAATCCTGGCTGCGCGACTGTACGCGTGTACTGTTGTGCACAAAAATGCTACAGAAGAATCTAAAAATGAAGAAACAAGGCTTTTTCGTGAAATTTTTGTCATTGGTGGCATTTCGATTGAGGGGGCCCGGGCTCCCTGAGCCACCCCCTTGCCTACGGCAATGATTTTGAGATATGATGGCGCCCTTAAGTTTATTAATAAAGAAAAACATTCAAGCAAAATTAAAATAACTTCTTTTCCGAAACGTGGAGGACTCGAGTCAAATCACTTGACAGTTTTTTTTACAGGACGTCAAACAGGAAACTTTGAAGATAAATTTTTATGGTCTTTGGCTTAACCCGACCGAGAATTACATCCGAGTCTACCGTTTCAGCAGCAAACGCTCAAAATAATATTATCAACATTCAACAAAATTCACTGCTTAGCAGTTGCATATTCGTTTGTTTTTTTTTTTTGGCCCAAGATTGGTTGGGTGAAACTTCTAAGAATTGTATGACATTATTATGACGTGGACACGTGGTCGTCATAATTATTACTTACTTTTGTACGCATAAATCCTAAATTAAAAAAAAAACCCTGCAATTCCGGACAAGGACAACATACTAGCTTTGCTATCATTATTTTTACCATTGGTAATATTTTAATTGGGAGGTTTGCATTATCGCCTGTGTTATAGCGTTAAAGTTTATAATAACGTTCAACGAGGGCCTGGGTTGCAGCTTTTAGGATAAAACTCTTCGATTTCTCACAGGTTTTGCTTATACATTGTTAAAAATTTGAATTAAAGGGCTCCTTGATCGTCAGTCAGGGGCTCCGAGACCACCTGGTCGTCAGTTAGGGGTCCCGGGGCCCCCTGGTTGTTAATTATGGGCCTTGGAGCCTCCTGGTTGTCAGTTTGGGTCCCAGGGGCCCCCTGGTTTTTAATTAGGAGCTCTGGGGGCCCCTGTTTGTCAGTTCGGGGTCCCGAGACCGCTTGTTGCTCGTTAGGAGCCCCGGGCCTCCTGGTTGTTATTTAGAAGCCCTAGGGCCCCGTGGTTTTATTGCTATGTGGTCTTTTTGTGTTTTGGAAGTTACATTTTACAGTTTAATATAATTTCAAGATAAAAATACAGTAGAACCTCACCTAACGGGCACCTCAATACAGTGGACACCTCATGATAATGGACAATTTCTTCATGTACAGAATTCTCCTAAGCCATTAACTAGTATTCTTAACCTAATACTCTGGACACCTCATTATTCAGGACAACGGACAGTTGATTTGGAAAAATGTTCGTCGCAACCTAACCTATTATGGACAGTGCTGGTGACAAAATGCTATAATTTCAAAGGTTGTTTGTGGTAAACTCATTAAACATTAACAATTACTTGTATAGCATAATTTTTCGACAATTTGTTAATTAAACAATGCCAATTTTAATCAAACTTAAACCTTTTTATTTAGTAGGCTATAAGGTAAATAAGCTAGTAGAATAATTTGAGCTGCTCAAGTGAGAAATCCCCATGTTTTAAAAATACACGAGATCGCGAAAGACATTGTAGAAAGAGAGAGAAAAGAGATGGCACTTAGCAAAAGCAGACAAACAAGACGTGAACTTTCCCTAGGAGACTACTGTAGGCCGATAAGAGAGATAGAGAGTGGTGGAAAATCCTACCTGCAAAGAGCTAGCTAAAATCTTCAGCATTGGAAAGTCTCAAGTGTCGCAGATTATGAAAAGAAAGGCATAGTACCTAAAGGCGTATGAAGAAAATGCCCCTGCTGACAGAAAGCGAGTCAGTGAGATGGCGATACTGTAATAGATGTGCTTGTATTAGTACAATTGTAAAAGTCTTAATAAAATGCAGTACTACTGTACAGTATATTGCACCGTACATGTTAAATTTGGTTTGAATCTGCTGTACCGTTATTTACTCCATGGTTAAGTGATCTCAAACTAAAGGTATAGGCAGGGCCTACGAGAGGGGGTTCAGGGGGTACATCGTACCCGGACCCAGGCTTAGGGGGGCCCCGGACTCAGGGGGCCCGGAAGAGTTCATCAGGTGCACGCGTCAAGTTTTGGTGTCGCACCCAGTGGTGTAGGCTTATGTGTTGGACTGAAGTTTGGGGGAAAAATGGGACTGAATTGTCTTTTCTGCTCTTCACCTAATTTTGGGCAAAAAATGGGACTGAAGACCTTCCATTTTGGGCAAAAAGTCAGAATAACTAATTTTGCACAAGTTTGGGGGCCCGGAATCGATGTTCGTACCCCCTGGAAAAATTTCTCTCTGAGGCTGGGTAGGCCTATAGGATATCGTATTGTATAATTACGATTCCCAAGGAATCTTTTTTTCACTACCGTACAGAGGCCATTGGTGTCCATTAAAAATTGATTTTCAATACAACGGACACCTCAGAATTACGGACTGCTGAGCTAAGTCCCAAGGGTGTCCGTAATAGTGAGATTCTACTGTAGATGCAAATGCACAAACAAAGCTGCTATGGAAAAATCTTGGGAAATTGCAAACTGCGATAATTAATAGACCAATGAGGCTGTAGCTTATTATTTGCCCCAAAAAAAGAGCTTCTTCGCTTTTTCTTGGATAGATCTCGTGCTAATACGCAACAAGTATACCAGTACGATGAATAAATGAAAGCTTAACGAAAGTTAATTTAGCCCGTTAACATGAAAAAACTTCTTACCGAATTAACAAGTGAATGAAAAAGTTAGCTTTATTTGTTATTGACGGATTAACGATTAACGAGTTTGTGCCCATCTATGGTTTAAACATATTTTAGATTTGACCTGAAGTAAGGGGGTAGGGCAGCCGAAGGTGCAAAGCAAAATAATTTTTTGAAATGACCTCTGAATTTTAGGAATTTAGTTATTCACGTGGCTTTGAACAAGGCGAAATGTGATTGAAATGGCGTTAAAATTTCTTTTTTTTGCTACAAAATTGCAAAAATAGCTCTGCCCCAAGTCACTAGATATTTAGTGACTATACCCCGTCTGTGGCACGCTTGATTTGCATCAGTTAGTTCAGCACAAGGGCTAAATCAGGCGCAGTTTTTGCGCAAAAAAATTTATTTTTGGTTCACCTCTCTAAACAAAATCCTGGTTGCATATCTGGTAGCACTCACAGCAGTAAATGATTTTTCAAACGATTTTCGGCCACTGACAAAACGAGCTAAGCAACGCTGTGGGCCTCATTTTAAAATTGAGCATAATTGGAGTTGTGCAAGTTCGCAAGATCAGCTTTTATACGCAAATTTTAGAGCCCCTCCACGTTTGGCTAGTGCCTCCTCACCAGGATTGCCGATCTTTATTGAACATTGGGGGGTTATATCAAAATATTAAATTATTGGGGGGATATATCCCCCCAGGTTTCGGCACCCCTGCCCCTCACTTTGTTTGCTCTGGCGACGGCATTGCTGCTAACACGTAAAACTTCACAATGGTGTCTAGTCATTTTAAAAGCTATTACTTGGGAATTATTAAACAAAAGAATTATCACCAAAAACTAAGCAAAATGCAGTTATCTTAAGCATAGGCGTAGCCAGGGGGGGCCCAGGGGGCCCGGCCACCCCCCCCCCCAATCAAAATACCACTAACGACAAAAAGTTATGACAACATAGCCTGGCGATGTTTAGTTGCAGTTTTTTTTTCAGTAATAACGCACACAACAGTAATTAACAATAATATTAATGACAACAAGTGAGTCCCGGGGCCCCCAACTAACAACCAGGGGGGCCTTACTAACAACTAGGGGGCCCTGGAATCCTTAACCGACAACCAGGGGGTTCGGGACCCCTAAATGAAAAACCAGGGGGCCCATAACTGACGACCAGGGGCCCTAACTAACAACCAAGGGACCTTAACCAACAACCAGGGGGCCCCTTAACTGACAACCAGGGGGGCCCAGGCCCCTAACCGACAACCAGGGGGCCCCAGGGCTCCTAACCAACAACCAGGGGGTCCCGTAGTGCCTAACTGACGACCATGGGGCCCCGGGGCCCCTAACTCACAACCAGGGAGCCCCAGGGCCCTAACTAACAACCAGGGGGCCCCTAACCAACAACCAGGGGGCCAGGAGCCCCCTAACCGACAACGAGGGGCCCTGGGGCCCTCCTAATTGACGACCAGGGGTCCCCAGGGCCCCTGACCAACAACCAAGGGGTCCTTGAGTCCCTAACTGACCACCAGGGGGCCCCGGGGCCCCTAACTCACGACCAGGGAGTCCCAGGGCCCCTAATTAACAACCAGGGGGCCTTGGCTCCTAACCGACAAGCAAGGGGCTACGGGGCCTCTAACTGGCAACCAAGGAGCCCAAGGGCCCCTAACTGACGACCAAGGTTTCCGGGCCAGGGGCCCCTTAATGCAAATTTTTAACAATTTATATGCAAAACCTGTGAGAAATCTAAGAGTTTTGACCTAAAAGTTGCCACCCCAGGCCCTCGTTTAACGTTATTATAAACTTAATTATTTACTGCCAAAGTATTGCAGGAGGCAATGTTCGTTACTTCCCCCTATAATAGACCAATCACTTACAATTAAAATTTTACACCATAATGCAAGATTCTAAGCGCGTTTTGGGATTAAATTGCAAAAAGAGGATTGAACAACTAAATTTTTTCGATTGGCTTTGAAATGTTAAAAATCTAGTTCTTTGAAATGGCTCTGAACTCGTGCGAAATGTGATCCAATGGGATTTAAATAGCTTTTTTTTCCAAAAACTTACAAAAATCGGCCAGCGGCGGGGGGCTGTGCCCCCAGACCCCCATAGCCATCGGCAGCTGGGGGCTCTGCCTCCAGACCCCCGTCTCTGATACGTTTGAGTACACAAGCTTACTCAGCACGTCTTCCAAGTTAGACTTTTACACTTTTCAAGAATTAGTTTTCGCCCTCTCCCTTTACCAAAATCCTGGAAAAGCGCTGTTATCGCACCGAGCTTTTTTATTTTAATTATCTGTCGTTGTTGGGCCTCGAACACATTTATATTTCCTATTTTCTGCAGCAACCAAAAAAAAGCGTTTGCCTGCAGCTTCTGCGCACTTTACTTTGCTTTGTTTTTCGCAGTTTTAGAAAATCATTTTTTCACGTTTTTGCACGGTTGCTAATTACGTTATAGCACCGAACTACATGTTGTTCATTTTGGATTTTTGTTATCTGGCGGTTGGACGTATTTTTTTACAAGAGAAGACTTCGCGGTATTTCTGTTTTATTTTACTTTTCCGGGATACTTTTGATTGTTTTTTTGCCGCGCTGATTTGAGTTAATTACCCAATAAATTTTGATTAAGTTCTTTTTTGTTGAAGTAATTGTCAGAGTCGGAGCGGTGAAGTCCTGGAAGCTCCTTCCAGGACACCTGCAACCACTAGTTACAGCTCATTCTGTAACATAAGAAAAACAATCATCTTTTCCGAAGAATCAACCCCATTCGGGAATTGAATTGCAGTACCAGTGGTTATTCCTTGGTACCTTTCTGCTTGGACCCCTGCATCAGCTGAGCTGCCATCAGCGCTCGCTGTACCTTCGTCGATTGCTGATTTGAACTTGCAACCATCCTTGCTGTCATTCGGTTGAGTTGTGGATTCTGGTTCCAGCACCTTCTTTTCGTCGTCATTCAACGATTCAACTTTACCTGCTTTCTTCGAGTTGCGATACCAGCGCTCATCTTTACCGTGAATCGTTGAGTTGGCATTTTCCGTTGGTTGTTGGCTGCTTCGAGTCGCATTCAATCTCCTATCTGCTGGTCCATCTCATTAATCGTCATCTTTTCATTCGTGGTCGTTCGCTTCGTGCCTTTTCTGTTCAAGCAAGAAATCCGTTTTTCCATTCAATCGTCGGACTGCAACTTGAATTTTTAAATTTGTTCATCGGACAATACTTTGTACCAAAACGGTGAAGAAATTCTTTGAATTGCGTAAGTTTATGCTTTATTGTATCGTATTGTGTTTAATTTATTGTATATTTTGTGAGATTGTTCCTTCCCTCTTATCTCCAAAATGTCAAATACTAATAAGAGTGAAAGTAATTTACCTGCTGACGCTAAGTGTGAGGAGAACGACCAGGTCGAATCTCCAAATTTGATTGACCGTGCCAGTCATTCAAACCTATTACCTGATTGTGGTAATCCTAGGAAAGTAAGGGAAAACCCCGCTGTCCAGGCTACCCCGGAAAACGTACCCCGCAAACTGCTTACCATGCATCGCAAGTTAATGGTCGATATAAAACGTAGTCGCGGAGCTCTTTTAAAATGTAAAGCTAAGGCGCAGTTAGATCAGGAATCCAGTAAAATTTCTGTGATAACTAGGACTCATGATAATTTCATATGCGCAGTAAAAGAACTTTAAGAAGACGATCTTTTAAAAGATTTGTCTTCTGACGTTACTAAATGCCTGCAAAAATGCCTTGACTTGTATAATGAATGCTGCTCGCGTATTTGCGATAAATCTGATGATAAAACTTGCGAAGTCTCTGACACTAGCGAGGAGGAGACTGATCCCGAACCGTGCGATAGCGTCTCGCAAGTCGATAGTCGCTATAGTGCTACTTCCAGCAAATCTTCAGTTGTAAAACGTATCGAATTGCAAAAGAAGCGTGCTGAACTTGAAAACATGCAAGAACTCGCAAAAGCTCGTAAAATGCGGAAGTTGGCTGAAGCCGAAGCTGATGAAGCGGAAGCCCTAGCCAAAGTACGCTTGGAAATGGTCAATATTGAAGCCGAGGAACAGCTGCTTGCTTGTTCTGAAAGTGGGTCTTCAATTGTTGCTCCATCTAAAACCTCTAAAGCTGAATCTGTGCTTCGACGACGAGTTGGCTCGGAAAATCTCGCAAAACCAAATACCACTAATCGTGTAGATTCCGCTATTAAAATCGAGCGTTTTCCTGAATTTAATTTTGATACACATTTGAGTGCGAAAACGCCTCGTTTTATGCCTGTTAAACTTGATCGGACCTTAACTAAACCTAAACTTGCTATAAATCGCATTAATGATTCTACTAATCGAGTTAATGCTTGGTTAAATGACGAGACGCGTCAGGATGCTTCCGTAGGAATCGAACCGGAGACCGTTGCGCCAAGAATTGTGCAAGAAACTAAGTATCCTAATCGCGGAGTTGCGAAGGTGCCAGAATCGGCTTCTGGAAACGCTGACCGTGAAACTAGTGCACCTTTCCAATCTCAAACTTGCAATCGGGCCAAACAAACGCTTTCAATTGATAACCAAGATGTTAATTTGCTCACCTATCTTGATCGTCAAGGCAGGAACGAGTACATTACACTTGCTTCGCAAATTGCTTATGACGGTAACAATATTGCTTTCGTTTTTTACGAAAACCAAATTCGACGGCTTATGGAGGAGAGTCCCTTTGAGGAACGTAAACTCGAGGTGTTGCGAGCATCTTGCGTTGGACAACCACGTGAGATGGTTAACTTGTTCTGTGCACCTATGAAAAGCATGTCTACCTCGGAGCGTATCGAAAAGGCTTTAAGCCGTTTGCGGCAAAGATACGGAGTTACGGCTGGATTTACTTCGGAACCTAAAGTTAAAGCCGTGCGTCACGGCCCTAAAGTTTCGTTTAACTCGGCGTCACTGAAGATGTTTAATGAGGATTTAAATACCTTCGAAGTTTTTGCTTACGCCCATGACGAACCGGGAAAGCTTTCTGGCCAACTCCTGCTAGATACAGCGGGTCGTTTGCCCATCATTTTAAAACGTAGGTACCTGGACTATCTTGACAAATTGGGATTGGATATGAGTCAACCTGGGTTTGAGTCCCTACGTAAATTTATTCTTCATGAGATTGCTATGATGGCCTCAGAATATGCACAGGCTTTCTTTAAACAGGAGGAAAAGGAGGGGCCACGTGATTCCGGGACCGGTTCTAAAGATTTCCGAGTGCGTCAGGTGGGCATTAAGGTGGATAATCGAGACCGGGACCGGAGCTCTACTGGGACCACTTCTGATACTCCCAGAACCAGTTCACGTAAAACTAGTGCTTCTAAGCCCTCATATGGCGCTAATGATAAACCTAAACCGCCGCCTATATGCTTCGTGTGCTCCAAACCGGACTCCAAGCATTTTTTAATGGATTGTGAAATTTTTAATGACCTTTCACCTAAAAGTAGACGCCAAACGGTTATCGAAGCCAAGCGGTGCTTAAACTGCCTATCTTTAGATCATATAGTGCGTAATTGTCCCCGCTCTACTAAATGTCGTAAATGCGGACCGCGCTCTCAAAATAAACATGCAACCGCGTTGCACGAATGCTTTATTTCTCCAAACACTGGGGCCGCGGATAAAGGCAGCGATGAACCTGGCTCTAAAAATGAAACTACGCA
The DNA here is from genome assembly GCA_963965965.1 of Trididemnum nubilum. NCBI lineage: Eukaryota > Metazoa > Chordata > Ascidiacea > Aplousobranchia > Didemnidae > Trididemnum > Trididemnum nubilum. The sequence goes on along the minus strand of OZ014481.1, from coordinate 30,784,744 downwards.
AAATGAACGTAATGAAAGAGTTGTTTTGAAAGCAAACTCTTCGGACAAACGTGTGATCCTGCTTCGTACTAGCGCTGTTAAAATTGTTAACCCCACTTCGGGCAGGTCGTCTCTTGTCTATGCCCAACATGACACGGGTTCTCAAGTGACACTTATTTCTGATAACTTGAAAACTGAACTTGGTTCAGAGACCGTTCCTGAACCTTCGATAACTATTCGCACCCTTGGTGATAAAACTGTACCTGTTGAGGGTCGCACTAACTTTAAACTTCAATCTCTTTATAATGGTGAAGAGTTCAATGTTAAAGATGCACTGGTTGTTCCTCAATTTTCGGACGATGCCCATACTCTGCCACATGCTGTGGACACTAGTACGCTGGAACACTTCGAAGGGGTTCATATTCCGGTTGCACCGGGTCGGAGACGTGTTGATGTTCTGATTGGTCAGTCAGACAAATCTTTGTTGACTGTCCTTGAGGAGCGCGAAGGCATGGATCCGGAGGAGCCGAATTATGTCCTCACGCAACTGGGGCCCATTGCTAGTGGGGGCAGAGTGTGTAGTCGCTTAAATTCTTCAAATTGCTTGTCCACTATGCGGATTAATGTCTGTTCGCCGGTAAATGCTAACTGCGAATGTGCTAAACTAAAGAAAGAAAATGTTGCGTTAAAACAGTCAATCCGCGAATATGAGCTTCAGGACGAAATGATACAGCCATCGAGGAACGATGAGCTTGCTCATAAACTGATTGAATCTGATATCAAGGTGAAAGACGCCAGGTACGAAATTCCGGTACCCTTTAACTTGGAAAAACTTCAAACGTTACCTAACAATTACGAGAACGCATTAAATAGAACCTTGTCACTACGTAAAACCGCGTTGCGTAATTCTCAGCTGCAACAAACACTTGTTGACACCTTTTCTGAGTTGATTTGTAAGAAATGGATTGAACCTATTGAGGATTTGTCATCTTGTGTTGAACCTACGTGGTATTTGCCCTTTTTTGTGACAAAGTCTGCTAAACCCAGAGTGGTATACGATGGTGCGGCTGCAGTTCAAGGTATGTCATTGAATCAAGCTGTTTTTGCTGGTGAAAATTTATTGAATAATCTAGTTGAGGTTTTGACTCGGTTTCGTCTTGGTAAATTTGCCTGCGTGGCCGATTTAAGCAAATGTTTTTTCCAAATTCAAATTCCTCCTAGTCAGCGAAACCTTTTTCGATTAATTTGGTTTAAGGATAATGATGTAAAAACTGGTGATGTTCAAGTTTACCGTTTTACAAGACACGTCTGGGGGATAAACTCCAGTCCTTTTGTTGCTTTACTTGCTATTAAACGCTTAATAGAGGAAAACCCTGTTAATGCTTCTTTGTTAACTTTGAATGCTGTAGAATACAATCGTTACATGGATGAGGTATTGCTTGCCAACAATTCGTTGGAAAATCTTAAACTGATTGTTAAAGAAGGACTTGACCTATTTAGTAGTCGTGGGTTTAAACTACGAAAATGGGTGGCTAACTGTCATGCTAAAGAAATTTTGTCTTGTGTGCCTCAATGTGATTTGGCGACAGGTGTTACTGAGGTTGATCTTGGGTCTGATCCCCTCCCCGATTCTAAGACACTAGGCTTAACCTGGGATCCTGAAAATGATAAATTTCGTGTTACTATCAAGGAATTTTCCAACGCTGCTACCAGGCGAGAAATGTCTAGTCAACTTGCTAGCCAGTTCGATCCTCTAGGCATGGCCTCACCTTACCTGCTTTGGGGTAAATTGATATTGCAAAAGGTAGCTACTTCGGGTGTTGATTGGGACGAGACTCTCTCTGTCGACATTCAAGATTCTTGGAAAAAGTGGTTAGGTACTTTAAGTCTAATAAATAATTTTTCTATACCTCGGAATTGTTTACCTGATCTTGAATTTGATTTTGCTGTGGCTAAGTTTCAATTGCATGGTTTTTGTGACGCTTCTGACTCGGCCTTTTCTTGTGTAATTTATCTTCGATGTTTGGTTAATGATAAACCTTCTGTAAGTTTTGTTCTAGGAAAATCTAGAGTGGTTTTAAAACAACAGGCAAATTGGATAATTTCTAGAAAGGAACTGGAAGCTGCGAAATTGTGCAGCGATCTAATGTTACAGGCTAAAGAGTCTTTGCGTCATTTTAATTGTTCTTTACATTTTTGGACTGATTCTCGGGTAGTCCTTGGCTGGATTACTAATGCGGATCTGCATCTCGCTCGCTTTGTGAAACGTCGGGTGGATAAGATAGTTCGAGTTGCTCCTGCTTCGGCGTGGAACTACATTCATACCACACAGAACCCGGCCGATGTTGGTACTCGTAGTGCTGCTTGCAGGAACCCAGACTCTGTACGTTTGTGGTTGGAGGGACCTGGTTGCCTGTTGCAGGTACGGGTTGACGTTCAGACCTCCGACTCGAGCGCTGTCGTTCGTGTGAGTGTTGTGAGTGGTTTGTCTGTTGAAGAGGAGGGCGAGTGCGGGTTGGATAAGCTCATTGCCACGTCACGAGATCTGTATACGTTGAAAAAACGTCTTGCTTATCTTATGGCTTTCGCGGAGTTTGTCGTAGCAAAATTCAAAAAGATAAACTTTCAAAAACCGGACTTAAACGCTACATATTTAGATCACGCGCTTGTCAAGACTGTGAAGTATGTGCAGGGGCGATGCTTCGGGGCCGCAGTCGATTCGCTCCGCAGGGGCTCGCCTGATGGTTTCGACGCTATTTTGCGACGTCTTAATGAAAAGCGTTGCGACCCGGAGAGTACAAGACGGATTAATGAACTTAAAACGTTAAGAAATTTACGGCCTTGCGTCGGTCAAGACTCTCTCTTTCGCATCGATGGACGTTTGGAAAATGCTGAGCTTCCTATCGATGCAAAGCATCCTATAATTTTACCTGGCAGGCATGCCTTGACGCGCTTGATTGTCCTCGACGCGCATGAGAATGCAGGACATGCAGGCCCTTCCTACACGCTTATGAAAACCCGCCAACGCTTCTGGCTAATCCACGGAATTTCGAGCATAAAACATTATATTGCGGAATGTGCTAGCTGCTGTCTTTATAAAGCAAAACCGATAAGACAATTAATGGCAGATTTGCCTGTTTGCAGGCTTACTGCATGCAACAAACCGTTTAAATACTGCGGATTGGACTATTTGGGCCCTGTTCGCTACAGACAAAACCGTAGTGAATGCAAAGCGTGGGGTTTGTTATTCGTTTGCATGTGTACCCGCTGTATTCACGTCGAGTTGGTAACTAGTCTCGACTTAAACAATTTTCTTTTGGCCTTTACTAGATTTACTAATTGGCGCGGAGCGGTTGATACAATTTATTCAGATAACGCTTCTACCTTCTGTGCTGCTTCCGATCATTTGCCTAAATTACTCAGTTCTACGGAGTTTCATAATGCCATGCGTAAATCTAACATTATTTGGCGTAAGATCCCTCCCTATGCGCCCAGTCAAGGAGGTAGCTGGGAGAGCATGGTTAAATTATTTAAGACGGCTCTACATCGCGTTTTGCAAAATACACGACGCATGCCTTCTCTCATCGAATTGCAAACCTTTTTCTCGGATGCAGCACGTATAGTAAACGACCGTCCTTTAACCACGTTAAGTGATCAACCTAATGACTTGGCTCCTATTTCTCCCTCATCCTTTTTGGGGCAAGAGCTGGCACCGAACACGCCCTTGGGTGAGTGTCACGACACAGGGGATCTTCGTAGGGATTATTTGTACAATTCTAACTTGGCCCATCGTTTTTGGCTTGGGTGGATGCAGTCCTATCTTCCCTCTTTACAGGGACAAAACAAATGGAGGGTCCTACAAAAAAACTTAACTGTGGGACAATTAGTTCTTGTGGGCGATGCGGAAGACGTAACTTACAGGGGTGCTTACCGTTTGGGACGGATCCACTCCCTTCATCCACACATACGTAGGGGCAAGGAAATTATTCGCCGGGCTACTGTGGCTGTCCTGGGTAAGAACACGGTTGGGGACCCTGGAAAGATAGAGTATGTTCTTCGGGACTTGTCAAAAATCGCTCCTGTGTAGTGTGTTTTATCGTGTTGTTTTGTTCGTATGTCGTACTTTTAATTTATCGTTCATACTCGCCAGCTTATTAATGTAACGCCGTAATAAAAACTGTTATTTTATTTTAATTATACTACCGTTCCTCTTTCCGCCAGATTGTGTTTACTATTTGATCGCTTTCACCCGCATTTATTGCTTTATTATTATTGCCTTATTTGTCCACTCATGATTTTTGTATTTGGAAGTTTTCCTTTTTTCGGTGCTTTCACTTGTTCATGTTTTGTTGAAACTTCTTTATGTTTCTGTTTCAAGGGGCCGCTTATGTTATCGCACCGAGCTTTTTTATTTTAATTATCTGTCGTTGTTGGGCCTCGAACACATTTATATTTCCTATTTTCTGCAGCAACCAAAAAAAAGCGTTTGCCTGCAGCTTCTGCGCACTTTACTTTGCTTTGTTTTTCGCAGTTTTAGAAAATCATTTTTTCACGTTTTTGCACGGTTGCTAATTACGTTATAGCACCGAACTACATGTTGTTCATTTTGGATTTTTGTTATCTGGCGGTTGGACGTATTTTTTTACAAGAGAAGACTTCGCGGTATTTCTGTTTTATTTTACTTTTCCGGGATACTTTTGATTGCTTTTTTGCCGCGCTGATTTGAGTTAATTACCCAATAAATTTTGATTAAGTTCTTTTTTGTTGAAGTAATTGTCAGAGTTGGAGCGGTGAAGTCCTGGAAGCTCCTTCCAGGACACCTGCAACCACTAGTTACAGCTCATTCTGTAACAAGCGCCATCAGGCTACGGCTTCAGATCTTCCATTCTACGATATCTTTGCCCCACAAAAAATTACTTTTTCGAAAATTTATGATGACGTCATTGCGTGTGATTTGTGGTTTGGGCCCCCCCCAATCAAAAATCCTGGCTACGCCTATGATCTTAAGCACTTTCGCGTTTATATTATGGAAAATTTGCAGGCCTTAAATAATTTTTAAAAAATTGTGATTTTATAGTCCTTGGCTTTGGCCTCGACCATTCCCGTCCTTGCCCTCGAGAGCAACTGCCCTCGAATAGTCGGTCCTTGGCCTTGGATTTTGTTTTTGAGAACTTGGCCTCAAACGTTGGGTCCTCGACTCCACCTCTGTTGCATTAAAAAAAAATTGACTTCACGTCCAATAGCACGCTAAACGATAACGTTGTAGGTCAAAAAATATATTGCAATGCGGCCAGTGGCATTGCTAAGGATGGTGGCACCCGGGGCAGGATTTCGTAGTGGCACCCTTTTTCGGTCCAAAAATAGATGAAGACCAAACAAAAGAAAAAAAAAAACGTCTTCGCCGCAAACCCAGCGTGTTTTCGGTCCAAATGAGGATAGGGATCAAACAAAATGAAAAAAGAAAGTTATTCACCACAAATCGGTGGGGTTATGGTTTCACATCATAATATGGTGTAACCCCAAATGGTGACACCCGGGGCGGGCCGCCCCCCCAAGTAACGCCACTGACTGCGAAAACCAAATCAAAGAATCTGAATCAAATAAACAAACAATGCCCAAAATATTTCGGAAGGCAGTGTCTGCTCTTGGTAAGTGACATTCGGTAATTGTTTGTCTTGATCCAATTCAATGATTTAGTTGCTGTATTGCAAAATATTACCATGGATTTACCACATTTACTTAAAATATTACCAAGGAAATGCAAAGTACTACCAGGGATATACTTCATCAGTAATATTCCTGATATTACGTGACTAGCATGCTACTACACGTGCAGTCAATTTTTTCGACTGGATTCAAATGCAACTGAAAAGCGGATCTTGCGGATTATAAACTAACGTTTTTTTTTTGTTATCACGTGACTTCATTCCGCGGGTAATTTAACCTTTCGCGCCTTTGGTATTGTTATACTAAGGTCGATTAATTTCTCAGCCGCTAAGGGTTAGGATTTATTTCAATAGCTTACGGTATTTGTTGGCTTGAAAGATAGCGTGCATCATTGAAAGAAGCAGATAACAATGCAAGTTTAGCTTATGCAACTTTTTTAGGTAAGTCCTCTTTTGTGAAACTATTTACAACGAACAAACAAGCGGTTTATTTTTGTTCATAAATAGGCCTACCCTTGCAAACAGCACTAAAACATACCGGTAACATAAACTCTAAATTTGGGTCAAAAGTATTGATGATAGGAGGTTACGAAAAGATCTTAGGTCATCTAATCAAGCAACCACCCAGATTTTGTTGTAGGTACCAGTGGTGTATCTCGATATCTGTCAGGCCAGGTGCGTAGCTAGGATTTTGTAAAGGAAGACTTTATTTCACCAGAAATTTTTATCTAGTTTTTTAATAAGGCTCTTGCTAAGGTTACGTGACCGTAATTTTCGTTTTCAGAATTAAAAGTTATGTGACCACTTTTGCTGTTCAAATTACCGGTAGGCCTACTATCTCTCAAGCTGGCATCGCTGCCCTAACCCTAGCCCTAACTCTAACCCTAACCCTAACATCGCTGCCCGAACCCTAACTCAAATAATAAGATTTTAGAGAAAAAAAAAGATTATGTAGCAAAATAGCTCTCTAGCGCTATTTTTAAAAAGCGTGTCGAGCAGGAATCGATATTCCAACCCTTGGCACTGCTGCCAAGCGCATCAACCACTACGCCATCAGGGCTTCGAATTCGATTTGTCAAAGTGCTGTATTTAAATCGAATCAATGCAAAAAATTCTCACATAGCTTTTAATTCCTAAAAACAAAAATTACGGTCACGTAACCTTAGCCACTACCTTTTTATTAATTCTGACTCAAATCTAACACAAACTCAAATGCTTACTCTAAAACTATTCCCAAATCGAACCCTAACCCAAGCCCTAACCTAATTCTCATCTTAACCCCTGTAAAAGCAAATGAAAAAAGCGCTGATGAATATTTCTCATTCTTGTTTTATTCTCTTTAAGTTGAAAATTTTCGGTGAAATAGTCACTACCTTTTGTAAAGGGGGAGGGGAGGGGCGTTTTTGCAAGGTTGAGACAACTGTAACGTGTAAGTGACCTTGACCCAAATTTTCATTGTTCTTGAATCAGATTGAGGCGTTTTTTTTGCCCAAATTCAAAATTTCCGCCCAAAAACAGGTGACCTCAAAAAAAAAAAAAGGTCTTTGCCGAAATTGAGACAGATTTTTCGGCCAAAATCAGAAATTTAAACAGATTTTCCGCCCAAACACAGGTGGTCTCCAAGAAAAAAAAGCTCTTCACTGAAATTAAAACGGATTTTCCGGATGAAATCACAAATTCAAACGGTTCTTCTGGCCGAATCACGGCAACTCCTTCGCATGTTTGGCTCCCAAACCCCTATGGTGGGGGCTGTTTTCATTTTTTGAGCAAAAATCGGCCTCAAAAGCATTTAAAACGTGCAATTTTGCATACTTTACCTGCCAATGGGGGGTGGAGGGGGCTTGAGCCCCACCCACCCCCCTGGCTACCCTAGGCCTACTGTGTTAGGCTTTGCAGTAGCTTAGCCTAAAGTATTTAATTAAAAAGGATTTGAAAAAATACTGGAGAAAAATGAGTATCATTATTAATTAAACAAACTACTGTAAGGTTGAGTTGTTTGGTTAGTTGTCATTGTTCATACGTGGTAAAGTGATACCAGTATCAAATGCACAATACTGTATATTTTCCAAAAACCTTAATACTGGTACCAATATGAGAGATTTTAATATCAGATATGATCTGTAATTAGGAATAACGTTCCATATTTTGGCACCCTTTCAGCTTGTATTTGATTAAGCATTGGTATTTGGACAGTCAAAAACAAGGAAGGTTTAGCCTAGTTATAATTTTTGATTTGATGATCTGGTGTCTTTGAACTTTAGAGGCAACAAAACTTACCGTAATATGCTAAAATACTGTAGCTACTAAATTTAAAGTTGCGTCGCTAACGAATAGGCCTACCGGTACCAGCATCTGATATTGCAGTTGGCGTATAGTATTTGTATTGGTGCATAAGTTTTTTTAGGCATATTCAATTTGATATGTGTACAAACTTTTAAAATGTGAAGTTTAATGTGATATAATATACTGTATATTCTGTAACTCTTTCATTCCATTTGCCTACGCCAATACACCAATGCCTAAAACTCAATTTTAGAGTACTATTAAAAATTTACCGGTACTATTACAGATCAGCTTGGAGTTTAGTTTACTGTAGGTTAGGTGCTTAAGTAAACCTTTTGCATCAGTATAGCCTACTGGGAAATAAACTTATCGGCCAGTCAGAATAAGCATGCTACTTTTATTTGTTTGTTGTAAACCTATTTTAGATTTTGTACTTAATATCATCAGATATTTAACACAGTTTGTACTGTATTGGACATTCTTATATCTGACATGAATAGGTTCAATTGCAAATTTAATCAGTACATACTACACTGCACTCTAGAAGTGTGGAAGTTGTAACTACAGTAACTCTGAACTGAGTAAGTTTGCAACAGCTGAAAATAGTCATGTTTGGCACAGGGCAAGTTTATGGTTGCGATTCACCTACCACTTAATTTTGTCATTTGTAAGCTGGATTTGGAGTTGATTTAGAAATCTGAAATTGGGTGACTCAAGTTTGGCTGTTCAGTAGGCTTAGTCAATTTTGGCTTGTCGGTAATCCAAGTGGTCTGGTGGTGGAGTCAGTAACACTTGGGTGGTTTTGGCCAAAGGGTTTAAATATTGATAACCCAGCTTACACTATACAGTGTTAATGCCATGGTGATAGTTGTTTCAAAACTTTAATTTCTTGGGAGGTTGTTGCTGAAGCATCATTGTCTTTTTTAGTATTGTACTTCGTAATTGAATTGCTATGTTACCTTATGGCCAGTGTTTCCATTAAGCCAATTTTTTTCCGCGAATCAGCGATTTGTTGGAACAAGGGCAAATAATTTTTGGCAATATGGTAACCATAGCTTTAGAAAATTCAACAACTTTGTGGAAATATGACATGTGGTATACTTTATTAACGAATTGGTACAAAATTTAGGACACATAAACATCTTTTTAGAGCATTGGACACAATTGTTTCAAAAAAGTTCGGGCACTCACCGATTAGCCTAAAAGTTAGAGGGAACACTGCTTATGGGTAGTAGGTTATGAATTTGCTGTTTAATGTTTATTTTTTATGCAACAGTTTTATTTTTTGTGGATTCTAAGCGTAATGCATAAGCCTAGTCTCAAAATTAAATAGCAATTTCTATTTGTTGATAATTTCAGATTTAACTCAAAATTTTAATTAATTGCTTGAACTAATTTTTTTTGGTGGGGGAAAATCATCTTGTTCTGTGTAGATGTATTTCTTGTGCTTTTTCCCAACAAAATCTGCCGTATTTATTTTAGTATTAGTTGCACTGGTATATAAGTCGCACCCCCAATTTTGACACGAAAAAATAGTACAAATGTTTTTTAAACATCATTTTTCATTGCAATCGCATGAGGCACATTAAAACCCATCAAACGTCAAAGTCATCGCTGATGTCACTGTCCTCAAATCTAATATCAAATGTACAGCTGCAAGGTACATGAGCATTTATACATGCTCATTATGGCACAGTGATGCAGTGCATATGATGCAACGTTACGTTAATTACATCGAAGGCGATAACTAACACAACCGATCATAAGAAAAACAATACATAGAAAGCATAATTCGACTTGAATGAAGGCGATAACTAGTGTGATTGATTGTCAGAAAGGCAATAATGCGTAATGCATCTCGCATAGAAGGCGATAACTAACGTGATTGGTTGTGAAAAGGGCAATAGCAGGAAAGTATCTCAGAAAAATTTTCCATTGCATATGATGCACTTTATGTATTCGTGTATAAATTGCTTCTGACTTTTTGGCGATATTTTGGTGCAAAAAATACAACTTCTACTTGAATGAATGTGGTAATCCTTTAAAGTTTGAAATTTTGGTAAAGATGCCAAATGCAGGGTTTATGGATATTTTGTTAATCTTGGTTTGCACCTCTCCAGGCTGCCAAAGGTTCTCGCAAATTCTATTTCTTTTGCATTAATACTTTCATTGTATCATACCTAATATCTGATATTATTGCTTTACTTTTGCAACATAATTCATACTGTGATTCAAAGTTATCAGCAAAATTACTAAACTCTTAAGATTAATACAGATTTAAATATGGGTGCTTCATGCTGTCATTTTTTATTGATGACCATCAAGCACGGAAGTTATAAATACCAATTTTTTTAGTCTTTGGTTTGACTCAACCAGGAATCAAAACTGGATCTACTGTTTCAGTAGCAGTGTTCCCTATGGACGCCAAAAACTTTGAAATATTTGCCAGCATTTTTGCACAAATCTTTTACTAGTGCAAAATGGTGCTTTTGATTTATGAATTTACGGCGTTTTTTTTTCTTTGGAGATCTCTTCAGAATTCACTGAAAGAATTGAGTGTCTGGCGCAATGACCTTTTTTTTGAGATCATCTTTTTGGTGAATTGGCGGTTTCATGAAGCCTAAGCTACGGCATTTTCGCAAAGACTTCAGGATACTTTTGTACCTTTTCCGGCGCTTACGCAGTAGGTGAAAACTTGAGACGGAACAATATTCAGTAGGCTAGCATATGCTCTATATCTACCTGACCACTCATCTTTTTCGCTCCAGTGGCTTCCTGTGTTTCATCATAGTGAAAAAAAAATGTGAATAACACAAAATATTTTGCACAAATTTTTCACAAGTGGAATTTTTGGCATTTTGAAGTTATTTTTGGCATTTTAAAGTTTTATGCTATTGCAAAAATAATTATTTCAAGATTAAAAAAGATCTAAAACCACATTTAGCCATTAGTTGCTTCAGTTATTTAACAGTTTGAAACTGCTAAGTCCCACCATGTGGCAGTATCTGGAACTGACATAAATTGCTTTGAATCCTTATTGGAAAGCCTCCAGATTTGTCTGGCACACAGAATCACAAAATCTTGTTGCAACTTGGTGCAGAAAATGTAAAAGTAATTTTGGCATGGCTCAAAAGTCCCAAACATCGTAAAATACAGCTTGGGCAGTAAAAAACTACCCGATATTCATGATAGTCCCTTGGAGTAAAGACGTTTTAAGAAGTTTAGTTGCGGAACAAAGTAAGAGCGGGAATTTTCAAACAAACTATGTCTGCCAAATCAGCGCACTTTTTGCACTTTGATTGGCATGGTGCAAATAATAAATATGTGCTAGATTGGTGCAGAGATCCAGTGTAACGTATTTGAGCTTTCCAACCTGGCTGCAAATGACAAAAATTTCAACCTGGCTGCAAATGACAAAATTTCATGAACTGCACAAGTTGTGTCTTATAGGGTGTGTTTTTGGTTGGCTGACAGTTTCAAAAGGCTTCAACTGCAGCAATTTTACAAAGACATTACCGTACTTTTGCACCATTTTCGGCACTACTTGGAAGTAGGGGTGGGCATTTCAGAATAGTTACCTATTCCAGAATTATTTCGAATACCGTATATTACGGCATATGAAACGATCGTCAGTTGAGACGAGGTACAAAATTTGAATACAATTTTGTACATTTATCATATATTGGTTGTATAAGACTACTGCTAAATTCTTGTGTGTTTTTCTTTTAAAGAGTTACATTTGTTACGCACCAATGATATCAGTGCTATTTTCCCGTTTTATTTCCAATTTACGCATCAATGCACGGTTTGCCATTTTACCACCAAATTAGCTGAGGCAGAAAAATTGATCGTGCAGCTCCAGATTAATCAGGCGCCTGGCATTACAAAATTTTGTGCCAATTTGAAGCAGAAAACGCAAATTTTATCTGTTTTAATCGCACATGCAAATACGGTACCGATAGCGCAAAGAGCAAAATATGGTAGTGCAAAGTGTAAATAGGTAGTACAAAGTGCAAAATAGAGCAAAGTGTTAGAAAATTAAGTAAAAAATTAGGTCTAGAAAATTGGCTTATTTGCCGAAAAATACGCTATTGATGATGTTAAATAAAAATACTTTTTTAGCACATTCTTTATTGTTACGCACCAATGCATTTTTGATATAAAAAAATCTTCATGTGAAAATTAAGATATGACTTTTCTATCGGTTGTATAAGACGACTCCACTTTTTAAGGGTGGTTTTTTGCACTTTCAGTGGTGTAAAGTAACGAAATACTTTTACTTGAGTAGATTACTTAAGTATTTTTTTTCAGTAATGAGTACTTTTTGAGTAGTTTTTTTAACTACTTTTACTTAAGTACTTTTAGTCTGAAGTAACGCTACTTAAATACTTATTATTTGATAAAAGTACAAAGTAGTTTTAAAATTTGAGCTGAGGTGTTGACTGCACTTTGACTGAGGGCATTTGCAGGCAATCATTCGTAAACGCGTAGTCAGGCTATTCTCCCTCGGTCCTTTCTTTCTTTAAGTTATAGGATTGTCTGCGCTCATGTGCTTTTGAAAACGATTGCATTTTTTCTAATCTGGTACCTGTAAGCTGTTGGACATGACACAAGCGATAAAACAGTAGGATAAGATTTGTGTTTGCTTACATCGACTTCTTAATCAGGACTAGGAACCAAAGCTCTACCGAATAGTTAGCCTGCACTACCATAAGTTAACCTAACCATTTTAACACCAATAAAATGCAAACGAATCGACAGTTTTCTTGAACTCATGAGTAGAGTTAGTAGGTTAGGGTGCATTTACAATCCAGCTGTTTGTAATTAGGGTGAAAGTTCCACTCGCGTTTTGCTGTTCTGTAGGACTGGAGGATTAGGCAATTGCAGAAATTTATTGATAAGTGAAGATATGAGATCCTGGCAGGCGCATAGCCAGGAATTTGCAATGGGGGCTGATTCATAGGCTGGAAAAACATCCAACGATCTTATCCCAGATTTTGATCGGTTTTCACGCAGATTGAGTTGGTTTTACAGTCCACAGGGTTTATACGGTCAGGGAAAATCAGGGGAAAACATATCTTTTTCAAGATGGTCAGGGAAAGTCAGGGAGAGTCAGGGAAAGTCAGGGAATTCAACGAAAAAGTCAGGGAAAAAGTGGAAAAAGTCAGGGAGATTTTTTTGGAAAATTCTTATCTCCTATGAATCAAGATCCATTGTTTATTTTAGCAATTGTGTGTCTTGGAAACTTCTTTGTCAAACAAGCTTGACTTCATACTTTTCTTTTTATTTTGATGTTTTCTTACTATAGAAGTAGCCTAGAATGTCTAAAAAATCGAAACAAACTTATTTCCAAGATGGTTGTTATCGTCTGAAGAATTCAAGGCATGGTTTTGTAAAGCTTCTACCAAAGGTGAACCAAGATGTCGACTGTGTAAGACAAATATAGCATTGAGCAACATGGGAATCAGGGCATTGAGGAGTCATGCTGGCAACAAATCCCATGTGAAAAAAGTCAAGGAACGGGCCGAAATTAAGAATTTCTTTCAATATTACGCCTGCTAACTTATCTTCTGAAGAAAATCAGCTGCAATCTTCCCTAGATACAGAAGGTTTGGTTGAAATTCAACCATCCTGCAGTGCAAATAGTCAAAGCACGATTCCACTGGTCTTTCAAGATGGAGGTAAATTGAATGCCGAAATACAGTGGGTTCTGAAGCATGTTGTTAGTGGATATAGTGATAATTAAAAAGATTGCATTGAAAAGAAAAAGTGAGGAAAAGCGTTTGGAGATCAGCACTTTTGATAAGGCAATTGAAGCTATGGAAGCGAAAAGAAAAAAGCTGCAGTGACAGGACAAGACCACTACCAGTGTTTTTAAGGAGTGGATTTTTTGATGGAGTGACATTCCTTAAGGTGATTGGTTTGCTTTGTTTTTCTTTGATATTCTGTCTGTTACATTTCGTTGTACTTCTTCACTGTTTCACATGTTTGTTTTAGATCTGACAGCTAAGCCATACCATCATGCTGTATATTTATTTCAGTGTTATTATTGCTGTGATTTTCTTAAGATTTTTTACTTGAAGTAGTGCAGAGTGCTGTGAACTGCGAAACCAGACACTTGTGAAATATGTCACTTTTCTTATTTTCGTTATTCAAGCCAAGCTTCTTGCAATGTTTTAAAATACAATTACGACAGGTCACCTGTGAAATTCTTATTTCTGCTGCTGAATTGATGTTTTTGTGTATGTATGCATTAGGTGTGCATAGTTCTTTTTGCTGTTGGTTGATATTACACTGTTCGTTTATATTCTGAAAGTCAGGGAAAAAGTATGTTTTGCAGGATTGGGTCAGGGAAAAACATAGGGATTTTTAAACGAAAGTCAGGGAAAACAGGTATGATTTTGACGAAAGTCAGGGGAATATGTCAGAAAAATTCCGTATAAACCCTGAGTCCAAATTTAGGCAATCAAAGAAAAAGTCTTCAAGATTTTTTTCTGGCGAACTACAAAATTTTAACAATCAAAAACAACTGTTGTCCTCAAGCCGAGGACAGGGCATTTTTCTAGGACTTGAAGCTTCGTGGCCAAGGGCTTGACCTTCAGAGGCAAAGGACTTCAAAATATGTCCTCGAGACCAAGGACATCCTGGGGTTAAACTGATAAATATGCCGCGAAGATGGTAGCCTATAGCCTAGTGGTTAGAGCATCTGTATATCAAGCTGAAAATTTGGGTTCAAATCTGGTCCAGTCAAGCCAAAGACTCAAAAATAGGTAGCCTACTGCAAACTGTATTTACATCTTCCTGCTTGACATTCTGCATTGAAGGTGATAATGTGCTGCTCAGTGCTTACACCTTTGTATGGTAGAGAGGTGGCAGCTTGCTTCAACGACCTTAATATCACTTTGCGGTTTTTCTGGTCAAGGCAACATGGTGAATAAATCAGTAAAACTGGAAACAAACATGGTGGAATTCAGGAATTGCATGATAAACTTCGTCTAGGCAGGTTTTCTAAAGTGCAGCAAGTAAATTGAATTGGAATTAAATTAAGCTGCAGTCTAACCTACTAATGCGGCGACAGGACGCTGGTATCAATCAATGTGTGACTGTGCTTCACTCACAGTTTCAGTTATGTTTCTACCAGTTTCTATCTGCCTTCACATGTCGTGAAATAAAATAAATTAAAAAAAATTTATGATAATTTTTTCTTCTTTAATCCAAAAAAAGTTTACCGCAGACTACAGAATTGGCTTTGGTGCGTGACTTTTGGCGCACTTTGTCGATATAGTAGGCTGTTCTCTAATAAGGCACTTCCACGGTGAATGAGTATTTGAGCAAATGTTTTATGAATAGATTCCTTGAATATTGTAACAAAAAACCTGCACAATTAATATTTCATGACTTCTTAAGATAGTGAGGGGTTAGAAAATCAAGCGCTTGTGGCAGTGAAGTGAAGGTAGTCGACCAGTTGTCATATGTCCATTGAATAGTTTGTTTATTTTGCGTGAATACTTTCAGAAATACTTCTACTTGAGTAGTTTTAAAATGACTACTTTTTTACTTTTACTCAAGTACTTTTTTTGATCAGTACTTTGTACTTTACTTGAAGTAGTTTTTTTGTCAGTAACGAAACTTTTACTTGAGTACAATTTTTGAGTACTTTTACACCACTGTGCACTTTAAGGGTTGTCGTATACGCCAGAATATATAGTATTTAAAAAAGAGAAAATGCTTTGGTGTATCATTTTTTCCAATATTTTTGAGAAACAATTTAAAATTTATATAAGTTTGAAATTGTTTGGGTTATCCTTTTCTCCCTTATAAATGGGAACAATTTTGGCAATTTTACAAATGTTAGGAAAGATTCCATGAGTAAAGGTGAAATCAAAAAAAAACCTAGGTAGGGAGCTAAGATAGGACCAGCAATTTTTGCAGGAATATTATCATGGCCAACAGCCTTGTTTACGTTGAGGGAACCAATGCAGTTGATAATTTCATTTATAGTGGGTGGTTCCAGGTACATAGAGTATGAAACACTGTTTCTTAGATTCGTGGAGTGTTTAATCGGGTGATTAGAAGAAGCTTTTTTTTGCTAATTCTTTGCTGATTCAGCAGAAGAACTCACAAATTGATTAGCTTTTTGAAGTGAATTTGCAGGATCACTAATTTGACTAATCTGCACATTTTGAAAGGACTGATTTGGTGGAAGCGATTTAAGAATTTCTCAAGTTTTTTTAGGATTTCCACTATGATTTTGCAGTTCATTTTCAAAGTAATTTTTTTTTGCTCTGGTTTTCATTTTAGTTGATTTGTTTGAAAAGTGCTTGTGTAATTCTTTCTGTGCTGAATTTCCATTAAAAAATGAGTTTTGTACGTTTTACGTTTGTCTTTAATTGTCTTTAACATTTCATGCCTTAGCCAAGGTTTTTTGTGCAGTTTTTTTCTGCTTCTGAGAAACCTTTTTTAATTTAAAGGAGCATTCTTGTCAATTACTTGTAGAATCAAATGGTTAAATCTGTTGAATATTCATTAAAATTGTTTTTAGTTAGCAAGTGTAATAGGATAAAAAATCATTTAAAAAAGTATGGAGCTTGTCATTAAATGGATTGGAGTCAAATTTTGATTTATCTCTGTAAAAAGTGACAGTGCTATCCTCTTTTTTCGAGTCTGTGTTAACTTGACTTGACACAATATAGGGTAGTGGTCACTAATTTCAGTTTTTTCCACAATACCCAGAATAGAAGAATGTTCAAGATCATTGGTTAATATATGATCAATGATTGTTGCCGAACTATCCGATACTCTTGTAGGTTTAGTTATCAATGGGAGGATGCCGCATAGCAGCAACATGTTTAGGAATCTTTTTGCGACAGGGGTTCATTCAATTGTAGATGTATTGATGTTTAAATCTCCTAAAATATAAAAATTTGAATCGTTATTATTTAATTCTTTCTAGCAGATTGACTAGTCTTCAATAAATGCTTCAACGTCACTTGAAGAAGGGTGCCGATAAATTATTCCCAGTGTGTAAGACAAAAGATTTGCTGCGATAGTGATCCGCAATGATTCAGAATTAGTTATTACGTTTTGGTTTTGAGAAATTTCATGGTTAAGATTATTGCAAACATAAATTGCGACTCCACCTGCATTGGATTTGCTGTTAACGTGAACAAAGCTGTAGTTGGTTAATTTGATATTATTGAGGGGATCCTTTTTAAGACAGGTTTCAGACAGGCATATCACATGCGGAAGAAAACTCATTGATTCAATGAATTCACACAAGTCAAAATTTTTGTTCAAGGAACAAACGTTTATATTAAGCAAAATCAAAGTACCTCTGCACTCTGTATTCAAGAATTTGAAGCTATTATCGATATATTTGCTATTTTTAATTTTATTAGTTTAAATTGTTGAGTAGGTTGTTAGTTAGTGCATCCTGGTTGCGAAAAAAATGAGTGGCTGCTTGAGTTGGGCAGAGGAAATTTTGTAATTCTCCAACAGCCGAGTTAGCAAGCACCATGGTGGTAAGCTGGAAATTATTGTATCAATTCACAGGTGATCAAATCACTTGTGCACCTTCAGCCGCCGGTTTTCGCAAAATTATTGTGATGTAATTATCGAGTTTTTGAGACGAAAAGCAAATAACGCTAATAATGATTAAATAGATAACAAGAACACTTAAGTACGAATAGTATTTTAGCTTGACCATTTATCATCCTTGCCTATCAGTCGGTTCACAAAATAAGAAAAGGAAATATCAGAAGGTAGGCCTAAAGAATAGAGCCTAATGTAGAACCAGAACTGAGAGGCCCAAAACCAGCTTTGGAGTACACTATAGCGTAATACAGGTGGTCAAGGAAAGTGGAAGTCATTTACTGATGGTGTGTGCTTATATGCAATCAAATTGGTCATCCAGAAAATTTTTGATCATTAGCACTGTAAGGATTAATCCAGGTATCAGTAATTTGAAGGAGCTTGATAAAATGATAGCGTGGAGTATTGCATAAAATCAGCAAATATAGATTAAAGGTTGGGAAAGTTTGTATAGAAATAGAGAGTGTCAATAGATTGGTTGTTCAAAACTACCATTTGACTTAGAGAGTTAAATGCTTAGCAAGAATCTTAGCTATTATACCAACAACTTACATACTGGTACCAAAAAACATAAAATCAAGGCTTTTGCTCTCCCTGCCAAACTTTAACAGAACACTGCGCAAAAAATGAGACAGGCTCACAGACTTGCTAAAAATAATGACTAAAATAAAAAAGAGGATTCGAGAGTAACTTTTTTATCATTAATGAATGGGCAATACGAGCCGTTAGAAATTCCCCATCGGGTTCGATCTCCAGCAGCCTGAGCCTCTTTAAATTAAGCCTTGAGATTCATTTGTGCTCGTAGAATTTTTTAGGGAGATGGTCAGCAATAAAAACATTACTTTTTGTGATAGATTTTGCTCTAAAAGTTGTCCCTGGTTGAGAGTAGTTTGGTTCAGCAATTCATTATAAATTTTTAAGTGCTTTACACTTTCAAAAACCTATGGCGAATGCTCATTGCTCATTCTTTGGTTTTGTTTTCTCTTGATGGGTTTAGCATAACATTGCAGTTAATGCATATCTTTTGATTAATAAAGCATTTGAGACAGTTAAATATAGGCATTGGCTGAAAAAACAAGGTGTTGAGGGGCTCTGGATTTTGCTGCCTCTCAGCCAGACTATGATCATTCTATTTGCTGTGGTTTCAACTAGGGTTGGGTTGAATTTGAATCCGCTCACAAGTTAGTGATGAATTTGAATGTCTTTATTCAAGTGTAAGTCGCACCCCCCTGTTTGACAAAAAAAAAGCAGCATAATTTTTTTAACGTCATTGATTCATTGCAATCTCGTAACAAAAAATTAAAAACCATCAAAGTCATCACTTCTGCCACTGTCCTCAAAATAGTCTGTCCCAGTATTTCTCTGGATTGCTGCAGTACGCAGCTATAGCGTATGCTGTACATGCATGCACATGATGTAGCTCATATGATACAATGATTACTAACGTGTTCGTACAATAGGCGGCAGCAGAAAAATACCTCGGAAAATTTTACACCTAAAGTATTTGTGTATAAGTTGCACCTGACTTTTTGAACAATATTTCGGTACAAAAAACTGTGACTTATACTTGCATAAATATGATAAACGTTTGATGAATGTGGATTTTTTCGAATTTAAACTTACATTGCAAAAGTAGCGATTTATAATTGATTTATACTAGTAAATGTTACAAACGTTCCATAAAATCTATAAAGTAAACAGAAACTTTGGGAACGCAAATGTGATACTGCAATATGCTTTAAAGTTGCTTCACAACTTCTAGCTTCCTAATGAACCTGCAAAAGAATGAACTTCATGCGTTCTTGCTGGACCCCATTTCTTTGAAGTTGCTTTTATGGCAGTTTAAATTGAGGTGAAATTGCAAAAAACGTGTAAAGTTTTTTCCACAAGGTGAAGTAGCACATCACTCACATATCTGCTTTCCCATTAGGCTAGGGTTTCATTCGCATCTGAATTAATACATGTGTATTGCCTATCCTTGCAGTCCACCCAAACCTTTAAACCTTATGTAATTTCATATATGGTTTCCATGCTTAGTGATGCTGGTGCAATGTGGTTGAACTAAGTACAGTGCCAATGTGATACTGGTGGGGAATCATCTTTCTGGTGACCTTGTTGTCAGACTTTGATCAGAGTAATCTAAGAAGAGGGTTTGATGGCAAGTGCAGAAAGTGTCCTCAATGTGTGGTTTGAAGGTTGTGGTGGACTGCCAGGATAGGCTATGTATGAATTCTGATGCTGATAAAACACTAGCCTAATAGGTAAGCAGATAAGCGAATGACAGTTGCAGGAAAAAAAATGTTGAAAATCTGCTATGTAACTTCTGAAGTATAGAATTGGTCTTCTACATCTGCAATTTCCAAAATGAGTTTATTAAAATTCATTTATTTCACCTACAGGCTGGCAATAACAATAGAAGTAAGATTAAGCTTTGAAGTTATTTTTGTAAAATTATATATAAGAGCGATTTAAGTTACCGATGCAAACGTAATGGCTAGATTTCCAACAAGATGCTTCTCCTCACACATAGAGTAGAAAGTACATTAATTTATCTGCCGCAGCCTTGAATGTTAAGTTGCTACATTCCATGGTTTTAATTGCAGCTTTTGATTGAATTTGAGTTTGAAATTGAATTCGCTCACAAGTTGGTGATAATTTTGAATCTGGATTTTCAAAAGTTAATAAATTTAAATTTAATGGGGAGTTTTAAACGTCACTGAATTTGAATTTAATTTTTTCGAAGTCTGTGAATTTGAATTAAAAAATTTTAAAAATGAATGCATAAAGCACTGCTTAATGCCCCCTTTTTATTCCTTTTTATTCACTACTAAAAAAGAGTGTACTGTTATAGAAAACATTGTTAAAATTCCAGTACTTGCAGATTTTTTTTGGTTCCAGTAAATTTTGGTTATGATCCGAGCTTGCTTGTCTCTAATACTTAATAAAAAAATAGACGGCTATAAAAAGAAGATGTTTAAGTGCTTAGTCTTTTTAAAGTCCAAAGTAAATCAAAATTTCGAAGTCATTTTGTTATGTTACAAAGTGTAAAATAAATCAAAGTCTTCCACCAATTAATGAGTCTTTGAAAAATATTTATTTAACTTTTCTTGCACTAGCATTTAAGACCACTTGAACCCAAATTTTGTTTTAATTATGTGTCTGCCAAAGCTACATTGTTTGAGTGAAGTTAAATTTGAAATGCATCAAAATGGGTCCAGAAGTCTTTAAAAATTCATAGAGCATTTTTTACATTTCAAATGCATTAAAAAAAATGGCCCATGATTGACACACTAAAAGCGATTTTTCCCATTTTGCAAATATGAAATGTACTAAAACTGGCTTGTCTTACTATTGGTAAGAGCATTTTACAACAGTGCTAAGAGCAAAACTGGTCATGATAAAGCCATTAGCCTATAATTGCTTTACCATATGTGGCTGGTAAGTGGAGTTACAACATACATCATCAGAAAAGCTTTAGTGAATTTTGGAAATTTGAACAAGTAAGATTAGGCCTCAATACTGGCATTTTTGGTTCGAAGGCTAAATAAACAAAGCTGTTTGTGATGAAAAAGAGTTGCTGCCATCATGAAATTGTGTATAATTTTGTTGCAATAATTTTTTCCTACTTGATGGTTACTGAATGCAAGGAGTCGGGCAAAATTATCAATTATCATTCTGAAGTCAAATAGATATGTATTCCTATTGTATGCATCGTATTTTTTGGACTATAAGGTACACGTAAAATAATTAAAAATTTGTTATAAACTGAGTGATCAATGGGTGAGGTTACAATCTCTTTTTCTTGATTTAAATTAGAGAGGTATTTGAAGCTTTAGTAGAGGTACTGTAGTTAGAATGAATGATAGAACTCTGAAGTTTTAATTTAGTGCTCTGTGTAATGTATATATGATAATAGAAAATGATGAAAACCTTTTATTGATGCTTCACCTTACACTCTGGTTTACCTTGTAGTTTGGGATGACTATTCGGAATAATTAGATTTTATTCTAGAATCGAGATCATTTTAAATATTTTTTTCTGAATCCTTTACCAAATCGTAAATCTTCAAAATGATTGTTCGATGTCTGTGTTATTTCAATATCGATTTAGCATTCCACTACTGCAAAACAACAAAATCCTTATTTTCATTTTGAATAAATTTATAGCCAAGATTACAGCAGCACTAAAAATCGTACGTTTCTAGCATACTCTGGAACTGCAATATGCTTCATCAATTTCTGTAATTTTTTGCTTTCATTTTTATCGCTATTTCTAGTTGTCTGTCTTCTTGTAAACATTACTGAAGCTTTTACAGGGAATCCAGAAGTGAAACACACAAATGTTGATGAGCAATGTTTGAAAAGTTGTATAGATTTATTATGCACACATTTGCTCTATACGAGGTCTGTTTAAAAAGTTCGTAGACTGAAGTCATAACACAAAATGTACTTTCTATAGCAGTTACAGGTCTGGGTCTCCTTCAAAGTACTCTTCTTTCCAACGCACACACTTATCCCAGTGGTGTTTTTACTTGTGGAAGCAGTCTAGGTACACTTCTTTTTTATTGCCCTTTAGCTCCTTCGTCGCATTTGCCTTAATCTCTGGAATGGTCGCAAATCTTCTTCCTTTCAAAGGTCTTTTGAGCATGGGGAACAAAAAGAAATCACATGGAGCAAGGTCAGGTGAGTAAGGGGGGTGGGAAAGAACAGTGATGGAGTGTTTGGCCAAAAACTCATGAGTTCTGAGGGCTGAATGGGCTGAAGCGTTGTCATGATGGAAAAACCAGTCACCACTCCTCCACAATTCTGGCCTTTTTTGTTGGATGGCATCTCTCAGACGTTTCAAAACTTCAATGTAGTAGGTCTGGTTCACTGTGGAGCCTTCAGGAAGGTACTCGTGGTGGACAACTCTACTAGCATCAAAAAAAAAAAACTGTGAGCACCCATGACTCATCACCTGTTATGATCTTTGACAAGAATTCTTTATCATTTTCTGAGTGATCAAGCAAATCCTGACAGACTTGAACACGATGAGCTTGTTGATCACTTGTCATCAGACGTGGCACAAATTTTGCAGCAACGCGATGCGTCTTTAATTCTTCCGTCAAAATGTGGTGACAAGAGCCTACCGAGATCCCACATTCTTCAGCAAGCTCTCTTACCGTCAATTCGCTTGCACCAGAGTGTTGATTTCATCAATGTGTGGGTCATCAGTTGATGTGGAAGGACGTCCAGAACGCTCATCATCTTCAACAGACAGCCGACCATTCTTGAAACATTTATGCCACCTGAAACATGTCGCTCGCTTCATGGCAACATCACCGTAAGCCGTGTTAAGCATGGCAAACATTTCCGTAGTAGATTTTCCCAGCTTGACACAAAATTTCACAGCAAATCGTTGCTCTTTCAAGTTATTTATTTTGAAAAAAATTTGTAAAACTTAAAATCCAACGAACTAAAAAACTACCCTTAACTTAACTGAAGATAACCAGCACTAAAATAAAGATATCTGCAATCAGAAAATGGCGTCATAATCAGCTGATCTCTGTGAACCTAGCGACACCAAGCAAATGCACCTGGAACAAATGAAAACTGCGCAGTTCAAACAGTCTACGAACTTTTTGAACAGATCTCGTAATCATACCAAATCCTAAAATTTTAACCAATTAAAAACAGGAACTGGTTTTTTAGCTTTGGATTTGGTATTCAGAAATGGGTATCCCTATTGATGATTCAAAAAATACGGTGCTGGTACTCAAAAATGTGATAAATAAATAGTTACCAGCTATATCGAATAAAACTCTTGAACAATTTTAATTTTTGTTGTTCCAAATTTTGATTTCCCAGCAAACAAGACCAAAACTGTTAAAAGAGGAAATGAATTCTCATTCTGGTCGAGTTTTTTCAACTACAATGGCCCGCGAAAGCCTAACCAACCAACTTGCATCCGTTTCCCCAACAGTTGTTAGCTCAAGCTCCCTGAAGTAAGCATTAAATGATGTGATTTTGTAATGGTAAACACTAAATAGTTCCTTTTGATGTTGAATTGTTGATATTAATTATTGAAACATTAGTTTATGAAATACGAGTTCAATACATTCTTTGTGCAAATAATTCGGTCTTCAATACATTTCAATTAGCGTTTAACTTGGGCTAGTAAAAATAAGATTTTAAGTTCACAATGAAATGGGAAAATTGGGTTTTACTAAACTGCAAAACTTTTGGTTGCACGACAATAAAAAAGTTTTAATATAGGCACTGCTCAACAGCTGTTATCACATTTTGGTACAAAAAGATTGAGAAAAGTTGAGATCTGTCTTTCCAAAAAAATTCCAGTTTAGATTATTTTACTAATTTTTTACATCAACAATTTAAAGTAACGTCTCAGTTTAAATTTATTTTAATTGGTAAGCGTAGATGCATGTGTCTGAGGTATCGTACTTACTATTTAGTTAAGAAGGATTAAAGAGGGTGAAGCATCCAATCAATTCCAGTGGTTTACAATTAGTTAAAATTGAAATAAGTTTTTGAAATTTTTTGGTCTCATTTCGGGGCTGGGGCTACATAGATATTCAACAAATGCAAAAAGATATCCCCCAAGAAATGTTTTTGAAACCCCGACATTATTCTTTCAGCATGAAGTTCAGGCTGAGAAAACAGACTCAGGGTTTCCAAAAGTTTTTATAAGAAATATATTTTTGTGTTTGTGAAATATTTTTGCAACTGCAGCCCCAAAATAAAAGCAAAACGTTTCAAAAGTTACATTTCATTTTTAGCTATATTGTATACTACTGAAATTGGTTGGATGCTTTACCCTCTTTTACATTTCATGCTCACACAAGTATTTTTTTGGCCCGCTGGTCAGTTTCACATCAGTTACTAATATCAACAGCCTATTTGCTCCACTGCAGGAGAAAGGTCTTTTTCAATTACTTAGGTAACTGTTTATATATACAACAGAAAGGGGTTGTTAAGATACTGGTTTGGCTGTACTGTAATGGTAATTTTATCTAGTACATTATTTTTTAGTTTTATGCCCGACTCTTATAGCAGCACAATAGACATGGATGGTATATCCTGGATCGATGGCAATTTATCTTCTCAAATTTGTCATGCTCCTGTGGAGGTATCAAAATCAAATCTTTCATTATACTAGCTCTAATACATCGAAGCATGTAACGAGTTGGCGGGGCCCATCTCCGCGTCATTGCTTGCGGGCAACACAGCTCCTTTCGAAGAAATGTCGCAGCGGTTGCAAGCCGTTGGCAACACTGTGTCCGATTTGACCGGCCCATAGATTTGAACCTTAGACCTCCTGCTCCAGAGATGAACGCGTTACCGCTCGACCATCTGGCCGGTTCCTGTGGAGGTAACTGAATGTAATTTTAAAAGAACCTAATTTACTTGATACACTACTTGTTTCATTTTCAAGTAGTAAACCTTGAACATTGTGGCCTACATAATATGAGTATTTCGTATGTGCTATGCAGTATTTTTGGTTAGCTTTTGTTTGTTTTTGCTGGAAATGGTAAAAGAATACCATTGCATTTGTGGGTCACGTTCAGAAAAAATGTCAGTAATACTTGTTCATTTACTTCCAATATTTTTATTCAATTTTTATTTCTTTCAATTTTTGTATAGCAGTATTAGCGTCCAATGTTCCAACACGAGCATTGATCATCCTAACTGATGAACCAATTCAAGCCTTGAGCGTAGCTCCTTTCAGACTGGTATCATGGTTAGTTGTAGTTGAATGCCATAGATTTGGTTAACAAATTCACTAGCAGTATTTATATCTTTTTGTAGCAAAAGCTTTTAAACAGTTACTATTTTTGGTGCGGTTTTGTCAATACAAATATAATCAACAACTATACAGCACCAGGCAGCACTTGGATTCATGGCAACGTAAGCTAGTTAATGGCTATATATTTTCACCAGACTAAAGTGGAAAAGCAAGGTCATTTTTTCCCACCCAGTGCGCTTTCTTCGTATCCACCTTCAACTGCACAAGATCAATCAACATGTGAACGACCATTTTTTGCTGTAAAACAGGTTCGATGCTTGAGCTGCAAGTTGTTTGAACAATCTACAATAATTAATTTATAATTGCATTTTTAGTTATCGAGTTGTCTTGGCCAGGAGATAGCAAAGTGACTCTTAGTCTGCGATTTTCGATGCAGAGTAGAAAAATGAATGCAATTTTTTTTGCGATAATTTAAAAATTTATTGTTGCGACAAAATCGCAGCTAGTTTGCGATTATCGATTTTTTCGATTAATTTTAAAATTAAAGTTCATCGCCCAAAATTTAGCTCTTAGTTTGCAAATTAACAAGGTTTTTATTTAACCATATTTGCAAATCATTATGACACGAACATTGGCTGTGAAACCATGCAATAATGGTACACTCTTAATAAAAACTAGTCATATGAATGAATACGAGGCTTAACGTTGCTAAAAAATGCTTATTGCAACCTGAATATGGATAAATAATGTACAATAATGACAGTACACCATCACATGGTGGTACCTTCAAATTAAACTAAAACTTTAGCTACCAATACAGTACAAAACTTTTAAGTACAAACCAAACTAAAGAGCTACTAGGGTTGAAAACTTGTTAAAAATTGGGCTCGTTTCGACACTAACGAGTTCTTCTAAAACTTGTTTTACTGAAAGCTTATGCAGAATTTGCGCCAAGGACAAAATGGCATCAGCAGCATTATCGAATGAGCGCATTCCTAAATCGTTCGTGATGTAGTTAGTTCTTGCTAAAAAATACCTTAGATGCCTGAGTTACATTTAACTGTTGAACAACTCGTGCGAGTTTGGCCAGGCCTTCATCTAAAATTCCAAACAAATTTTCCAGTCCTTAGGTTCAAGGAAGACACGGCGCTCGAAATACTTACGGTAGTTAACATCTAACTTTGGCATGATTTCCCTACTACAAACCTTGTTTTTACACGTTTCACCACTGAAGCAACTGCATAATTATGTGCGTGCTGAAATGATCATCTATCCCCCAGAAATAGTGTGTAAACTAAAGCTAAACCAGCGCAAAACTTTAATTGATTAGTAGACTTACAGTACATGTCGTGATCGTCACGCAATAGATGCCAGAACATTTTCAAACTTCTGCCCATAACATAACTCATGACCAGTGATTCTCAACCGTGGCTCTCACTTGTCCTTTCTGCGGCTCTCATTAACTTTTTTTGCAATTCCAAATGGTTTTTACACAGCTGGTTTTCGAAAGTTCAAATTATTTTTATTAAAATTTCCAAAATTTGAAATTCGAATCATTCTTCATTCAAAGTAAAACCAATGCTATGGTACTAATGCAATAAATTCCTTCCCATTTACCAGCATATTTTCGAATAAAAGGTTAAACCTGCATGGCTCCCATTTGGGATTTCCGCTACTATTACCTGAAAGGAAAAGAGCGGCTGAAATCTAGCTTCTCAGTTACATGCAGAATTGCAGATGCAATTCAACCCACCCAATCGTCCCCCCAATCAACTGGCCATGACGTGTTTATAGACATTGTCCTAGAGGTTATATGCTTTGTAATTTTATCCAGTTGGGCCCTTCCTCTATTTCCATTTTTGTTTTTGGTTGGTCTATTAGGTACATTTGTCAAGTTGTTTACAAGTTCTGGTTAATTTTTTTTCAATTGTTGGCTACTTGAGTTGTCGGGACTACTTACTTCTACACTAGATAATATTATAGGTGACCAGTGTTTTGATTCATGCCACCCCTGCAAATGACAGACAGACAAACACTTTTGTTAACAACTGTAAAGAAAAATCGCATGAGGATTGGAAATTACTTTTTGGAACTTGAGTTCAGAGCAGTGCTTGAGAAAAATTAAAATTGTCTATATTCTGGTTTAGGGTGCCAATTTTCCTAGTCACATGATCAGCTGGTTGTATTGCGTAACCAAGAGGGCTAGAGGGGTTGAAATATCCCTTTTTTTGCCAGGTCTCTTGGAAAATTTAGCCCAAATATGCTTGCTTCTACGCGTGTTTTATTCTTAACCAGGAAGCAAGTAGGCAGGGTGAGCTAAAGGACTTTTGAAAATTAATTCTGTCAAAATGCTTCGAAATATTTTGCTTTTTTTCTGTCACCGAACAGCGTCAGACGCAAACTGTTAAACGATTCACAAATTTTTCTTATTCGTATTTGAAGTAGTCCGCTTATTTTAGCGATTAGTTCTTTCAAAAGGATCTACAAACTTCAAACGGCCGAAATGTCATCGAACTGTCGTTGAAATGACTATTTTCTCCGAAAAATTGCGAAAACCGCCCGGACCTCTATCTGTGAGACGCATACAAATTTTATCTTTGAGTTCGAATACCTTCCTCCCCCCTTTTGAAAAATTCTGGTTACACTCTTGGTGGTAGAGGGTATGCAAAATGTTCGGATTGCATGCAATTAAAGAGCTTAATTTTTGTTACCCTTAATTTCATTTGTTGAATTACCTTTAATGGTAGCCTTGTGCTTGATTCCTTAGAATTGGAAATTATCATAAATTTAGAGGTTTTGCCTTCACCACTTGACTGTAAGTGTATGTTATCTGTCATTTTTATGACGTCGTATAAATTTTGAATACGATTTAGGCATTTGGTTATGAGTACCGGTTTTCTCTTTTTAGCTAACGTTGTTTGCATGCGGCTTTTTGAAAACTTGAGCATTAAAATTTGGCTTTGATGCTAAAAACAAGGTTGCCACATCCTTGAATGTCCTTAAAAGTCCTTGAATTTTGTTTATAAGTCCTGGAAAAAGTTTGGAAAGTTTTCCCGTGATTTACCAGGACAGAATGTGAAGTTTTTTTTTGTTGTGATAACTGGTACCTTGTAATTGCGCAAAGGTATTGTTGAAATAATTTGCATTATGAAGGTCTGTAATATTGTTGAAATAAATTGCATTGTGAAATAAAAAGGTAAATTTAAAAGTTTATTTTCTTAAAAGACAGAGCTTATTTTTATGTTGGCGCACACATAAAAAAGTCGCTATCCTAGCCTTAACCCAACCCTAAATCTAATCCTAATTGTATCGCAGGCTCCAATCCTAACATTAATCTTAACGCTGTATAACCCTAATGTAGGGCTACCATACGTTTTCTTTTAAGAGGATTTGTCTTCTTTATCTGTAAAACACCAAAAAAGTAGCCAAATGTTTTTAATGCTCAGAACTTAAAGGCGGGATTCGAAGACCAAACCGACCAAAAACGATATACTTTCAACCACTTAAAAAAGTCGAAAAAAACCGACCAAAAAAGTCGCGTTCAGCTCCCGCCGACCTTAATACAACCCTATTGACAGCAGATCTTTTTTTTTGAGATCACCATTTTCATAGGGAAGAATTGATTCAAAAACAAGTGGTCTCCAAAGAAAAAAACGGTTTTCAGTTTTTGAATTTTCTCTTGGAAAATTGTGTTCTCCAAAATAAAAAAGTCTTTAGTCAGTCCAGTTGGCCGGTATATACCTTCAGCGTGTTTGGTCGTTTGGGCTTCGTTTTTCGAAACTGTCCTCTCTTTGGTCTATGAAAATATGGCACCCTACCCAAACGATAATTAAAAAAAGTAGAAGAGAGTAAATAAGTGTTTATTCTTCTGCTCTTTGCTCTCTTATTTTTAAGCAGTTCTTGCTTATTTGCCAGTGTATAAATAAGCACTTTCTCGTTGAAATGCCAAAATTTGCACTTTGCGGTGTAGTATGTATAAATTATTAAATATTATTAGGAAGAGTGAATTTATGAACAGTAATTTATTGCAATGCGATTGTCTAGTAGCAGTATTACTGCTAGCAGCAGAAGTGTAGTGGGCTGTAGGCCCTCCATTGGCCTGTTGGCTAAACACAATAAAAG
Source organism: Trididemnum nubilum (assembly GCA_963965965.1). Taxonomy (NCBI): domain Eukaryota; kingdom Metazoa; phylum Chordata; class Ascidiacea; order Aplousobranchia; family Didemnidae; genus Trididemnum; species Trididemnum nubilum. Next base: position 30,755,360 of record OZ014481.1, on the reverse strand, counting down.
AATGTAACATTTTTCACCCTGCGAGTATATTTATAAGGCAGTTTTTTGCAATAATATGGACTCCAAAGTAATTTAGCAGCAGAAGTGTAGTGGGCTGTAGGCCCTCCATTGGCCTGTTGGCTAAACACAATAAAAAAATGTAACATTTTTCACCCTGCGAGTATATTTATGAGGCAGTTTTTTGCAGTAATATGGACTCCAAAGTAATTTAAAGGCACTTCTGAAACAGCATTTAGGGGGTGGCTAATGATGGTCAAAAATAAAATCAGCAACAACGGACAAAAATGGCTAAAAATAAACAATCAATTTGATCGCATAATGCAAAATACTTAAATTAGGCTTTCTAAAAAAATTGTAAAGTGTCTATTCAGTATTTCATTCAGTTAATTATCAATCATGTTTTTCAAATCTTGTTTCATTAGCCCCTTCTCCTAAATTATCTAGCGTTATAAAATGCAGACGACTTAAATTAATACTTGAGAGTTTTTTCAAAGGAAGCGCCCATTTGCACTTTAGGGTGCTTTGCTTAAAGAGAAAAAGAGAGCAAGAGTGGTGGTCATTTATGTTTTTTCAAAAATTGTTATCGTTAGGGTGGGTGCCCGTTTACGCTTTTTTAAAAAATTATTATGGTTTGGGTTTGGATTTTGAGTTTGGGTTAGAATTAACATTAAGGTTATAGCTAGGATTACAGTTAGATATGTTATGTTTAGGGTTGGGGTTAGGACTAGGATAGCGATTTTATATTTGCGCGCTGGTGCAAATAAGCTCAGCTTTTTTCAAATGAAGGGATTTTGTGGTTTGCCTGCTTGAAATAAAGCTAGGACAAAAGTTTTACCATTACCATCACCCACATACTTTAGGCCGTTTGCTGTAAATTCTAGGACGCTTAAAAATCGAGTTTGTAAAAAAGTTTGAGTGGCAAAAAAATTTTGATGCAGATAGACTGTATTTCATCCTAGGAGGTTTATATAAAAAGTTCTCCAAGAATTACCCTGCAGTTTTCGAGCAAATGGGGGGTAAAGTTGGGGGTTTTCAAAACTATAAATTACATATTTTCCGCATAGTGTGCAAATTTAAATCCTTTTATCATTTCTACTTGCTTATTTTGACAATTTTTCAGATGCGCAAATGTCTAGTTTGGTTTTAAAGTTAAATTAAGCAATCCTCCCCAGCGCTCTCTAGCACTACTAGCGGCGAAATGTTTCTTTTGTGTTTATTTAAGCTTTTAATAATTTTCCCCTTAATTTTTCAGTGATTAACCATCGATAGGAGTTGACTTCATTTGTTTGAACGTACAAAAATGACATAAACTTTTCCGAAAGCACTGTGCTACAGATCAAATCAATTTTGGGGCCTTGTTTGACTAGAAAACAGTTAACAAAAATCAGTAAAATTAACTACAAAAACAAACTTGTTTCAAATGCTTGTTAAATATTTAAAATCAGTATATCAACTTATAACTGCACAGATATAAACAGGATTTTTGATGAGGGTACTTTTGAAATGACGTAACTGGTCAAAGATGACGTCACAAAATAACGTAACGAATGAACGAAACGTCACAATATAAATTGCAATATGAAGTTTTTGTCAAAATTTTGCAAAACCACAAAACTTTTTGAGTTGATGAAAAGCAAAATCGCATTTTTTGGTAAAATCAATTTTTGATGGGTATGCTAGGTAAATTCTAACCCTAGGGTGCATCCGAAGCTAGTAGCAATTGAAGAATAAATTAGAACACTTTTGATTACTTAGGAAAGTGCAAAAAATAAACCAAAATATGCTGATTGCCGGTGATGTCTAAAGCTTCAACAATGTTTGGAGAAATCAAAACTTATTCTAAAATATCACCGATCACATTAATACAAATTATTTTAATTGTCGTGGTCATCAATCATCACATTCAAGTTGCTCGTTACGTGTTCGATATTTGAAGCAGACCTGGAGTCGAGGACACAATGTTCGAGGCCAAGGGCTGAAAAAAAATTCGAGGCCAAAACCAAGGACCGACTTTTCAAGTACAGACCCTCTTGAGGCCAAGGACAGGATTGGTCGAGGCCAAAGCCAAGGACCAAGGACAAAATTTTAAAAAAAGCTATTGTCGGCAAACTTTGAATGTTTTTAAGCGCGAAAGTGTAAGACATTGCATTTCGTTAAGTTTTTCATGATAATTTGAAAATGGTAGTTTCTAAAAATAACGAATGTTATTTTGAAGTTTTACGCGTTAGCAGCAATTTTGATTACGTTCCATAGCGGTATCGTGGTAATAAAACAATTAAGACCGTTATGCGAAATGAGAGTAACTAACTTCTGAACATGGAAACGGTCAATTTTAAGACCTTAACTTCATCAGTTAAAACCCCAGAGTAAACGTCCTCTGAGTGATTATGGATCTCTCATCCCCACCGTTTTAATACTTTACCAAAACAACCTTCATTGTTTGAACGATTTCTTTTTGCTGATTTTTAAAAATGTTATCATAGTTTTTAAACATTGTATAGCAACTACAATATTATTATCTGAAAGTATTGCAAAATAGAGTAAAATAATTTATGTTTTTAAAATGAATTAAGGTACTGTATCCAGTATTTGCAAGCTCACATCCTTGGAAAAAACGGGGTCTGGGGGCGAGGGCAAAGTCCACATGCCTCCGTTGAACAATTTTAGTGACTTCTTTTTAATAAAAAAACAATTTTTGTGATTTTGAAAGAGGTGAAACAATTAAATTTTCAAAGCAATTTTTAAAACGAAAATACCGGTAACGTAAAAGTTAAGTTGAAAAACTTTAGTTTTATCACATTTTCCCCAATCCTAATTTTAATTAAACTTTTTTTTACTCATGATATCTTTCTATAGCTCATTAATTGCATATCGATGAATGAGGGCACGCGTTTCTGCCGCCAAACGTCACTTTGTAAAATTTAACATAAGGTATTTAATGGCAAAAATAACATGAGAATCTTAGCAGGGCTGTATCAAGGAGGAAGGCCTTGAAGAGATTTGCAATTTGTCCGGGGTCGCCCTCCCCCTCTGAAGAGCTCACAATTGTAGAAACGTAAAAATAATGCATCATTATTTTTTTCGAAAAAGGCCCAAATTTTTCATGGGAGCTTCTTCTCATCTTAATGACGTCGTGTGAAAAACTGATTGACTGCAGCGCGCATCTTTCCATCCATTCAAGCAATTATAGTTATATTTAATTTCACGATCACATTTTTAACTCCTCATGTAGCGTTTTTTTCTGATACAGTATAGTTTGTTATTTGTCGAGGACAGAGGTGGAGTCGAGGACGCAACGTTCGAAGCCTAGGCCAATGATACAAAAAAATCCGAGACCAAGGCCAAGGACTGACTTTTCGAGGCCTAGGACAGGAATGCTCAAGGCCAAGGACACAAGGCGCAGGTGTTCTCCAAAACGAAAAAAAAGGTCTTCGCGCCAGGAAATGCCAATTTTCAAGATAAAACGAAAAAAGCTCATGGCCATGGATCATTTTCAACAATTTAATGTCCTCAGCCGAGAGCAGGGCATTTTCGAGGACTTGCAGGCTTTAAGGCCAAGGATTTGACCTTTGAGGCCAAAGCCAAGGACTTCAAAATGTGTTATGGAGGACTTCGCCTCTGTTATTTGGGATTCTTAGCGGCGATTTTTAACGCAAAAGTTGCTCAGCAAATGTGGCTTTTTCCCAGATCACTTAACAGTGATTAGAGTGCTGTTCTTTCTTATTTGAAAAAAATCTTCGCGATTTTTGCTCGCATACATTCAGAACAAGGTGGCTTTCTCAAGATAAGTTTTGTTAGTTATATCGCGGATACACTAACATACGCTGTTTAATATGCTATTCTTAGTACAGGCGCGTAGCCAGAAATTCGCAATGAGGAGGGGCTGTTTTGGGGGTCTGGGGACGGAGCCCCCAGCCGCTGGAGGTCTAATGGGATCTGGGGGCCAAGCCCCCAGCTGCCGGAGGCACGGTGGTCTGGGGGCAGAGCCCCTAGCGCTCAATAATTTTGGATTTTTTTGCAAAAATAACTTAATTTTAGGGCTATCTTAATAAAAATAATGCTTTTAAAAAGTGGTATAGAAATTGGCAGCGCAACATGATTTAACTGGTTGCATTAATGGGCTATGTGGGAGGTGGCTAATGATAACATAGCAGTTTTCTTGTTTACATGCTGGTAAATCATAAAATCCTATTATTCAATAAAACTCACACGGAGTAATCTATTTCGTCTATATTTTACAAAGGAAAATAATTGGGGGGAGGGGTGGGGAGGCTAATGGAAAGAGATCTGAGAGAAATGATTGGTAATTAATCAACACTGAATAGCCCCCCCCCCTCTCCTTTATTTCTGAGTTTATAAAACATATTTGTTAATAAAACCTATGTTTGGCGTTTTTACACTAGCGATCAAATTTGATTGTTTATTGTTGGGCATTTTTCAAAGTTTTTACTGATTTTTGAATTTAATTTTTGACAAATTAGCCTCTCCTGAAGATATGTTTCAAAAGATGCTCTAAATCACTTTTTAGTCCATTCCAGCGCAAAAAACAGTCCCAAAAGACCCAAAAACGTGGTATTTTTTTTATTCTGCGTTTTGGTTGACAGGCCAATGGGGGAGGCTATAGGCCCCACACCCCCCCGCTTCTCCCCTAGCTACGCTACTGCCGTGGTAACTGTATTACATTTCATTATCACGCACATATACTTTTTTCCGAGTCCATACTCAGATAAGCACGGTCATGAGTTAGCATTAGCAACTCAAAAATGTTTGCGTCAGGACCCCGGATCCCTTGTTATAGCTCTTGATGGTTTTAAGGCTTTGCGGTTTGTACCACCTGCACCGAAAATATTAGCAGAAATAAGAATAACAATTCTACACTGCCTTTTGCCCCTCATTCTCCGATTAAAGCTTTCACACAATGCCATTTAAAATAAGGTTTACTATGACTTGGCAATCACGATATATGATATTTTTCAAATAAGGAAAAAAAATGAATTGAAAAGCTAGAATTTTTGGTTCTTTTTTGTTTGGTTATTTTCCTTTTCAACCAATCAAAACATAATGCTGTCCTTGAGCCAAGAACAGGACATTTTTGAGGACTTGTAGGCAGTGGCGTAGGAGGCGGGAAGTCCGGGGGGCACTTCCCCCCCCCCCGCTTGGTTTTAAAGTGTCGAAATTTCGAGCAATTTTATATTATTTGGGCAATATTGCATCAAAATTTTGGGCAATTTCATATTTTTCGGGCAAGTTTGCGTCAAAATTTTGGGCAATTTAATATTCGTTAAACCGTCTCCATTTCAGTGAAGACCTTGTTTTTTTTTTGAGATCACCTTAATTTGGACAGAAAAACCGATCACTTTCTGGGCAAAATGCAATGTTATTTTTCGAGCAAAAGTTTGGTGCCCCCCCCAAATCCTTTTGAGCTCCTACGCCCATGCTTGTAGGCTCCAAAGCCAAGCACTTGAGCTTCGAGGTCAAGGACTTCAAAATGTGTCCTCGAGGACTCAACCTCAAATTTAAACTTTGTTGAGCAGAGTGCTACTTGGCTAAAATTGAGATAGCGTTAAACAAAATCTCAAATAGCAAGTCGCAGTGTCTTCATGGGAGTTGGGTCTAGAAGTACAAATCTATTCTATTTTATCTAGGAGCCTGCACAACAATGCTAGGTCTACAAATACAAAATAATCTGCATTAGGCCTAGTTGTTTGAGAAACAATGCTAGGTCTACATGTTGTGCGCATTTTCAAATCTAAAAGTCTCAATCATTTTCGCAGGGAATGCTTTATTTCACCGGAAATTTTTATCTAGTTTTTTATTATTTCTTACTCAAATCTAACCCAAACTCAAATAATTACTCTAAAACTATTCCCAAATCGAACCCTAACCCAAACCCTAACCTTAACCCTAATCTTAACCCCCAAAAAAGCAAATTAAAAAAGCGCGGATGAATATTTCGCATTTTCGTTTTATTCTCTTTAACTTGAAAATTTTCGGTGAAATAGTCACTCCCTTCTCGCAGCACTGTCATAAAATTACCACTGATACCTGAACACAGCCGTTTGCAACTATGTTCTGCTTGGCAGGTCATATAACTTTGTTATCTCTGTACCAGTAACTATAGGCTATTTTAAAGTACTGTTTTGAAACGATGCTTCATAATTTCTGCCTGGCACGTCATATCACTTTTGGTTATCAAGTAGCTGGCTATCTATACTTTGTAGACCTAGGTCTACTTTAAAGCGATGTTTCATCATGGATACTAGTATTTATCGCGAGTAATTTGCCAAAAATTTCTTTTTGAAACAAATTTAAGACCAAATCCAACTATTGCATCCACTTAACCCAATTTAAGCTAACATAGTAAGAAAACTAACCGTTAAATCAGTGTGGCCTACCTCAGGACCTGATCCAAAGCAGTTTTTAAAACTTCGTTAAAGGGAAAGTCCCCAAGTAATTCTATTTTATGATTGGTCGATTCCGGTTGTCTGATTGTATTCATCCGCATTTTAGAAGCCAACTTTCAGGTCAAATTAAAAAAATACCGCAGGAAAATAAGTGGAGAACTTTTGCATGTGAGTTTGTGAGATGAAAATCAATGCATTTAAGCAAAAAATAAGTTGCCACTCAAATTTTTTTACAAGGTGAACGCTAGAATTTACAGCAAACGGCCTACTTTAGCCCATTTATGAAACCAGTTCAATCATGCTTTCGCAACTTGCTAATTTCTGCGCTTCATTTAAATGCATTAATTTTTACCAAACTGGGCCTAAGATTAAGTTATTGTTGCAAAAATTATGTAGCCTAGTCTTTTGTTTTGGGGGCTTTGACCTCGGGGCTCAGACTCCCAATGGCCTCCGGCAGCTGGCAACTCCGTTTCCATACCCCAAGCCAAGCCCTCCCATTGCAGATTTCTGGCTATAAACCTGGCTAGTAGTCAGTACTAGAAATCCAAATGCGTGGCATTAAAATTTTCTTTAATGACAAGTACAAAAAGTGGGTGCATAAAAGAGTAATAGTGAAAATTAAATTTTAAGTCCTGTAAAAAAACCTTGCACAGTCCTGGAAAAGTTCTAGAAAATCATCTGAAAAAGTCCTGGAATTTGATTTAGCAGTTTTTGTGGCAACCCTGTAAAAAAGGTTGAGAACCATTGCTCGTGACGAAATAGTTAACTTCTGATGAAAGAGAAAAAAACTCAGAAATCTGAAATAAAGACAAATAATCGAAAAAAAAATCGCAGTTTTTTTTTGTCTAATTTTATGATGCGATAGTGGATGTATATATAACTATCAAGAGAACCACAAGAATACCAGAGATATCACACCTCCAGGCGGGAAACTAGAGCAATTCAAATGAAAAAGAGAAAACAACGTCGGTTAACACGATTCAAATGAAAAAGAGAAAACTTGCTAACCGACGTTGTTTTCTCTTTTTGATAACGGATGTGGATTTTTTTTGCGTGTTTCAATGCGATAATTTAATGCGATTTTTTTTTTCTTGGAAAAGAGCATTCGATGCGATTTCTTTGCCATCCTTGCCTTTTTTGAAGCATTTTGCAATAAATTGAAAAAGATGCGGTTGAAAATAGTTTTTTTAGTCTTAGCAGTATGCAGTCCAACACTATAAGGGAGTCCCCTTCAGTTTCAAATGTATTAGCTTCGAACTAAGCCGCGATAGACCAACTAAACTACTAAATTGGAAAACTAAGCTCATTTTTGTGTAAATTGCATTCACTAGTGATTTGGAGTATATGCTAGCGAGTAGTGAAACTACGAAAAGTTGATTTTTGCCACTTTTCAGTTGTGTGATTATTTTGGGGACTAGCCTATCGATTCCCTAAAATGGGCAGACCACCATAATGTGAAGGTTTGGAGACCATTGTCAATTTGATTTTGCTTTGAAAGAATGACTACTGAATTTGAGACTCGTTTAATCGTATCGAAAATACATTTTGCTTTTTTAGCCAGTTAGTGTGAAACAAGAACGATCCGCACTTTCCACGAATCCCCCTCCGAAGAAGCGCGCACGTACTACATCCTCCTCAACTCAAAAATCTCCTGGAGATAAATCCAGATATGATACCTCGTTGGGATTGCTAACCAAAAAGTAACTACCTAAATTCTTGCCTTTGTCACATATATTTGTGCGTTATTAGTACGGTTTTTAATATTGTTAGCAAATTGATAACATGACTTAAAGATTAAAACACTCGTAGTTATATTCTTCACAATATTCTACGATATTTCTAATATCGCACAATGTCATTATTCTCTTTACTCGTACTATGCGATTTATTGATGTATGTTCTGTCATTGGCATTCCAAGGGCAAAGTTAGCCTCTTCTTTCAGACGTTTTTTAAAAAGTTTTTCGTGGAAAAAAGGCCTCCTAAAAAATGGAAAACTAAAGGTTGTTTAATGTTTGTGACTTAGTGAGAATTTTTTAACGTGATTGTCTTGCACTGGCACATGTATGAACTCATCACGCGTTTTGGCTTCTATACTCGTACATAGCTTTGGGTCGATTTGATTTGTCGATCCCAATACTAATTTGATCTTAGTAAAACAATAACTGATTTGCTGATCCCAATACTAATTTAATGTCGAAGCTTTCGACATTAAATTAGTATTAAGATCGGCAAATCAGTAATTATTATGTTTGATTTAGATCCCAATAATCAAAAAGTAACAGCAAAATTTATCATTAACCAGCATTATGCTTGACGTATATAGTTCAGGGTGCCAGAAATTCAGAGAGGGCTTAATCAGTAGTTCCGAAGAGCTATAAATCGTAATCCCCTGAATTTTAAAAGAGCCCCAGTAGTTGAAGCACACTGTTAAACATAATAAATTGTGGTGGTCTGTAATAAATTGACAACAGTTGGTTGTCTGTCTCTAAAGTCTTATTGTAACCACACAGCGTGCTGTTCATAAGTGCTTACTGCTTATTGACATGTTTTATGTGGCAGGTTTATCCAATTAATGCGAGAATCCAAAGGCGGAGTTTTAGATTTAAACAACGCGGCGTCCATCTTAGCGGTGCAGAAACGTCGCATCTATGACATCACGAACGTACTTGAAGGCATCAAACTGATCGAGAAAAGCTCAAAGAACAACGTGCAATGGGTGTAGGTTATTACATTTTACAATGGTGGTTGGCGCTTTGCTTCGTTCCACAGCTCAACGAAAAAATTAGTCTGTCAAGTTCGGTTGTAATGCATTTAGGAAAGTAATGAGACCATATGGGCTGAGACAAGTATTTTGTGTTTTTAGAAGGCTGTTCAAAAGTAATTGTTAAATCATAGTTGAAATGAATAAACAATTACTTAAAATGTAGACTCATTGCAAAAATGTAGACTCAAGTAGAGAATGAGATGAAGAAAGATGGACTGGTGAAAGAGAATGCATGTGATCGAACAAAACGGCGAGGCGTGGTAAAGACAATGACCATATGAAATCCGGCCAACTCCGTCGACGGGAACAATACTGGATCCAACATGTGAAGATGATGATGATAGCATAACACAGTACACGTCACTAAAACCCTACAGTCTGTTTCTCCTCAGGGAAATCTAGTTCTTCATTTAAAATCAATGATAGTTGAAAAAATCTTAGCCCAGTCACTACATTTCACCACTTTAATATGTTACATTTTTGCAGTATGTGATTAGATGGTTTGAATTCTACAATTTAAAGTATTTAAATGTTATCAAGGTAACTACTTAACTAGGTCATGAAATTCCTGTTTTTGAAATACAAACCTTTATCCAGTAAAAGCGATACAAATATGTCGACAATATTTTTGTCTTTTGAGTGTTGTTTGCTTGAATATAATGTTATGCAAAATAGAAATACTGTAGGGAATTCGAACTTCTGTGAAAATTTGTTTAATTTTTCACATAATACTGCTAGGCAAGCTAGAGCAAAAATAAGACTTCTTGTTACGTTTTTAACTAGTTGAACCAGAGCTAGGGATGTGCCGATTAATCAGGAATTTTTTCGGAATCAGCATTGGTAAAATATCGCCGATACTTGCCGATTCTTTGAACATAAAAACATTGCTAATTTTTCCGATCAGATCGTTTTACGTTTGTATTTTTACCAGACAAACACCAGCGCAACCAAGAATAGAAAAAAGGGGGAGACAAATTTTTTTGTTATGATTAAAGCATATGCAAATTGGAAAGTTTATTTATGCAAAATTGTAACAAATTACAAAGTTTTAGCAATAACAGGCAGGAGTCTTACCGTCATTCATGCAACAGACGCATAAAAATAAATAATGAAAGAGAATGAAGTGGTTTACCTTGTTTTACAATTTTATTAATTTGGTGATGCAACAGCGGACGCTATAAACGCATTTTCTTCGCAAAAGGCCAAACGAGGAAATTGCTCAGATTGCCGTTATTATTCAGGCAAGCTGGCATAATATTTCAACTTTCAAATGGAGTATGTTGTTTCAAATTAAAAACAAATGAGATGTACAATATGCAAAAAAATACGAACAATCCTCGCCTATACACCCGAAAATGATTGTTTTTTAAAAAGATAAGTGCTCCCTATTAATGTTTTTGACACCACGTACTGCTTACTACCTCGAAACAGAAAAAAAAGCGCTGTATTGTGATTTCTCAATACAAAGTTTCGTTAACTGATTACTGTTATCAATATTGTTGGAAGGAAAGAGGGATATCTAAGCATTAAGCAAGAATAATGCCATAGCGATTGACTATTCCTTACCTGCGGTTATTTTTCTCAATCAAATAATGCGAATCTAACGCGGGCATTCGTGGAAAAATGGTCATAGCGAAATACTATGGGTTTGTTTACATACAGCACGCCCGCGAACAAAATTTGGTGCGCGTCGAAAACTGCGCACAGTGCTTACATTGCGAATTTTTAGACCCGGCCTATACACGGTGCGTGAAATCATAAACGTAAGGAGTATCATTAATTTGTTTGAAACATTAAGTGGCTGCTTGTACGCTGGTTAAGCAATACACCCGGCATACCGAATTTCGGTTAAAATAAACTTAAGACGAGCTTTTGCGCTCACGATTTTACGCACGGTGTAGATCGGGATTAGGCGGACGAAGTCTGCGCGAATTTTTTCTCGCAACCAATCATTGCGCTCCTTTTAAATTTTGGCACAATTTAGACAACGTCATCGGACTCGCTGCTTTGATAGACAATGAGAACATTGCTATAAATTAACACAGCTAGACGGTGTAATGCGGACGTAAAAATTTATCGAAAAAGATTTTCTAAAAGTAAATTAGCGTGCATTTGCTGTAATAAACATTTGTTATATAACTTGTCGATCGTCTTTTCCCCCAACCCCAGTAGTTATGCTTTTGGTAAACTACAAAACTTTTTAAGCAATGTTATATTGGTTTCGCCGTTTTTTAGGCAAACGGGCTTTCTAGGCTATTGGTCTAAATGCAGGTCTAAATAACGCAGTTTAGACCTGGTAAGCTGATATCTTTTTCAATGTAAATCCTAAAAGAAAAACAGGCAAAATGCATGCAATCAAAATTCCGTCATTTTGTATAATAACAATTCCTGATACATTAAAAAAAACAATTTCGACGTTAAAGATGTATGGAGAGTCATTCTCTTTGAAGAGATTTGCTTTCCTGTAGCAATTGGTGTTTTTTGCGAATGTTTTCAATTAAAACATTCTCGAAATTTATTCGGGTCGAAATACGATTTGACTATGGTGACATTCAAATTTATTCGGGTCGAAATACGATTTGACTATGGTGACATTCACTTCGTGGCCGCCCCAAACTCCCACCGGTATCTGACTATTTGTTCCATTTTGGAAAATGATGCGTTTTAAAACAAAATGGATTGTATTTTTTGGGGACAAATTTGCACTGCTTTGTGCCTCGTTCGCGATCTCCCTCAAAAGCAGTGCTGACAAGACTTTATCATTCCAAGACAGCGCGATACGGGCTACGCAATGATCCGAAGATTTTCATTAGATATCAACACTCCGTAGTCAAGCAAGCATTCCCACTCACCGGGTCTTGTTTCTACCTTGTGTAGCAAAAAGGCAACGTGGCCTAATTCTTGTTTTAATAAAATCAAGTTTTTATGGCGATTGTTACATTAATGTGACGTAATAGATAAATTTTTCGATCATATTTACCAAAATTGATTTTTGATTGTGATTTATTTCCATTGTTCGTTACAAATGATTCACTTTGCCTTTTTGTTGTAAAGGTTTTTTCAACCCGAATATCTCGGAAACAATATAAGCTATTGGGCTGAAATTTTTTGTAAAGGATAGAAAAGCAAATGACCTTCGAAAAAAATGCAAAAGTTTTGACATTGCTTACTTGCAACTCGGAGTGGAATTACACTTGAGTTAAGCGTTTTTAAATTAGTTTTGTGACATTTTATCTTTTTTTTTAAGTTTTTGGGAAACTGTGCACTTTCGAAAGGAGGGAGACTGGTTCCCGTAATCCCCCCCATGGATGCGCCGGTGCAGACAGAAGCAATTTTCTTTTAACGAAAGCGTTTACACACGTTACGAAAGGAAAACGTAGAAATCGTAAAAGAAAAAATGAAACAAAAAAGGTTTTTAAATTGCGAAATCATTGCTTATTGTTTTGCTCAGTTGCATATTGCGCAATCACAATTTTGCTTTCATTGTTAAAACCTGCTTGTTCGCAAAGCGTCGCTTTAATCTAAACACGACTACACTTAAAATAGCTTTGTCCAGCATATATATAAAAGTCATATTGTAATCAAAGAATCGGAATCGGCATTTTATCAAGAACCGGCATCGGCAAAAATTTTGGTATCGGTACATCTCTAACCAGAGCCTTACCCTTAGCTTATATGAAAATGAGAATGTGTTGTAATACCGGTATTCATAGGCGTCGATTTTTTGTTGATTAAGCAAATTCCGAGGAGGCGAATTGTTTTTGCTAGGATTGGTTAAACTTATTAATTCTATTTCAGTCTGGTAGTTTCCCCCGAAATTCATGTGAAGACCAGAAAAAAATTATAAAAAGGTCTGCGCCACATTCTAGTTCTATCTCAGTCTGGAATTTAGGCTTTGTTGCCAAATGGGTATTACTTGCCAAAAAAACCGTGGGAACCTGACATATTTTGCCCCGTTCAATGTCAGATCTGAGTGGCCGCCGCCCCCCCAAAATCGACGTCTATGCCGGTACCAGGTTTTACCTTGCTTTGGCAATGATTATGATAGTTTGATTATGTCGAGGAACATTACGCTAAATTTTTGCAAAACGTTGTTGTGAAGTCGTGGCTTTGATCTGTAAGACGTAGGCAAATATGCAGGTGCTTGTTATCTTTGGTGCATTTTTCAGGAAGCAAAACTGCATGCAAGCTACGGACGAGTCGGAGAATAAACGCCGCTGTGAAGAAGACATCAGCGATTTGCAGAAAAAAGAAGAAACGCTGGACAACTTGATTCGACAGCGACAGATGGAACTGGAAAATCTTTCGGAAAATAATTCTAAATATCCTTTTTCGTAAAGAATAACTACCTGCTGTAGGCTCAAGACCAAAGTTGCTCCATTTAATTTGTACTGCAGCGGAGTAAAATATTGAATTATTGGTCTTGCTCACGATTGTTTGAAGCCATGATCACCTGGTATTGGCAGTGCGTTGTGGAAAAGAAGGTTAAAAATCGTAGTTTTTTACATTTCTAAATTATTGTTTTCAAAAACTTATAGAACTGGATTCTTAAAAGGCTTTTGGGCCAGAACTGATAGTATCTTACGTCGATCTAAAGAAAACGGTTTTAACCCATTTTTTGGTAAACATATTTCATAAAATTTGAGTATGGAAAGAAGGGTGCACATTCAAATTTTGTTAGAAAATGAATTTTATGTGGCAACACAGAAGTTTGGCCCAAATGTACTAATGTCACAAATGGAAGCGTTTTGTGATCTAAACGAAAGCAGTCATGCGAGTGTTTTGATCTTTAACAAATGTGTTGCACATATTCATATGTAACCTACCACGATATTCGCGGCATCAAAAGCTTCAAGGATCAAATCGTGATTTGCATTAAAGCTCCGCAGGATACCAAATTGGAAGTACCCGATCCCGAAGAGGTACATGATGTGTTATTGCAGTTTAAAGCTAGAGTCCGCCTTCGCAAAGCGATATACGAAAATTTAGCAAAAATAATTCGAAGACTTTTGCAATATTCGTCCACTCTCCAGACATTTTAGTTTAAAGAAAATCGGAAAAAATTACGTTTTGAAGACGAGCCGTTGGGGATCGCAGTGCTACTGATTTGGCGCGAGTTTAAATATCAGATCTGTTGGCTGCCCGTCAGCAGTTGAGGTCGCGTTTCGGTTGGAAAGTGATAAAAGAAAAAGTTAAGTTTGCTGTTACCAGCTAGTTAACTCCAGTCTGTCAGTAGCTTAGCAAGCTTGCTACTCCTAATTCTGCAGTGCACAGTGTGACTAACCTTTGCAAGAATACCACGGAAAAATTACGTAGGATATAGGTATTCTGGTAATGCAAGTAGGTTTCCAGTACTAGTGGTTGTGTACCGTTGCCTGCAGTACCGGTTATTGGTCGGTACTAGTGGCCTAGTTAGACGCCATTCCCAACAACAAACTATGGATCTACTACCGCTATTCTGGTACTGGTAATAGCATATATAATATGCTTTGTTTGGAAGTGACTTTTTACCATTATCAGTATGGATGGTACCAGTGTACTTAGGTACTAACACAGTATATCTAGGTAGCCCACCAATAAGGGCAGACTGCAAGAGTTACTATCCACATTGTACCGGTATACAGTTCCGCAATAAATGTGTTTGTGCACCGGTGCCGCATCGTTTCTTGTTCGAATTTGTTACATAATTCTTCAAGATTAGTGAGTAGTACTGGTTTAGGCCGACATGAGTTCCTGTTCGTAATAAAAAATGATGTTATTGTTACAAAACGCGCTTTTACCAAAATAATTGAAACTGGGAACAATTAGCAGATCACAAAATTGAATCACGAACTGCTTTCAAAACCAATCTGAAGACTCCTTATTTGACTTCTTTAAAGATTTCCTTAGTTGACTTCTTTGAGGCTGTTGGTAGACTATTTGTTAAAGTAACCCATGAACGATTGCCCCATGGTCTGAAGTGATGAGGTTACGGCCGATGGCCCAGTCCAGAGTAATATGCCGTTACTGGTATTCTGCATTCACCAATCAATCAATCCAATTTACTTACCAATCGTTTCTTCTGCCACCTGACCGGTCAATGATGTGCAAGTGAATGTACGCATGGTAGGATACCATAGGGCTGCAATAGGCTACCCGTTGCCCGTGTATACATTTTTCAAATTTCACTTAATTGTTTCAAAATTCTCCAAATGACTCTTACGGTCTGCCCTGTATTGGTGGGCTACCTAGATACACTTTGTTAGTACCTAGGTACACCGGTACTATCCATACTGATAATGGTAATAAAAAGCATCTATATGCTCTTACCACTACCAGATTAGCGGTAGTAGATCCATAGTTTGTTGTTGGGAATGGCGTCTAACTAGACTACTAGTACCGACCCATGCCTACTTATTAAGACGGCCGTACAGTCTGCCTTTTCGAGAGAAAATTATCAGGATCACTTTTCGCTTTCGCGTGTGACAGCAGTTTGTCCTACTTTCTATTGTGTAATTACCTTTGCCATTAGTGTCAGTCGTACTCTTCAGCTGTGAGCAGGCAGATCAATAAAGCAGGACTGTTTTTCACTGCATATAAGTTGCTAGAAAACTTGTATTTTTCAATGATTTAATTTGATAATTTAGTTTGTTAAGAATTAGGCTTTATCTTGAGAAAATTAGTTAATATTGCAGATTTCTGAACCACGTCTTGAAAAACTTATGTTGATGCAGTTACAGTTTGAACTATTAACAGCAACTTGATACAGCTGCAGTGGAAGGAATAGTAATTGAAAGAAGACTAATGTTCAAAAACCGAAAAATTTTCGTTGTCGAAACTGACTTGTGATGACCTTGCAGAAACGCTTCGATGCATTGCTTCTTTAGTAGAAGATTTGCTTCGCAAAGATTACAAGTGCGTTTTAACGGCACGATTCCTAACTGATTTTTTAGAACTGAGGTGTTCAAAGGAGAGGCAATTAAATGTTTTTGGTCAGTTTACGAGAGGTAGAAGCATCCGAACGAATTTTAACCACAAAAAATCTTCTCAAAGAGTCAACTTCAGTACTGAATAAAGATGTCCAAATCAAACCAAAAGCATTGTGCTGGATTAGTTCATAAAGCAGCCTAACAAAATTGCGGGCGACCTTGAATACTGCAGTTTGGAAAGTAATGCTAAGGAAGTAGCTGCTGTTGTTGCTGGATAAATTGCTCGAAAACTGATAAGCAGATCTCAATGAATTGAATGTCGAAACTCATTGCCTACCACTGGCCCACAACCAAGCGCGTAGCCAGAAATCTGCAATGGGGGCAAAGCTCAAAATTTTTGAATTTTTTTGGAAAAAATAACTTAATTTTAGGCCTGTTTGGATAAAAATTAATGCTATTAAAACATGGCATAGAAATTAGCAGTGCAACAACATTACTATACTAGTTGCGGAAACAGGCTGCGTGTGGGAGGTAGCTATTGCTAGAACTTCAGATCTCTTATTTGCAAGCTGTTAAATCGTAAAATCCTATACCGGCAGTTCAATACAACTCTCAAGGAGTAATCTGTTTCGGCTATATTTTATGAAGATATAATTAGGGGGGCTAATGAAAGGAAGTTTGAGAGAAGTGATTGCTAATCAACTAGTAATGAATAGCTCCCTCCCCCCTTAATCCTGAGCCTATATGTTTTTGATGAAACTTATGTTTAGCATTTTGCAATGAGCGATCAAATTTAATTTCCAATTTTTGACCATTTTCCTAGTATTTTTGCGATTTATTAGTTTTATTTTTGACAAATTAGCCCCCTCCCCTTAAATAAACATTTCAAAATATGCTTTAAATCATTTTTTAGTCTATTTCGTAGCAAGAAACAGTCTCAGAAGTGCTGAGAATGTGGTATTTTTGTTATTCTGCATGTTTGTCGCCAGGCTAATAGGGGGGTATAGCTGCAGCACTACGCTACTGCCCACAACAAAGCTCTAGAGAAATTACCTTTTGAAATTATCCCGAGTTGGTCTCATTTTTCCTTTTGTGGATTGGTAAATTAATTATGTGTCAAAATCTTTTGCAAAGCTAGACACTGCTAACAATTACCTTTTGAAATTATCCCGAGTTGGTCTCATTTTTCCTTTTGTGGATTGGTAAATTATGTGTCAAAATCTTTTGCAAAGCTAAACACTGCTAACAATATTTTTTTGAAATCAGCTTTACTTGAAATGGATGCGGATGAGAGTGTTCTCACCATGAACACTTGTGCACTCTGCACAGTCATTTCTGTGTGAACAACATACGACCCACATCATGTTCATCAATATTGGATTATATGCAATGTGTGCCGGTATTTTGATAATGCGCAAAAAAATTAGAGAATGAAGTGTGAAAAGATGCTGTGCAGCAGCTTAAACATAAACAAAACCAAAAACTGGCCTACAAATAAATTGAAATCCTTTAAACACAAAATATCGGTAACAAAGAAAATTTAACTTTTGTTTTTAAAGTGTTGCAAGTTGCATTTCAACATAGTTTATATGATTGACTTTATATTAATCTACCTACCGCACAAGAGATATAATTAGTAATCCCATGGATATTATTCAAGACTGCATCTGTTGATGAAATCTGTATTTTTCTTTAATAACTTGCTTGATTATTATTTTACCATAATCCACCTTTAAATAGAAGATATTTTGCGAAATTGGCCGCGATAAAATGCATAGCTTGCAATGCAAAGCACTATGCAATTATTTACAGACAGCTGCATCACGAGACGCGATTAGCGAAAAGTGACCCTGTTAATTTTCTCTCAAAAAGGCAGACTGTATGGCCGTGTAAATTAAGTTGGCCATTACCGACCAATAACCAGTACAGCAGGCTACGGTACACAACCACTAGTACCGGTAACCTACTTGCATTACCAGGATACCTAAATCCTACGTAATTTTTCCGTGGTTTTCTTGCAAAGGTTTGTTACGCTGTTCACTGCAGAATTAGGAGTAGCAAGCTTGCTATGCTACTGACAGACTGAAGTTAGGTCTTTTTGGACAAAAAATTAACATTGCAACTAGCTGGTAACAGCAAACTTAACTTTTTCTTTTATCACTTTCCAACTGAAGTGCGAGCTCAAGTGCTGACGGGCAGCTTACAGATCTGCCCACATGACAGACATTTCCTCGTTCACTTTAATTAACGAGTTTTTTTAAGAGGCGCTACCGAACGAAATACTCGCTAAACGTTACAGGTCATTTTTGCTCGTGTATGTAAAGCCTTGCGAAATCCGTTACGTCATTCTTTCTCGCTAACTTGCTTTGAGCGATTGCGGAAAGCAGTTCGAGTAAAAAAACGTCACATTTTCCTCGCTAACTTAAAGAGGATCTTGAAGCACTCTTTAAGCGTGCGAGAAATCTTTTTGGTTCAGAAATGTAATTGCGAAATGTTGAAAACTTGTAACCAAAGCGAATTTTTGCTAAACATTAATTAAAATCGTCGTCATGTTTGCTATCAAAACTGGTAAAAAAAAAAGCGAATTGCATTGAGGACCACTTGCTGTTTCGACTGATAGTGAAACGTTAAATAGTGCCAGTTGACAAAAATTGCAATACACTCCTTTTATATGAATGATTTTCTAAAACACGAGGCTCATTTTTGCTCAAAATTTAAGAAAAAATTAAAAACAATGCCAGCCACGGCAGCAAAATAAACCAAAAACAAACAAAAAGAAATTCAAACTAATCAAAGAAACTAAAATTTGTGCTGATTCAAAACGATAAAATTTCAGTGATTTTCTTGTATTTGCAAGCAAAATTGTAACTATTCAAGATTATAAAGCTACATTGCTCTGCGCAAGCAATTGAGAATTTTTTTTGGCAGTTGTTCAACTTGAAAAAAGCTTGCTTTTTCGCTTTTGCAATTTTACGATGCTGCAAAAGCAAGAAAAAAGCCTTCACTTAAGCAGACGGAGCAATAGGAAGTAAAAAGTGTTCCAAACATGCCCGCTAAAATTGACATCGATGCTCTCAAAAGTTTTACAAAATCAAGAACAAATGAGAGTGAATATCGGCAAAAAATTAAAAATAGCCAGTCTCAACTCAAGATTTACCGGTTCTAAAAAGGAAGAGTGTACTTCGACTTGCTTACTTTTGAAAAATTTTGAAACCTAAAGACCTAGAGTTACTGCTAACATACGAGTTTACCCACCAACAACCTCAAGGGCGCTTTACGTCGTTTCAAAAATTATAGTATGGAAAAAATTGTTCTTCACATTGATGCAAAAATGTAGTTAAATTCACCCGTTCATTTACTAATTATCATCAGTTGAGGAATTTGCTTGCGTAGAATAATCACGCATAGCTTAAAGTATCTTTTTCCATAACAATGTAGTGCATACAGTACGCTTGAACGCATTATTTTGAAGTAGAAATGCATCTGACGTCACAATGAAAGTATTTATTACGTACTAACACAAGTAACGAACATCTCGCAAAGAAATTCGAACGAACTGTTTTAACGTGTTTTGGGCGAGACGGCTCAGAAATTGCAGTTTGTCAACGAAGATTTTTTGTTCGTTAGCGCTTTTTAGCTAGCGAGAATGGCCTTTACGAGCTCGCTAGCACGTTCTGTCATGTCCCCCCTGATACTTGAACTCGCGTCAAATCAGTAATACGGCGATCCCAAGCGGCACGTCATCAAAATCAAAACGTAATTTTTCGATTTTCTTCAACACTAAACAGTCAGGAGAGTGGACGAATGTTGGAAAAGTCTTTGAATTATTTTTTCTAAATTTTCGTATATCGCTTTGCAAGGGCGGACCCTAGCTTTAAGGTTTCAGAAATCGAATTAACTCTTCTAATGCTAAGATACCCAACCTGAAAGAGGTTGCATTTGTAGGAATTGATTTCGGATGTTTTAAGAATAGATAGAATAATGCTGCAGAGTAAATTCTTAATGCTTTTCTGACTACTCATATTGTCATAGGGTGTAACAGGTTGGCTTAATGGTTTTAATAAGGCAGATCTTACGCTACAGTTTCTTAAAAAGGGATGTGGCAGTGGTTACTTGTACATACATTTTATACACCTTTCTTGGCCAGGAGACAGCGAAGAAGTCTTGCCATCTTTGAGTCAAGCTGCCACTTACCCCCCTGTATATTATTTATTACATGCAATAACGTGGAGGTTTCGTAGTGGCTATTTTCATTGCTTAACGTCAAGAAGAAAAGCTGTTGATACCAATTTTAATTTTTTGGTGTGACTGTGTAGTGTATACGGTATCAAATTCGAGTCTTCTGTTTCAGTGGCAATCGTGCTAAACATTCGACCATTGATCGCAGGGGGGCAAATCTTTGTTGAGCGTTGGGGGGATAATTTGCAATTTTACCCCAATTTTGCCCTATTTCCAACATTCGGGGGGATGAACCTCGACCACGATTTTTTTCAGGTGAGCAAATCAAGTGAAGACCAAAAAAGAGGTCTTCACCAAAAATGGAACACTTTTTTTCCCCGAATTCAGGTGAAGACCTGCGACCTGCGCTCAGATGCGCACCGGAGCCAAATTTTAGGAGGGGATACAGATGAAGACCATACTCAAATTATTGGGGGGATATATCCCCCCATCCCCCCCGGGTTTCGGCACCTCTGATTGATCGGTAAGGTTTTTGTTTTTACGTGTCGTGTACGTTTGCTAAGAAATATGTCCACCCCACCACTTTGCTTGACTTCCACCAGTATTTTTGCGTAATATGATCACGTGTAGGTTGATCAAATCTTCTATTATGCTCGCTGTATTACGCCGAAGCGTTTAACGAGTTTGCAGGACCCATTTCTGCGTTCTTGCGCTCGGGCAACACTCACAGCTCTTTTCGAAGAGATGTTGCAGCAGTGGCGAATCGTTGGCAACTCTGTCCGATTTGACTGGCCCGAGATTCGAACCTCAGACCTACCGCTTCAGAAACAAACGCGTTACCGCTCAACCAACTGGCCTGTTTATTAATCGCGCAATTTCGCAAATTATTTGAATCATTTTTGCAGAAAATTCAAATGTTGCTGAAAAGCACCAAAGGAGAAATCGAAGTTTATCTTTGTCCCGATCCGGTTGATCAACTTTCTCCTTCAAAACCTCCGTCATCTCCCGAAGACTACACGGATATGAGTTCAGAAGTTTCATCTACAACGGGTGATTACATTAGAAACCTGGTAGCGCATCCACCTTTGACTTTGTTACCAGGGTGGTTTCGTTACCAAGGTGCCACAATTTTTTATTACGTCAATGTGGTGTTTCATCGATCGGCAGATACGCGATTCGTTTGACTGCATGCTGCTTTCTTTTGCATCTACATTAAGAAAGATCTATGGTGTATTTTCGCGAGTAAATACGCGAGATCGGTAAAAGCCGCCATAACCTATCTGTAGTATTTTCATGGAATCGTGTGGCATCAATAATAATTTAATTGTGGTGTTTTGACATTTGCGGGGCCAGAGCTTTTAATGTATAATCATTTACGTGCTATTTGGCCTAAAGGCTACCAGCCCGGAAGCCTATGGAAGACCTACAGAACGACTGCAACTTAGAACAAGCAATGCGAAAAAGTTGTCCTCCCACTGGATTCGAACCTGCAGCCTTAGGATTTTTGAGTAGTTGCCGTTCTGGTGGCTCTTCCTGGCTGATAGTCTTTAGGCCAGATTGCTCGTAAACGATTAAACATTGTGTGGCATGTTGGGAGTACCATTGTTTAATTTTCTTCACGAGTCTGCGTTTGTGTGGTTTGATTGAAGCCAAGTGTTTGGTTCATACAGAATTAATGAGCTCCTAACTCTCAGAGTTTGCTGCCTCGGAATTCATTGGCATAAAAATAATATTCCTCCATGTAATTAATGACGAAACATTGAGTGCATTCACAAAATCAGTCAATATTTTATCATTTTTATGAAACTTGAAATAAATTTGCTGGTTTCTATGATTTATTGACTGAGAATGTGAGTACACTCAATGTTTCACCATTAATGAACAGTCCCCACTAAGTCGTCGCCTTATACTTCCTCAGTGTGGGTTTGATTCTCTGGATGTCCTCGTCAATAATCACGTTCATGTTTTATTGGGACTTCGCGTGAGCGCGTAGTACCTTTGTTTTTGTTGGGAATTTTTGGGAGATGAGGATTGATTTGCTCATAATTAGCTAACAGTAAAACCTACAAAGTTGAATTTTGGACTCAACAAGAGAATAAATGAAAGCATCATGTGTGCCAATTTTGGATATCCTAGTTCACGTGCTCGAGAATTGAAATACAAAAAAACATGAAAAAATTTTTGGCTTGAAAGTTTATTAATTCGCCTATTACTCGAAAACCATTTGGCGTGCAAAGCCGAAATTGGGACACAATGTGTGTGCTTATAAATGGTCTGTGCAAACGTAGTTTGGGGCGGCGGTCACGACGCCAAAATGTTACAGGCCGCAAAAAGGGCAAAAAGTGGACAATTTTGAACTGATATATCTCGATTAATGCGAATTTTGATGGAAAATGATTTCTTATTTTCGAGCCTACTATCAACTGGCTTTCTTTTGGTTATGCTCGTTTACCCCAACTTGAATACTATTTTTTTCCTCTTTCCTTTTTTTTTTCTCCGGTTATCTATTTTTAAATCGCTAAACGCACTGTATTCAAAGTTTTAGTGATTGAAGATATATATCATGGAGGTCTAGTGCCCGACTGAAACTGGGGGTGCCAGGTTGGCAGGATCCCCCTCAATCGGGTCCTCCAAAATTTTGAACTTTTAAACCGTTACAGCTAGACGAATTAAATTTTCGGAATTGATAGATATTAAAAGTAAACCAAACAAAAATTGGGGGTCCCAAAATAAATGGGAGGTTCCCTCAAACGGGGCCGCCAAACTTCAAACTTTTTAATCATACTCGTTAGACAGATGAAATTTTCGGAGTTGGCAAATATAAAGAAAGATAATATTTGACGAAATTTGGGTGTACCAATCTCCCTCAAACAGGGCCGCCAAAATTCAAACTTTTTAACCACTAACGCTACACAGATGAAATTTTCGGATTAGATAAATAACAAATATAAGGTAAAGATAAAATATGACATAACTTGGGGATGCCACAATGAGGCTGTCCCCCTCAAATGGGGCCACCAAAATTCAAACTTTTTAACCACTCACGCTAGATGCATGACATTTTCAGGATGGGCAAATATGAAAAGATAGAATTTGACAAAATTCGGAGGTACTAAAATGAAGGGATGCTTCTCAAACAAGGACGCCCTAATTCAAACTTTAACCACTTACACTAGACTGATAAAATTTTCAGAATAGGTAAATATGAAGAAAAGATAAAATTTAACAAAATTTGGGGGTACCACTACGGGGGGTCCCCCTCAAACGAGGATGCCAAAATTCAAATCAAAAAATTCAAAGTTTCAAATTGTGTAAGCTAGACGCATCAAAATTTCAGGATAGGCAAAATCAAGGAAAGACGAAATTTGAGGCACCAAAATCAGTGGTTCCTCAATTGGGTCGTTCAAACTTTTTAACCATTCAAGGTAGACTCATGAAACTTTCAGGATAGGTAAATACGAGACAAAGAAAATCAGAATAGGTAAACAAAAGATGATTAGGTGCCATAATTGGAGAGTCCTCCTTCAACAGGTCCTTCAAAATTTTGAACCACTCAAGCTAGCCAAATAAAATTTTCAACAGAGATAGAAATAAAATCTGAAAAAATATTGAGGATGTCATGCTATAGGGGTCCGTCCGTCCTCCAACGACGTTGACACCTCATGTTGACATAGATAGTTAGATACCTTTTTCTAAACATTTAAATTTTGAAAGCCGCTAATCACAAACCTGATCAAGTTAATGGAACATTGCGAAATTTGAAAGCGATGTACCGGTATTTCAGATCTGACTATCAACAACCATAAACAGTAAACACGTTAACGCGATTGTGAAGTTCTTAAATTCAGTATTTTGCGAAGTTCCCGGATATCGCTTGCGATGTCATATTCTAGTTAAATTGTTTTTGTTGCTTTTGGTAACACCTATTCTTTACAGATATATCTGAACGGTTATCTCAAGTCGCAAGTCCACAATCTCAAAAGTCGAATTTAATGAGCCCAGCAGCAACTCGAGAAGTGCGAAGTGTTAACCCAGTTTCCATTAAAGAAGAAGTTGACTCCGCTTTTATTGAAGGTGACTCCGGATCTTTTATTGCTCTCTCTCCGGTTTTCCATCCAGATGACTATCAGTTCAGTTTAGACGAGACCGAAGGGATAGCGGACCTGTTTGATATAAATGCAACTGCTCTGCCCAATTCAGAGCCAAAGCGACTGTCTTAAAATGTTTTTTTTAACTAACCTGCCACTAGTTCGATATCTCAACATACATAAGTAGTTAAGTACTTTGGTGCCCGTTTTTGGAAGATAAGTATTTGACGTTGTTTTCGTATTAGAATTTTGAAAATATTTCAACTTGAAGTTGGTAAGTGGTTCCGGTCACAATATGCAACTTTTTTTTAACGTAAACAGCACTTGTGACATTTTAAACATGCAGATGAAAATGACCAAAATTTGCCTCACACAAAAAAGTCTTCACCCGAGTCTTTAGCTTAAAACTTCTATTTACAGCACTGGCCGTTTAACCGGTCGGTGACGCTATTCGGACTTTAAATGACTTTATGGAAACGCAAGCAAAATAAGTACCCGAACGGAAATCTTGCCCTAGGCTTTGCGCGAAACACAATGCCTTGAGTTTATTATGTTTGAGTTACCCTCTTTACCGATTATTAATTAGCTTTATGATTGATCAAAATCAACTCAAATGAGAAAATTGTGTGGTCTATATTTTTTTACTCGAAAATTGCCGATTGTAGATGACGACTTTCACTGCCATTGTGCTGTTTTGCTTGTGCAGTAACTGCCGATTTAAATTTTTGCCTAAATTATTTTCTAGGAAAAATCAATTCGTTTGCAATTACGTGTGCTGCTAGCCGAAATCAAGTGCTTTTTACTGTAAAAACTTTTTAAAAAGTTTTGTGACGTATTCGCGCTGCCGCGATATTTTCATGAGTTTGTCCAAGTTTTTTTTTCCCGTGCAACCTTTTTCGTTCGTGCCACTTCATGGACGCATGTTTTTTCGTTACCAATAAATATTTTATAGAACCTACCGTAATTATCTACTTTCGGTTTCATTAAATGAAGTGGCAGACACAGCGTCGTGCCTTGACACTGGCCTGATCGCAAGAACTTGCACCCCGACAGAAGTGGGAAGTTACTTCCTTAGTGTTACGGAGTTACAGTTACCATTTCACAAGTTGTTACTTTATTCTTGCCGCTACACTAAAACTTTTTGTAACATTAAAAAAAAACGTTATGTTTGGCTAAAGTTAGCTATATTCGTGATAGTAAAGTATTGCTGATTGCTTGAAAATAAGATTTTAAACCTGCATCGTAATGAAGTTAAATAAGGTAGTGAACTGGTGTCGTTACGGTATTGAATTACACAATGGCGAATTTTTTGGGATAGCACAGTAAAATCGCTCGCACAGCGGGTGGCGAGGGGTGACCAAAGGCACCCATCAGTGGTGGCCGCCTGTGTGGAAATGACCACGTTTCTGGGTTCTCCAGCTCGGGTTCTATGGTGTAGCATCTGCGCCGATTATTGGTACCCCTTTTATCGATTATCCCAATATGCACGAACTATCGATCGCATCCACTCTATCATCATGGAGGCCTTATCGACCATATCTTCAAAAAATCACTATCCGTTCAATGAGAGCATTTATTGAAAGCTTGGAATATGCAAAGAACATCAAGAATATTGAGAAGTCTATTAAGCAAAGCAAAAAGTTGGAAAAGAACGAATGCAAAACTTCAATTAAACTAAATATGAAAATCAAACGCGTAATCAGCAGTAAGGTAGTGCAATAGATTCACTGTGATATTCAGCAATATTTGTAAGCGTTTTAAAATTGCCTCGAGGGAGGGAAAAAGACAACCATCGCATTGGGATCAAGAAAACGGTAGATGACATGTCAGCCAACTCCTTAAAATAACAGACCAATAACCACTACAGGAAAGAATTAAGGTGCGTTAGACTTTAGTGGTATATCTTAGGAGGGATGTAATAAAATAAACAAACAAATGTTATGCTTTCTCTTACGTACCAGACTAATGTGTAACATGCCAACATTAAAAATGTTTCGGTGGGGAGGGGGTCGATTTATTGATCAAATCCCATTTTTGACGTACAGTATTTTAGTTGACCTTGCGAGCTTGACATAACCAGCTACGTCATAAAATATTGGGACAGTACCAAACGTTAAACACTCCGTTTGCAACATTCAAAATTGGAGACTATATTACTGACATATTTTAGCCCTTTATGAGGAAACTTTCCAGTTTTTCAAGGTCCAGAACTTTACTGAACTATGTCCCATATTTTTCCCATATAATTATATCCCATAATGTCCAGAGGCATTGCACCGAGTAGGAAGGTAAAATGGATTAACTTGTGTCAATTTCCAGCGAATTTTGGTCCTCTTTCCTTATTCACACTTTCCGATGATTCGGAAAACTCCGCTTCTTCGAGGCAATATTTAAACTATCCAATCAGCAACAAAATCAGCGGGTGTTCTTCATTGAAGGAGATATGAACTCGGAAAACCTTAGCCTTTGTCTACTACTACTTTACGTAGCAATAAAATTGTTAGCTGCCATGGAGCCGCACGCTGAGCGCGCGTTGCAAGTGGTTAAAACAAAGAAATACTGATAGGTTATTGAGACTGTGTAATGGACACCAATCGTTAATATAAGTAAAAATATTACATAATCATAATAATTGTCCAAATTAGCAGTAATATAAGACCAAATTAGTTACACGAATTTACAATCGACTCAATTGCATTTGATAGATTAAAACATACTTGAGTAGCTATAGCAATTAGTTCTAAATTCTAGCTGGAGGTTTTTGTACCGGTTCCAGGTACGAATCGCAGGTTTTCGTGAAAATTTGTGAAGCTACCAAGTTAACAGTTTGTAAATGGCAAGTAATCAATGCTATCAGCAGAGTCCAACAATGTGATAATGGAAAAAAAACTTTTCACACCGTGATAAAGGCCATTTATATGCAGCGTTTCCCAGAAAATCGCTGCGGTTCTATATGTGCAAGATGTGGTCCTGCTTTTATTAGTAAGGAAGATCCAGGAAGTTCCAACAATCACAATTAAGTTACTGAAATATCGATGACAAGAACTAATGCCAACGCATTATTACTTCAATATACATCTTTAAAGTTCTAAAAACATGGTAATATTTGCTATTAAAATGACAATTAAGAAAACTGCAAAGTTCTGGAACTTAAATTAACGCCTTTAATTAAAACTAAAGCATAAAAACTTATGATCTGCGATATAGAAAAACAAGAACTAATCTTTTAGGATGTTAAATAATAATTAGTTCACTATGTCATGGATTAACATACACTGAGAAAAAAATAGAACTTGAAATTATTGTACTCTCCGGCAAGGTACCGGTACACATTAGTTCGATGGACATGATTAAATACTATTACATTCCCTCCTTGGAAATGACGTCTAGTTTTGAAGCTTAGCTTTAGTACATAGATTATTGATTAAAATGATTACAGAATGTTGGACGTTAATGGGTATTTTCGAGCAAGACATCTGGTATTAATCATCACACTACGAATGCATTAAACAGACATTTCCGCACCAACACCTTTTATTGGCCCCTGCTGAGGAGAATCAGACTCCAGAAAAATAACAAATTAAGCTCTTTTTACGATTGCGTAGCCATATTAGAATTTCGTGCTTTCTAGCCTCAAGCAATCAGAGTGGCATCGTCGGGAAAACAACCAGAACAGCGATAAAACAAGCAATCGCCAAAACATTGTCATTAAGATTCCAACAGAAAGCTCAATCAATGTAGTCCTCTAGCTCAATAAATGTAGTCCTTTAGCTCAATAAATGTAGTCCTCTGTTTCAGTAGCTCTCCTGAGACTGCAACTCTTGTAGCGGGAAGCTTATGCTCGGGACACTTAAGCCATAAAAGACAAAAAACAACAATTAAATAGAAAATCTTGAATGGGTTAGCCTTTGGCGTGACAAAGTAACTGAATGAAAATGAAAATATAAAACATTAGACCCTTGCTAAAACAACCGAAACTGGTTGTATTGTCGTCTGCTACAAGCTGCATCAAGCATGCCAACACCCACCCAGCAGGCCTTGGTCGAGTGGGTGCGTCTTCATTTCATTTTTTGATTGTACAACGCAATCATTAACATTTGCATGCGAAATCGTTTTCCGGGTCCACAGGTCAGCGCAAACCACATGATATCACACATGACTATCATTTTACACCTCAGAAAACAACCTACAGATATGAAAGCAGAAAACTAAAGAACAACAAGAAAATAAACAAAAGAATTTCACAGAAGAGCCCATAAAGCATGCCGTTTTGCTCTGATGTCATTATCCAAACGGATTAAGAGATTCATCGTAATTAGTTGAACGATCGCTGACCTAAAAACAAAGAGTCAAGTCATGACAAATCATTGCAATAACCACTTATTTCACCATTTTTAACCATTTTTAACACAACACGCAGTGGCGGCTTCACACTATCCTTTTGATGCTGAACACTTTACGACTAACGAGTCAGGCTGCGAAGCCTTACTATTGAAAAACAATGCTGATTGAGCGGTATATTATTATGGTTCAGCCGAAAGACCGATATGATTGCCATCTTACTGCAAAAACCGTTAGTTTGACGCTCAAGAAATCAGCGAAGATAACGCAAGCATTCATCGCCAGTCGATAACTGTCTCTACAGTTGCACGGTATTTAAAGTCAGTTTTGATGATTTCTGGGACTACAAACACGGCCTTTAGCAGATTAACCGCTTGATCATGCCATTTTTATCACGTAGTGTCTTGGCGACCATTGCATGCGGCCGAGAAAAGCTAAGATTGCAAATCTGCAGCTAAACTTTACTGCGACCGCCTTTCAATTAACTAAGTTTGATTTTATGAAAAATCTAATGGGCCAGACTTTTCAGAAGAAACATTTCCTCTTTCTGGTGAAGTGACTCCGTGATTACAGTTTGAATTCTACTGGTTGTAAGAACAAAGACATCGAAAAGTTAAAGAGCCGCAACGATCACAAAAAGTTTTGAGAAGGTGAAGATGCGAGGTTGTGCACCGTGCTGCTTGTAACATTCAATCTCGATTCGAAACTCAGCTCTGAACGACAAGATCAACAAAAATGGACGAAAAGCATTCGGAGTTCTTTTCAACCTCAAACAACGGCTGCTCTTTGGCGGAACTATATCACAAACAATTCCAACTCTGCTATTGAAATTGAAGTTTGTGTTTTTTTGTTAAATTCCAGTAGAGTACTTTCAGTTTCATCCCTAACAGCTGCTACAAAAGTAGGCCACTTCAAAGTTAAAAAAGTGACCAGTTTATCAAATTCGCATAAAGTCAAAAATCAATTGGAGGAAAAACCGCACACCTTCGCTAATTGCTAGCACTGATTTTACACCTACAATCCCGGTTTCTAAAAGTTCAAGCTTTTAAAATTGTATTTCAAAACCACAGTGATAGTTACAGAATTATATAAGATATGCACTATGATCAACCGTCTGGTGGTCTAACGACTGTCCACTCGATTCGGTTTGAAATTTGCTGAAAAATTGCCAAAACGTCTATATACAATTTGTAAATCGGAATTGTACAGTAACTACACTTTTATTCGCCAAGATGCCTGGGCCAGAAGACAACGAAGGAGCCTTCCCGTATTCGAGTCAAGCTGCCACCTGTCTACCACGCACGGTACAGGCTTTATACACTGTTCACATTGTCCCATTTATTGCTGAACATCAAGCAGGGAAGCTGTGAATACCTATTTTATAGTTTTTGGATTGACCCGACTGGGAATCGAACCCGATTTTACCGTTTAAGTAGCAGAGGCTCTATCAACGTGAACACTGATCATTACGTTGGTTTGAGTTGGATATAGAAAAAAAAACTTGGAGCTGTCAGGCTCTTTTTTCTGAGGATGAGAACATGATGTTACAAAATTGAACACCACAAAAACCCATGCTGTGCTAAAGAACTTAAAAAGAAAAGTGAAGTAGCCATTTCCGCATCATTCAAAAGAGGGCGCCTCATCACCACATTGGTGGCCACTGATGTTTAGAACTCTCTTGCGATCCACTGCGTAATGCTAGTGGGTAGGCGGCTTCCTTATTCTGCCCCGAATAAAGTAAGGCGGGCAAGAACGGAGTTTTGTTTCTTACTCCTAAAGGTTCAGGGTTCGATTCCCTCAGCAACGTTTTTAGAAAATGTAGTGGGCACTGGGCAGTTCAGGTACGGTAAAAATATAGCTGTTAGCCCTTAAAGCTATTTTTGACACGAACTAAGGCTGAACCCTAACTATATCATCAAACTAATTACGTGACCCATGAATACTTTTGAAAAAACGTAACATTAACAATTCTATATCCGGTATAAGAAACCGCCTCCCTATTTGCGCAAACCAAAAGCAGACTATAAAACTGACTAATGGTTGACAAAAAAGGCTTCAAAATTTATGACGTCACGTGTGTTACCACATTTATAAATTGCGTTATTAAGCGTCGCTGTTTAGCTCACTAATTACATAATTTATTGCTCTATGCTCACACCCTTACATAAGGGAAAACAATCACGGTTTTAGAATGCTTGTTGCAATTGCTAGTGCTTGCATAGCTAATCATCTGATAATAACCAACCAAACGAAAACTCTGTTTCAAATTCTCTGCATACCATTCAAATTACAGATTACGGGTATTAAACATGCCTTAGCTTAGAATGACCGAGAAAACTTTATATGGCTGAGCAACGGCAAAGTACAAACCTTCGTGGAATTTACGCCAAAAGCACGGCTTTGATACAAAAAGTCCACGGCTTCTGATGCAAATATCGAATAATTAATATTCGGTATTTTCAAATCATACTACTTAAAAATATTTATTTGATGAGATTAGCAGAATAAAACTTTTCCGTTAAGAAAAAATTTCACCTAAGTTGTCGACAGAAATATTCAAATCTTCTTGCTCATTCTTTAACGTTCATTTTATTTAACTGCTTAAACTTACTGTGTCATTTTCATCGTCCGCAAACGGATTTAAAGCGTCGTCATAATGTGCTCCGCTGTCTCGGTTCGGTTTCTAAAAAAATATGCAAGAGTCAAGCATCGACTTAACGGAAGGGGGCAATATAGATTTGCAAACAAAGTAATAGCATACTGGGTAAAAATTCAATATTGTACTCTAACTGAACTGAGACAGTCACAATAAAGACGAATACAAACATCATAATGTGGCAACAGGGGATAAATGCATGTTGTACAAATGTACAGGACAGGTACTTAAATCTTAACCAGCATTCGTATTCAGATAAATGGAGAAAACTAGACTGGAGAAGGAAATCTCTTTTTAGCGTCAGTATTTCAATTTTGCAAGTATTAATCTACTTAAATTTTGTTTATTGTAAAAGAAATGTCCGTAATTTGGTTAAAAATGATGTTTTTAAGTTCTGTGGTCGGAAGATAAATAATATTTAACGTTTATATTGTAATGATTCAATTTTATTTTGCAAAAAAGCCGTATTTTTGACACGCAATTATACACCAGGAGTCTACGACAAGTGTAGAAGAAACTTACGTTTTTCTTAATACTGGGAGGCTTCGGTCTAGGCGGGACAGGCTTGCTTGCACTTCCAGGAGTGCCGTTAGCCGTTTTAGGCGCCGATTTAGTTCGTAAGGGTGATCCTTGGGGTGAAGAGGAAACCTTAGAAGCTGGAGATTTTAAGGATGAGTTGGGCGGTGGTCCAGGTGGTTTAGGGGCAGCATGTTTCTTGCGTGGTCCACTAGAGGCGCTTGGTGTGGGCGCAATAGGCTTTTGAGGTGTTTGGTTGGAGTGGACTGCCGCAGTGCCCGAAGAATTTTGCCTTTTATGAACGGTTGGAGGTATTTTGGCCATCGGAGTATCTATGACTTTGGAAGATTCCATGGAACTCTGCCTCTTATGAGCAGTAGGTGGTATCTCAGCGTTTCCGTTTTTGGCCATCGGAGTATCTATGACTTGGGAAGATTCCATGGAACTCTGCCTCTTATGAGCAGTAGGTGGTATCTTAGCGTTTCCGTATGCAATAATATGAGAATCTTTGGTGACAGAAACTGTTCTAGGTTTTGTCGTTGGTTTACTTGCAGAGACAGCTGGAGTCGATTCAACAGCAGCCGACGTTTTTTCCGCATTTGATTCAGTGCTAGAGTTAACCGGTTCAGACTCCTTTACACTGGTTTCATCTGCAGCCACATGTTTGCTATCTGCATTGTTTGCTTCTGCAGATATGTCATGACCGGATGTGATGTCATTATCTACCATCGTTGCCTGTTTCTTGTCTTGCTGATGGGCAATGGCATTGATGGGTTCGGCAGCGGTAGCTTCTTTTTCGTTTTTGGGACTTTTTGGAGGCTTAATTCTTAGAAGACATTTGACTATTGCTTTGTAGGTGGATGTGTATTTAGGCCATCGTTTTTCGACCTCTTCTAGGCATAAACAATCAATATTTTCGTCGTTTTCTGATTTTAAAATTTCATTAGTTTCGTGAATTTCGCTTTCGGACGAAAAACTTGTAAAATTTAACTCCAGTAATCTATGCAGCAGACTAAACGTTCCCTCCAAACTAGGGTCTGTTTCAGTTTTTTCTTCTGCTATTTTGTTTTCTGCGTTAAGATAAGGTATAGTGTCTTCACTTCCGTCAAAATCAACAACCCATGCAAGCCGAGACATAGCAATATTCGCGCAGATTTCCTGAACCTGTAAACATAGAGCAACTTAAAATTCTCTCTTCTATTTATAAGCTGCTGGGTGGAAATTTGTTAACATTTTCGCTAACTCAGTTGCGTGCATTATTAAACTGATAAAGCAAATACTGTCCAACGCATTGGTTCGATTTCAATGTTCCCATTTGTCATAACGACCTTAAACTACGATATCATCCTCCACACCAACAGCACTGGTCACAAAATTAAAATGCTTTTTAAATACTCAATCAGCATACTTATGCACTGTAAGTGGTAGCCAAAGGAATGCTCTACGTAAAATCACATCTTTCATTAGACTCACTGAATAACGTCGAAACAAGTAACAAGATGGTGGGCTCATCACCGCGTCATTGTGCCTGCAGGCAACACAGCTCCATTCAAAAAAACGTCGCAGCGGTGGCAAACCATTGGCAACATTTTTTCAGATTTGACCGGCCCGAGATTTGAATCTCAGACCTCCCAATCCAGAGAGAACGTATGACCGCTCGACCAACTGCTTTGGCATGCCATATACAAGAATTTTTATTATCTTTTTACAAAAATGAAATGCATACGCCAAAATACATTTTATGGGAAGATTTGACTACACCTAAATTCAGAACATGTACAATTTGCTTTTTTTTGGCCCTCATTTTAAGAGAATGTGTATGACTGGCAAGCGCGAAACTACTTATCAAGCGCCAAATTCACTAAAGGTGTAAAAACTAAAGCTTATTTTTCATTCGTCTACCTCTTTCATTTCAGTAACAGCAGCTGCAAGATACGTGGGAAGCAAATTCTCTTCCGTAATTTCAAGAACTCCTGAATATGCAAACTTTAAAATCGGCTGCAAACCAGCAGCTGGGCAAGCAAAACTGACTTCGGACACATCGCCTAGTATCTTCTTCGTCTTAGGATCGATAAAATGAGACCTAAAATTGATTAAAAATACAGTATATACATACGGTACACATTTTAAAAGTCAAAACAATTCTGAAAAGCAAACTTAGATGAAAAAATCAAAAACAGAATCGACGCGATAACGATTTTGTGCGTAATTTATGTACAACTTTTAAAGAAAATTTACATCAAGTCAACGAAAACTTGAAAATTTAAATTTCTTACCAAAAATTCTCAAAATGGTATTTGTATTGACTTAAAAGATGTAAAATTAAACCCAAAACTGCATCATACAAGAATCAGAGAAGTTCTTCACTTGCAGTGTTGGAAAGATAAGTCCTAACCAAATACCTCTGACCAGTTATGTCGAACTGACTTTCGGGTTCGAACAATTGATTTAGAACGCCACGCCACCTCGAGCGGCGCTGTAATGCTCATATTTCGTTTAATTCTGTTCAAACAATAAATAACGTTGTGCCAAGTGATCCATTTGCCGTTACATCTTAAAAATAATAAAATCTATTTTAATGTTAAAGTCTTTTTGCATTGCTTGAAACTTAATGCTAAGCAAAAACAAATATTTATTCAACGACTATGGATAGAATAAATAATGAAAATTGATAAGGCATTAACCAAGTCCGCACATTGTAGACATTTTACGCCAAAAAAATTTCGAAATTGAAAAGTAATGAGCCGCAAAATAATATAAAAAATTATTACAACGTATTTCAGTTGCAATCAAAAATCTTACGTAGGACGTTGAATAAAATTATCACACTTACATACGGATTTGTTAAATTACGAAATAAAATTACGAAGACCAAAGAGCAAATTCGCATTGAACATCATCTCACGCTAAGCATTATTGCATAACCATATGCTGAATGATGCGACGACTACGTACCAAAATGAATCATAGCAAGTTGAAAAATTAAATCATCTTGGGGTCTCGCACCTACCCAAGGAGAAATTTTTAAAAAACGATTATAGCAGCGGTTCCCAAACTGGGCGCCGCGGCGCCCCTGGTGTGCCGCGAGACTTTGCCCAGGGCGCCGCGAAAGTTGTTGCATTAACTTTGTCGTACGTCTCCGCACACTTGGTGTTTGGTGTTGAGTCTGCTCTGTATCTCGAAATTTTATAATGGAAAATACTGTCTAGAAGATTAGCTTGTAAAAGGATAACGTAATAATGAGAATTAATTTACGCATATGTGGTATATTGTATAACAACTGCCCGTTACAATTAAGTACTGTGATTTGTTTCTTAGCAACCACACAAGTGTAAAAAAATAACACATTCCGAAGTGTCAAACAAAATCTGCAGTAAAGCATTGATAATGTATTGGATTCGTGATGAACGTTTTTCCTACCGGTACTTAACCCTAGAAGAGGCAGGTGGAAGTTAATGCGAACAAAAAAAAAAAGGAAAGAAAGAAGACTAAAAATACGACAGTAGATATCTCAATTTTGGCTTTACAGTCACGGAAAGGTAAGGCGTTGAGCATTCGCAATGCGTTAGTTGTTGCAAAGTTTTAGCCGCGGAATGTATGCTACCTAGTCAACTAAAACGCCACTTAACAACAAATCCCAGCAACTTAATAATCATAAAAACACCAATAAAATTGTTAAAATAATGCCCCCATTTCATCTCGCTGTTTCGCGGTCAGGCTCTTCAGGGGGGTGACAGCAAATCTAAACAGTAAACTTGAGGTAGCGTCTGGGCGATTAAAGAATTAGTAGAAGTTAACCAACTAGCAAATTCCACGAATTCCAGAACCCAGTCTGGCCGACGGGGCCGTACTAGGTTTTTTTTCGGTCATTTGTCGGTCATTGACCGATTTTTTTACGCAATGACCGAAATATTTTTGGTCTGTTCGGTCATAATGACCGAAAACTTTTTCACCACGGCCAACACAATATTCGCAGGTTCGTAGCACTACGAGCGAATGCCAAGAAACAAAACTAGCTGTTGATAGTTCTTTTCTCAAAACAAGTATTGCTTTGAAGCACTTTTCTTATCTGCGCATGCCGTGAATGTCGGAATTGATGTGGTAGGCCTACGCGTTGAAAGAGCAGAAATCAAAAAAACGTACGATTTTCATCGAAAAACAGTTATTATTTCATCACACTCGCTAATGAATAAAGCAGAACGATAACCACAAAGTGAATTGCTACGTAAAGGTAAGTGATAAAACGAAAAATAATATAAACTTGTGGAGCGGTTGACAAAAATTTTAGCCCCGAGTTTATTCAGATCAGTTCACTCTATTTAGTTGTAAAAGTCAGAACAAGATTGCATCTCAACTGACAGGAGTATGCTGAGTGGTTCTAGTAAAAGAGAGCAACTGAAGCACAGAAAGAAGAAAACAAAATTTTGCAGTTAGCAGTCGAACTTGAGTTCATTTTTTAGATCACCAAGTAGCGAAGATGTCTTCGAGCCAAATCTACTTCGTCTTCAAGTTTAACGCTGCGCGTTGTAAAAGACGATAGCAATTCGATTTTAATGGTCACTCTCAAAAGCGTCGGCAATACGAATTGAGCCAGTATTAACTACTAAAAACAAAATAATTTTTGAATTTTGCGAGGTTTTAGAGAGAGTGTGTGAAAATCCAGGGGAACCATGGCCCCCCGTTGCCGACGCCAATGGTCACTCGAGACTAGATGATGAAGAAACAGAGCAAGGTTCGTCCTAAGTAAATTCTTTAATGTTTTTATTTAAGTTGTAAATCGAGCACTTAACAATGTAATAAGTTCATACCGCTGCACAATGCATTGAAGAGAAATAATATTATGCAGTAACAACAGCTACGAACTCGTTTCATTTTTTATGCTAGTTCAAGTTCTGAGATTCTTATTTTTATTCTTTCTCAAGTTTGGCAAAGATGTCGAATTTTTCGAGTTCAATTAAGTGTTGTTAAAAACAAGCAGTAGAACTACAATCCAGCTTGCATGAAGAAAATTTGAAAAGGAAGTCATTGCTCTGGCTAAGTTTTACAAAATAAGCCCTGACCCTATCGAAAACGAAGTGCTAGAAGACGAATGGCACAATTTTAAATTTGAAGTTTTACCGAATTGTCGTTATGCTAATGACAATTGGCGAACGGTTCTCACAATCGCTGCAGAACAGGAATTGGATTGGCCCGCTGTTTCCACAATTGCCAGAGCAATACTTAGTTTTAATGCTGAAAACGCAACTATAGAACGAGGTTTTAGTCCTTTGGCTAGTCCCCAAGAAATCGTCGACTACCATTCACTTGTGACAATTGATGCGACTACGCTTGAATGCAGAATCGTACAAAACTTGCGATTGCAGTTTGGCATACAATCATAGGTGGGCAAGTTAATGTAAAACGTTAGCTTTGTTAACCACAAGTCCGTTAACAAACTTCACACCTCCGTTAACGTTAATTCGTTATTTTCAGCTTTAATTGACCGAAGTTAATGAAGTTCGTTAATTCGTTAACATTTTGCGTATAATTTACATTTCTTTTTATTCACTCGCTTCTACAACACGTATTGACGCTGTTGAGCTTGATCGTAAGGAAATATTTATTGCTATGGTGGTCTTTTTGTGTTTTGGAAGTTACACTTTACCGTCTAATCTAGTTTTTAAGATAAAAATAGGATCAAATGCAGTAACGAAGCTGCGATGCGAAAATCTTTGGAAATTGCAAA
This sequence comes from Trididemnum nubilum, assembly GCA_963965965.1. Classification (NCBI taxonomy): domain Eukaryota; kingdom Metazoa; phylum Chordata; class Ascidiacea; order Aplousobranchia; family Didemnidae; genus Trididemnum; species Trididemnum nubilum. The sequence goes on along the minus strand of OZ014481.1, from coordinate 30,717,778 downwards.
CAGAATTTGATTTGATGAGGCTGCAGCTTATTATTTGCCACAAAAAAGGACTCCTTTCTTCGCTTTTCCATAAAACTCATGCTAGCACGCAACAAGTGTTACCAGTGCAAACTGGTTTGTACCGGTACGACGAATGAATGGTGCAAGATATTAACGATAAAAACCTTAACGGAAGTTAATTTAGTCCGTTAACATGAAAAAACTTCTTAACGGATTACCGAGTTAATGAAAAAGTTAGCTACGTTATTAACGAACTTGTGCCCATCTATGCATACAACCATTGGTTACAATCTACAAAGCAGTCCAGGTGAAACGCAAAGAGCAGGGGTTCCAGCGCTTTTTCTTCACAGCCCAACATGCCAACGGCTGAAGAGTAAATATGGACGGCTAAATTTTGAGAGACATATTTTGAGCAGGATTGTTTTTCTCCGTTTGTTTAAGTTTAACGCTTTTTTAAAGTCGTGATTTTGTGTTGCAAGTTTTTACCCGCAAATAAGTTTTCGTTTGCTCTGATAATTAAAAAAATACGACTACAGATAATGTTTTTTTTTAGTTGTTCTCGCATTGTGAAAGAGCAAAACTGCGACCTTGTGTCGTTCATCCTGAGTCTTTTTATAGGTTAGTTTTAGTTAAAGATGGATCATTCTGCGATCGTTAAATCATAATAACTCGAAATCACTTAGTGAATTTTGTGACTTGATTATGCTATCTAACGCTTTTTTTTTTTTTGAAGCCTTTTAGCATCACTGCAGTGTCTGTTTATATCATATACTCGCTGCAGAGCGTAACATCAATTTAGCTGAGAATGCTTGAAGTAATTTGATCTAAAATGCTTTGTTTTTATGACTGTGTTTTGCAAATTTCGTTTCGTGTTCGTATTCTTTTAATAAAAGCTCAATAAAGCGAAATATTGTTCATTTTACTTTGATAAAAAAAATGACTGAAAAATAATTCAAATGACTGAAAAAATATCTGGCAAATCGGTCAAATGACCGAAACCAGATTTTGAAAAAAAAAACCTAGGGCCGAAGCAATAACCGTCATCGAGCTCTTTGTTTGGTTCGCAACAAAAACGCTTACAACAACAGCAACTTATATGAAAAACCACACGAATTTTGCAATATCCAACATTGTTGCAATATCCAACATTGCACCGCGCTGTGATAAAATGCGCGTAGAGCAACAAATTCACACCTCACATTAAGTGCAAACGCTTTTCAGTATTTTGCATTTAAACAATACATATGACTTAAATACAATTTTTTTGATTAAACTTAAAATTTGCAAATGTCGGCTTCATTACGGCGCCGCGAGTATTGAAACGTTTTTAAAGGGCGCCTCCAACAAAAAAAGTTTAAGAACCGCTGGATTATAGGATAAATTGTTGAATTTTTTTCGTACAGTCAAAACGTCTGCTTTCTAGACCTTGCCGTCAAAGCAAACATTCAACAATTCCACAAGCAAAACGCCAAAATATAACGTGCTTGCAACGGCAAAGGACAAAAAATAATTTCGCATTGACCAGTTGAACACAATACCTTAACTGGTGCGATTCAAACAACTAGCAATGACAAAAAAAGTCCCTGTACTACAAAGCCCGCTGTGTGCATAAAGTAATAAGAACCAAGCTCTCAATGAATTACCAATTCGCAATACCAGCCTCTTCGAATTCAATTATCAATTAGTAAAAACGTAACAAATCGATAACCATACTCGACTCCATTCAATCCGAGTTGCCAACAAAGCTCTCCAGCTTAGCTAAAAACACCGGCTTTGAAAACTCAATGACTCTAGGCGATTTATAATCCCGTTCAATTTGCAGTTCAAACTGTATCACGATAAAATCTAAGATGACAAGTGTATCACAAATTTAACTATTCGAACTGCGCACAATGAAACAGGCATGATTAATTGCATACTGGTTCAGCATTTGGATGGAATATGACAGCTTCTTTTAGAAAAGAACGCTAAAAATGACTAAAACCAACCGTTTTTTGAAATCACGGGTAACCGTGTCACGGCGCGCAACTTGATTCCATTCGGACAACAAAAAACTTCAACAATTTTAAGCACGTACCACGTAGTAATTATACAAGATTGCAACACGTAAAAAATAGTTTCTGTCCTTTTCTCCTTGTTTCCGTCGCCGAAACATTTTAACGTTATTTTAAGATACACGGCCGAAAAATTATTACAGTGTCCACAGCGACAGGTTTATGTATGAAAATGTAATTGCTTAACACATTAACAGTGTTTCAACATTTAAAACTATTTACAAAAAAGGAAAAACAACAGCATCGTAATCCTCTTAAGGAAAGCTACATACTGAGGTCTCTGACTACAATGATTATTAGCATGTAACTGTAATTACATCAGATCAGAGATGGAAACCGGTCGGGTCAACCGGCACCGGTCGGGTCGACCGGCCGGTCGAGTTGAGATTCTTCGACCGGCCGGTCAAGCCGCTTGAAATACCGGTCAAATTCGCCTTTCTTGCAACTAAAAGACATCGAAATACCAACCGAAATATACTTATATATTTTATCATAAATCAAACTTTTTATAAAAAAAACAGTATTAACAAACCTCACCTTTTGAAAACACTTGTTGAATGGTTTCAAGCTATGACTAATATGCTGTGACCATTAAGACATGCACATCCAGGGGCGTATTTAGGGTCGGAGTATTGTGCCATGCCCCCCTTTGGGCCACGGCGCAAAGCAGAAAAGTGCAAAATATACGTTAAAAACGCGTAATCAGATTCTAATAAAGCATGCATGTGGAAGAGGCTTGCGCTGCCTGGCATTTTAGCATCATTTTAATCAGCTTTAGAGTAGAAGTGGCACAGATTTCAGATTTTTTAGTACATGCTAAAATCTTGCCGCTTTGAAAAGCTTTTTTCAACTTAAATTTACCACTCTCTACATTGGGCCAGACAGAAGCAGGGCATGGTATGGAATGGAATCGAAAATGGAATAGAATGGAACGGAAATTTCGTTATGGAATATGGAAGATGCCACAATGGAATGGAAGATTTCAAGAATGGAATGGAAGACAATCTTCCATCCTTCTATACCAATTCCATACTAGATTTCGCTCATGGCATATACAGAAAAACGAATACCGATAGTGATAACTAAAACTATGTAGAAGCGTCTCGAAGCTAATCATCTGTCAACAAATTAATACGGTAATTCGGTCATGAACATTTGCACATTGCGCTAGCATTATAAGGACTGAAGGCATTGCATCATAATATCATAGAATATATTTTCATTGCAATTTGCAGCTGCATTGATGCTGACTGGCTTAACTTTTATTTTGAGAATGACAATTTGCTTAGTGACGTCGCCAGCGCAAACGAAGTTAAGGTGCACTAAAATAGACAGAACTTTCGTACATTAAAACTGATCTTGCACGGCTGCAAATTGTGCTCAATTTCCAGATTGTTCAATCAGGTCGTAAAAAGAAACATGGATATGTTCGGTGATGTTTTTTAGCTCCTTTCGCTCCCGCCCATAATCACGTGTAAAGTCTATCTGCAGCCGTGACTGCAACCTAAACAACCTTGAGTGTGCTTAAAAAAATACAAAATAGCTGGTCTTTCAAAAAACGAAATAAACTTTTTTGCTGGTCTGCACTTCTACTTTCCGACACACCCATAAACAGACGTGTAACCAAAATTTTGCTAAAGGAGGAGGCTTGTAAGTTAAAATTTTATTTGAAAAATGCCTCGATTGGGTGGAGAGCTGAGCAAAGCGGTGCTACTAAATCATCTCATATAGACGGGGGTCTGGGCGCGATGCCCCTGTCGCTGGGCGATTTTTTGATTTTTCCAGAAAAAATAACTATTTCAACGCCATTTGGATCACATGTTGCTTGTTTTTAAAGCTATTTAAAGAATTAAATTGCTAAGACTTAGAAGCCAGTGGAAAAATTAAATTCCCCTGCCTATTCAGTCCTTACTTTACATACAGATTAATTCCAAAACACGTTTAAATGCTTTCATTTTAGGGTTAAAATTTTTCAGTGACTTGGCTGAAAGGGGGAGCTAAGCCCCCTTGCCCTCGTAGTTGCGTCTCTACAGTATATCCGCAAACGCTTTGCAGTCTGTTGTGCATCCCGACCCATTGTTTGAAAAACAATGGCTTCGGACTTAGAATACTTTGAATCGAATACGATGCAAACGTTCATAGCTATGAAATTGATATGACTAACCTGATTCCTTGATGGCCTTTCAGGTTCAGAGGTGTAAACTTGGGATGTTAAATCTGGTGTTTGAAAATTGAACCACTAAACTTCCAGTATTTAAAAACTTCTATATACTGCTAATGTAGGTTACTTCAGTCAAGTAGGTAAGATTAAATGTTACTCGTTTTTGCATCATTGTCGATTTTCTGGTAACGTAATGCTCCAAAAAAATATTTTTAGTAAACCAAAAAAGGGGGCAAGGCCCCCTTGGCCCATGATAGCGACGGCACTGAATTTGCAAAGTCAAAAAGGAATTTTTTTCCTTAGTTACAAAGATTTGTTTTGCTTTTCTATCCTCGATTGAACTTAATTCTTTGTTTTTTTTGCGTTTAAACTTTTTTTCGGTACTTTGTGTAAAATGATTGTGCCAGTTTGGCTATGCCAAATTTCATAGTTGGTGTGGTTACAAACTTGCAATCATTGAACCCAGTGCATATCGGTCAACCTATTGCCTGTTGACTGCGTGGTTGATGTTTTCATGCTGAGTGAATTTTTACGGTTGCTCATTGCGATAGTCCTTCAAATATGGGATGAGATGCATTGTACTATACTGCTTACCTTCACGAGCGACAACTTACAAAGGTACGCTTAAGGTTGCAAAAATGCAATACAAATTACGCGTAGCTTCCGGTTTAAACATACCTTGGTATGGAAGTATCGAATGAAATATGGAAGAAAACTTTAATATGGAATGGAAGAAAATTGCCCGTATGGAATATGGAAAAATCGTCTTCCATTCCATGCCTAGGCAAGAAAAACATAGCTCTTATTTTTTTATATCTAACTAGCCATGGCTTGTTCTGAAGTAACAGCATTTCTACTAACTGCTGGGGCACATTATATTTCGAATATTTTCTAACCAATGTCATAACAGTTTATAGTGTTTGCTGCTCGGCAAATTGCAAATGATCTGTTACGAATAGCGAAAAAATTGCAACTTCATTTTTTGGCCTTTCGCATAATATCATTACAAAGAATGCCTAATAATTTAGCTTGTACCCTCCAGTTCTTTTTATGCCTATTTTGTTCACGTTTTGAGCTGCTCAAAACAGGTCTTTCAAACCGAAACTAAACCAAAAAAGGTCTTAAAATTAAGTCATTTTTGCAAAAAACGCAAATTTTTTTTGCATTTTTTTCTGAGACCCCCTCGCAAAGTCACAAATTTTAACACCTCACCCATGCCTCCCTTTGAAAATTTTTGATTAGATACATTGAACAAAAATTTTCTGTGAAAAAACCGGTCGACCGGCGATGATTTTGAAATTTACCGGTCGGGTCGAGAAAATCCTGATCAGTTCCATCTCTGCATCAGATATTTACCAAAGTGCAACTGATCAAAAAGTAGCGAAGAGCTCCTCCAATTAAAAATGCTTACCTGAACATGCCACCACATGCTGCAAGAACCACTTTGTGCGCAGCTAAATCTGCGCCCGATGTTTTCAGTGTGACGTCATAGAACATACTCTTTTTTCGAAAGTCGTCCAATCGACGGAGGAGCTTATCTCCATATTGAGGAACTTCCTGAAGCCACTGGAATTTTAACCTCTCTGAAACCAAAGCTTTTTGCGATTTTTTGTCTTCGTCTGTCTCGGACATCGTTCTTGCTTATGCAAGTAGCATATTCCTCCACGAAAAACGAATTTGAAACAACCTCGATTCGGCCTATGGATTATGAAACGCCTAACAAAATCTGCAAATGCAAAATACAGGTCGAAAGAGCTGTAGACAGCAACCAACACTAAATAATTGATGTACTTGTTCTCTATCGCTTCCGCATACGTTGTTCAGAGCTTTCATCAACATTGCATCATAGCATCGTATATGCACTTATACAGCTGTCTTACTTTTAGCATGTTGCTGCTATCTCCGACATAAAAACGCATCCTAGCTGACTAATGAAAAAACATTAGACAATACGAACATCAAAATCAAAAGCGATTAAGTACAATCGTAAGATTTTTCCGCTACTGCGATTAAACGTTCTTTTCTAGATCACAAAATATTTCTGGCATTGTCATCTCTTAAGGGGAAAACAACATATCAAAACTAAACGAGTGTTTAGGGGCAAAAAGGTGGGAGCGTTTAATCCCATTAAGAATTAATTAGTGCACTTAGTCCAGCCATAACCAGTATAATGTGGCAAAAATTGAACAAAGTGCCAAGAATTTAGAAAGGAGATGTCCGTAACTGCCATTGCATAACAAATCATGCCCTAGCACTCCTTAAATTTTGATCATTAGAATTTTGAAACAAGAAAATATATTGGATAGCTCAGTGCATTAGATCCAAGTCAGTGAAACCTCATTTTAACTGAACTGATAGAACTATGCCCCCTCTGGATAATACTGGAGATAGTGATTAGTGAATTGAGGATACATGCTTAAAATTGCTGGGTTCTCATGATTTGGCAAAAGCTGTTTTATAAGTACTACCGCAAAATGAAATGACTAATATAGCTAAAATTCGCCCTAATACTACATCTCGTAGTCAAAATCCAAGGGCAGATACATGAAGAAACACTTTCTTGCTAACATGGTATTCAGGAAAATGAAAAATAAGTCATACAGCACAGCTTCCCAACTTGACATTGAGCAATAAAAAGGGACAGTGTCAACTGCGAAGACTACAACGTTTGAGGTAGGCAGGTAAGCAGTAGCAGCTAGACTCAAAGATCACAAAAGGTACCTTTGCTGTCTGATGGACAATTGGTCATGGCAGCTAGGTAAACAGTACATATTAAACACAGATATTACAGTGATATTGACAAGAGTCTTAAAAGTTCTTCAAGAATAAATACAGGTCAATGGAGTCATCCAAAAAAAAATCTAAAATTAGTTCCAAAAAGTACAAAAACTGTGAATTGTGTACAGCTGTGTACAAAAGATGGTACACTAATGACGCTCTCTCATCAATCCTTTTCCCGCCAATCACTGCTCGGCTTTTTCCTATAGCCGCTTTTTTTCCTGCGCTCTCTTTTCTGACGATTCTTCTTGACAAATGTGAGGTGAAAAGCTTCGAAATTATTTATATTTTTTAATCAAAGTAAAACTTTTTTGTTTGAAAAACGTTTTTGTTTTTGAAAAAGCTTTTGTTTGAAAAAAAAATGTTTTCGAAAAAAATTTAAAAAACTTTTTTTTTGAAAAAAACTGTTGTTTGAAACAAAAATTTTTTTTCTGAAAAAAATTTTTTTTCAATTTTTTTTTTACCTCTGGCACCTCAAAGTCCTGGTGCATATTCGGCGATGCATAAACGTCCCGCTCATAAACGTCCGCGCTTAAAGGTCACGGTTTGTCGAAATGTTGCTGGCAGTGGAGTTTAAAACCTATTGCCATATGGCAGTGTGTTCTTGGGCAGGACACTTAACACGAATGTCGTATATTTGTGGTTTAGGATCAGCGTATCTGTGAGGTAGCTCAGCATGAAACGCTTGCCAACAGCACTAAAAAAAAGGGTGTTCTGCATTGATGTGATTTGACAGACTGGTAGAGCTTAATTCATTCGCAAGAATGCTTATTTTGAAGTTGGACTATTAATGGTAATCTGAGATTGCAGTTCACAGTTTTCGTAATTTTTGGAACTAATTTTAGATTTTTATTAAATGACTCGTATTGATTTTTTAAGAACTTTTAAGACTCTTGTCAATATCACTATGTAATATCTGTATTTAATATGTACTCTTCACCTAGCTGCCATGACCAATTGACCACGAGACAGCTAAGAGACCTTTTGTGGTCTTATGGCAAGAAAATTGCGAGACCAACTTCCCTTTATTGCTAAGCAGTTACTACCCCAAGTTATTACTCCTAAAAAAATGCGAAATGAAAATTTATTAAAACGAAAGAACCAAAAACAATATTTTGACCACCATGCACACGAATTGAAGCCATTGCGCATCGGTGAAACCACTAGCGTACGCAGGAATTTCGAAAGGGAGGGGCCAGGAAATTTGAGAATATTGAAGACCAAAGTGAAAACCAAAAAAAAAGGTCTTCACTCAGATTTAGTCCGGTTTTTGGCCCAAAATTAGGTGAATACCAAAAAAAAGTTCTTCACTCAGATTTGGTCTGGTTTTTGGCCCAAAATTAGGTGAAGACAAAAAAAAGTCTTCGTCAGATTCTGTCGCTTTGTGTGCTCAAACTTTGTGCCAAACTTACAAGGGGGGGGGGGGCATGCCGCACTTTTGCATACCATTTTATGCTAATTATGCTATCCTGGCGACCCAAAGGGGGGGCATGGCACCATGCACCCCCCAAATACGCCCCTGGGTGAAACTGCACCGTATTGTGTTAATGATCGTTGGTTGTCTGCTGTTGTTGTAAGGAGAGACCGAGCTCCTCGACCACATACTGTTGTTGCGGCAAATGGTATGCATACCAGACGTAATTGCAAACACTTACGAAAACGGCCAGTAAGGCTCGCACGTCCAGAAATGGATGAGAAATTTAGCTCCTTGGATACTCCGATGGATAAAAATCCATTTGATATTAGTTTGCCACTCATTTGCGATAACAATAATCATGTACGTGATACTAGTGCCCAACAGTCTTCTCTTGAAATTGGTGGGCTATAACGAACACGAAGTGGCAGACTTGTAACACGCCCTATTCGTTTTCATGATCAGTTTGTTATGTGATCCCTTGTTTATTTGTTTTACTTCATTTACTTTCAAGAGGGAGATGTTGTGTATTCATGAGTGCGCACTGCATGTAATGCAACACCACGTGACCATGTAGTATAAATTGGGCATCGCATTCCGGTCGCCATTATCATTTTGTTTGCTTGAGCGAGCGTTTATCTTATGTTTGTTATAAATCAAGGTCAACAAGGTTTACGATAAATGCATCGAACATTACAATTGCAAGTTTTCATTCATGCCAACGATAAAATGTGACATACCCAAACTGCTAGAGATTAACAACAAAAAGAACTAAAGGACACTAAAAATAAAAAGATTAAGCTCAAACGAGAATGAAACAGCAAATACAAATTTTCGTGACCGTGGAAGAAAAAAATTTAAGACTTGGCAGATTGTCAATCTCGAAATGAAAAAAACAAGTCAAACCTATCAAGGCCGTCAGCTATGGCATCGACGCTGCAAATTGCGATATGTACACTGTTTGCGCAATTACACACAACCGAAGTACAGAGATTTGTTGACAAATAAAAAATAGATGTTGAACACTTCTGTGAAAATATTATTTATCAGTATCCGACATACGTGCATATGCGGCAATTCCTGGGGGAGCCGGGGACAAAATGTCTCTCGCCCCTCGATTTTGCAAAATGGTTTACGAGCAGCGTAAGCGAGTTAAAAAATCAGAAGTTATGTCAGAAATAATTTAGTTTATATATAATAAACCTTTCAAATTTGCTTTGTTTGGGGGATCAAATATCTTAGCTAAAACGTAAACGAGCGGGATACTAAAAAACAACTTTCAGAGTATTAGACAAATGTTGCAAGGAAAAATCTAGGTCGCTGTTTAAAAATTACACACTTCAACCCGCAGTAATATTTCAAAATATTGATTGAACAAACATTGATACTAATGCGGCATAAAAATTCAAGCCCTTTTAATATTTAAAAGTTTACTAAAAAAGAATTGGAAGCAGTTTGCAATCTGTGAATAGCACAAACAATTTACAATACAATAAAAAAAAAATTAAAACGATAAAACTTGAACTGCGTTTGCCGTACTGAGAGAGCATGGAATAACACAAAACTAAACCACGTTCAATTCTAATGCCAATAGACATGTAAGTACACAGATACTTCTGTTTAAACCAAAAACGTTAATTAGTCCAATCAAGCTTTTTCACGACGTTCTCGATATTTTTGAAACAAATGTTATTATATTGTCAATTTATTTCGTCATGTAACAAATTAGTATTTTGCGCAAGCACGTGTTGACCAAGCTTAAACAGTATATTTTATACACATCTTTTGAAAATACATTATATACGTATTACGTGCGCAGGTAGAAACTATAGAATTTAGCAGTGTATTGACATTTTTGTGTGATCTGGCTTTGATTTCCACCGAACCTCAAGAATACCGATAAAACTCGGTTTACATTTGGCGTAAATTTGTAATTCGGGAGCATGTGATTTTAAATTTTTAATTAAACTTTAAACTGAAATTTCATATGCCCGGCTTGCCACTTGCTAACGTGCTACATACATACCTAAAACAAAGGATACGCTAGTACGCTTGCAATCTGTATGACATGCCAAGTGTAAACCGGGCCTTCAGTGGCAACTACGTGTTCAAATTAAAACCAAAAACTGTTCTTCGGGGTTCGATTTTATAGATTATCGATTCACAGCTCTACAAATCTGCGTTTAAGGAGAAGCTATTATCTAAGGCCGATTTTGCATAGTTTATATCTCAGCAACTTTGTTTAATGATAATGCTGAGATTTTTCAAATATGATGTGCATTTGTGCGCAAAACGATTCGGCAAGAGTATATTTCTAAATTATTGGTTGGGGTTTTCATGTTATGAGCTTAGCAGTTGTCACACTGTATCCCACGGAAGGCCGGTTTTTACCGAACCGTGACTTTTAGGCGCACACGTTTAGGTGCTGCTGATTATGAACCGGGACTTCTAGGTGCCTGGTTTAGGCGCCAGAGGTAAAATTTTTCGGAAGTTTTTCTCCAAAAAAAAATTTTTTTTTTTAAAACAAGTTTGTTTTGTTTCAAATAACAGTTTTTTATCATAAAAAAAACAAAGTGTTTTTAATTTGTTGGTCGAAAACATTATTTTTATTTTCAAAGACATGTTTTCAAATAAAAACTTTTTCCAAAAAAAGGTTTTTTAAACAAAAAAGTTTTACTTTGATTAAAATGTCCATATCTTTGAAGCTTATCATCTGACACTTGTCAAGCAAAATCATCAGAATTGAGAGCACAGGAAAAGGAGCGGCTAGAGAAACATGCCGATCAGTGATTGGAGGGAAAAGGATCAATGAGAGAGCGTCATTTGTGTACAATTTTTAAGCTGTACACGAATTCTTTTTGTTCGGCAGAGGATAGGCTGAGAAATTTTGATAAAGGTGACTGCCGAGCCCATTTGTCTTCTCAATCTATGGTTGACTTCTGAGCTCTGGCTCAGACCTTAAGTGTGGTCCAATTGTTGAGTCTCCCCATAATTCCTCCGTGACCTCAACCTCCTTTAAGAATGAGGTAAAATGACATGTCGGAGGGCTACCCTCGATGACCGCACTGTGGGTAGTATTGAGAGAGCTCTTCTTGATATGTTTTCGTCTATCTTTTTATTGAAGGGAATGCAGCGACCGTGATAAATTTAAACTATAGCACTTGTATGAAAGTTTTACATGAAAAATTGTAACAAAAATTGTTTTTTTGAAACAAAAAAATTTTTTTTTTAAATTTTTTGAAAATACTGTACCGGTACTTGTTTTTACCTCTAGCGCCTAAAAGTTCGGATGCATTAAAGTCCAGGTGCTTAATAGTCCCGGCGCATAATCGACTGTGCCTAAGCAACCTATGCCTAAACGTCCCGTGCCTAAATGCCCCGTCCGTGCTTAAACATCCCGTGCCTAAATGTCCCGCGCATAAACGCCAGCATCTAAAAGTCGTAGGTTCTTTACTGCGCCAAAAATCGCGCGCGTACGAGCGTATTTTTAGCTTACTCTGAACAAAAATTTGGTGCGCTCGGTATAAAGCCTTACTAGCGTACAAGCTGCCTGTTGGTTAAAATATTAATGTAAGAATATGCTCAACTCGTACGCTCACAATTTTACACACAGTTAGGAGTGTAGACCGAGCTTTACTAGAAAGACTCACTTCATGAAAATTGATCGGAATTGTAGCACCATGACTACATTGTTTCATTATCAACTAGAACATATAAACATGCGATTACGCCAACCATCGTCACCGTGAACTTCTCGCAATGCTACGAACATGTAGGCAAATAGTCCTGGTACTTGAAATTGCAACTAAACGTGGGAGGATCTGCTCGTCAAAAGGACATAAAAACCGCATTCGTTAATCGTGCAAAAGTGCTAACAAAAACCAACTCGGACAAAAAATTCTCGCCTCCTGCTTTCTTTAACAAAAAATCGACGCCTATGCACACATGTATAGGGTCGGGTGAAATCGGTTGAAAATTGAAATCAAATATTCGTAAAATTTGGAATATACTGTAGAAGAGTAATCAGATTTTAGTCAATTTTATCTATATACATTTGATATCTGAATTATTAAGTCCATTATTAAAAATCACTTTATTGTTAAGCTTAAGGCAATTAAAAAAAAATTCAGAAGTACCGGTACTATATCTACCCACTGCGCCGGAAAAAATTGGTAAATGATATTTTCTCAACCATATCAAAGGCAATTCTGAAAAGTATCAATTTTACCCCAAATAATGAGTAAAATTGCTACATTCAATGCTGCAAAAAAAATGTGTGTGGTCAAGGATGTTCAGAAATAAGCTCATTATGGCAAAACTACCAATTAGCATATCTGGTAAAGTAGAAAAAGGCTTGTTAATGCTGGCAATGACTCCAACAAGTTAAAACAAATTGATAAGCACAACTACTCTTACATTACTTGCAGCACAATCACATTCCAGGATGCAGAGCAATTATATCATAGCTTACTTTTAGCAAGGTTTTGTTTTTTGTTTTCTTCACCATTTTCCCAACACATCAAAAACTATTCCTATATTTGCATGTATATACAAACATGAAAGGAGCAGTTTCTAGCAAAATTTTGCACTTGCAAAAATGCACCTTAATGCTTGTTGTGTCAGGAGAAAAAAAAGCACTTACATCTTGATGATCACGGACACCCTACTGAAAAAGCACTCAGGAAATTGTGGCAAATTATTCACTTTCATCACTGTTTCATGTAGAGCAAAAAACTCGTCGACTGTTGCAGTTGATAGCGCAGCTGCTCTTTGTCAAAAGTTCTGGCTTCCTGAAAGCAACTTCTTTGCTGTATCTTTTCTTGAAGCTTTTTACCTCTTCTTTTTGAAGTGACTTGGTGCATGAAACAAGCACCTTCAAATAAATCAAGATTTCGGTGATGTCACTCGTTTTCAGAAATTTTTGTTACGGATTCGGTTTAAATCTACGTCTGCTAGGTACGGAATTCGTAACACGCGACTTGGTTCAAAATATTATCTTTTTTGTCAGAGGTCAGCGTGATACGAATTCTGTCCCTAGCAGACGTAGATTTAAACCGAATCCGTAACAAAGTTTCGATGAATTTGCGTTGCAGACGTAGCACGTAAACATTAACTGACAATTTGACAGTAAAATCCCATGTTGATTTGGAAGCTGAGACTTGGTATGAATCGAAAATTTAACTTCAGCACTAATGGGAAGCGTAAGAAATATTGGGGTAGAGTAAGTCGGTTGGATAACATTCAACGTATGACAACGGGCACTTGAGCAACGGCTCAATGCTAACTATTAAACTTGTCTTTTAAACATGCTGCAAAGGCAGCGATAACTTGGCTTCAACATGAAAATTCCTTTTTACCGACTACTCCTTGGTCACAGAAAACAAAAATATAGCCTCTGCTCTCCGCAGACACTAAACTGAAATGGTGATTTTGACATCGCAAAGCTTCAGCTTGCAAAGTTTACAATTTGCACTCAATTAGGTCAACTCGAAAATTAGTAACTTACGTCATATAAAAAGAAACAAGAACATCTTCACGGCAACCGGATTTAACAGATTTCAACATTCGCAACGATTCAACGGATTAAATACTTGGCTTGAAGAACAAGTCGTGGCTTCCAAATGCAAATTAACGAAAATAATAAAACCAGGATTGAAACTCACACGAAGTAAATAAATAAATAAGAAAAACAACAAAACGGCGCTACATTTTTATTTTGATTATTACAGTTATTGGTTTGGGTTAGGATTTAGGTTAGGGTCAAGGCTATGATTAGAGTTAGGGATACGTTTTTTAGGCTTTATTTTGAAATGTCTGCGCACACAGAACAAGCGCCAAGCCTTTTCCTATTCTTTTCTTGTTTTGTTGGTTCTGTACTTTCTGATTATCACATCTTTGCTGTTCAGATATGACTAAACTAAGAGCTTTAAATCAGCACTAACCATGGGAATCCCATTTTTGCTATGGATTTTGGTGCTGTAACTGCAGCTTTTTCTTCACTTTCAAAGAGAACAGGTAAACGCCCTGGCCCTCTGCGCTTAACTATGTTTTTAAGATTGTATCTTAACGTTTCTTATAGGATGCCAGTTTCTCAAGAAACTTGATAGTACGTTCCTCTGCCACCTTTCATTCTCGTTATACAGCTGCAGCAAAATGACTTGAGACCTGTCCATGTTTCTGACAAAAATGCAGATTTTGTTGGTTTTGTTGCTTTAATAAAAACAATAATCACATTTTTTAATATTTAGTCATGTTGCCCTTATTTTTTATGACCATTTGCAAGCGTTTTGGCACAGAGAACCATATAAACCCAGAGAAAACACAAGGCTGTATTACGTCACGTCTCGCATGAATTAATTGCAAAAATTCTTCCAGCCAAGCATCTGACTGCATAGAAAGTAAATGGAAGCAGACAGAATCTGGACCAGGTATCGACGCAAATTGGCCCCCCCCAAAAAAAATATGGGGGTGTAGGCGACAAATGAAGTGGAATTGGAGAAAGTTAGTGTTGTCTGTGATATCAAGGAAAGCTTGTTTCCTCAAATGTGTTCCGATTTTTAGCCTAAAGACGCCTTCCTTTGGCCTCAAAAATGCAAAATTTTGCGGTTTCTAGCCATTATTAGCCTATTTTAATACCGGTATCAGTTATTTATTACAGACAATAAATTGATTGGAGGCATAAGTTGAAATATCGTTTGTGAGGTAGCTAATCACTGTTGTTGCTGCAGACTGAGCAGTTTTAGCCTATTTTGGATCTCTATGGCCTACCATATGAGGCAGGTGTGAGGTAGGAATGCTTTATGACTGTATGATGTGCTAAAATATGACAAATCACTGTTAAATTAATATTGTAGTCCTTATACAAGACAATGAAGATTTAGCGACAAGCTCGAGGTTTGCCTGGTGTGATCTTATAAACAACACAAATCTTATACCATGCCAGCTTCCATCTGGGTACCAGTTGTGTTTAATAATTAAATGCCAAATTTGCGCTAATTCTTTGCTATGATCTCCACTCTGATAATGGTCACACACCATCGGTGGTTTCCTCAAATCATCATTGTGAATTAATTGAACAGATATTGTTGTATCTAAGATTAATGGTTGGACTTGTACAAGTAAAGTAGATGACTTAGTAAAGTCACCAGCAAATGTGACCCATTGTAAATGGTAGCGGTTAACGACCACATCAATAGTCGTTAGCTTTTTAACTCATATGTGTGTAGTTAAAAAAAAACAAACATACTGGTTGTTGTTTTGCTCAGCGTAAAGAGAAATGCTCTTAGAATAAAGCATTCCTACCTCACACCTGCCTCATATGGTAGGCCATAGAGATCCAAAATAGGCTAAAACTGCTCAGTCTGCAGCAACAACAGTGATTAGCTACCTCACAAACGATATTTCAACTTATGCCTCCAATCAATTTATTGTCTGTAATAAATAACTGATACCGGTATTAAAATAGGCTAATAATGGCTAGAAACCGCAAAATTTTGCATTTTTGAGGCCAGAGGAAGGCGTCTTTAGGCTAAAAATCGGAATACATTCGAGGAAACAAGCTTTCCTTGATATCACAGACAACACTAAGTTGCCTACACCCCCATATTTTTTGGGGGGGGGCCAATTTGCGTCGGTACCTGGTCCAGATTCTGTCTGCTACCATTTACTTTCTATGCAGTCAGATGCTTAGCTGGAAGAATTTTTGCAATTCATTCCTGCGTGACATAATACAGCCTTGTGTTTTCTCTGGGTTTATATAGTTCTCTGTGGTTTTGGCATAGAGTCACTTTAATTTTTAAAACATTCCGTTGACATCTCCTGGCACTACACTTTTTTCAGGTCTTCTTGCAGGATCCCGAGGTTGGGTGTTTTCTTTTTGGACATTTTTTCTTCATTTTGTGTCAGCAGTTTTCAATCAGATTTAAATCCGGATTGTTGCCAGGCCATTCCAGAATGCTTATTTGCTTTTGTTCAAGTTATCTCGTTATCCTTCTGGCCTTATGACACGGTGCACTGTCATGCATGAACACTTCAGAGCCATGAATGTGGTAAAAGTTGAGCATGTGCTCTTCCAAGACTTGCAGGTAGAGTTCAGCATTCATCTTTTCGTTTTTGGAAAGAAAGTACAGGCCTCCCCTGCCTTTTCCCCAGAAAAACATCCTCAAATCATTACCGACTGCAGATGATTAACGGTCAGAACGGTGTATCGAAGATCAAAGCGATCTGATGATCTTGGACGCGGCACAGTGGTAGACCCCATCTTAAAGACTTAAAAATTGTTCTCATCAGAAAACATCACTTTTCTCCACTGTTCAATGGTCCAATGTGAGTATTCTTTGCAAATGCAAGCCGTTTTGTCTTTAATCTATCGGTAATCAGAGTTTTTTGGCAGGTTTATGACTTGAAAGATCCAAATCTTTTTAAAGACGATGTTGGACTGTACGAATCTTCACATGTTGCAGTAACTCTTGATGGAGATTTTGCACTTTCAAGGCTATCAAACGAGGGTTCTTCTGTAGTTCTCGTTTTATAATGGTGTCAGTATGTGGATAGGTTTTCTTCTTTCTTCCTCCACCAAACTTATGCTTTGGAACTGTGTTGTTTGAAAGATCTTTGGCTGCAGCCAACAACCACATGATGGTTGCTTTCCCTCTTCCACTCTGCTCACAGATGACCTTCATGGGCACATTTTCCTGCCTGCAAGCAAAGATGCGAGCTTTCTTTTTGCCACTGGTATAATTTCCAGGCATGATGTTTTAACTTCGCTCTCTATTCTCAATCACTTCCGCAATTCTCTTATGGCTGCAAATCTGCTATGATTCTCCACTGCCTCACCATACATTTTCATCAGTACTTTTTTTATAAAAAGCCCAAGGCAATTCTGTGGCATAACAATTTCCATTGTCTATTTAATTAAAATCACAATTGAACTATTATTAAGTGAAATAATTCCATTTTGTAATGATGAGAATGATTTTCACATTCTATGGCAATGAAAGTGTGTGAAAATGATCCAGGTTTCAAGCCATTTTGCTGCAGCTATAGTATCTTCCAACTCTTAATCGCTGTAGTCTACTTCTTTTGTTTATTTGTTTTATCTGTTTTTTGTTTGGCATAATTTCTAGCCATCTTTCAACAGTAACAGTCTAATATTATATCAGTACTACACAAAGAGCAACAATACTATCTGAAACAAATTGGCAGTATAACCTACCAATTTTAACATCCCATGAAAGTGGGGTAAATTTATATATATACCGTACTAATTTTATCACATCCCTAAAAATACAGCATTTTCGGTATAACAATTTTACCTCACTGTTTGAACTCTTTCTTGATTCTTAGCTAATTCCATCATAACCCAATTACTGAAATCATTACACTGATATAAGAAACGTCTAGCTGTTGGTCTTTTATACGACTGAAAAGATATGAGGTTCAAATGCAGAAGGCATGAAACAACTTCACATTCAAGCACTCAAAAAAACAAAAAATAATCCATTTTAATGTAATTATTTCGCAGTGTCTAGAGCACCGGCCCGGATTCCTATGCAAAAAGCTGCTGCGCTGGTCCGGTTTCCGACATTAAAAAGCTGCTGCGCCAGTCCGGTTTCGTATGCGATTTAAATACAGCACTTTGCTGTAATACATTCGAATCCACGATGGCGTAGTGGTTAGAACGTCTGGCTACAGTGCCGAGGGTTGGGGTATCGCATCGTGCTCAACTCGCTTTCCTAAAATAGCATTAGAAAGCGGTAACACTACGAATCTCCTTTTTTTTTCTGTAAAATTCTTATTCTTAGAGCCTTTTTTTTCTCTAAAATCTTATTCTTAGAGTTAGGTTAGGGCACTTTTTCCTATTATTAGGTCTAAGCCTTTTTTAAATAAAAGAGCGTAAAGACTGTTTCAGTTGCAATGTTAGCTGGTATTTAGGCCACTACCCTAATCTTTAGGTCTAAGGCTCTGTCCTATTATTACGTAGGTCTAGGCCTTTTTGAAATAGAAGAGCTTAGGAAAAAGCCTAAACCTCAATACTAACGGCCCAGGAGATCACCAATTCCTCTTGGCCACTATCTTTCATGCAATCAATTCCTCCAGTTTTTACACTCAGAGCTTTCATTTTGAAAAAGCCCAAACCTAGATTCAATTCAATTTATTATTCAACAGTGAAAAGACTATTGTAAGTCATCAAAGTCAGCTGTCACAGTTAGCATTGTAACTTAACCAGTCTTAATGCTCTGAGCTCTTCTATTTCAAAAAGGCCTAGACCTACGTAGTAATAGGAAAGAGCCTTGGACCTAAATATTAGGGTAGTGGCCTAAATACCAGCTAACATTGCAACTGAAACAGTCTTTACGCTCTTTTATTTAAAAAAGGCTTAGACCTAATAATAGGAAAAAGTGCCTTAACCTAACTCTAAGAATAAGATTTTAGAGAAAAAAAAGGCTCTAAGAATAAGAATTTTAAAGAAAAAAAAAAGAGATTCGTAGTGTTACCGCTTTCTACCGCTGTTTTAGGACAGCGAGTTCAGCACGATGTGATACCCCAACCCTCGGCACTGTAGCCAGACGTTCTAACCACTACGCCATCGTTGCTTCGAATGCGTGGTAACAAAGTGCTGTATTTAAATCGCATACGAAACCGGACTGGGGCAGCAGCTTTTTAATGTCGGAAACCGGACCGGCGCAGCAGCTTTTTAATGTCGGAAACCAGACCGGTGCAGCAGCTTTTTGCATAGGAATCCGGGTCGGAGCTCTAGACACTGCCTAATTATTTCGCATTAAACAAATGTAAAGTGCAGGTAGGCACTACTGTTATTATGAAATAAATACAGGAGCATAGGAACTTCGTAGTATTAACCTCATGGGTTGACACCACAAACAACTATTTTTATCTGCTTTGGAAAAAAGTACCAATTTTACTCGCCATACTTGATACAAATTTCACCTTACTCGCCCTATCCTATATCGAATATTTTTCTGCAAATCTGAAATAATATGCATGAAATCTAGTAGGCTATGGATTTGGTATGGAAGTGTGGAAGATCGTCTTCCATTCCATTTTTGAAATCTTCCACCCCATTCCATTCTGGCATCTTCCATATTTCAAAGGCCTACTGAAATTTTCATTCCATTCCATATCATGCCAGCCATGCCCTGTTTTAAAGTGGATAGGTGGCGTCACAAAGCCTAAGCTGCGACAATTTACCAAAACTTCAGGGCAATTTCATGCCTTTTCTGGCACTTACGCAAAAAGTGAAAACTTAGAGGAAACACTGCTATCGGTAAGAACTGATTTAGGATTTATCAATGAAAGTGTCTACTGCACCGTCCTGGTTTTGGCATCAAATCGCTGGTGCACCGGCAGCCTATTAAATTGCGTTTTTCTCATTGATTTGATTTAAATACAGCACTTTGACTATTCGAACTCAAAGCCCTGATAGCATAGTGGTTAATACACTTGGCTGCAATGCCGAGGGTTGGGGTATCGATTCGCATTGGACACACTTCCCAAAAATAGCGCAAGAGAGCTATAACGCTTTGAATTCCTTTTTTTCTCTAAAATCTTTTAGGGTTCGGGCAGCAATGCCAGCTTGAGAGATTGTGAATTAAACAGCAAAATAAAATGACCGCTGCCACCGGTGCAGCAGCGATTAGATGTTGGAAACCAGGCCGGTGCAGCAGACACTGCCTTTATCAATATCTGATATGCAATGGATAGGCCTAGCTGTTATACCTCATATATACCAGATCTGCCAGCACTAAACCAAGAGTGCCCAAACTTTTTGAGGAAAAAAGCTGCACTGACTTTAAGCACGTAGCACAACCAGTGTCGTACCAAACAAATCTAAGAAATGGTTTCCAGGTTTCTAACGGGACTTGAAGCAAAAACTGGTGGAGATTAAATGAAAGACCAAAAAAACAAGGTATGGTATCAGTCAGAGGTGGAGTCCTCGAGGACGTCCTCGAAGACATATTTTGAAGTCCTTGGCCTTGGCCTCGAAGGTCAAGTCCTTGGCCTCAAGGCCTCAAGTCCTCGAAAATTGGCCTGTCCTCGGCTTGAGGACAGCAGTATTTTTTGAATTGTTAAAATTTTGTGGAGCGCTTGAAAAATTTATTGGAAAACATTTTTTTGTGGAGATCGCTTGGAAAATTTTTGTGAAGACCTTTTTTTTTTTTTTTTTGGAGATCGCCTGAAAAATTTTTGCGAAGACCTTTTTTTTTTTTTGGAGAGCGCATTTGCGCTTGTGTCCTTGGTCCTTGGCCTCGAGAGTGTCTGTCCTCGGAAAAGCTGTCCTTGGCCTCAGACTTTTTTTGTGTCCTTGACTCCACCTCTGGTATCAGTACAGTAGGCCTGTACAAGTTATTCACCATTGGAATAATCTAAAAACTACTGAGAATAAGCTGGCAATTACTTCTAGTTCTGGTACCTACTGTAACAGTACAGAGTAGTGTTGTTAGCTGTTCAGTGTTAGGCTGTTTAGTGGTTACATCGATCTGTGATTGATTTAAAAAAGATTTTCAAAAACTTTTGGTAGAAATATCGTTAGTACAAAACAGCACACTTGTTTATTGCTGACTATATGCAGGCTGATATGTTAACATAATGCATCAGTTGGCTACCGGTAGCTAGCCTATTTCTTTGTTTAAAACTTGGCCAATTAAAAGAAAGGGAATTAAAATTTAATTGAACCAGTTTTTAGCGGTTCTGCAGTATTTTAGCAAAAGGTTGAGCAGACCGATAGGTTTAAACCACTTTTTTATTTGTATAACACAACATACGAATTTTGTTTCTCTGACTGTCTGAGTTCCATGTCTGTGTCGACAGCTGGCTCGCTCCAGCATTAGGCCTATATGCCAACCGCCATAGCACATCATTGTCATGTCAAGTTGACAAGAGCGTCACAGCGATAAAAAGAATGGGCAAATTTGATTGGTGCACTGTAGTTTAGAAACAATGGTGCAATTTACGGGAGTAGCAATAAGTGCTATCGTTGCAAGTTGCTTTTAGTTGTTTTTCTTTTTTTTTTCATTACTAAGTTTGGTATACCAGATACGGTAGGCCTATTGACATAGCAAGTACTTTGGATATTGGTAGGCCTACATCTTATGGACACAACTCAAGTACGGTACTAGAAACAAGCAACATACCGATACAGGGTACCCACGGTACCCGTAGGCTATCCTACTGTCCTAATAAACAGTAAAAGTATACTCTATTTGAAAGCATAGTTCAAGTTTATTTATTTAGGCTTTATTTAGGCTAAGCAGACACCACTAATGCTAACTTATATTTAATCCTAAATCAATTTCACAGTCACTAAACTAAACTCTTTTGAATCTATAACCTAGTGGTCACTCTGCAGTTCGCATTAGACGCTAAAGCCAGATTGGACAGTAGGGTTAGCGCCAGTGCAAAGGTCACGTCTAGCACACCAAAAAAAAGACAGTCAGAATCGACACACTTGAGTGATTTTTGAATTTTAATTTTGTGTGGTTGTTCGAAAGTTTTGGGAATACCTAACAAAGGCATTTTTCCAGTGGTACCGATCTTTGTTGAGTATTGGGGGGGATAATTTGCAATTTTACCCCAATTTTGCCCAATTTTCAACATTGGGGGGATGAACCTCGATCACGAACTTTTTCAGGTAAGCAAATTAAGTGAAGACCAAAAAAAAAAGGTCTTCACCGGAAATTGAAGAGTTTTTTCCCCGAAATCACGTGAAGACCACACAAAAGGTCCTAACATCATCCAGCGCTCAGATGCAGACCACAGTAAAACCAGAGCTTGGCACTTACGCCGCAACTATTTCACTTGCGATAGAGCTTGCGCCGCAACTATTTTTGAACGGTTGCGCTGGCGCTTGCGCCACCAGTATTTTAGCAATTTTGAGCGCAATCGCGCAAGCGCAATTTAAATACGCTTACGATAAAGAATACTTGTTTTCCAACAACTGTGATTAAAGTTTAGAAAAAACATTGACGCGGAAAATTTGTGAAAGCCTCGTCATCTGCAAAACTTCGTTATCCAGCACGATTCACTGCCGGAGTTTTTCATGGAAACTTTTTCCATGAAATGTTTTGCCGATTTTTCAAAATTTCAAACTTTTCAATTGCGTATTTCAAAAAATGGTTGCAGAATCAAATTTTAAAGAGAAAAATTACTTTTATAACTGTCTTTCTAGAAATACGCTACTCGTTCGTAAAAAATCTTAAAATATTGCTTCGCGAAAGAATTTAACGCGTTAGGCTACTTGCAATTTGTCAAATGTATTACCCATAGGTGTAGCCAAGGGAGGGGGCGAGGGTCCCCAGGCCTCCCCCAATTGAAATGCCACCAGTGATAAAAATATGACAAAAAAGCCTATTGTTTCTTCACTTTCAGTTTCTTTTAGCATTTTTTGCGTACAACATACACGCGTACAACAGTAATTAACAATATTGACAACTAGAGGGCACAAGCCCACTCAAGTCAATTTTTACCAACCAATTTAGATGTGTAATCCGGGTGAAATTAAGATTTTTGTTTTAAAAGCTGCTTTCTCAGGCCCTCATCTAACCTTTTTATGAACTTAAAGCATTAACCAGTGGCGGATTTACCATATGGCGCAGTGCTAGGCGCCCAGCTCACCGATGCAAAGACTTTTTTTTGGTCTTCACCTATATTTGATGAGAAGATTTTGCAAAGATCTCTTAAGTGCCAGGGGCCCCGCACAATGTAAATCCAGCCTGGTCAATAACATGGTTAGTAAGCGTAACTATCTTTTGTAGCATTTTCAATAACAATTCACCTCCACCTTGCCAGCTTTTACGCAACAATATACTTTTGAAAAATATTAGATTGGGCATATGTTCATTGAACAAATAATTGAATTTGAATTGACGGAGTTTGGGTCTCCAGGCCGCACATACTCCTACAAGTGACAAAACAAAAATCTCTGAAGAAATAACTTCATGTGGATTGGTTTATTATTTACAGGTAAAATATTGCAGGAGGCAATGTACAGTACTTTACTTCCCCCTATCTGGGCCAAATCACGTACAAAATTTAACCCCAAAATGCAAGATTTTAAACGTGTTTTGGACTTAAATTGTAAGTAAAAGTAGGATTCAACAACTTAATTTTTTCAATTGGCTTTCAAATGTTAAAAATCTAGTTCTTTCAAATAGCTCAGAACGCGTGCGAAACGTATTCCAATGGCATTAATGTTATGTTCTTCCTCAGTTATCTTACAGTTGATCAAATTGGATAACACAAAGAAATTGTTTGTTAATTTGATCAGTCACTACGAAGCGAACTTGATAAAAAAGCAAGTCACATGTACTTGCCAATGAACTATATTTTTTAACACTAGTGGCGCTATCTTAATAATTTACTTAATGACAGTGAGTACGGTGCGGCTACAATCAACAAATATATCACATCCCTCTTTTTCAATGAGCACCACCAGTACGAGCACAAACACAGTCAAAAAAATTTCAATCAATATTCAATACAGTCAGCGTACTTTCTTGGACGTCTGATTGTACGACCATGACCAGAAGTCCTGACATTTGGCACCGTTGTAGTGGTTACAGTATCAGAATGAGCAACACTGGGTTCAAAATTTACACCATTATCGTCACTAACAAACGAATTGCCCTGGGGTGCCCTAAACAAATCCCTATGGTTCCTGCGAACACGTCCATGACGACTCTGTACAATGTCCGAACGAGGATTAGAGTCAGGTCTTGCAACAACAGCACTTTCTCAGCGATTGCGGAATTTGCAGTATACTCTTTCCCCTTCTCGCAGAGCAGGTTACGGCTTAGTGCCTCGATTATAATACACTTGTTTGCGATATTAAGCAGCAGATAACGATTCACTTATATCAACAACACAAGGTTTAAGCACATTTAAAGCACACGGTATTTTGCTGCGTAATCGCTTGCTCATTAAGATTTGTGCCGGAGAATATGGTAATCCAGCTACTGGGGTGTTTCGGTACTCAAGCAATGACAAATATGGATCTTTGCCTTCGTAGTCCGCCTTTTTCAGGGAACGCTTTAGAGTTTGAATGGTTCGTTCTACTTGACCATTGCTCTGAGGAAAATTGGAACTTGAAGTAGTAGTTTTAAAACCCCACTCATCAGCAAACTTAAGAAAATTAGCACTTTGAAACGGCATGTTATCAGACACAATCTCATTAGGAATACCAAATCGAGCAAATAAAGATTTCAACTTTTGAATAACTGTTGCAGCGGTTTTTTCAGGGAATTCAAGCATTTCTGGAAATTTCGAGAAATAATTTACTATTACTACGTAATCAACACTTTTAAACGTCATGATATCAACACCAATTTTGTAAAAACGTGCATTAGGAATATCATGCGGGATCAACGGTTCACGCTGGTGCTTCTTTCGGAACTTAGAGCAAATATCACATTCGCTAACAATAGATTCAATGTCGTAAGACATACGTGGCCAATAAAGCAATTCTCGCGCTCGGGATTTCCATTTTTCGACACCAAAGTGGCTCCCATGTATTAATTTTAACATTTCAGGCCTTAACTGCAATGGCACAATAATACGATCACCAAAAAATAAAATACCATCACACACATAAAGAGAATCACGAATATGCCAATACTTTCTACATTCAACAGGTACGTTCTTTTGAGACCTGGGCCACTCGTGTTGACAGTATCGCACTACTGTCTGCAATGTGGAATCAAGAGCTGTAGCTTCCGTAAACTCATTGAGTTTGGATGTGGCAACTGGGAGGTTTTGGATTACAGTATGAACAACATATTCAAGATCATGTTCTAAACCTACGCAATCATCAGCCCTTTCAGCAGTCAAATAAGCACGTGAGAGTGTATCGGCGATATACATAAATTTACCTGGAACATACTTAACCGTCAAATCATACGGCTGTAAACACAACATCATGCGCTATAGTCTGGGTGGCACTTTGTCAATGGTTTTTTTCATGATTGTCGCAAGTGGCTTATGATCATTTTCAACGACAACCCACTCATTACCATAAATATACTGGTGAAATTTACGCACAGCAAAAGTAATCGATAACATTTCTTTCTCAATTTGGGCATAGTTTTTTTCAGCATTACTCATGGACCTGGATGCATAAGCGACTGGTTTTCCATGCTGCAAAAGAGAAGCGCCTAAACCAGCTTGCGAAGCGTCACATTGTATTGTAACAGGCTGCGTAACATCGTAAAAAGTAAGTGTCGGGGACTCTACCAGTGCCTTTTTTAGCTGTTGCAATGCCGCGTCATGGCTCTTTGTCCACTGCCAGTCAACATTCTTTTTCAAGAGTTCTCTCATTGGGGCTGTGATAGTGGACTCATTTGGGATGTATTGTGATAAATATCGAGCCATACCTAACAAGCGTTGCAAAGATGGTACATCATTCGGCGGCGGCATGTCAACAATAGCCTGCACTTTGCGCTTATCGGGCTTCAAGCCATGTTCGGACACAATATTGCCCATATACGTCACAGAGAAAACTTTAAACTGAATATTGTCCTTATTAAATTTAACACCTCTGTCACGGGCTCGTTGAAGAACTGAACGCAAAATGCGATCATGTTCTTTCTCATTTCGGGCAGCAATAATCAAGTCGTCAGCAATAATGTGGACACCATGAATATCATCGAACGTGTCTTCATTACGTTTTTGCATTACTTCACTGGCTGACGACAGGCCAAATGGCATTCGTAAAAAGCGCTTGCGTCCCCATGGGGTATGAAAAGTTGTGAGATAGGATGATTCAGGGCACAGCTTTACATGCCAGTATGCGTCCTTTATGTCAATCACAGTAAACAAGGCTTGATTGCTTAACTTAGATTGCACATCTGCGGGTGTGGGAATGTTGTAATGTTCGCGCAAAATCACTGCATTCAATGGCTTAGGATCTCAGCAGATACGCAGTTGCTTGTTTTTCATTTCAATCACAACAATGTTATGAACCCATTCGGTCGGTTTGTCTACGTCAGCAATAATATCGTTATCAGCCAACTTTTGCAAATACTCTTTTACCTAGGTTGCAAAGCATAGGGTATCTTATGAGGTGGCTGAACAACACCTTTCACGTCAGGTTTTGTGGCAATAACATATTCTTTATTATAAGTACCATAACCGGTAAATAAATCACTGTAAATATTATGTACAGCGGATAGAGATAGCGCGCTGTCTCGTTCAGCATCACTGCACATAACACGTCAACTCATGACACTCGTTAGCTTTGTCTATGCATTTCATTACCGTTTGGCCACATGGTCTCACTATACTACGGCCAAAACCAGTTAATGTAATGTTGGTTGAATGGAGTGATAGCGACATTTGATCAAAAAATCTTTTACGTAGCACATTGACTTCAGCACCAGTGTCCAGTGTAAAAGCAATACTAAACTGAACACCATCATCATCTTTAACAATCATCTGCTCTGTTAGCTTGGGCTTTGAGGATGTTGATGACAAGGAATCAATTCTGAAAAATTTATGTGGATCGGAATGATTGCCAGTTAAGTCAGCTTCTAACTCTTTGATTTGTTTCTGAGACGAAGATCGGCAAACGTTGGCAAAATGATTCTTCTTGCCGCATTTTTTTGCAGAACTTGCCATATGCTGGGCACTGCCGCGATTGGTGCTGTTTACCACAATAACGACAGTCTATCATATATTGTCGGTTGCTTTGAAACGCTGTTTTTTGGACACCAGGCTTACCGGTAGGCCTGAAATTGACCCTACCAATGCTTTGGACTTCACTAGAAGACTGCATATTCCGTTTGCGAATTTTGCTGGACTCAGCATCTAAACAGATGTCAATAGCTTTGGCCAGCGTAATTTTAGGATCCAAAAGCATTTTATCTCGGACAAGAGCGTCGTTGTGGCCAAAAATGAGCTGCATGCATATGAATCTATCCTTTAAGTCGCCGAAGTCGCATTTATCCGCTTCGGTTTTTAGGGCATTAAGAAAAGCTTCAAAAGTCTCACCGAGTAACTGTCTTCTTTGGAAAAAAATATGCGTATACGTAGATTATGCTTCGTCGAGGCTCACATAATGCTTTAAATTTATTCAAGACTGCATCCAAGTTATCGTCTTTGTCGGATCCAACATTGGTGAACTCAAACTTGTCAAATCGATCACGTGCCCCTTCGCCGGCGCAATGAAGCAAAATTGCTACTTGCACGGAACCCTTCTTTTTTGACAACTCTGCTGCGTCATAATAAGTGCGGAATGCTCTTTCCCACTTTTTCCACTGCTCTGTTAGGCCCGAGCCGGCGTCAAAATTCATAGCTTTAGGGGGATCCAAAGTAGCCATCGACATCTAATTCTATCGCTGCAGCCTACTGCATTAACTTAGAAAGTTTCTTCTGACACCATATTATGTTCTTCCTCAGCTATCTTACAGTTGAGACCAGTCACTACGAAGCGAACTTGATAAAAAAGCAAGTCACATGTACTTGCCAATGAACTATACTTTTTAACACTGGTGGCGCTATCTTAATAATTTACTTAATGACAGTGAGTACGGTGCGGCTACAATCAACAAATATATCACAATTAAAATAGCTTGTTTTTTTCAAAAAATTGCTCAGCTTCTATGGGCTTCGCCCCCAGACCCTTCTCTGTGATACGTTTGAGTAACATTAGTTTACTCAACACGTCTTCCAAATTTAGGCATTTTCACTTTTAACTTTGGTAAACCAGACAACAGCTTCTGGTCTTTCGTTCTACAATATTTTTGTCCCACAAAACGTTCCTCTTTCAAAAATGTTTGATGACGTCATTACATGTCATTTGTGGTTTTGCCCCCCCCCATCTAAAATTCTGGCTACGCCTATGGTCTTACCGTAATTCAAAATCAAGAAACACCAAAAACTATTAATTGCAATTTTTGCTGCTAGTCTGGAAAATTTGAAAGAAATCGCTAACCAAAGTGACAGCATCGGCATAGTTCTTAATTAACATATTTAAATGATCCAATATCTTTAAACAAAAACATGATGATTTTTGTAGCATGCAGCTCCAGTCGTCAGAGAGTGATGCTAACTTCTCCAGAAGCATAAATGCACAAATGCCTCGGTAGCTTTTAAGAAAATAGAAGACATAAAGTCACAATCTGGATCAGCCTCTGGTTGTTAGAAAAAATGACTACGGATAAGATTTGAACCCAGCATGCCCACAATAACCAGAGACATACTCTGGTTTTGAATTTGCGGCAGTCCTTCAACGCAGGACAGGCGTTAGACCACTCTGCCACTGTGTAGCTATGTGTTAAAATGAGCATGTTAATATGGACTAGGTGCACTGAAATTTAAACAGTTACACTCGGGTTCCGATGCTCGCTCTATGCGAGTGACTAGTTCGTAAGATTGTTGATCAACATTCTACTCGTCGGTATAGCTCTTAGTTGATTTAATTCCTTTATACTAAATATATAATGATTTTTTTAGCGTGCCCATTCGTCAGAGTAGAGTGACGCTAATTGCTCCAGAGCACTAATTGCATCGAAGCTACTAATCGATTTCTTTGACAAGCCACAAGAAAAAGATAGTGACTGCGAAATCGCTCGCTTACCACCACATGAAAACTTTATTGGTGGAAATTAAAACCTTCAATTCTTTTAAATGCGGTTGTTGAGCGTCATTTTTCATTGTTTTTTGCCCAAAATGAGTGGAGTTGAGCGATGCGCATTTTCAAATGCTTGTATTTTTTAAAGGAAATCAATAATTCCTCTTTTTTGTTCACTAATTAGTGGTGTGTATAATTTGTTTTGAATATTTGTTTCGTAGCGTAATCTATAGAGCAGTTTGAGCAGTGAGTCAATCAGATTTATGCTTTTTAAAACGTTACACTTGCGCTTGCGGTTGCGCTTGCGGCGCAATTATTGTGACTTGCGCTGTCCACCTCTGAGAAAAACTATTGGGGGGGATGCACATGTAGCCCATAGTCAAATTATTGGGGGGGATGCAGTCAAATTATTAAATCCCCACCGGGTTTCGGCACCCCTGCATTTTTCAATAAACAATATGCAACAATGAACAAGTTTTGTAAATTTAAGTCAAGCAATTATCAAGAAATCACTCAAGTGTGTCGATTCTGACTGCGTTTTTTTGATGTTCTAGACTCTTCCCAATGCAAACACACGCGCCGGATTTTTGCGTAAACCAAGCACTCATTTACTTTTTGTGCTACGCCGATCTACTAGGTTTATGGCACCTCTTTACTATCTAAAGCAGTAATCGGCATTTCAGAATAGTTGGCTATTGCAAAATTATTCCGAATAGCTAAAACCGAATCCAGAATACCGAAACCTATTCTGGTTTAGATTAACTTAATTTGCTGAAAAAGTGAACTACCAGTCAACCCAGTGGCGTCGCTAAGGGAGGGGGTGGGCGGCCCGCCCCGGGTGTCACCATTTTGGGGTGACACCATTTTGTAATACCAGTCAAACAGAAAAAACAACAACAATATGTTTAATATCATTGGAAATGCTTAGCACTCTAAAATTAACTAAAAACTGATTTAAAGCCTCTTTTGAAAAATTTATTTACAGGGGCAAGCGCTAATTTGTAGAAATATAACTCACAAATTCGTAGAAACCTTTAAAAATTGCCAAATAAGCAATTACATTTGATTGCTTGTTGAAATATGCTGAATGTAGGTTTCATGAAAGAATATATAAGCTCAGGAGTATGGGAGGGGGTGGCTATTCAGTATTAGTTAATTACCAAACACTTCAACTCAAATATCGTTCCATAAGCCCCCCTCCCCAATCATTTTTCTCTATTAAATATAGACAATATGGATTACTCCTTGTGAGTTTTATTGAACATGTAGTGTTGCTAGGGGGGGAATACAGCCTCTCCCTCGCCCCCATTGGCCTGCCAGCCAAAATGCAGAATAAAGAAAATACCACCTTTTTAGCACTTTTGAGACCATCTTTTGCATTGGAATAGACTCAAAAAATGATTTAAAGCTTGTTTTGAAACGTTTATTTACGAGGAAGAGCTAATTTATCAAAAACAAAACTCATAAATCAGAAAAAAACTTTGAAAATGGCCAAAAATTGTCTTTTGATTTGATCGCTTTTCGAAAAATGCTGTTGTTTCTATTCATCCCTGCACGTAGGTTTTATCAAAAAATGAAATATAAGATGAGAAATAGGGGAGAGGGGCTATTCAATATTAGTCAATTGCCAATAACTTCTCTCAAACTTCCTTCCATTAGCCCCCTAATTATATCTTTCTCTATAAAATATGGACGAAAAAGAGTACTCCTTCAGAGTTTCGTTGAACTCTAGTATAGGATTTCATGATTAATCAGCTTGTTAATAAGAAAACTGAAGTTCTGGCGATAGCTACCACCCACATAGCTCATATTTGCAACTAGTATTATCATGTTTTTACAGTGCTAATTTGTATGCCATGTTTCAGTAGCATTAGGTTTTATCAAAATAGGCCTAAAATTAAATTGGTTTTTGTCAAAAATAGACAAAATTTTCGAGCGCTTGGGGCTCCGCCCCCAGACCCCCGAAAAAGCCCCCCTCCCATTGCAGATTTCTGGCTACGCGCCTGAGTCTAATCATGTTTTTGCACTGCTAATTTTTATCCCTCTAGAGTTCTCCCTGAAGCCAGATTTTAATAGCATTACCTTTTATCAAAATAAGACTAAAATTAAGTCGTTTTTGCAAAAAATAAATAAATTTTTTTGGGCGCTGGGGGCTCAGCACCCAGACCCGCAATGGTATCCGGTGGATAGGGCGGAGCTTCCAGACCCCCGAAAGAGCCCCTCCCCACTGCAGATTTCTGGTTACTCGCCAGATATTAAACGTGTGATGTGATATTAAACGCGCATACTTTCAAGCTTTCAAGTTGTAGAATCTTACATTGAGAAGTTATTGAGCTAGCCAAATAACAACCGCCATTTACAGTAATGAAGTAGCACCGCCATCTTTAAAATATAATCTTTTGCGGCCTACTATACACTAATATATATTACCTATTATACATTCTTTAAAATATAACCTATGAAGGGTGACACCACGAAACTCCGCCCCGGGTGTCACCATCCTTAGCGACGCCACTGAGTCAACCACCACCGAAATGCAGAAAAAAGTTATTCCACAATTTGCTTAATTAAAGCAGCCCTTTGTTGCAGTGCTTGACATTGAGTGCTTCTTAAAGTTCACCACATAGTTGCGTTCTTTACTCGCTCACTTTCAACCCTGCACTGTAGAAACACCTTGCGGAAGAAGCTGATGTTGCATGAATGCAAAGGTATTTTAAAGCAAGTTGCTTTAAACGGGAAAGTTGAGAATTTTTGAACCAGCATTTCATGTGTCCAGCTTAAAAGGTTAAAAAGTTTGAAATTTGGAGGGCCCGTTTGGGAAATCTTTTCTTCATATTTGTCTACCCTGAACATTTCATGTGTCTAGCGTGAGTGGTTAAAAAGTTTGAATTTTGGCAGCCCCGTTTGGGGAGGGGACCCCAATTTTGGTATCCCCAATTTTTGTCAAGTTTTACAGTATCTTTCCTTTATATTTACTTACCTGAAAAATTTGATGAATCTAGCTTAAAAAGTCAAAAAGTTTAAATTTTTTAGAGCTCGTTTGGAGTGGAAACCCCTATCATGGCCCACCTCCAGGCGCGTAGCCAGAAATTTGCAATGGGGGGGGCCTGGTTGGGGGGTCTGGGGGCTGAGCCCCCAGCGCTCGGAAATTTTGCATTTTTTTTTGCAAAAATAACTTCATTTTATAGGGCTATTTTGATTAAAAAATAATGCTTTTAAAACGTGGCTTAGAAATTGGCAGTGCAAACAAGATTAAACTGGTGGCATAAATGGGCTATTTGGGAGGTGGCTAACGGTAAAATATTAGTTCTCTTGTTTAGATACTGGTAAATTATAAAATCGAATAGTTCAATAAAACTCACACGGAGTAATCTATTTCGTATACAGTTTATAGAGAAAAATAATTGTTGGGCTAATGAAAAGAGATTTGAGAGAAATGATTGGTAATTAACTAATACTGAATAGCCCCCCCCCCCCCCATTCCTTAGTTTATAGTATATTTGTTGATGACACCTATGTTCAGCATTTTTACACTTGCGATCAAATTTGATTGCTTATTTTTTACCATTTTTCGAAGTTTTTATTTATTTGTGAGTTTTATTTTTGACAAATTACGCCCCCCCCCCTGAACATATGTTTCAAAAGATGTTTTAAATCACTATTTAGTCCACTCCAGTGTATAAAACAGTCTCAAAAGAGCTAAAAATGTAGTGTTTTTCCCATTCTGCATTTTGGTCGACATGCCAATGGGGGGAGCTATAGCCACCCTGGCTACGCTACTGGCTAAAAACGCGGTATTTACCTTATTCTGCATTTTGATCGGCAGTTTATTAGCCCCCCCCTAAATAAACGTTTCAAAATAGTCTAATCCAGTGCAAACACACTATCTTAGAAATGCTAAAAACGTGGTATTTTCCTTATTCTGCATTTTGGTTGGCAGTTCATTAGCCCCCCCCCTAAATAAACGTTTTAAACTATGCTTTAAAGCATTTTTTAGTCTAATCTAGTGCAAAAGACAGTCTCAAAAGTGCTAAAAACGTGGTATTTTCCTTATTTCACATTTTGGTTGGCAGTCCATTAGCCCCCCCCAAACAAACGTTTCAAACTATGCTTTAAATCATTTTTTTAGTCTAATCCAGTGCAAAAGAGAGTCTTAGAAGTGCTAAAAACGTGGTATTTTTCTTATTCTGCATTTTGATCGGCAGGCCAATGGGGGGGGCTATAGCCCCCCCCCTGGCTACGCTACTGCCCACCTCCCCAATTTTTGTTGCGTTTAGTTGAGTTTTAATATCTACCCATTCCGAAAATTTGATCCATTTACCTCTAATACGGTTTAAAAGTTCAAAATTTTGAGGACCCGATTGAGGGGAATCCCCCCAATCTGGCACCCCCCATTTCGGTCGCAAAAAGTCCTCCAAATATCTTCAATCCTTCAAACTTTGAATACAGTGCGTTTAGCGTTTAAAAGTAGCCTAGATAGCGGCAGAAGACAAAAAAAAGTGAGAAAAAATATGCAAAACAAGCACAATAGTATTCAAGTTGTGTTAAGCGAACATAACCAAAATAATGGTGGTTGATAGTGTGCTAAAAACCACAAACCATTTTTCATCAATATCGTTAATTATCGAGATGATGTCGGTTCAAACTCGTCAACTTTTCGCCCAATTTCGGCCTGTAAAATTTTGGTCACGTGACCTCCCCCCCAAACTCGGTTTGAATAAAGCATTCTTAAGCCGCCATATTGTGCGCAAATTTCAGCTCTGCACGTCATGTGGTTTTTGAGTTATAGGCAAATTAATAAATTTTCGAGCCAAAAATCGCCGTTTTTTGTGTGTCAATTTACAATCACGTAATCTAGGATCTTAAACTTGGCACACTTGATGTTTTCCTTAATTCTTATGTTGAGTCCAAATTTCAACTTTCTAGGTTTTACCATTAGCAAGTTATAAGCAAATCAATTCTCATCTGCCAAAATTCGCGAACAAAAACAAAGGTACTACGCGCTCACGCGAAGTCCCAATTATAGAGCAAATGTCTTACTCCACTTTTATGTGAGAATTAACTGCAAACAATCTTTACCAACGTAATTGCGTTGATTTAAAACCGGTTCCAATTATCCGGTTTACATTTCAATTTGGATTCCGGATAATTTGGGATTCGGATCCTTCTGGATTCGGTATTCTGAAATGCCCATCCCTAATCTAAGTGCCTCTCATTCGATCAATAAAACCAATTTTGAGTAGTATCGTTCTATGACTAACTGCTTAAGCCAGCTGTCCTTTGAGGCAAAATTTCATCTATAAAGTAACCCAATTGGCTGTATCAGAACGTGCAATATTTAGGTTTTGTGAGGATGAGAAATATATTTGACGATATATCAACCTCAACTATGCTCCATTTAGGGCTGTGCCAATAAATCACCAAGAAAATTTCTTGTTGCTAAAAAGCTGTAAAAAATTGCTTATGCTTTATTAGAGGTTGAGACGAGGACAAAAGGCTCGAGGCTAAGTCCAAGGACACAAAAAAATTCGAGACCAAGGACAGCCCTACCGAGGACAGACCCTCTCGAAGCCAAGGACCAAGGACACAGACGCAAGTGTTTTAAAA
This sequence comes from Trididemnum nubilum, assembly GCA_963965965.1. Classification (NCBI taxonomy): domain Eukaryota; kingdom Metazoa; phylum Chordata; class Ascidiacea; order Aplousobranchia; family Didemnidae; genus Trididemnum; species Trididemnum nubilum. The sequence continues at coordinate 30,683,183 of OZ014481.1, read as the reverse complement.
AAAAAGGTTTTCAAAAAATTTTTTCAGGCGAAAAAGGTCTTAAAAAATTTTTTTTTAGGCCATCTCCGATTGAGGTAAACAAAAAAGATCTTCGCAAATTTTTCGCGAGGTTTCTGGCGTATTCTAACAAAACATCAACGGTTCAAAAATTGTGCTGTCCTCGAGCCAAGAACAGGGCAATTTTTGAGGTCTTGAGGCTTCGAAGGGCTTGACCTTCAAGGCGAAGGACTTTAAAATGTGTCCTCGAGGACTTCACCTCTGTGTTTTATAAGCAAGGATGTGGAAGCGGAAAAAAATCGGAAAAAAGTGATGCAAGTTTAAATAATTAATCTTTAATTTTATAACGATTCCTAGGTAGCTAAATGCTACTCAAACAACATTGGGATGACAACTACGGTAAATCAAAAGTAAATCAAAAGCAAAACAGATTGTTGATAATGATAACTTTTTCAAACAGTTTTGTAAACTGCAAACGTGTGGATTACTGTGAGTAGAGATTACTGTTATATAAAACGTTGTCTAACTAAATGTCGTTACTTTTCAACCCGGCGCGGGTACCTGAAAATCTTTTTAAATCTTCATCAAATTTTGCGTAGCAACTATTTATGCCTAAACACAAATTTTGCAATTTTGGCTTGTTTGCGCTGTTTAATTGTCGCTGTTTAACCCATTCATGCCCACCGTCCTTTTAAAAGTCCACTTTTGAAATTTTCTTTTTTCCGCTTTCTTGGAAGGCGTTGCGGTTTTCGGTTTTACGTATTAATAGCTTAGGTAGTAAAGTTATCTATCAACATTAATTTTATTCTTCGTCTTGCTTGAGCGCGATTTATCAGACAGAAGAATTTCGCTGATTTTCGAGTTTTCAAAATGGCGACTACCAGAAAAGTGACGTAAGTATTTTTATATTTTTTATAATAATTTTTTAAAAATTTTATCATTGTAAATTTTATGTAAAAGCATCTACTAGACATAGGTGAAAACAATATGGTAATTAGTTTATGGTTAGGAATAAAAATATCATGTTGAATTTTGTTGTCCTTTTTAAAGGACGCTGGGCACTGGGCAGTTAATTTTTGCGAAGTATTTCTGCATACTATTATGCGTTGGTTTTCTATTTTAGATACGATGTCAATGAAGCGCTATCATTTTTAGCTGACAGTGGAACCAGCTTTTCTTCCGCTGATTTATACATCACTCCTCCTGTTTCTACCCTATCAGATGGTGACAGTGATGATGAAGATCAACCGGAAAGCATCAATCATCTGTCAGCAGCAGTAGTCACCAGCAGCAGCAGTCACCAAGGGCAGTTGACTCAAGAGTCGGTTGATTTGTTAGCGACCATCGCAATGATTGGCTCTGCTTCGCTTTTAGTCCTTTCGCTGGTTTGAGTCGCATGGGATAAATGGTGCAGTGTACAATCAGAAGGATACGAATTACATGAAGACATTTTAACTTAAAACTTAAGAGTCAAACAAGTTTTAGCGTGTTGAAAAAGGTAGAAATAAAAAGATTTAACATTTAAGGGACGAAATCCTACAAATAAAACTTTTGTACTCTTTCGGAGAAAAGGATCATACCAGAGATGGAACCGGTCAGGATTTTCTAGATCCTACCCGACTGGTAAATTTCAAAACCTACGCTAATTGACCGGCTGGTCGGCCGGTTTCTGACCGGCCCAGTCGACCGGTTTTCTTACGGAAGGTTTTTTTACGGCCAAAACTGAGGTACTTCATCTTTCAAGAAACCCTGATCAGTGCGTATTACAAGTGAATGGAGCGACACTGAAGCAGGTAGAGAAGTTCAAGTATCTTGGGGTTGCATTTACGAGTGACGGAAGGCAAGACGAAGAACTGGATACCCGAATAGGCAAGGCTAGTGCAGTAATGCGAGCTTTGCACTACTCGGTTATCATGAAACGAGAATTGTCGAAAAAGGCAAAACTCTCAATTTTCAAAGCAGTTTTTGTCCCCATTCTCACTTATGGTCATGAATCTTGGGTAATGACCGAAAGAATGCGATCACAAGTGCAAGCGTCCGAAATGAGATTTTTACGAAGAATCGAAGGAGTTACACTGTTTAACAAGGTGCGTAGCTCTGAGATTCGAAAATCTCTTAACATCGAGCCGCTACTTCTCCGAATTGAAAGATCTCAGCTTAGATGGTTTGGCCATGTAAGCAGAATGCCTCAGGAAAGACTCCCCAAACAAGCTTTACATGCCAAAGCAAATGGGAGAAGACCAGTCGGACGACCTAGAACTAGATGGACCGATTACATTGAGGATCTTGGATGGAATCGCTTGGGTCTTCGCCCAAGCGAAATGATGGAGGTGATGGAAGACCGTGAGGTGTGGCGGCTCAATCTTGAGCTACTGCCCCCGCAACCCTCACGGAAAAGCGGGCAATGAAGAAAGAAAGAAGAAGAAGAAGAAGAAGGTTTTTTTACTGTTCAATGCATCTAATAAAAATTTTTCAAAGGGTGGGGTCATGGATACGATGTTAAAATTAGTGACTTCGGACGGGGGTCTCAGAAAAAAACGCCAAAAATATTTTTGCGTTTTCTGCAAAAATAACTCAATTTTAAGACCTTTTTAGGTTAAATTTTGGTTTGAAAGACCTGTTTTGAGCAGCGCAAAACCTGCACAAAATAAGCATAAAAAGAACAGGAAGGCACAAGCTAAATCATTAGACGTCCTTTTTAGTAATATTATGCGTTATGCCAAGAAAAAAGTTAAAATTTTTTAGCTATCGGTGACAGATTATTTGCAGTTTGCCGAGCAGCAAACACTAAACTGTTACGACATTGGCTAGAAAATATTCGAAATATAATGTGCCCCAGCAGTTTGTAGAAATGCTGCTACTTCAGAACAAACCATGGTAAAAAATAAGAGCTATATGTCTTTTTTGCCCCGCATGGAGTGTGGTAAATTTAAGTCGAAAAAAGTTTTTCGAAGCGGCAAGATTTTAGCATGTCCTAAAACATCGAAATCTGCGCCATTTCTACTTTCAAGCTGATCAAAATGCTGCTAAAAAGCCAGGTAGCGTAAGCCTCTTCCACATGCATGCTTTGTTATAATCTGATTACGCGATTTTAACGTATATTTTGAACTTTTTTTCTTTGTGCCGTGGCCCAAAGGGGGGGCATAGCACAATGCCCCCCTGAATACGCCCCTGGATGTGCATGTCTTAATGGTGGCAGCATATTAGTCACAGCTTGAAACCATTGAACAAGTGTTTTCAAAGATGTGGTTTGTTAATATTGTTTTTTCATAAAAAGTTTATTTAAAATAAGATATAGATGTATTTTTCGGTTGGTGCTTAGATGTCTTTTAGTTGCAAGAAAGGAGCATTTGACCGGTGTTTCAACCGGTTTGACCGGCCGGTCGAAGAATCTCGACCCGACCGGCCGGTCGACCGGACCGGTGCTGGTCGACCCGACCGGTTTCCATCTCTGGAGCATACACTCGGCGACGTGTCGCTAGATAAAGCGACGTTTTTAGTTTAGTCTTTACCTTCTTTTTACCGTCCTAAATTGTGTCTTTTTAAATGTTTGCTGAATTTGTGATGTACTTATATGCTAGGGTTACCATATTTTCATCACCAAAAAGGACATTTTTTTGATGAAGTTTATTAATAACTAGTTGCTCTGCATCGCTTATACGGCGAAAGACAAACAACGAAAGCAACAATTATTTTAGCTGTATATCAAAGTGTTATTACATTTAATTTTTCGACTTAGCCTACGAGTATTTGGCCGATTCCTTAACTTTCTTAAGTAGCAAGAGCTGGACATTGCTGTTTCGAGCTGAAGCTCTCATCAGCAGCCCTCAGCATATCTAACCAAATGCATTCCCCAACCTTTTTTTTTGTGGATTTTTTTGGGATTTTGGATATGCGTGAAGTTTGGAATTTGTGGGATTGTTGTGGGAGTAGTATTGAGAGCTGCAGACTAGAGATGGTAGCCGCGCAGCGTACGCGGCCGCGTACGCTGTTAGCCAACAGCGCCGCGCCTCGCAGCGTGAAAAATTCCAGTAGTTTTGCAGTGCAGTGCAGCTGCAGCGTGGAGGATGAGACCACTTCTTAGGATTAGGTTAGGACTCAGCCACTCTATCTCAGTTGTTAAATTCAGTCTCAATGTAGCCTGTTAGGTACGATGGTGTACCGGTAGCCTCGGTGTAACCTTCAAATCATAGGCCTACCGAGCGTATCTACAGTCTAACACCCTACCGGTAATAGTAATGCAGCTTGTACCAGTAAGCTCTGAGTTGGGCTGGATAGGCTAGTGCACTTCTGTACCGGTACCTATGGTAATACCCTAGGCCATTGTACACCGGTATAGGCTATACTGCGTAACACCAGACACTAACAGATAAGGTGATATTACTATTACAGTATTTGGCACAAGTCTATACTTACAAGTAGTAAACATCGGTACCTGCATAGAGTTGGACAATTAATAATAGTCAAACTGTAAGCAGGTACCGATAGGCCTACTTACCTGTACAACTTGTAAGTAGCCTACCGCTACACAACTTGTACCAATACTGTAGCCTGAGTGATACTGGTATCATATGTGATAACGGTACTGGTTGGCCTAATGAAATACCTGTACAAAGTTGCTTACTAATGACTCAGGGACTAGGCTACTGTGTACTCGTAGGCCTAGTCTGGTACGGTAAGTCTACTATTGCTTTTTGACGTGTAGCCTAGTAAAGTTGAGTTTGTTGCATATATGTCAGTGTATCACAGTTCCAAGGCTAGCAGGCTAGTGGCTATTTCTAAAAACCATAGGTTCCATTACATTGAAAATTAAAGTTTATCATTGAAGCATTAGTATTTAGTGGTAGGCTATCAGAGCACGACGAAATTTTATTGACTGCTTGAATCTACAGTACCAGAGTATTGCAGTGTGAGCACTGAGCAGTGAATTAGGAATTTCAGATTGATAGTTTGAAATTTTTTGTGTGATTGTAGGTAGTATCACTATCAGTCACCCAACCCCACTCGCCAACCTATTTCTGTACTGTACAGCGTAAAGTAGCCTCAGATTTCACTGTTTCAAGAGGAGCCATAATGAGATGTCAGTGCATCTTTTTCTCTCCATTCAAAATCAACAATAGATATAGATATTATAGTTAGTAATAATTGCTTGTATTATGGTTCAAATTCAACATGTCAATGCTCGTTGACTGATTGTGCATTGATAAAAAAACTAAAATAAAAAAAAATAAATAAAATAAAAAAACTAAAAACAAATAAAAAAACTAAAATCAATAAAAAAACTAAACTAAAACAACCCATCAATAAAAAAACTAAAAACAATGCCAGCCTCGGCAGCAAAATAAACCAAAAACAAACCAAAAAAAATTCAAACTTATCAAAGAATCTAAAATTTGTGCTGATTTAAAGCAATAAAATTTCAGTGATTTTTTTGTATTAGCAAGCAAAATTGCAACGATTTAGGATTATAAAGCTCTGTTGCTCTGCGCAAGCAATTAAGAATTTTTTTGGCAGTTGTTCAACTTGAAAAAAGCTTGCTTTTTCGTTTTTGCAATTTTACGATGCTGCAAAAGCAAGAAAAAAGCCTTCACTTAATCAGGCAAAGCAACAGAATTAAAAAGTGTTTCAAACATGCCCGCTAAAATTGACATCGATGCTCTCAAAAGTTTACAAAATCAAGAACAAATGAGGCTGAATATCGGCAAAAAATTAAAAACAGCCAGTCTCGACTCAAGATTTACCGGTTCTAAAAAGGAAAAGTGTACTTCGATTTGCTCACTTTTGAAAAATTTTGAAACCTAAAACCTAGAGTTACTGTTAACATATGAGTTTACCCACCAACAAGCTCAAGGGCGCTTTACGTCTATAAAAAAAATTCTAGTATGGAAAAAGTTGTTCTTATTTCACATTGATCCAAAAATATAATTAAATTCTGTCGTTCGTTTACTAATAAATTCGAACGAACTGTTTCAACGTGTGTTGGGCGAGACGGCTCAAAAATGGCAGTTTGTCTACGAAAATTTTTTGTTCGTTAGCGCTTTTTAGCGAGCGAGAATGGCCTTTACGAGCTCGCTAGCACGTTCTGTCATGTCCCCCCTGGTAAGACGTAAGCTATAGCGCGTGCGCGATATATAGGCCTACTTTTAATGATCTAACTGATGATACATTTATACACTTAAAGGCTGCGTGAGTGGACATGTTTTATCTGTTCAAAATGCCGAAAAGGAGGACATTGGGAGTTTTTTAACGTCCTCGTAGGACAAATTATTTTTCATTAAAAAGAAGGACATGTTCTCGAAAAAGAGGACGTATGGTAACCCTATTATATGCCCATCAATAAAATGTTGCTACTATATACCGGCCAGTTGGTCGAAGGGTAACGTGTTTGTCTGTGGAACGGGAGGTCTGAGGTTCAAATCTCGGGCCGGTCAAGTTGGACACAGTGTTGCCAAGAATTCACCATCGCTCTAATATTCCTTCGAAACAAAATGTGTTGCCTGCTGGGCGCATCATCATCATATCTTGCTGCACCAAACCTTCACCCATCGGCCTGGGAGCAATGACGTGGAGATGGGCCCCGCAAACTCCGTACACACGCTTTGGTATAACACAGCTAGTAAGGAAAGATTTGATATTTGATTTACTCCTAATATTTACTGAATATTTTTTCTGAAACATACTTGGTGTGAAATAAACTATACCGTTGCGTAGCTATTTCGATTTTATGCTGAAAAAATGCAGCATTATTCAAATATTTACCTTGTTGACAATAATGCAATTACGATATTTTTGACGAATGCTTGTACCTTATTACTATTATTATTATTATTATTATTATTATTATTATCATTATAATCATTATCATTATTATCATTATCTTTAATATTTCATAAGCAGTTCTTTTAACCGAAAGTAAACACTTTTTTCTGACAATTCGTCATAATCTTGTGTGTGAATTATCTGGAAGTTATACTGTGCTTCGTACCTTTTTATGGTATATGAAATCACTGTAATGTATGATTATCAAAAAAAACTAGCCAAATTATTTTAAACGGAAAGGGAGGGAGCAAGAATACCCTCTCTATTTTTTTTTTTTTTTGATAAATGCTTTCAGAAAAAAGATTTTTTCCTACATCGAATTAACTTCGAATTTGAGTCAAATTTATTCGCAAATAAGCCCTGAAATTTTGGATTCACTTAGATCAAGAAAAGTTCTGAGATTTTGCCAAAGTCGGTTTATGAAATCTGGGCATTTTTCAGTACATATACAATATTTAACTTAAAAGAAGCCACTTTGATTTAAGCATTTTATGTTTTCAAAAAAACAAACTGTAAATGAAAACTTGAGTAGCCTAAGACGCCATTTCGTCAAAATTGGCCGTGATGTCACTATCATGATATCACCAACTAACAGCCAGTTTTTCTAAAAAAGTTTTGGTTCTACAACCCAGATGAAGCTGCCGAATAATTGTTCGGGCGGCATCGCGTTCGTATCTGGAGCGGGAGGTGTGAGGTTCAAATCTCAGACCAGTCAAATCGGACACAGTGCTGCCAACGGCTTGCCGCTGCTGCAACATTTCTTCGAAAAGAGCTCTATCTTGCCCGCAAGCTCAATGACGTGAATGGGCACCGCCTACTCGTTAAACGCTTTGGCGTAATACAGCGAGTATAAAGAAAGGTTTGATTTTGATTTGAACAACCCGAACGTAAAATTTGGTGTTTGGATGACTTTTGTGTGTAAAAGAGACAGGAGAAATTTTTACATTTCTTCCACCATGTAAAATGTGTTGGTCAATAGTCCGTTTAAAATAGGGTTAAGACTTCACGGATTGTTTTTGCCATTTTCCTCACTGTTCAACGTACTGCATTTGGATTAAATAAATCAAATTAATAATTTCAGGAAAAATCCTGGAAAAACTGTACATTTATGGCAATTTATCAGCCTTTTTACCATTATTTTTTCCCACAAACGTTTGTTAATTTGCGGATTAATATTAGTTCATGTTATTATTGCGCAATAAATCTTTAGATTCTCAAATAATTGGCTTTCACTAATACGTTTATCTTCATGTACAGTTGTATGCAGTGTGCATTTTCTGTTGCTTGTCCTTGAAACTTCAAATCAATTCAAATTTTTCATTGTACTTTCTGTAATACGCCGAAGTTTGCAACGAGTTGGCAGGACCCATTTCCGCGTCATTGCGCCAGAACAACACAGCTCCCTTAAAAGATATGTCGCAGCTCTGGCAATCGAGCCGTTGGCAACACTGTGTTCGATTTGACCGGCCCGAGATTTGAAGCTACACTTCCCGCTCCATAAACGAACGCGTTACCGCTCGACCAACTCTGTTCTATGCTACAGTAGAAGCAAGACAGTGACTCAAAATTGCTTGGCATAATTTAAACTGTGGGGTCAATTACGGCTTATTTTGGTTTTTAAACCAGCTCAAAACTAGAACGTGATATCGGGGACTTCGCAGCATTGTCCAACTTATACTGAACTTCATTAGGCTTTAAAATAGTGATCCGATTGCTTTGAATAAATTTTGTAAAAAATGTGGTCGTTGATTGTCCGATTGATAATTTAAATGAGCCCCTTTCAAATTTTGTTTCACTAACTTAAATCGGTTTGTGGTTGTTCGAGTTGCAAATTTAAATCTCTCGAGGCTATCAAAAATAATCGCGTAACGTCAATCAAAAAGCTCGCATTACAGTTTACAATACAACGTCAAATTTCAGCATTTTTTACTAGTTCTTAACAATTTTTCACTCCATTTGAAATAACATAAAGCGGCCTTTATAATTCCAGTGACTCACAAGCAAATTTCGTTACATCAACCAAACGTACAGCCATGTATGATTCGAAAAATGCTCTTCCGCATCGAAATTCAACATATTATAGTATTGGTATACCGGTTGTTTCAAAATTCAAGCCCCCTCCTCAACAGCATAAACTGAAATAAAAAACTGCTAGAATTATGCATATTTAAAATAGGCATTTAATTAAGTTTTTTTACTAAATCGTTCCTACTTTTGCCATATAGACTTCATTCTCGAATGTTATAATTTGACAAATTGCAAAAAAAGGCAGAGAATCAAAATTTATTTTCCCTAGTTAATGCTTCACTCACAAGTTGTCACAGATCGATGAGAATAATTTCGTAAACCATCGCAGTTTTCTATACGACCTTTAATTAACGCGATTTTTCGAGATGACTACCCAGAAGGGTGTCCCAAAAAAACAAAAGTTTTGAAAGTTTGTGCTCCGTCAGCGATTTTGGGATCACATCACTAAAAGAACTTCCCCGAAAAAATTTCAACCCAATCAGATGACGTTTAGAGGCGGCACCACCCCCCTTTTTAATAGCGCTTACCCCTAAATTTGATAATCGATTATTTTGGCCAATTGTTGAGATAAATATGTATGTGATGTCACCGTTCATTTTCAACGACTTTTGATCAGGAATTCGATTAGACTGTTAAATAAGCTCTAATGTTAAATTTTATTTTACCCGATATTCTTAGATAGAGCAGAAAGTTCCTATGATGGAGCAAAAATGTCCTATTTTGGCATATTTTTGCTGCTCAACTGAAACTACAGCCAAATTTATTGAAAGGAGTACATTATGCATTGGTAGCACATGCTCATTTTCAGAAAAATAGTTGTGCTTAGGGTTGCCAAACGTCGCGGAATGCCCGGGACAGTTCCGGAATTGACGTCTGGCATCCCGTGTCCCGGACCGGGCCACGTCCGTCCTGGAATTTACTGACAACCAAGGCGTTCTAACATATAAGGCCATGCAAGCATGTCCGCTTCGTTCAAAATTGGAAACGGACGTAATTCACGCGAATATTTTAGTAAATAAAAGCAGTTTACATCATTCTGTATGCGTCAATCGAATAAAAATGAGTTGAAAGTAATGTTGTGGACAAGATGTTTTGTCAACTGTGACGTCCTGATGACATAGCAATCAAATAAAATAATTGGGAAAGCAGATATGTGAGGTAAGTGCTACCTCACAGCCGTGAAAAAAAACAAAACAATCAAATAAGTTAAACAATCGTAAAATGGAGGATAAATCACCAGTCTCCTTAATATTTGAGACAATCATTCGACTTCGTTTATCGATTAAAAAAAACGCCGGTACATTTTAAAACGGTTTTGTAGCTATAAGCGTAAAAGGCAAGTAAAGAAAGCAGTTTAAAAGTAAAGCTGGAGATATGACTAGATTGATTAGTTGGTATGAAGTTAGTTTATAGGCCTATATTGCACTGATAGGGTGAGGCTTTTTTATGAACAGGTTTTCATTATTCAATCAGTTTTCAGGCTTACATGGCCTTCTAATAGGACGCCTTGCTGACAACTCTTTGTCTTAGTCTTAGCGAGAGTTCATTGATTATTATATTTCCGTAAAGATTAGGCTACGAATTCAACATAAACTTTCGGCAGGAAATTTAAATAAAAGTTTAGTTACGGAAATCACCCTTAACTCACGGATGAAAGACAAAGATCTTAAAAGAGGCATAATCACAAAAAATTACAAATTTAAATGCCAGGACTGATTTTTTGTTGGAGTTCTCGCAACTTCTTGGGCGGCGTACTGCTCAATTTTTTTGTCGCGCTCTAGCGGCTCTACGCATCGTAGAGATAATAACAAACAAAGTTAACGCATTGCGTTAAGTGCAACAAAAGTTGAGCAGTATACCGCCCCTTATTTTTTGTTGGAGTTAGAACAAATCGTGTACATTTTTTCTGTTTTAGTGTTTTTTGCATTTATGCTTCAAAGATTCACTATTTCACACTTTTTTTTGATTACAAGATTCGCATAGGCTAGGAAAAACTTCTGATGGATAATCGGTACCGGCAAAGTCCAAAGCATAACAATTTTGTTAAGTCATAGAGCTCAGTCAAGTTTTTGCCGAACTACCACCAAGCAAAACAGTCGTGCGAGAAAAAAAAAATCTTCTCTGTAACAAAAAGAAATTTGAGGGTAAAATAACCCTCCATGCAATGCTCAGGATAGCGCTATTTCGGTCAATACCAAACCTCGTCAGCTGAGCTGGCATGAATCGAAATGAGTACAAAACAAAAATTTTCTCACTATTTATAGAATTTCTAGTCGCTGAAAACAGACCAAGCCAAAAAAAATATAGAAGGCCGAAACAAAAGAGCAAAAAATCGGCAAAACCAACCATAAGCTCCGAAGTCAACTTTCGCTAGCAATCAAAATGCAAATGAAGCGTTGAAATCGGCTACGAGTTTTAATGAGGTCTTTTCGACGGAATTGATGTTTGTGATCCCCAATTTTGTGGCTGATCCCATTTTTTCTTGATGAATTTTTAGACCTATCCACTAATTGGTTTGATTTTTGGAGTTGGTTGTTGAGAATCGCCTGTTGGCCTGATTCCCTGCTATTCTCCTTTCAGCTATTGGCTGTTAATTTTTGTTTGGCCTTGGTAACTTTCAAAGTTTTTCATCTTTTAAGCACAATTTTGCTTTCCAAAAAATGTTTTTAGTTCAAAACTCATGGCCGATTTCAATGGCTAATTTACATAATTTTTTGATCGGTCATTAAAACTCGTAGCCGATTTCAACGCTTCATTTGCATTTTGATCGCTGGCGAAACGATAATTTTGACTTCGGAGCTTATGGTTGGTTTTGCCGATTTTTTGCTCTTTTGTTTCTGCCTTCTATATTTTTTTGGCTTGGTCTGTTTTCAGCGACTAGAAATTCTATAAATAGTGAGAAAATTTTTGTTTTGTACTCATTTCGATTCATGCCAGCTCAGCTGACGAGGTTTGGTATTGACCGAAATATAGCGCTATCCTGAGCATTGCATGGAGGGTTATTTTACCCTCAAATTTCTTTTTGTTACAGAGAAGATTTTTTTTTCTCGCACGACTGTTTTGCTTGGTGGTAGTTCGACAAGAAATTGACTGAGCTCTATGATTTAACAAAATTGTTATGCTTTGGACTTTGCCGGTACCGATTATCCATCAGAAGTTTTTCCTAGCCTATGCGAATCTTGTAATTATGATGGCTTAATACTGATCCTCGGTTAGCAGTGATGCGACTGAGCAGATTACTGCCACCCAGGTCTTTTCGACGCAATTGATGTTTGTGATCCCCAATTTTGTGGCTGATCCCATCTTTTGATGAATTTTTAGACCTATCCACTAATTTTTTTTTTGTTGATTATATAAAATTCTTTAGAGGCTGGGAGTTAGTTAATAACGCTGCTCGATCATCACTCTATGATCCGCAGCACGCACTGTTGCTTTTGATGTCATTCGTGTATCGTAAGCTTCTGTTGCATCAGTTTTCAAATTCTAAGCATTAAAGTGTCCCGGAAAGGTTAAACGCAAAGTTGGCAACCCTAGTTGTGCTAGAATTAACAATAAAAAACGAAATCATGCACAATCAGTAGGGCATTTCAAACACATCACAAATAACCCAGTTAGCCCAGCAAAGTACAATAATATTCTCAGTATCAAATTCACAAACATTCAAGTACTCAGGATATTAATATTATGAGCAATTTAGCGTTTTGCATTATGATCAGTGCACATTTAGCTGCAGTGAACGCTTCTGCTTGAAAGCGAAGCTCGCTGCAACGCGGTGTTTACAGCTACTTTGAAATACCATCAACCAGGTACCGGATACAACAGAATCAAAACAAAAAAGTTCAGAACAAGCTAGTTTCAGAATAATCATGCGCCTACGGTTTGCGTTCGATTAATTACTCGTGACTGTGAGATGATTAAACAATCACGTTTGCACGCAAGTTGCTAACAATGCACTTGATTGCAATATTCGCTTGGCTAGATAGGTCCTAATAAGGTAACCTTAACCTGTAGGAAAATTATCTTCCATCAATTGCCGAATTTTTTTTTTTTCTTGTTCAGAATTATTGTAAGTCTTTTAGTAATTAATTAGCTTGAATGTACAACGCCACAGCGCAGCCAACTATAGATGACTTACAAGCTGGAAGATTTGAGAATGACATGTGTAAAGATAAAGATTAGCACCAGAACTTTTGAAAAGAGCTAAGCATAAGCCAATATCACGAAAACATATAGCAAAAATCGTAATCAGCCGACACGCTATCAAAGCATTCATCAAATGCCTTAAACAACCTAGTTTTCTTTTTCGTATGAACAATTGTATCTACTTTCTGATATTTTTAGAATTTAAAAATTGATTTGTTGCTTTTCATTTTCTTTTATTTTAACACGAACACAAAATAATGCTATATGTCATTTAATAAAAGTATGTTCTGATTTCTGAATATTTTTTGGACCTCCAAGCTTACGTTTGACTTTGAACATAACAGCTGACAGGCTGAGTTCATGGAGAGAAAGCGTTCAAGAAGTGAATTTATCGGCTTCATACCTTGTAAGCACTTATACTGTAATTGTTCAACCAGTTGCTTAATTTTGCCAATTACTGTAACCCAGCCATAGAGTGTATTTTAAATTCTTAAATGTTGACATATGACCATTTCTAAATGCCATTACTGCATTTTGTTACTGTTAGTATGTTACTGTAAGCTTACGGATAATGCATCTAAATTGGTCTCAGATAAAATTTCTGCTTAGCACAGCAAGATTAATTGTGATAGATTTGCAGTTCAACCTGGTTCAACACTAACAATGCCTAGTCAACAGTTACTGAATTTGACAAGCCATTTCATTCATTTATTTTTTAAATTCACTAAAATCAAACTTACAAAATGATTGCAGTTTTGGTCATGGATTGGACAGGCCATACGATAGGACCGTAAGTTTGTGGCGAGATGCGTTAATTGTTCAAACGGGACTCAGAAAAATTGTAACAGGGCTCAACATTTTTCGTACATAATTAAGAAGACAAAAAAATAAAAAATAAAACCGTCCTCGGCAAAAATTTGGGCCAATTTTCATGATAGAGATTAGAAAAGCTAGTCCTAGACCAAAGTAGGATATATTTTAGTTTCTAAGATAATGGGAGACGTTATTTATGGCTAATATGGCGTGTTACCAGACAGCACCACCATCACGTGAAACTTTTCCTGACACGGCTCAAGTTTTCCTGCTTGGGCCACTCCTCTGGGTACGGGCTTGCGATAGAAGCGATCAAGCGAACTCGGTAATTGAGTGAATTGTTAGCAACTTGCGTCCAATCGTGATTTTATTAAATCAGCTTGCAGTCAAGAGTAATCAGTTGAAAGCAAACCGTAGGCACATGATTATTCTGAAACTAGCTTGTTCTGAACTTTTTTGTTTTGATTCTGTTGTATCCGGTACCTGGTTGATGGTATTTCAAAGTAGCTGTAAACACCGCGTTACAACGAGCTTCGCCTCAAACAGAAGCGTTCACTGCAGCTAAATGTGCACTGATCATAATGCAAAACGCTAAATTGCTCATAATATTAATATCCTGAGTACTTGAATGTTTGTGAATTTGATACTGAGAATATTATTGTACTTTGCTGAGCTTACTGGGTTATTTGTGATGTGTTTGAAATGCCCTACTGATTGTGCATGATTTCGTTTTTTATTGTTAATTCTAGCACAACTATTTTTCTGAAAATGAGCATGTGCTACCAATGCATAATGTACTTCTTTCAATAAATTTGGCTGTAGTTTCAGTTGAGCAGCAAAAATATGCCAAAATAGGACATTTTTGCTCCATCATAGGAACTTTCTGCTCTATCTAAGAATATCGGGTAAAATAAAATTTAACATTAGAGCTTATTTAACAGTCTAATCGAATTCCTGATCAAAAGTCGTTGAAAATGAACGGTGACATCACATACATATTTATCTCAACAATTGGCCAAAATAATCGATTATCAAATTTTGGGGTAAGCGCTATTAAAAAGGGGGGTGGTGCCGCCTCTAAACGTCATCTGATTGGGTTGAAATTTTTTCGGGGAAGTTCTTTTAGTGATGTGATCCCAAAATCGCTGACAGAGCACAAACTTTCAAAACTTTTGTTTTTTTGGGACATCCTACTACCCAGCATGTTTTCGTGACGATTTTACTTAAAAGGTGAGAGGTGCTGAGAATGCACCGGCATTTCAGTCTTTTATTGTTTATCAATCCATCTAATTTTCTCTGAATCAGTGGCTATGTGGGTTTATTTAACTCAGCTATATACTCAATATGAAAGTGGAAGAAATTTGAAATCAAAAATAGCTTAGTAGAAACTTACGTTAATGAACTTCAAACTATAATCTAATGAAGAAAACTTCATAAATTTTCAAGTACGCGGAAGAGGGAGGGACCCTAATTTCGAAACGCGCTGTATAATTGTAAAAAATCCATTACTTAGCACTAAAAATTCCTTGCTTAAATTCTTCGAAAACCTTGCGCCACAAGAAAAAATAAGCTTTCTCAACGTCACAGGAGACAGTTTTGTGAAAAAAAATTCAGCCATATAGCTCAAATTTATCAAAGCCATTAAGCTCAACTAGAGTATAACATTGCAAGCGATATCTAGGAGCTTCGAATTTGAATGTTTCAATGTTACGGTAGATTGTGTTTGAAAAAAAATTTTTTCCTGTCTTCGATCACAAATTTTTTGTTATGGTTATGTATTTGATGCTGTTTTGTGTATTTAGCTTATGATTTTGTTTAGTTGCTAAGTTTATTTTACTTTTTAATATCTAACCATTCTGAAAATTTGAACCATCTAGCTCTAACGGTTCAAAAGTTCAAATATTTAGTGCCCCGTTTGATGGTGGCCCCCATTTTGGTACCCCCTAATTTTGATAAATTTTTATCTCTTCTTTATATTGGCCTACGCTGAAAATTTAATGTGTATAGCATCAGTGGTTAAAAAGTTTGAATTTTTGCTGCCGTGTTTTGGAGGGGGACCCCCATTTTGGTACCCCAAACTTGGGTCAAATTTTTCTTTTATATTTGCTTACCTCACACACTTCATGTTCAAACGATTAAAAACTTTGAATTTTGAAAGGCTCGTTTGGGAGAGACTTCCCATTTTTAAACCCCCAAATTTTGTTCGGTTTAGTTTATTTCTAATATCTACCCAATCCGAAAATTCGTTAGTCTGCCTCTAACGGTTTAAATAAAAGTTTAAAATTTTGTCGGCCCCGTTTTAGGGGAACCCCCCATTTTGGTAACCCCAAATTTAGTCATATTTTATCTTTCCTTCATATTTACCTACATTGAAAATTTCCTGTGCCTAGCATGAGTGTCAAAAAGTTCCAATTTCGACAGCCTTGTTTGAGGGGGAAAACCCAATTTTGGGACCCCAAAATTTTTTCAAATTTTCTCTTCCCGTTATATTTACTTTAATTCAACAATTCATGTGTCTAGCTTTAAAGGTAAAAAATTTGAATTTTGGAAAACTCGTTTGGGTGGAACCTCCCATTGTGAAACCTTCAATTTTTGTTAGGTTTAGTTTATTTTTAATATGTACCAATTCCGAAAATTTGATTCATTTAGTAGTAGCGGTATTAAACTTCAAAGTTTTGGAGAACCCGATTGAGGGGGATCATCCGATCTGTCACCCCCAATTTCAGTCCCATACTAGTCCTCCCTGATATCTTCAATTGCTCAAACTGTGAATACAGTGCGTTTAGCAGTTTAAAAGTAGATAGCCGAACAAAAAAAAAGAAAAATGAAAAAAGTAAGAAAAAAGAAAAAAAAAAAAAGTATTTAAGTTGGGGTAAACAAACATAACTAAAGAAACGAAGTTAAAAAATTACAACCATTTTTCATCAATGTCGGTATTTATCCAGATATATCGGTTCTAAATTGTCCACTTTCTGCTCACTTTCGGCCTGTAAAACTTTGATCATGTAACCGGGCGCCCCCAAACTCGGTTTGCATAAAGCATTCATAAGCAACCACATTGTACACAAATGTCAGCCGTGCACACCATGTGGTTTTTGAGTTACATTTGAATTAATAAATTTTTAACCCTATATTACTCAACAGTAGGGCTTTTGAAGCCCACACTCGTTAGAAACAGTATTTACTTAAATCTGGTTTGCAATAAAAACCTGAATTTTCCTGACTTTTTCTGTTTGTTTTTGTTAATTAGGATGGTATTGTTTTTGCTTATACAGCGTAAGAGGTGCAAGACTAAAGTGGGTTTTTTGACAAATTTTTTGAAATTTTGCTAATTTCCAGTTTTTGGTGTAAAATTTTAATTTCACGCTTAGTATTTCTGGTAGAGATTAAAAGGATTAGAATAAATTGTTATCCAAGATTAGATGGAGTGCAATAATTAGCGTTACTGCGTTGCAAACGAAAAGCTGCTACACCCGTGGCAATAAACAAAAATTAGGTTCCTTTGTTTTTATTTTCATGCTAATTTCGATTGAATAAAATTATCATTGGTTTTCTACGCAATGATTCCTCGGAAACTACAATCGAGCAAAACAATGTTGTAGCAGAAAACGAATAATGATTCTATACAATTACGGGTTGTTTTAGCAATACGCCAATACAAAAATCAAAATCAATTCCTCATTGCGCTATACTAGCAAAATCATGTCCAAACGAGTACGACAAGTTTGCGGTGCTCATGCTCTGAGTCATAGCCACTGGGCAGCACAGTTCCTTTTGAATAAATGTAGCAGTGGAGGCGAGCCGTAACCAAATTGTGTCGGATTCGACCAGGCAGGAAATGGACTTCTGACTTTCCATTCCATAAGCAATCGCGTAATTGTTCAACCAACTGCTGGCCACTAAAAGCAAAATATAAACTAATGCTCAATGTGGTCTACCCTTAGTTTTAAAGCCCTACATCCGATTTATAAAAATTGCAAAGAATTGAAATTGAAAAGCTTGCTTTTAGCCTACACATAAAGCCATCAAACTAGTTCAGTTAAACGTCTCGAAGTTGATGTTTTTTATTATTTATTGATTTTTATATATATTACAAATACAATGTTTCTGTAATTAGTTTTACGTGACAACTGGTTCACATCAATCACATCTTTATTAAACTTGCTGTATTACAGCAAAGCGTGTAGCAAATTTGAGGGGCCAACCTGCGCTTCATTGCGCCCAGGCAAGACAGCTCCTTCCGAAGAAATGTTGCAGCCGTGGCGAGCCGATGGCAACATTGCGCCCAATATGACCGGCCCGAGATTTGAACCTCAGACTTCCCACTCTAGAGACGAAAGCGTTAGTTAGATAATAATAATCAATGGACATTGCTACTCAAGCGTAAATAATAATCATCAGAGAAGTTTTCGGTTTCTACGTGTTTGTATATCGTATTGCAGTAATACCTTATTCCCTTCTAAACTGCTTTGAAACTTGCTTTTGTTAGGCCTTGCCTGGTGACCAAAACCTCAGAGAGAAATCTTACCTGGGGGTACGAAGACTGATATCGAGCTCTTTTGCCTAGACCAGGGCGGGAAATTGGGTGAAGAACAACATCTTTTTATTTGGGTAAAGACAAAAAAAAAAACTCTTCATCGCAAACTCTGCCAGCTTTTGTAAGAAATTGCGTGAAGACCAAAAAAAGATTTCTATCGGAAATCCGGCCGGCTTTTGTATGCATGCACACCGAACTACTACTAATTGAGTGAGCATGAAACTATGTATAGGTCCTTCCGGGCCCCCTTAGATCCGGACCCGCGTACGATGTACCCCCTAGACCCCTCTCGCAGGCCCTGCCTGGTTACCCCCAAACGTCAGGATTTCTGAAGACTAAGCCCCAAGAACGATCAGAAGTTTTTTTTACATTTTGTCGTATTTTTATATTGCACAGAAAGTGTTTCATACGATTAGAAAAGCATAAAAACTAATAGGAATGCCGATCATTTTGCAACGCATTTAACTTTTTATTGAACAAACCCTCAGTTTTTTTTGTTTTGCAAGCTATGGCAAGTAAATTACGTAATTATTGTTATATCGCAATTGTGTAAGACGAATTAGAAATCGTCAACAAGACAATATTATTCATTATTGCAACGCGCTATGGCTTATATAGATAGATAAGCAATACTGATAAACACTCAGTTGAGTGTAAAAACCAACGCCTGATTACTACTCCGTATTGTTTTAGCGCTTATTCTAGTTGTTGTTCTTGTCTGCGGTTTGACTTTAATTAGTATCTCTATTGTTAAAGCCATTATCAGACAGTTTTGTAAACGATTCCTACTTGTTTCACATAAAAATGTTTTTATTTGTTTGATTACGTTTAGGAGTAATTTTGGGCTTGATTCTCTAAAACGGAGATCACAATAAAGTTGAGACTTTATGATCCAAAACAATCATTCTTTTGTATACTGTAATATGAGCAGGGTTGCCACATCCTGGAAAAGTCCTGGAAAGTCCTGGATTTTTTTTGCTGTCCTGGAAAGTCCTTGAATTTTGTTTGTAAGTCCTGGAAAGTCCTGGAAAATATTTATAAAGTTTTCCCGTGATTCACCCAGACAGAATGTGAAGTTGTTTAGTTTTTTTTTATAATAACTGGTACCTCGTGATTGTGCAAAGCGATTGTTGAAATAATTTGCATTGTGAAGTTCGTTCAAAATGCTTTGTTTTATTGTAAAAAGACAGAGCGTATTTGTATGCTGGCGCACAAACAAAAAAATCGCTCTGCTAGCCCTAACCTTGGTTAGAGCTAGGGTTGCAGTTTGAGTTAGATTTAAAGTTGGGCAACCCTAAATCTAACCCAAACTGCAACCCTAGCTCTAACCTTGATGTTAATATGAGCGCCCATTCTTCTGCTCATTGCTCTCTTGTTCTTTTTAAGCAGTTCTTACTAGTAGGCCTACACTAGAGGGCAAATAAGCACTTCCTCGTTAAAATGCCAAAATTTGCACTTTGCATTTCAGTATGTATAAAGTATTGAATATTATTAGGAAGAGTGAATTCATGGACAGTAATTCATTGCAATGCGATACTCCAGTACCAGTATAACTGCTAGTAGCAGTAGCATAGCGGGGTATAGGCAGGTCATTGGCCCGTAGACTAAAATGCACAATTAGAAAAAATACTACGTTTATCGCAGTATACTTCTGAGGCAGTTTTTTGCAGTAATATGGATAGTAAAGTAATTTAAAGCCACTTTTGGAACATGATTTTGGGGAAGGGCTAATCTTGGTCAAAAATAAAACTAGTAACAACTTACTAACTAAAAATGGCTAAAAATAAACAATTCGATCGCTTGATGCAAAATGCTTAACGTAGGCTTTGTAAAAAAAATTGTAACTCAGTATTTAATTCTGTTAATTAACAATCAACTCTCTCAAATCTCGTTTC
Organism: Trididemnum nubilum; assembly: GCA_963965965.1. Classification (NCBI taxonomy): domain Eukaryota; kingdom Metazoa; phylum Chordata; class Ascidiacea; order Aplousobranchia; family Didemnidae; genus Trididemnum; species Trididemnum nubilum. Next base: position 30,662,951 of record OZ014481.1, on the reverse strand, counting down.
ATTAGCCCCTACTCCCAAATTATATCTTTATCTAGCATTATAAAACACGGATGATTTGGATTAATACTTAGGAGTTTTTTCAAAGGAGGTGCCCATTTGCACTCTAGCGTGCAAATGAGCTCTGCGTATGGAGAATAAGAGAGAAAAAGTGGGTGCTCTTTTGCTCAAATACTCTTTTGTTTTTTAAATTATTATCGTTAGTGGTATGTTGGAGTTTAGATTTTGAGTTTGAAGTTAAGATTAAAATTAGGCTTAGAGCTAGGGTTACAGTTTGGGTTAAGTATAAGGTTGGGGTTAGGGCTAGGATAGAGTTTTTTTTGTTTGCACCCTGGCGTGCAAATAAGCTCTGTTGTTTCAGATGATATGATTTTATAGTTAACAGGCTGAAAATAAAGCTATTACTGAAGTTTTTCCATTACCCATCACTAGAGCTCGACGGATATATCTACAGTCGGCTGATATATTTTGGCCGATATCAGGGCCAAGCCGGTATATTGTATCGACTATCTACCGCCGATAAAATATCGGCTTTGCGCAATTACCTTAAACTGTTTATTTTTAAGAGCAAGCACAAGTATTCTTCCGTTCAATTTGTTTAGTATGACTCGCGTTTGCAATAGTCTTTCGTTGGAGGAGAATTAGTGAAGCTTTTAGTGTCAAGTTAAGTAAAAAATATAGACTAAATTTGGTAGTTTATGAGTTATATATCGGTATCGGCCTAAAAAAGTCATATCGATTGAGCTCTAGCTATCACCCACATACTGTAGCTGATTTATGCATTCAGTTTAATCATGTTTTTGCTGTGCTAATTTCTATGCCACGTTTTAAAAGCAATAATCTTGACCAAACTAGGCCTAAAATTAAGTTATTATTGCAAAAATATTGCAAAATCTTCAAACGCTGGGGGCTTTGCCCCCAGACCCCCAATGGCTTCTGGCGTCTGGGGGTTCCACCCCCATACCAAAAAGCTTAACCCTCTCTTTGCAAATTTCTAGCTTTGCGCCTGGCTAGTGGTCAGTACTAGGAATGCAAATGCATTACATCAAAATCTTTCGTCAATCACAAGTTCAAAAGAGTAGGTGCATGAAAGAGTAATAGTCAAAATCAAATTTTAAGTCCTTAAAAAAAAAAAACTTAAACAGTCCTGGAAAAGTCCTGGAAAATGACCTAAAAAAGTCCTGGAAAGTCCTGGAATTTGATTTTGCAGTTTCTGTGGCAACCCTGTATGAGCAATTCAGCAGCATTTATTCGAACTGAATGATAGAATAAATTCTTTATTACTAGTATAAATTGATCTAGCAAAAGTAAAAAGAAGCAAAAAAAATTTAAAGTTTCTAACTTATAGCCAGAAAAAGTTTAACCGCATTGTTAAATTTTTTTACCAGGTAAAAGTACAATAAAATACTGTAAATTAAACCGCAATAGCGGTTATTAGTTAAATAATATATTACTTTGTTGCTGCAAACATTTTGTTTCAAAAGTTTCAAATCCTGATAAAATCGTGTTCGTCTCTGGAACGGGAGGTCTGAGGTTTAAATCTTTGACCGGTCAAGTTGAACACAGTATTGCCAACGGCTCGCTACCGCTGTGACATTTCTTCAAATAAAGCTGTGTTGCCCTGCGCAATAACGCGGAGATGGGCCCTATGAACTCGTAGCAATAGTACTGTGGCTACGGGGGGCAGGGAGGGCTGTGCCTCTCCTAACGACTACTTGTGCCCCCCATTTTGGTTTCTCAAAATACTGGTTTTGGAACATCACGTAACGGCAAGACAACAGGCAATGATGGAAAAAGGAAAAATTACGTTCAAGCACAATTTACATGTGTTTAAGGGTGTGTCGCGGAAGAGAGATGTAAGCCTGCACAATCGTTACCGGTACTTTGTTGGTGATTACCGGTATGACATGAAACAATATGTAAAAACAGTTTTTTCAAAGACCAGCTGTTTTGGTTTTTAAAACACACTCAAGATTTTGAGGTCGCAGTTAGAGGTGTAAACAGGGTGAAGGGGCTTAAAGCCACTTAAGCCAAGTGACTTAGAAAATGCAACCCAAAAGGTTAACGTTTAAGCATATTTTAGACTTACCTGAAGTAAGAGGGGACTGAATTCAGGAGGCTTAGCAATTTAATTCTTTGAAATGACTTTTGAATTTTAATAATTTAGTTCTTTGAAATGAATTTAATTCTTTGAAATGACTTCTGAAGTTTAGCAATTTAGTTATTCATATGACTTCAGAAAGAGCGAAATGTGATTAAAATAGCGTTAAAATCGCAATTTTTTTGCTGCAAAATCACAAAAATCGCCCAGCGGCTGGGAGCTCCTTTTCCAGGTCCCCTTCGACAGTCACTGCATATTTAGTGACTACCGGTATGCCCTGTCTGTGATACGCTTGAGCTGCATTTTCTGTTTAGCACGGAACCTAAATCAGACAATTTTTGTTCAAAAAAATTTAGTTTTGGTTCACCCCTCGTAGCAAAATCCTGGTTGCGCGTCTGATAGCATTCACTGCGGTATATAGCTTTTTCAGGCGATTATGGGCCGCAGATGAAACAAGCTAAGAAACGTTGCCGGCCTTATTGGGCTTTATTGGTCTTTTTTTAGTTATGAATACAGAATTTTTTTAAATTGCACATATTTGTAGCCATGCAAGATCTGAAGGTCAGTTTTTGTAAGCAAAAGTTCAGTCTATTTTAGTGCTTCCCCCCACTTTAGGCTATTGCCCCCTTACTTCGTTTTCTCTGGCCACGGCACTGCTCGTAACACGCTTCGGCGTAATGCAGCGTTTATAATGAGAAATTTGATTTGAATTAAATGCGATATGACAATGCGCCAAATTTGAAGCAAATATCAGCTTGCAGCTTATTGTTGTTTTCTTATAGCCAACGAAATTGCGCGTTTATGAAAAAGTAATGCATTTGGTTTTGCGACAACTCCGTTGTACGTACGTTGTCTTCAAGTTTACAGGGTAATCATTGTACGAGCAGTATTTTACCCAAAATATAATTCAATTAATCTATCATACAGTGGGGCATTAATTTACGATAAAGTTTTGTCCACAATCATAAAGAATTTAATGCAATTTTGCAAAATATCAATTCATACAACGCATGACCAAAGCTTATCGTATGTCATCTGAATAAGTTACATCATTATAATCAGTTTAAGTAATTAAAATTGTCCGAAATTTTTGTGCTGCTTGAATAATTTCGTCAATCCTCAAAAAGCGTATTGTGTACATCATTATCTTAATAACTACCGTTACCGCTTCTTACGGCGAAGCAAACATAATCTCATTTCACGGTTAGCTATAATTCCGCACAGCCATTATAATCCCTTTTAACGCTTATCTAGTAGGCGCTTAAGATCAGAAACTTGATCATCTTAAATAAAACCCATATTTAATAAAATTTCAGGAATGAATTCCGAAGTTGTTTTTGGTATTCTGAAAGATGATTAAATGCTCCACCACGCAGTGAAATTTTAAAATTTCTAGCTTGTGTAGTTTTCAAGTTATTATCGAAAAACCATGGTGGGCTTCAGAAGCCCTGCCGTTGAGGAGTCAATGACCTGAAAAAGGTTGAGTAACATTGGGTTAAGCACCAAATTACCATTTTGTAACGTATTTTGTGGGTCAAATCCCGATCACGTGACTTATGATCCCCAAAATTGGCACACATGACGTTTTCAGCAATTCCCATGTTGAGCCCAAATTTCAACTTTCTTGGTTTAACCGTTTGCTAGTTAAGAGCAAAACAATTCTCATCTACGAAAATTCGCGAACAAAAAGAAAGGTACTACGCGCTCACTCGAAGTTCGAACAACGCGCTCACGCGAAGTCCCAATAATGCTTACCGGTGATGTCCGCGGTTTAACTGAAAACAAAGCAGTTGGATTCAAAACGTGATTGCACGTTGTGGAAACAATTGTATCAACGCGAAAACATCAACTTCAAAACACTTTCAGTGCATATAAGTATGACGCTTGAGGCGAGAGATACTAAACAAAAACGGAGGAGGTTTTGTTTGACAAACTTTGGAGGTGTACAGTACACATTCTTGTGCACTTCTCGTTACAGTTACACATTAATGTGATAAACATTTTAGCATTACACTTTTTTCACTAAAAATAATTTTTAAGAACATGATGAGGCTCATTTTCGCTCAAAATTTTACCTATTAATTAGAACAATGCCAGCCTCAGCATGATATACATAAATGCGAGATGAATATTTGTAAATATTTATTGTAACGAGAAAGGAACAGATATTACAAAGAAATTGATTGTGAAACTTAATTATGACGCGGACGCTTTTATGAAAGAAAGACTTCGAGACTTTGGGTAGGTTGAACGTCAAATACACACCATCGAGATTGGAATGCGATTTAAATAAAAATGTTCTGAGCCACTGCCGGTTAAAAAGATATTTTGGCATTTTTATGTTTGAACAATGTTTTTTTCCATATTTTAATCAAAAAAGAAAAGAAACAAATATTTGAAAATCAAGCAAATGTATGTTATTTCCAAAATTATCGTTCGAATATTGATAGTTTTGAACATACCATAGACAACAATTAACGAATTGAAAAGAAATAATATAGTTTTTCCAGAAACTGAAAAGTCGATTTATTTACCTCCAACAACATTTTCATCAAACTGGCCTGACAAGGAAGTAATTGCTTCATCATTTTGTGGCTCGACAATAAATTATCGTGATTGGTGTAATTACGTGATGTGGAATATTCATATCCTGCAAAACTTTGAAGCTTCGTTACAGCAGGCAGAAGAAATTTAAATAGAAAAATGCAAAGATAAGTCGCATATAACTGGGCACCAGTTTTGGTTAGTAACGGATGATGCTGTTTCTCCGTCGATAACACAGGCCAACAAAAAAAAATTTTTTTCAAAAGGCAGAAGATGTTGGATCGTTTTTAGGGTAAATCGGGGGTGCTGAGTTCGAAAATGCACTTAGTTTTGCCGAATTGGCTCTAGTTTTTGAGATATTTTGCTTTTTATATTTTTATATATTTGCTTGAGCGTAGTGCATTCTGAAGCACACAAAGCACCTTTCGTGTAATGTTACTGGTTTCCCATTCAAAGTTTAGTGCCCATTTACTCCATGCAAGTTATATGTATATCGATAAAGGAAGATTAAGTCATAACCCTGTAAGAAGAACAGCACAAAATCTACGATTTTACGCTGATTCAATGCCTGACGACGTTGAATCCTTGCTAATTCGGTTAATTTTGTTTAATGGGAAAATTGATGATTCATGAAACTGAAAGTCTGATGTCGTTTAGAGCATTGCTTACAGCTAATATCAGTACAATTACGACTTATGTAACATTTACGATTTTCTATTAAATGTTTCTCTTAGTACGTTCATATTTCTTCAAACAGTTCAGTATCATTTCTTCAAAGAGTATCAGTTTTAATACATTTGCCCTCCCCTGTGCAATAAAACAGCTATGATTAAGCCTAGAAGGCAGTACAGGAGTACATTGTGAAAAGCGCAGGCATCACTCAGTTAGCTAATGTGCTAGATCTTGTGAATTAAGAGTTTTTTTTTTGCAAAAAACTTAAAGGGGTTGCTTTGTATTTTATTGCAGGAAACTTGAGTTACACTTTATTGAATTAAGCTGTAAATTTTTACGTGACAAGTAAAGATGAGTATTTAGAGAAGGCAGTGCCGAAACAATCCAGACGCATTTTGCTACATTTGTGGTGATTACATGATGGCAAAGTGCAGATTTAACGTGAGAGACTTTACTAAGAGAGCTTATGAAGCCTACTTTGGCATGAAGTTAGGGGACCAAGACAAGCCTTGGGCACCTCACAAAGTGTGCAAACATTGTACAGAAACGCTGCGCTTTTGGACTCAAGGCAAAGTCAATTCGATGCGGTTTGGGGTTCCTATGATATGGCGTGAACCTAAAAATCACCATGACGATTGTTATTTTTGTATAGTAAACATGTCTGGATTGAATCAGCGAAAGAAGAAAGACTGGTATTACCCTGATATTGAGTCTGCTCGACGACCCATATCACATTGTGCTGAAGTTCCAGTTCCTGCTTTCACTTCCTTGCCTGCACTTACTGCTGCAGATGAAATGCTGGAGGCAATGGATGATACTGATAGTGGAGACAGTAGCATCAGTAGCTCCTCCAGCATGGGTGGTGTAGAATCTTCGCCCAGTTCAAAGCCAAAACTGTTTAGTCAAGGACAACTGAATGATCTAATTCGTGATCTCGGCCTATCTAAGGAATCTTCTGAGATTTTGGCATCTCGTCTTGATGAACATGGCATACTAGGTTCGGAAACTAAAATTACGTTCTACCGTAACAGGGATGACATGTTGATCCGTTTTTTTACAATGGAAGATAACTTTGTTTATTGTAACGACATCCAAGGCCTTCTTTCAAAAATAGGTCTTCCAGAGTACAATCCAGATGATTGGAGATTGTTTATCGACAGCTCCAAACGTAGTTTGAAATGTGTGTTACTTCACAATGATAACATGTTTGCATGTGTTCCGATCGGACATTCCGTGGTTCTTAAGGAACACTATCAAAATGTGAAGATGTGCTTGGAAAAACTGCGTTACAGTGAGCACAAATGAGCCCTTTGTGTAGACTTTAAAATGGTCAATTTTTTGCTAGGACAGCAAGGGGGATACACCAAACACCCTTGCTTTCTCTGTTACTGGGATAGTCGCGCTACTGATCAGCACTGGGTAAAGAAGGATTGGCCATCACGACAAGATCTTGCAGTCGGAGGTAAAAATATCATCAATGAGCCACTTGTAAATCATGATCGCATTATTCTGCCACCACTACACATAAAGCTGGGTCTGATGAAACAATTCTTGAAGGCTCTTGATAAAGATGGTGATTGTTTTAATTACATCGCCCAAACCTTTCCCGGCCTCAGCATAGAAAAGCTTAAAGGAGGTATCTTGATGGACCCCAAATTCGAAAACTAATGCAAGATCAAACCTTCACTGCTCGTATGACAGTAGTCGAGAGGGCTGCCTGGTGCTCATATGTCTCAGTAATACGAGAGTTTCTAGGTAACACAAAATCTTCCAACTACCGGATCCTTGTGGATGTGATGCTTCAGAACTTTCAAGCTCTTGGCGCAAGGATGAACATAAAACTTCACTATCTATTCAGCCATCTAGACTATTTCCCAGGCAATCTTGGCGATGTTAGCGAGGAACAAGGGGAAAGGTTCCCATCAAGACATTAGGACACGGAAGAAAGATATCAAGGTCGTAGGGACGTTCACATGATGGCGGATTATTGCTGGACTTTGATCCGGGATTGTACCGAACAAAGCCATAGGCGGAAATCGTACAAGCGAACTTTCCTTCAGATGAACAGTTAAAATGGAGTTGGACTTGCAAGCCAATGTGACGTGCTTGTTTTGCAAATAATGGACCCATACAAGTATTTGTATTTTTAGTGATGTTGAATCAGTATGTTTACTACATAGTATGCTTTTTTTATCCCGCAAATTAAGAGCTTTGCCAGCATTGGCTCAGTAGCCGTTCTTTCCAGGCATATATCTATCAGTTACCCTAAACTAACATATTGTTCATTGACCAGCCTTATATAAATGTTCGTTTAAAAGTAGTCACTAACGGTATAAAATAAACCTAAATATTAAAATATCTCAAAAACTAGAGCCAATCTGAAAAAAATAAGGTCATTTTCAAACTCAGCGCCCCCAATATACCCTAAAACCGCTCTTACCTTATATGCCAAAAATTTTTTGTTGGCCAGTGTAATTAAAATGCAGCAAGGATCGACAAAATCAAAGTTTTTTCTGGACAAGAAAAAACTAATCAACTAGATAAAGCTATAATAGTGAAAAAATGTTTACTGCCAATCGAGAGTATTATGATGAACCCTATTTACTGTGAAAAACAAAAGTTTTAATTTAGTCGAACCTTGGCGTAGATTAAATTGCCGCAAATGCGACAGCATCATTGGAGTAGAGACTTAAAAATTGGCTTGAGAAGATTAATAGCCAACGCACTGTATACTAAATTGCAGGTATGAAAACTTTTTACTTTGAATAAATTTTGCTGAACAAATCTGAGCAGTCATGAGTCGAGACCGATATGGGCTGACACAATTGGATAGAGTTATGGGGAGAAAGGAAAGTCGCTCCCATATGATGTCGCGATTGGCAGAAGAAGGCAGGAATGCCGATGGATCAATGGATAATTGCAAAGTTTGCTTCGTTGGCATAGTTTGCGCGATTCCCGTTTTGATCTACGTCGGCACTTGCTGCTCATATCCTATTTGCGGCGTGCCGTTTTGGTCCGTATGTCTTCTTGTTTCTGGGATTATATATGGATTAAACCATCATCGTAATATTTTTGGATTGGCGGAAAACCTACGCTCTTTAAACGATAATCCCGAAGACCAGTTCACGCAAGAATCGGTGGATCTCTTCACGACGATGGCAATGGGTGGCTCTGCTGCGCTTTTAGTCATTTCGTTGCTCCGAATTGCATGGGACTTGTGGTGCAACAAAAAACCGAGGGAGCCTCAATTAGACGAAGACCGCGTCTGACGAAATTCAAGTTTATTTGGAGCACATGGAAAAAGCGCATCACTAAAAATGATTTGATCTTGAGAATAAAACTTTGTTGTAATATGTCGATTACAGCTAGCTGTGAAGAAAGCAATGCATTCGTGGTTCATTCATGCGTATTAACCCTATTTTACGCCGGGGACATTTTGCCCATCTCTAGTTTTTATTGTAATAAATCTCTTCACAAAAAACATCTTTATTTTGAATCAACTTGACTTTGAGTCAAAATTCGATACAAATAACTCTTGAAAATTTGAAGTTGCTGAGACACCCAAAGATTTCCAATTTTTTAGTTTTTTCCGAAGTCACTTTCCAAAATTTGAGCATTTATTGGTCAATACTAAACTTAAATGATGTCATAAGACGTTTGTGTGACATAACTAACTTGACTTAGGCATTTCATGATTCAATAGCAAAAAACACACCTGTGTAAAAGATTTAAATCGCCTGTGACGTCATTGAAAAAAAATGACGTCATTTTTCAAAAGTATGGCTGTGACGTGGCAATGATGACATCATCAACTCAAAACCAATTGTTCTGAAAAATTTTGGTGAACACCAACATGCATACCAAATTTGGTATTTCCATAAGTTTTTGTTTAGGATTTAGATAGGGAAAGGGCAAAAATGCCCCCCTCTCCCGTGTAAAATGTGTTGGTCCAATACACCGGGTAAAATAGGGTTAACAAAAAAACCTGCGTCTGTCTCTATATAACCATATCTACGTAGAACACCTTTTTTTGGGTTCTGTTTGCAATTCTTTTGTCAGGCTAGGCTACCACAACGGGTAAACTGCTTGGCCCAATGGGAAATTAACTTGACCTACTGGACCTATCCTGAGGAGACAAACGCGCGATGCCAGTTCGGGAATCAAACCGGGAGCCAGCAACCTAATTACAAACCCGACGCTCTACCAAGTGAGCATTGCGTGGTAAAGATGGATAAAATTGCGTACTGTAATGTGTAAAGCGGCTTTTACCGAATACGCGTGTTTTATGCGCATACATATTTTTTTCCATGGATGCAGAAAAAATGAAGCGGAGCAAAAAACACGCGTTTTCGGCAAAAGTCGCTTCGTTGTTTTTATCAATCATGCGTATTTGAGCACAGAAATACGCGAGTTATTTGACTGCATGCATTATGCCTTTTTTCTTTTTTTGCATTTATATTGAAAAAAATATGAAGCATAGTTAGGCTCGTAAATACGCGTGATCGGGAAAAGCCGTCTAAAGGAGTATTTTTTAAATCGTTTACAATAAATTGTTGTTGTTAATGTAGTGTTGTGAACGCCATCGAGCAAGGAGCAGTTTAGGCTACAACATTTTTGATTGTAGCAGTAACTGTTTTACTGAACGCTGTAGACTTAGAAGGGGAGATCTAAAATTCCCAAGCAGATCAAATTGAACACATGGGGTGGCCAACGGCTTGTTATTGCTGCAACATTTCTTCGTTAAAAAACTGTTTTTGTCTCCCAGGGGCAAATTGACTCAAAGATGGGCCCTACAGCCACAAATAGTGGCTTGCTTTGGTGTAATGCAGCAAGTAGCTGTTATATAACGAAAGATTTGATTTTGCAACTGGCTGCTTTATCGCAACAAATTTCATCAAAAAGTTTTAAACAAAAGTTTAACGTGCAAAGTTTGGACTTTTTATTTACTCAGCTTAGCAAAAACTTCAGTGCTCAGAAAGCCAGGGATAGATATAAAATAAATTCGAATGTTTTTCAACCAAGCAGTTACTTTAATACTTCTTGAACTTAAGGTGTAAACAAAAAAATAATGGACTTGTTTTTTGTTTTTTTCGTTTTGTCTAGTTGAGAACAAAAAACGTCTTCCCTAAATTGGATCTGTTTTCCATCCGAATTCAAGATGCAATGTATTCCATAAAAATTCTCAGTATTTGCTTCAAATTATAACCTTCAACCAGCATGCTCCCTTCCTTTTCTAAAATCCCGATCGTGGGTACTCCATTCCCCTTATGCCCCCCATCTTAACGGCACAGTTCAGCTCAGAGTTGTAAACGGGCCCTCTAGTTCAGGCCCAAATCCGGCCCAAACCCGAAAATATTAGCCCGAACCCGGCCCGAACTCGAAAACTAGTTTGAAGCCCAAATCATGCCCGAAAAAAACAAAGGTTAAGTTAGGTCTGAAAAATTCAGCAATGTTTCCAAGTTATTTTGATTATATTTTTGTGCACCTAAGACAAAAAGTGCGTCTCAGGCCGAATTAAGCCCAAAATTTTTGTCAGCTTTAGGCCCGAACCCGGCCCAAAAAGCCCAACCCCACTTAAACCTCTAGTTCAGCCACGAGATATACTAATTAAGTTTATGCCCAGTACAATATTTTACTGTATTTCGCTTCGTTAGTGATCATCGATTTTGATGCCTGGCCCTCAAAGATGCTGTTATAATCAAACGCATCGATTGTTACTTCTGCCTAATTGTAATCGTGATTATCGGAAATGTTAGTGCAATATTTTTAAATTTTCTCTAAGCGTTAAAAAATGGCAATTACAAACATAATTTTTGGTCAGTTGTTTGGCGATTGCCTCACCTTTCCACTGAAAAACAAATAATATGTACTTACTTGCTTATGAAAGTTGGATCATCCTCTAAATCTAACTTATTGTTTGTGACGTTAGCGTCAAGTGTATTTTGAGGTTAATTGAAGTCGGTTTCGCATGTAATATGCGACTTATTTACGTATCTATCTTCAGCACGTAAATTGCAGTTGGTTTCTATAATTGAATTGAGCATAATGCTGCTGTGCGGCACGTAAACAATACTATACTATGTTTGTTGTAAATAAACAGTAAAATATAACGACACAGAGCTCGACAGCGCTGTTTCAAGCGTTTAGCTCTCATCGGCATCCCTCAGCTTCTCTATTTGACGGTATTTCCCAGCTGGACAAACTTTAATGGCTTGCATAGTGGCAGAACGTTTGTAGGGAATAAACGATTTTTCACTTGTGGTACTTTAAAAAAGCAAGTGAAAAATTGCTGGACCCGTGTTGTAAGGACAGCCATAGGCTATCCCTACTACAAGGGCTGCCCTCTGCGTGACCACGGAAAACATAACCGAAAAGTTTGACGTCCTTCGTGGTCGACTCCTGGGAAGTCAGAACAACTTCCACTGACAGTTAGGTGGCCAGATCAACCACCAACCCTGCAGCCGCAAAGCAGCTCGAGTCATAGATGCTCAGAGCTGGACAGCGCTGTTTCGAGCTTTTAGCTCTCATCGGCAGCCCTCAGTTCGGCAGTTCTCTATTCAAAGGATGTGATTTTAATGCGGAGGACTTTTTATGACGCGCAAGGCTTCTATTTCTGCTTGAATTATAACGTAAAAAGAAAAAAAATACACATTTCAAAAACTTACACAGCTGGTGTATTTCAAGGTTTTCACTAACATTGTTCGCGATATCACCAAACTGAGCACAGGGCGACAAAAATGTATTACAATAATACATTGTCAAGTGGTTCGGGAAGCATTTTAACGAAGTGCACTCTTGTATACGCAGTGTATAATAATCTATCACTTTCCTTTCTATCTCGAGTTAACTACAATACAGCGTCGTCTCTCTGAAAAGTCTCGAGGTGGATTCCAGCAGCGTTCTTTTATTCATTGTATGCAGAACCTTGCATTAGAGCTAAGGGATTTCGCTAAAGGAAGAGCTTAAGCACAAAGCTGAATTTTTTTGGTAAAAATTTATCCCGCGGGGGTATGTTGAGTAAATTGATGCATCTCAAGCAAATAACTTGTAGAAGTTGGAGAAGAAGCTTTCAACCACCAGGCAATTTTTATGACTTTTCGAAAAAAATAGTCACTTTAACGTCATGTAAAGTAGTGAATGGCATTTGCAAGATTTTTGGAGCGATTTGATAAAACTTAATTTCTAAGATTAGGTTTTATTCAAAAGAATTAAATTGCTCAGCCCCTTCAGCTTGTTCTAATTACTGATCAAGTCCACAACTTCTTTAAAATCTTGTATACCAAGGTTAAATATCGTAGTAATGTGACAAAGGAAAGCTTCAGCTTCTTTAGCTCCCCCAGATGGTTCTGCTTCTGGTGTCAGACAATTTTGGTTCGACTCGGCAACCCTGGGGGGCGAGTAATTGCATCAACCGGTCTAAGCATGATATACGTACTGTAATTGCAAAACGTGCAACCTCGCCATTTTTGGTTAATTTGAATTTTATTTCTCTCGCGGTTTAGTTTTTGTAATTACTACTGTTATTTTGTAGTTCACCAATCACCTTCTTAATTACCTCTATTGCACGCAGAAACTTATACGTCACACTCACGTGATACGCTAATTAACTTGTTTCGCAAGTGATGGTCGCTAATCGCCACTCACTTTTGATTTGTAACATCCGGGTGAAAAGGACGCTTTCCAGTGCGGTAGACTGACTCATTTGAACAACCTATGAGCTACTCTTCGGCTTGCCAAACCTATGCATCCCACGTCACGTTCTACTCATGGTTAAGCTGGAATGCGACAGTACAGGTTTTTAGTTGTGCAGCAAACAGCTCACACTTTTATGTTGTGCAGCAAACAGCTACCTATTTAGTCTCTGATTTCAATGCAATAAAATAAAGTCTATCACTGAATTTTAATTTACTGAGTTCAGCCACATCTGCCAAATCTAAGTTGAGCCAGTAAACCGGAGACAGAACAGCGAAACGAATACCCCGGGTTTGGTCCTAAGTCGGGCCGGGCTTTTCGGGCTCATTTCGGGCCTGAGACGTGCTTTTTGTCTTAGGTCCACAAAAGCATAATCAAAATAACTTGGCACCATTGCTAAATCTTTCACACCTAACTTAACTTTCGTTTTTTTTCGGGCATAATTTTGGCTTCAAATTAGTTTTCGGGTTAGAGCTTAAATTTTCGGGTTCGGGCTTAAACTAGTCAGCACGTTCACAACTCTGGTCCAGCTTACCAGCACAACCAACATTCAAGCAATCCTTGGATTATCAGTTTTAATCGTTTTTACGCCGTTGAACATATCATAAGAGCAAAAGACGTACAGATCAGGAAAGTAATTAATACATTACTTTATTTTTTAGCAATTTGTTTGGCTATTAACCATTATTTTTCTTAACGTTGATTTTAAACCGCAAAGTAAAGTTAATCCACGTTTGAATCTAGATCCAATCACTATTAAGCAACGAAGTCGAATTTACATAGTAGGCCTATCCGCTTTTTGTCCGTTTTTGCTTCACCCCATGAAAAAGTATGTGCTTTTTGTCAGTATTGTTGTAAGTCGATATCTGCACTAAGTTAACTGTTACACATTGACAAAAATTTTGCTCAAAAATTTCGTGTTTGAACGATGAGAGCGATACTTCAAAATAGGGCTGTATCCTTTCGTGAAAAAATTCTTCAAAAAGCTTTTGCGTATTATGACAGTCTGGTTGGTGTGAATATGGACATGTTATAAAAATGTGGACGAAAAAGAGCATGCTTTTTCATGGAGATGAAAAAACTAACCAAAACAGTCAAAAGCGGACGAAAAACGGATACTGTATAAATCCACCTCAAGCAATTCACAATGAGTTATTGGAAATTGATTCTTCTTGTATGTTAATGAGCAATGTCTAGACTAACACAAACATGCTTTATTTTCAATGGCAATTATGATGAGCATCATTTATATGAAATGCTACTAATCACTTTAATTACATCTGGTAGTAATGACAATGTTTTGATTTGCATTATAGCACTTGATTCACATCAAAGCAACTACGTATCTCATCACCACTATCGACATGAGGTTTACACAAAAAGTGTTTTAATATATACAGCATGGTATATGGCAAACAGAAGCGTAAAAAAACTCTAGGGGAAACGAAAGCTCAATATGACTTAACCCTAACTCGCACACGGTATGCCGCAGTTGTGAAGTAAACAAGGCTGACCTTACATTGATCAATGTTCTCTCTTATTTTAATTGGTAAAAATAATGCAGAAGCGCAACCCGATTCAGGGATAGAAGACAGTCGCAGAGGCCATGGGGGCCTTGCTGAAAAGTCCCCAAAGTGTGGGCAATTTTTGTGATTTTTCGAAAAAAATATTCGTTTTTACGCCATTCGAATGAAATTTTGAACGTTTGCAAAGTCGTTCGTAAGAACTAGTTGCTACAAATTTAATGAAAACCTTTTGACAGAAATAAATTACCCAGGCCTTTCAGCACCCCTTTTCTTGCATATTGGTCAAGTCAAACCACTTTTAAAAGCAAGTTTGTTTGCGTGTTTTTAGCTTTTCTAAGCGTACAGCTGGGATTTTGCTAGGGTGGGGGGGGGGCTTGACGCTTGACCTCAAGGTGGCTTGACCGATTGTGTTCCGCCGAAAATTAGGTGAAGACCAAAACAAAGGTTTTTGACAGATTTTGGCTAGGTTTTAGCCTGGATACAGATTAGGGTTAAATTTTCTAACTAACTTGGCTAAAGCTAAGGAAGGGGCTTAAGCCCCCTTAACCCCCTGGTTACGCCACAGAGCTTTCCCCTGGTTGCGTCACTCAAAGTATGGCATGACATCATAATGCAGTCCCCACGCAAGACAATTTGCTAAATCCATAGGTGGGCACAAGTCCGTTAATCGTTAATCCGTTAATAACGAAGCTAACTTTTTCATTAACTCGTTAATCCGTTAAAAAGTTTTTTCATGTTAACGGACCAAATTAACTTCCGTTAAGTGCTGTTAACGGACTAAAGTAACTTCCGTTAAGTTTTGTTAACTTCCGTTAAGGTTTTTATCGTTAATATCTTGGAGTTTCGTTGTGCATTTGAACTTGTTTTTATCTTGAAATTAGATTAGACTGTAAAATGTAACTTTCGAAACACAAAAAGACCACCATAGCAATAAATTCTTCCTTACAATCAGCTCAACAGCGTCAATACGTGTTCTAGAAGCGAGTGAATAAAACGAAATGTAAATTACACGCAAAATGTTAACGGATTAACGGACTTTATTAACTTCCGTTAATTCAAGCTGAAAATAACGGATTAACGTTAACGGAGGTGTGAAGTTTGTTAACGGACTAGTGGTTAACGAAGCTAACGTTTTGCATTAACTTGCCCATCCATGGCTAAATCGCATCGTTTGTTTCGTCATTGCTCTCGTGCGTTTTCAACTTTGGCTACGTTTGTTGCAAAACAACAGAAAAACAAACGGTGATGTAGAGCAAAATTCTACTGAAGACGCAGCTTTAATGCACAAATAGACGGTGAAAAAAATCCAAAACCTAAGTACGAGTGAGAACTTGGTGGTAACTGTAAACAAAACAGCTAATCATCCTTAGGTAAACCAACCACACATGTGCAGTTATTAATTACTTTTAAAATTTTTAGGTCATGGTGTTGAAAATTTAAGGTGGGCAATGGCTCCGGGTTCCCCCTTGCTTCGCCCTTGACGACAAAATGCTAAACATTATTTTGTCAATTACGATTTGTATCATTTTAATTACGATGTTAATTGATGTTCGATTGTCTATATACGATAAGAGTTTGCATATGCAGTAGTATGCACATTTAGTTACGCATACGGCATGCTTCAATAAGTAATATTTTCGCATTCAATAACAAATAAAAAAAAGTTTAGCATGCAGCAAAAAAAACAAAACGGAAAAAAGAAAAATGTGCAATACGCGTTTACACAAGACCAAAAGCTACGTAAAAACAAAAATACAAAGCTAGTGTATGGTTGTAGTTCTACATAATAATCCTTACAGCCCGAAAGGGGCCGATAAACTATGCAGTTTTGTGAGATATTGCTGAAACTCGCTACCTAAGCGTATAATTTTAATAAAGTGCAGGTTTATAAATGAATCTCTCCATTAAAAACCGTTTATGAAGTTAAGTGTGTGTGAATCAATACCTTCGTAAGGGATGGCATGCATTGCAATCCCAACTGCCAGTAATGATCTAAATCTATTATCTGCTTTTTGATGTTTGAAAGAAAGTGAGAAAACGACGAGACGGATCCAAAATCACTCCATACGGTGAACACGCGAGCTTGTTTTTGGTTTTATAGCATTTTTGGTTGAAGCTAAAAATGTTCACCGCTCAGCTCAGTCGGCAGCGTGGCCAAAAGGTTAAAGGCATCGTTTTCATGACGACCCTGATCGCATGATCTGGGTTCAACCTCCACTACGATCACGTTCTTGCGTCCTTAATTGGATAAGATACTTTGCAATGATTAGCTTTATTTGGTAACTTCAAACAAGCTGCAAATTCAGTGGACTAAAATTCGAAGAAACTCTTAAGAACATTTTTGATAACTGGAAACTTTTGAGCAGGTTCGGATTCCTATAAGCACGAAGTATTGATTGCAATGAAAAGTGCGTAGACCGCCAATAGTTAGCGTCTGATGCTGTACGGTGGCAGGGAGGTTAAATATGCACTATAACAACAACAATTCAAATATTTTACGCAAAAGTATACTGTAATCGTAGATAAGTACTGATTAAAACGATTTTACAATAAATCAAAAACTTTATTTTGGTTGACCAAGCTATTTGGTTTATGCGCTCAATTTCTTCTTGCCTGTGAGACAAAGACGATCTCGGTTCAACTCGCACTCTGGTCTTGGTCATATTGTTGAGATCTTAAATAACGTGTTTTACGATGATTATCTGTGTTTGGTGGCTTTGAACAAACAGCATATTCAGTGAATAAGAATTCGAAGAAATCCGCAGTAGCATTGGATCACTGGAAACTCCTAAGCAAGTGCAGATTTCTCTAAGCAAGACGTAGTCATTGCAATAAAAAGTGCGCAAATTGTACACCAGTTAGTGTCTGATGCTCCGGCAGCAGAAGGATAAATATGCACTGCAACAAGTATGACAACAATATGATGTTCACCTCAAAGTTATTGCCCAAAAATGTTGGAGCCAGTTCTTTTGCCGTCTCGACTGTTGAGCTGAACGTCTATCAAAATTCAATTCCAGGTCGGGTCAACTAAGACAAAACATGTATTCACGGCTCAACACTCTGGAGTGCTGGGAAATGACTCGAGAATGGACCCCACCAACTTGCCGTATTCTCAGGGATGTAGCCGCAGACACTTTGTTAAGGTGGGGTCCAGCAAGTTCAGGCTGAACTCAATGCGTCCGTAATTCACAGCTACAGTTACTTAATGTGAAGCGGAAACTTTCCAGCGGGACCAAGCGTTGCTCTTGATTCAAGCTTTGTACTTTAGCATAATATCACGGGCAATAAAAATACTTTCATTTTAAATGAAGTTTATTAGTTCAACTGGTGGGGCAGAAAACTTTTTATGCCAACGTTTCGATAGGCTATGCTCAAAGCATGTACTACCTATCTTCGTCAGGGCTAGAATGCAAAGTTGAAAAACAAGCAACGACGACGAAGATAGGTAGTACATGCTTTGAGCATAGCCTATCGAAACGTTGGCATAAAAAGTTTTCTGCCCCACCAGTTGAACTAATAAACTTCATTTAATTTATATTCCTGGTGACAACAATTGAGATATACTTTCATTTTGTTGGTTTAAAACACCGAATATGCTATGAATCTGTAAAATAAGTTTGCCTTGTTTTTCCAATCGTTTTTTGACGCATCGTAGCTTTCTTCAAAATCCGAACTCCCACCAATGATATAAATTATTCTGTTGAAAACCGCTGCGGTGTGGCTAATTCGTTTTCAAGGAACAACTTCTTCCTTCGAGTTTGCGACAGGATTGTACTTTTCTACTGATTGCAGCTGTGCGTGCATATCAATAGCTCTCCCAAATGCAAATGCGCTACCAATCACATATTATAGTTCACAGTTCAATTCCCCGCAGCTGCTCTTTTCCGCATGGTGTTCATTTTCGGTAAATACCTCCTACTGTAAGTGCTTGAGTTGTAATATTCCAAAGTTGTCCAGTCTTTGCCTCCTACAGCACATATCAATCCGTGAAACTTAACCGATGTATGGTATGCTCTTACTTCATTCATATTTTGCAGTGCAGTCCATTCACCAGTTGCCTTGTCATACATATCAACATTTTCCGTAACAATGTTTGGCTCAGTAAAACCGAAATTATAATCGCGTACCTCAACTGCCAACATAGAAAAGTCAATCGCGATATAATTTCTGCGTTTGTATTTTTCTTTCCACTTGGTTTCCTCCCAGGTTGTTGATGACTCGGATGGATTCAGTCTAATTTCAGCAAAATGTTCAATCCAGCTTTCGCTCACGTAAACAGTATCACCTAATTTCAGAATTTGTTCCACTTTTCTTGCATTTTCGCTTTCGGGGTAGTAAGAGCGAATTGACATGCTGTTGCTGAGAACATTGAATTTGATTAACTGGCAAGATAGCAACACGGCAATAAAAACATCACTAGATAAAAACATCTTCAAAATAACACTAGCAATAGCCAGCATTAGCATTATAGAAGATATACATAGGTTGATTTTGAAAGTTTTTTTTTTACTTGTGCTTTTTGTTTTTTAAAAACTGGAGGGTGACGCTTTTCTTTTGGCATAGACGTTTTTGTTTCTGCGTAACTTGCTTCGCCATAAATTTGTTTGTTTTGCGTAGGTACAAGAGCTACAGAGGACAGCTTTCTTTTTTTCTTTTTAGATGTGTTTTTGTTTTTTTGTCTTTTTCTTTGCCATGAATTTGTTTCTTTTGGGCAGGTCCAAAAACTAAAAGCAGTTGCTTTTTTTGTTTTATGGCTACTTCTGCTTTTTTGTCGTTTTCTTTGCCATAACTTCGTTTGCTTTGAGCAGCCTCAAGAGGTAGAAAACACAGTGACTGCAGTTCTCTTTTTTCAATCAGTGCTTTTATTTCTGTGTCGCTTGCTTTGTCATAAGTTTGCTTGTCTTGAGCAAATGCATAGAAATGTA
The DNA here is from genome assembly GCA_963965965.1 of Trididemnum nubilum. NCBI lineage: Eukaryota > Metazoa > Chordata > Ascidiacea > Aplousobranchia > Didemnidae > Trididemnum > Trididemnum nubilum. The sequence goes on along the minus strand of OZ014481.1, from coordinate 30,643,494 downwards.
GCTTAAATGCGAAAATCTTGAGTCGATCTCTAGAATTAGTTTGCCAGCACTGTTTTACTATTTTCTCCAGCTCGTGAAAAATTGCTGACTCGTTTCTGTTTCTCATTAAAGACTTTTTCACTTTGACCATAAAGCTTGTTTCTGGTTTCAACTCTTTTGTCATAATCAAACGTAGCACTACGTCTGATTGTAGTAAACCAGCAGCGCCTGCAAATACTCGTTCTCTGGTGAGGATTTCAAAGTCTACCATTCCGAAACTGTCGACATCCATGCTCGAATATTTATTTTTACTTATGTTTTTCAAATATTCGGGAGAAATATAAAAAGGTGAACATTGAGTGCTGCTTTCGGGAGTGACACTCAAAGACGATGATAAATGACCAAAGTTAGCAATTGAAGTAGAGCCAAAATCTGCCAACTTTGCTTTCAGTTTTTGTCCCAACAATACACTTTGTGGTTTCAAATCTCCATAAATACATCGTCTTTTTGGATCGTGATTGTGCAGATAATCCAATGCATCTGCAAGTTCAGTGAAGAACCGCGCACGAAGCTTCCAGGCTAGAGGAACATCCTTTCCGTCATGCAACAGGCGGTCTAAATCCCCACATGGTGCGTTTTCCATTACTACAGCAAAACTACGTTTGGTTTTTAGAAATGTTCCGAGAACGCGTACTATGTTTTCATGCGTGAATTGTGCATAAATGCTTGCTTCTCTTTTAAAGTCAGCGTACATTGTTTCAAATTTTAATTGCTCACCATAGACGCAAAAATATTTTGCTACCACATGTGTTCTGTGTTCTTTGTCATAGCATTACTTAGTTTCTCCAAAAGAGCCACGTCCAAGAAATTGAATTTCTTGCAAGTTTTTGGAATCAAAATTTTTAAGATACTGATTTATTTCTTTGTTTGGTCCATTTTCGCTTTATATTCGCAGCATGCATACACCCATTTTTAACACAAATGCAATTATGGTGAAAAAATCTAATGCCGCTCTCACACTTTGGCGAATTTGACTGCGACTCCACTGCGAATCAATTCGCAGCGCAGTCTCAGCGCAGTCTCAGCGCATTCGCAGCGCTTCGCAGTGCAGTCTCCGCGCAGTCTCCGTAGAGTCGCAGAGCATGGCGAATCCTCTGCGAATACGTTGCGAATTGATTTCTACTAATGCAGAAGAAAAAAAAATTATTCATTTTCATGATAAGAAAGCAGGCAAAATTAAAGAAAGAGAGATTATTTAGAAGATTAATTAAGCTTATTACTTCTGATGAAGATATAAATTTTAGTGAAAGTTTTAATTTAGCAGCAAACAAAAAGCACGAACGTTGCTCAAAAAATCAAAATCCAAAAGAAAAATGACTAAAACCGGTTGGTCTTCGCGACATAGCTATGCTGTATTGCGGCATACCTGAGCAATAACGCGATATTTTTTCAATGGTACCGTTGGTTCATTACCGCGATACTTCACCATTTAAAGGCGCTACTGGTTTTTTATAGAAATGCAAAAATTTTATTTAAACCAATGTGAAAAATATATGTTTTGAATTGGCATTGTAATACTTTTGAACAGCAAAATTTTGTAGTAAATATAAACCAATCAAATTGTTCCTCTTTTTTCAACGTTTGTTGTCGTAACTTAATTTCAAAATCATTAAAGCAATAAAGTAGTGAATAACCTTCGAATTACGGTAGCTATATTATCGCGTATTACAATTATTTTTATTTTTGTTCAAGTCTTTATTATTTCGTATTATGTCTGTGATTAAAGAGGATATATGCTCAGCAAATGGGCACAGTTTTCGTTAAACAGATTGCCCTCAAAGTCAATTTTACTGAAATATGCAACTTAATGTCGTTTGACACTGCTGCTGCTTTGATGTTCAATTTGTTGCAAGCATAAAACCAGTTTTAGAGCAGAAAAACTGGACTATGGGAATAGTTTTGCCAAAAATAAAATAGCCGAAGCTGTCTAAAACGTTTTATTTGATAGACGTTTTAGCTTAGTCATTAATTATCTGTTTGCAAATAACACGCAAAAGGATTAGATGTCCTGCAAAGTGCAAGTTTAACAAAAAAGCAAAATAAATCGGAAATTAACTATTTGTTGTTCTGCGGTATAAGGTATTATTGCTTTAAAAACAAGCACAAACCAAACGGGTAAGCTAATAATTTTATAACTACATTGCAACACCACTGCATTTATCACACTACTGGGCTATTAACAGCTGTAGGCAAATTTAGTGTTTTAATTGAATTCAAACATTTTCGGCGTTATATTGAGCGCCTTCATTAAAAAACTAAAAACATGGCAACTGAATAAAGTTATAATCAGTGCACTGTCAAAATTAATTCAAAAAGTAACATATTTTACAAACATAAAATTTGGATTTCCAACTGCATCCGGTTAGACTGGCATTTTACGGCTCAGGCAATTCCCAGTAAAAGATAAATTACATTAGAAGTTCAATTAAGTATAATTAAATAATAAAGCTAGCCTAGCTTGTACTAGCCTTGTAATAATATAACGAAGTGTTTTTTTTTTTGATTTGTGTTGCAATATGGTTACTGAAAGTAAGCTTTCTACTGAAACTATAAATTTTATAAATGCACTATTTCAAATTTGATCAAACGACACTCTTTCATTCAACCTAAAATTATCCACATCCTGATGCCGTCAACTACAATCTACGTTTGATTAAAGACAAAGCGAAAGTCAAGCCAGCACTACAAAAACCCAAGCAGTCACCCATCAATTGAAATGGATCCCAGCAATCAGTTATCTAGCGTATCACCAGCACTATAGTGGCTATCTACAGACTGTACTGCCAGAACCAAACAGTGGACCCCAATTTCAGACACACTATCCGATCCAAACTTAGTCCCATATTAACGTAGACATAGTAGCTGACATTTACGTTGTCAACCGCACCATCTCTGAAAAAAGGCTTGGCAGTATCATGGGTGCATTGCTTAAATTATGCAGAAAAGGGTTGAGTAAGCAGTTCTCTAAACTTAGCACCCAGTTCGTTTGAGCCAAAAGCACAAGATATCTATGCAAACAACTTTTAGCAACTGGTTCTCTAAATTTAAGAACCAGTTCCGCGAACCGGCTGAACAGCATCACGTTCTGCCCCAGCTCCAAACTACAAACGTTTAAACATGTTTTGGACTTGACCTGAATGTAAGGGGGGATAAAGAGGCTAGGCAATTTAATTCTTCAAATGGCTTTCGAATATAATCTATTTAATTTTTTCAAACGGCCAATTGGTCGAGCGGTAACGCGTTTGTCTTTAAGGAGGGAGGTCTGAGGTTCAAATCTTGAGCCGGTCAAATTGGACACAGTGTTCCTAAAGACTCGCCACTGCTGCAACATTTCTTCTAAAAGAGCTGCGTTGCCAGGGCGCAATGAAGCGGAGATGGGTACCGCAAACTTCTGTAACGGTTCTTGCAAAATCCACGCTTCGGTGCAATACAACGAGTGTAATGAACGATTTGATTTGGCTCTAAAACGTGCAAAATGTGATCCAAATAGCGTAAAATGCCTTAATTTTGACAAAAAATTCAAAAATTGCGCAGCATCAGGACCATTGCTTCTAAACCCCCATAACCTCAACAGCTGGGGGTTTTGATCCGAGACCTCCCCAATGTGATACGCTTGAGTTGCACATCAGCTTGCTATTTTGCATGCTCAAGCTTGCACGCCGCCTGAATAAGACATTTTTCGAACAAAAAAGTTTAAATTTTGATGCAAGCCCCACAATTAGAAAATTCTTGATTGCATGCTTGGTCACTTTGCGTCTGTCTAAACACAGCAACGCAAAGCATCATCTTTTTTTAAGTCTTTTGTCCGGCTGGGCTACAATAGCGCGAACAGTGGTGCCGGAACTCGGGGGGGTGGAGGGATATTTTCCTTCCAATAATTTGACTGCATCCACCCAATAATTTGACTATGGTCTGCATTTGAACGCTGGATGATCTTTGGTCTTTTTTTTGGTTTTCACTTGATTTCGGGGACAAAAACTCTTTAAAATTAGGAGAAGACCTTTTTTTTTTGGTCTTCACCTGATTTTCGGGACCAAAACTTTCTAAGTTGCGGTGAAGACCTTCTTTTTTGGTCTTCACTTGATTTACTCAAAAGCGTGTTGAACATTTGTCATATCTTATTCACGTGAAAAAAATAGTGGTCGAGCTTCATCCCCCCAACGTTGAAAATAGAGCAAAATTGGGGTAAAATTGCAAATTTTCCTCCCCAATGCTCAACATAAATCGGCACCACTGAGCGCGAAAACGGATTTGCCCGTTAAATACACAATTCTAATGGTGGACTGTACCAATGAAGATTATTAGATAATCTATGGATTACAGTTATGCTACCTCTTAAAATAGACCTACAGTACACCGTTGCACATAACAAAATAGTAACAAATACACTACAGTTTATTCATAGGTACATTGACATAAAATAAATTGATCGAATTTTTAGGTTCAATCAGATGGCCCCATAGAATTCACGTTTAGGAGAATTTGATTAGCTTATCAAATCATCCAATATTTCTCCTTGAATCAGTTTGGTTAATCCGCGTAATAAAGTTAATCTAAAGGTGCGTTTACTCTGGACTCAAAGCGACGCAAAACAACCAAGATTTGATGTCATTTACGACTTGCAAAAGGCTTCAACCAGTCGCAAACTTTGCGAGCAGTTGCTTAACTTTACTTAGGCAGGGATCACACAATCAAGTTTTTTTGTACAATCTTCTTGTATCAATGATTTTGAAGCTATCACAACTACACGCTATTTTCTTGCTCAGCTTCTTCCCAGACGGAAGCGCTTGGGTTTTTCCGCAAACAAATTGCCAAAGTTATCACTAGTATTTTTTTCGCTGTAAAAGCATTTACGCAGTAGTTAAGGAATTTCTTTGAAATTTGCTGCAGGGATAGTAATATTATGCGCTTGTCGATTCATTGTTGTTTCTCGTTTGCCAAAATGATACGAGCCCGTTCACCAAAGCAAAAAGCTGCAGCTATAGTACTAAATAGCTACAGTATATGAGTTCTGCCGCAAATTGCGTGCGCAGCAGACCATGAAATTTTTTTTCGACCTGCAATGAAATGAAATAGGGAAATGGAAAATGTCAACATAACTTTGCTTGTGTGGAACCCATTAGCGCATAGCGTAGCTTTTTTTTCTATGTTGTCTATCGCCAACAAAATGTGCATAACATTGCATGATCGATCAAGTCAGAGGCGTAGGAGGTGGGGGGGGGGGGGGGGGGCGAGGGGCACTGGCCCCCCCGCTTGGTTTAAGGTGTAGAAATTTCGGGCAAATTCATATTTTGCTGGCGATTTTGCGTCAAAATTTTGGACGATTTCATATTTTTTGGGCAATTTTGCGTCAAAATTTTGGGCAATTTCATATTTTTTGGGCAATTTCATATTTTTTGGGCAACTTCATATATGTTTCTTTTTTCCCCCTTAAAATAATGTTCAGCATGCCCACCCAAACCCTCCTTTTCCTTCTGTTCCCTTTTTTTGTAAGCAACAGAACAACCTGTGTCGAGATGACCTTTTTTTTTCTTAGAGATCACCTAACTTTGGACAGAAAAACCGTCTCAATATCAGTGAAGACCTTTTTTTTTTATTTGGAGATCACCTCAATTTGGACAGAAAAACCGTCTCAATTTCAGTGAAGACCTTTTTTTTTGGAGATCACCTCAATTTGGACCGAAAAACCGATTGATCTTTCGGGAAAAATTCAATGTGTCAAGTCATTTTTCGGGAAAAGTTTTGGTGCCCCCTCAAATCATTTTGAGCACCTACGCCCATGGATCAAGTAATAATAAACCAGGTATGTTCTTTCCAGTACTTGCGGTTGTAGAAAGCTCAATAATTGGATGTCAGGGTAAAGTGAAACTTTATCATTTTTAAATAAGAACGTTTTTGTTTGGTTTCTCACAAAATTAGCAAGAAATAGCTGAAAAATACTGTATCTTCTAAAAATTAACTGCTAAAAATGCAACAGGCTCTTTTTCCAGTGGACAAGTCAAATTTTAACCCAAAAAATGCTAAAATCATTAAAAACGTATCACTAATTGCGTAAAATCGGCTCTAGCGAAAGCTGGGCCGGAAACTTTTTTTCCGATCAGAAGGAAATTTTCAATATCTTGATTAAAACCAGATCACACATTAAATACTTACTAAAGTTCAATGATTACTAAATAGTGAGCAAAGCTTACCTCCATTTGATCTCGATGTAAAACTTTCGAAACTTCCTTCTTAGTATCCAATTTTTTTGCTCAATCCTTGTACTAGGCATTAAATGTTCCTCAAGTAATGCCTTCCTCTCAATTTCGCATTCTAACAGTTCAATTTTATGAGTTGACCACGACGGTATGTTGATAACTCGTGTACTGCTGTTCTGGTTGATAACTTTTCAAAATGAATTTGGAAAAGGCCAAGCACAAGTTTGAAGTATAGGAAAAGTTGGGTAATCGATATGCGATCGTAAACAAAACAACTGGCAACACATTTAGGTCTTTGAAGAAATATGAGAAAACAACAGGCTTAATGTTATAAAAGGTCATTTTCGATTAAATCAAAAGCGGTAAAATTTCTTGAAACATTTTTGCTTGATAATTGTGACGCATTCGTTTTTTGCGTTGACCTTGGCGATATTTTTTTGTATAATGTGGCTCAGTATTTTCAAAGGCACGGCTAAAAGCTTATCTTTCTTCATTGAGAATGGCGGCTTTTAGAAAAGTTGCTGGCAAAATAGAGCTCGGTTCTACTTTCCCGCAAGAACTCAGCAAGACTTTCTAGGCACTGATTTTCGTTCTCACACGAGGTGTTCAATAAAATTGACAACAGGTGCCCGCAATAGTGAGTCTTAAACTTGCGCGACCTTCGCACGATTGATGCAAAAAAATTGTGCAAAAACCTGATCGTGTGATTCAGGCCTATCAGGATTTTTGACCTGTTTCGAACATGTGGTCAAGTGACGAGAGCGACCACGCGCGAAAATTGTCAATTTTCGCTTCGCGTCCAGTGCAAACCTACCTTAAGTTTGCACAGCCAACCCAAGCTGTATAAAAAGTATGCAGCAATCAAGAATTGAAAATATAATTACAGCATTAAGAATATTTTGCTTGAATACTACGAATGCAACATAGCCGTTGTGGATATTCGTAGCGGTTTATACATGTCCATTTTTAGTCCCGGTTCTTGATTTAAGGTCATGCCAAAAAATTGCAGAATTGCCAAAGAATAGTGCCAATCAAAGAGTTTATATGTTAGCGATGATCTTTTAATGAAGTGTATACTTTTAAATTGGCAGTGTTCTTTGAAATTTTGTCTTTTTATTTTGGCATAACTCCGCTACAAGCAGGTACTGGAACCAAAAACCAGACCTGAAAAGTGGACTTGTAAAAACGCTGCATTCGTGTCCCAAAATACAGTAGGTCTGCAGCTTTTCATAAGTCGTCGACAGATTATATTCGAAAACTTAGCGCAAGAACAGCGGTAAATTTGTTATTGATGTTACGTAGAATCTTTTAAAAAAAGGCAAGTGTTAATCGGCAGCGTAGGCGAGAGAGTAAAATGGTCGTTTGTACGACGACCCTGATTGCGTGGTCTTGACTAAATCCGCACCCTTGCCATGTTGTTGCGACGTTGCCTCCTTGGATAAGACCTTTTACTATGATTGTCTATGCTTAGTGACTTAAAACAAGCAGCAAACTGAATAAAAAAGTATTTAAAAGAATTTAAAGAAATCCAACAGAAATATTGGATAGCTGGAAATTCCAAAACTGGTGCAAATTTCTCAACTCGAAGTAGTTATCGCAATGAAAAGCGCGCTTATCATCTAACAGTTATCGTTTGACGCTGTCTGGTGACAGGAGAATAAATATGCAAAAACCTTTTAACGTTTCAAATAAAAGCTTTACTTATTGCTACCGACAAAACGTTTACTAACTGCTACAGGAATGGAACACTTGGATTCAATGACTGTTTGGTTCAAACTAAGTAATATAATTGTAGAAATTGTATCCACATCTTCGCTGCTCGGAATTAATTGGTAGACTCTAAGGTTGGCGCTTGGTTAAAGGGCACAAGTTCATTTCTGAGTATTCTCGCCAACGTTAACTGGGTGAATATAAAATAATGCAAACTACATTTCAAAACTTGTGACATCAAAAACCATAAATTACGCATATTTACAAAAACATACAGCTTTAATCACCCAAAACGTTAAAAAAAGTTTAAAATTTCAAGTTGCTTGACCACCAATTAGTGGTTTAGTGGATAAAGCGTCTTCTCCTGAAACAGTAAACTTGAGCTCGATTTCCGGTTGGGTCAAGCCAAAAGACTAAAAAATTGGCATTTTAAAGCTTTTTCGCTTGATCATCATCATCATCACCATCATATTTATTTATTTACCAAGTCACGTCATATCACAAGAAAAAACTGCAACTTCCTCTAGGTCTATCACCAAAGCATCGAAATATGAAATTCCTTTAAAACCAACACACAAACTTGCAGAGTCAAAGCGATATTTAGTCACTTGGTGAGGAGACAGCGAAGGACCGAAAGGTCATCTAAGTCTACTGCCACCTCACCAAGTTAAGGTTAAAAAAGCAGCTTCTAGATTTTCTCAGTCTGCTACTTTCTATGATAAAAAATTTTACGCAAAATTAAAACAAAGTGTTGCAAAGATATGTACACTTTGTACTGTGTATACACAAACTCACAGTCACCATGTAAAGAAAATGCAAGGCAACATTAGAATTGTTCTAACTCTAAGCATACTAAAAAAAAAAAAAAGTACTGTAACTACAGATTGGATAGAAAATAAAATTAATAAAGTTCATAATGCTTATTCATGTTTCTTTATGTTTTATAGAATTTAAAGTGGGCAATTGGAATCTCGTACTTGACGTTTAACATTAAAAGGAACAGCGTAAAGCCTCAATCGTATGTGGAAGACAGGTGGCAGCTTGACTCAAAAACCAAAAGTTCCCTCCCTTTGCCGTTTTCTGGCCAAGGTAACTTGGTCAATAAAGATGTACTGTACTTCTAAACTAAAAAAAGCCTCAACCATTTGCGAGGCTACTAAAGTATATGCATTGCAAGCGCAACAAAAGTCTTAACAGAAAGTAGTAATTAAGCAGCTAGAAGCAGTAGCATTGAAAACAATAATCAAAAGTCATCTCGACTTTACTGTAAAAGTATTCTTACTGCTAGAGCAAAATTCGGCATCCAATATGTTCTTCTCTTCAGTAAGTTGAAACACGAGTTTTATTTTTTGTTTTTCGTGGATTCAACAATTGTTTTTGCTTCTTGATCAGTTGTTCGATCATAAATCTTTTGCGATTGGGCAAGATCGATTAGACCTTGATTAACCTTCCTTATACTAGGTCTCTAACCTGGATCAGTTTTCCAGCACTGCTTTATAGTTTTTTTCAGTTCGAGAAAAAAATTTTTATCACTTTTTCTTTCTAAATTTTTTTCAACGTCATCAATAAATTTCTTTTGAGGCTTTTCCCCTCTTCTTTTCGCTATTTCTACGAGATTACAACTAGCACCTTTATAAACAACTCTCCTAGTAAGGATTTCGTAACCAATCATCGCAAAGCTGTAGACATCCATGCTTTTACGCTTGTTGTCTTCTGTTGGATTGTTCAGGAATTCAGGGGCTGCATATTGTGGCGTACATTGAGTGTTGTCATCGCCAATATGTATACCAGTAGCAGCTACTGAGTCAAAATCTGCCAGCTTAATTACTAGCATATCTCCCAGCAACACATTTTGTGGTTTCAAATCCCCGTGTGTAGAATCTTGGTTGTGAAGATAATTTAATGCACTGGCAAGCTCGGTGAAGAATCTTGCACGAAGTTTCCAGGATATTGAAACATTTTCTCGAAAATGCAAAAAGGTTTCTAAGTTTCCAAACGGAGCATATTCCAAGATAATTACATAAGTTTTATCCTAGTTTAATTCTCCCAAGACATTAATGATATTTGGATGATTGAATTGAGCTAGAATGTTAGCTTCTCTGTTTGCATTGGAAAAATGTTGTTTGTTGCCGATAAAGTTTCCCACCACTTTCCTATCCATTTCTCTGTCATAGATCAGGCTTACATCTCCATAATTGCCATTTGCCAAAAACTTCAAAATTTCCAAGTTCTGATGTTGGAACGTTTTAAGCACAATACTATCCATTGCAATGCTATACAACACTGCAGTACCTTACTCTATCATACTATACTATACCACTGTATCAAGATTTTCGATTCGATGCAAAAAAATACACTTCACTAAATGCTGTGCTAACGTATACAAGGTATTATACAAAAAAGAAATTAGTAAGTAGGCAGTATAAAGAAAGTGATAGTATAGGCGGAGCTTGTAATGACGAATTACCAAAAACTACGGACATGCGTTGGATGATACTATTTTCTAGAGCAAAAGATGCTCCTCTCTCTGTGTTGCGCGCTTTTCTGTGCTACGCTTCATGGTATTTCTTCACTTCCGCCCACAAATGGAACTGGTCAGGATTTTCTCGACCCGACCGGTAAATTTCAAAATCTACGCCGGTTGACCGGCCGGTCAACCGGGTTCTGACCGGGTCGGTCGACAGGTATTCTTACAGAAGGTTTTTACTCAATGTTCAATGCATCTAATGAAAAATTTTCAAAAGAGGAGGGCACCATGGATGAGGTGTAAAATTTAGTGACTCCGAACGGGGTTTTCAGAAAAAATACGCAAAAAAATTTTTGCGTGTTTTGCAAAAATAACTCAATTTTAAGACCTTTTTAGGTTAAATTTCGATTTAAAAGGCAAGTTTTGAGCAGCGAAAAACGTGCACAAAATAAGCATAATAAGAACTGGAGGCAATAGAGTAGCGGGGGGAGGGCGGGGGGGAGCCCCCTATATTAGCCTGTCAACCAAAATGCCGAATAAGAAAAATACCTCGTTTTTACTCTTCTAAGACTGTTTTTTTGCGCTGGAATGGACTAAAAAGTGGTTTAAAGCATCTTTTGAAACGTATATTCAGGGGGGGCTAATTTGTCAAAAATTAAAGTCACAAATCAATAAAAACTTTGAAAAATGCCCAAAAATAAACAATCAAATTTGATCGCCAGTGTAAAAACGCCGAACATAGGTTTTATCAACAATTATATGATAAACTCAGAAATAAGGGGGGGGGGGGGGGGGGTTCATTCAGTGTTAGTTAATTACCAATCACTTCTCTCAAATATCTTTCCATTAACCCCCCCCTCAATTATTTTTCTTTATAAACTATAGACGAAATAGATTACTCCGTGTGAGTTTTATTGAATAATAGGCTTTTATGATTTACCAGCATGCAAACAAGAGATCTACAATGTTATCATTAGCCACCTCCCACATAGCCCATAAATGCAACCAGTTAAATCATGTTGCGCTGCCAATTTCGATGCCACGTTTAAAAAGCATTATTTTTTATCAAAATAGCCCTAAAATTACGTTGAAAATGCAAATTTTTTTGCAAAAACAACCCTTCGGCTGCTGGGGGCTTCGCCCCCAGACCGCCAAAATAGCCCCCCGCCATTGCGAATTTCTGGGTACGCGCCTGACTGGAGGGCACAAGTTAAACTATCAGACGTTCTTTCTCATGATATTAAGCGTAAGGCCAAGAAAAGAAGTTAAAGTTTTTTAGTATTGGTGACAGATTATATTTGCAATTTGCCGAGCAGAAAACACTAAACTGTTATGACATTGGCTTGAAAATATTCGAAATATAATGAGCCCCAGGAGTTTGTAGAAATGCTGCTACTTCAAAACAGGCCATGGCTAGTTCGATATAAAAAAACAAGAGCAATGTTTTTCTTACCCAGTGTAGAGTAAGGTAAATTTAAGTCGAAAAAAGCTTTTCAAAGCGGCAAGATTTTAGCGTGTACTAAAAAATCTGAAATATGCGCCACTTTTCCTCTCAAGCTGATTAAAATGATGCTAAAATGCCAGGTAGCATAAGCCTCTTCCGCATGAATGCTTCATTATAATCTGATTACGCGATTTTAACGTATATTTTGCATTTTTTTTGCTTTGTGCCTTGGCCCAAAGAGGAGGCACCTTCCTTGTTGGAATCGCTCACCTAAAAAGTATTACCGGTACGAGGGCATGGCACAATGCCCCCCTAAATACGCCCCTGGATGTGTATGTCTTAATGGTCACTGCATATCAGTCACAACCTGAAACCATTCAGCAAGTGTTTTCAAAAGGTTTGATTAGTTCATCCTGCATTTTTATAAAAAGTTTTGTTTATAATGAAATATATATGTATATTTCGGTTGGTGCTTAGATGTCTTTTAGTTGCAAAAAAGGAAAATTTGACCGGTGTTTCAACCGGCTCGACCGGCCGGTCGAAGAATCTCGACCCGACCGGCAATCCAACCGGCCGGTCGACCCTACCGGTTTCCATCTCTGCTTCCGTCATTTCACTTGGGTGAAGTCCCAAACTTGTTAAACTTTTTGGATTTGCCTTCTGTAGTTTTAAATTCGTCCATTAGGTCTTTTCTCACTTGCTTTTGCGGTTAAGCTGTTTGCCTGGGAAGCTTTTCCAGAGACATTTTGTTTACTTGGTCACACTTTTTGCATTTCTAGGCCCGTATTAGGCCGAAATCACACGATCAGGTTTTTGGCACTATTTTCTTGCACCAATCGTGCGAAAGGTCACGCGAGAGTCCATGACTCACTGTTGCGGGCACCTGTCGTTAATTAAATTGAACAGTTCGCGTGATGAGAATGAAAATCGGCGTCTGGAAAGTCTTGCTGAGTTCTAGCAGGAAAATAGAACCGAGCTCTATTTTGCCAGCAACTTTTCAAAAAGCCGCCGTTCTCTATGAAGAAAACTTAGCTTTTAGCCGTGCCTTTGAAAATATTGAGCAGAACGATAAAAAAAAATGCCGCCGAGGTCAACGCAAAAAACGAATGCGTCACAATTATCAAGAAAAAATGTTATAAGAAGTTTTACTTCATTTAATTTACTCGGCAATGACGTTTTATAACATTGCCCCTGCTGTTTTAGAATATTTTTTTAAAAACCTCAATGTATTGTTATCTGCTGTTTTCTCATGTTTATTTACGATCGCATATTTATGACCATTACCCAATTCTTTCTAGTTGAACACGAAATTGAACTTTAATGAGCAAACTCGAAGAAAGGCAGTGCCTTTGGAACTTTTACAGTTCACATTTAGATCGTAAAACTTAAACGTTTCTTGTTAAAAATTTATTATTGAGTGATGTATATTGCAAAGTAAAGTAAAAACTTTTTCATACAAGATGTTTTTTTTCCAACTTGCTTTTGACAAAATCTGAACTTGCATCAAAAAGTTCGATATTTTGAAAAACTTGTACTCGAACTCGGAAAAATAAAAATGGGGAACTTGATTAATTGAACTTGAACTTCCAAAAATATCTATCACGTGTCCATCCATTATAAGCGATTTTCTGTTAAAATATAACAGTAAATTGCATTTTCACACTTACATTTAATGACTGGTGGAAAACAAAAAACAAAAAAAGTAAGTAGTAAATTAATTGACGCTCAACGAAGAACATTGTAATCCACTACAAACAGAAAATATGAAGTTATGTTTTAGCTGACAAAACAATACTCCGAAAATCAGATAACAAATTGCCGCTAATAGTTATACGTATAGTTCAACTTCAGTTAAAGATCAAGTGAACGTAAAATTTTGCTTAGGCTAATATGGTTCAATAATTAATTTTTGTATTTAAACTATAGTGTTGATAATTATTCAATTTGTCGTTCAGTTCTAATACAAATATCAAAATACTTTTTTCTGACGGAAATTTAGATTAAAAAGTTGACATTCATGACCCTTTTACCTATTCACATGTTATTTCCGAAGTTTAGCTTTCTACGTTTCGCTGCTTTCCAGTCATAAAACAATTAAGTAAACTTTGAATATATTTTGCATGTGCATGCCTCGCGAAGTCCCAGTATATTGCAGAGATGGTGTCCTCGATGACATCCTTGGCTTCAAGGACGTCCTCGAGGACACATTTTGAAGTTCTTGGCCTTGATCTCGAAGCCTACAAGTCCTCGAAAACGTCCTGTTCACGACTCGAGGACAGCATTATTTCGTGATTGAATAAAAAGGAAAATAAGCACACAAAAAATAATCTAAATTTCTAGCCTGCCAATTCGTTTCATTTCTTTATTATTTTAAAAAATAGTATAATGTGATAACCACGTCATAATAAATCTTATTTTAAATCGCATTGTGTAAAATCTCTAGTCGGAGAATGAGGTGGCAAAGGGCAATATAGAATCTTTTCTTTTTTTATTTCTGCTAATATCCTACTTCCAATGCTAGTGGTACAAACAGCAAAGCACTAAAACCATCCAGGGTCATAACAAGAGATCCGAGGGTTCAGACACAAGCATTTTTGAACTGCTAAAGCTAAAAAATGACCGTGCCTATCTGAGTGCGGATTTAGAAGAAAGTAGCCTATGTGCGTGATTATGAAATGTAATACAGTAACTTCTAATACTAAACAGATAGTATATTATCCCTGATATAACTAACAAAACGTATCTTGAGAACGCCTTGTTCTGAAAATACGTGAACAAATATTGCGAAAAATTTGTTTTGAGATATGAAACAGCAATTCTAAAATCACTGACAAGCGGTCATGGCGCAAAGCCACATTCTCTGAATAATTTTTGTGTTGAAAATCTCTGCTGAGAATTCCATGTCATAAACTACTGTATGTGTATCAGAAAAAACGCTGCATGAAGAACTACTATTAAAATTAAAAACTGAAGAAGTATTAAAAACCGAAGAAATTAAAAACCGAAGAAGTATTAAAAAACCGAGTGTGAAACTTATTCATCTTCATTTGTTGTATATGGTTTATTCATTTGGGGTTGCACCCATAAATCTTACTTATCAAAATTACAGACACTTCAAAACAAAGCTGTAAAAATTATCGGCGGCGGCAAATATATGGACCATGCTACACCATTTTACTCTAAACTAAAAATCCAAAAAATTCTTGAATTATGTATGCATAAAGTTGCCAAACTGGTATTTCACCATTATCATCAACGTCTCCCACTTTTACTGTCAAAACTTTACATTAAAACTAACCAAGTTTCTCAAAAGTGTACACGTTCATCAAGCACTGCCAATACCTTACACATTCCTTTTTACAAAACAATCAGACTTCAAAAAAGCATTAGGTACCAAGGTGTTAAAATATGGAACGAAATTCCAACAAGCATTAAAACCAAACAATCTTTTAAAAGGTTTAAAGTATCATACAAAAATTATCTATTGAATAAGTACTAGTATGTGTTGTGATTTTGTAGCTCATTTGCTTAATCCTGCTCTTTTCTGAATGCTCAACATTTGCGTTTTTAAACCGCCTTACACGTTTTCACGCTGCACGTGAAGCGCTTGGTTTCAGTTTGTACAAATAGTTAACTGTGTTACTGTTTAGTGCAGTTTGAGTTTAGTGAGTATGTGGTAAAGTGCTGCAGATCGTTTAATGTTTTAGTGTTTGAGTTTAAACCGTACTGTACTATTTCTATTTTTATGTTCAGATATTAGTTTGCATTTAGTTCATAAAAACCTTGAATAGGGTTATGAAGTTGTGTTGTGCTATCATTACAATTTAATGAACTAGATGAAGAAATGGATAAGCGGTTAAGACCCCCAATATTTGATGCTGATGCCAGCAACTCGGAAAGTTCGAGCAAGTGGAAGCATTGGAAAAACATATTCGGAAGTTATGTTCGGAGAATCGCAGATATCACTGGTCAAGGCAAGCTTGATATGCTTGTATGTTTACTGGATACTTCGGTGTATGTGCACATCAGCGAAAGCCAAAGTTATGAAGAAACCATTGTTTGCTAGACGGTGCATATATAAAACCGGTTAACGAAATATATGCTCGACATCGATTAAATACTTTGAAGCAGAGAGGGGGAGAGTCATTACAAAATTTTTACTAAAGGTTAAAAAAGTTGAGAGTGGATTGCAATTATGCTGCAGTTTCGGCTGTTCAAAACCGCGAAGCAGCGATTAGAGATGCGTTCATTGCTGGACTTTCCTCGGGTTATATTAGACAGCGTCTGCTGGAGGAAAATGCTCTGGAACTCCGTACGGTGTTTGATAAGGCTCAATCATTTGAAGATGCACGAAAAAATGCTGAATCTTATGTTATGCCTCCTTCAAAAGTACAGGACGTTGATCCGATAGCCGCATGCAATTCAAGCGCAATCAGTTCAGCATTAAAGACTAGTTGCTTCTTTTGCGGTGGTCCAAATCATAAGCGGGCTTTGTGTCCAGCTCGATTTCGAGTCTGTTTTAATTGTGGCAAACAGGGGCATTTTGCTAAACTATGCCGGTCTCCCAAGAAGAAGCAATCTTCAAGATCTACTGCTGCCATCTCCCAAAAGCAAGATTTCGATCAAGACAGCACTGATGATAATTTGGAAATTGCAACTTTCACGTCTAGTAAGTTCCTAAATAATGATAAAGTTAACGTGCCTGTCCTGATCAACGGTGTTTTGACTCATGGCTTGATTGATACCGGTGCAAAAAATAATCATGTTGATTCAGGCTTTTGTCGTCGGACAAATTTAAAAGTCTCAAGTGCAGAAAAATCTTTCAAAGTTGATCTTGCGATTAAGGGTTCATCTGCTAAAACTATTGGATCGGTACGACTCAAGTAGAACTGTTGGGCCGGAGTTACGCCGGCATAGAATTTTTGGTAATGAACAATCTGCTGTGGGATGTTATTTTCGGACGAGAATTCTTAAGGCAGCACAAATGCATCACATTTAATTTTGGCGGTCCTGAGCTACCTTTGCAAATCGGAACTTTACAAGAGGTGCAGAACATTAATCAAGTCCGTTTGTTTTAGCACATGACCCCAGATTGCAAACCAATAGCTGCGAAAAGTAGAAAATATTCAAATGCCGATCGAAAATTTATTGACGATCAAGTGACCCAATTGCTCAAGGACGGCATCATCGAGGCGAGTAAGTCGCCGCGGCGTGCTCAGTTGGTCATAGCTAAAAGCGAAAATCACAAGAAAAGAAAGTGCGTGGACTATAGCCAAACTGTGAATAAGTTCACGCATCTGGACGCTTATCCTCTCCCTAATATGCGAAGTGTTGTGAATGATGTGGCACAGTACAAATGGTACTCAAAGTTAGATCTTCGCAGTGCGTACCACGAAATTGGTTTGGTTCCAGAACAACGCAAATATCTGCGTTTGAGGCCAATGAACAGTTGTATCAGTTTAAACGGATCCCAGTTGGTTTAAAAAACGCTGTGCCTTGTTTTCAAAGAGTGATTGACGCAATTTTGCAAGAGCATGATTGCAAAGCTACATATGCACACTTGGACGATATTACGGTCTGTGCCAAAACTCGTGAGAAACACGATCAGAAGTTAACGGCTTTTTTGAAGGCAGCAAAAGACTGTAACCTCACTTTAAATGAAAGCAAATGCATTTTTGCCACTGAGTCGATTAATCTGCTTGGGTACAATGTATCACATGGCATTCTGCAGTCAGATCCAGACCGGGTTAAGCCGATTTTGGACTTACCGCTACCTTAGTCTTCTAAAGAATTGCAACGCATTGTAGGGATGATTTCGTACTATGCTCAATGTTTTCAGAAAAGTTAAAGCCTTTGATCGTTGCTGATCGATTTCCTTTACCCGCTGTAGCTGTTTCAGCTTTTAAGAAACTTCGAGAAGATTTAGCGAAGGCTACGTTGAAAGTTGCCGTTTGTGATTGAAACCGATGCATCAGAAAATGCAATCTCAGCGACTTTGAACCAGCAAAATCGACCGGTAGTGTTCTTTTCAAGAATGCTTGACAAGCATGAATTAAAACATTCTAGCATTGAAAAAGAAGCGCAGCTATTGTCGAAGCTGTCCGAAAGTGGTCTCATTTTCTTTCCGGTCGACACTTCAGCATTGTAACTGATCAAAAATCTGTGACATTTATGTACGACGCAACAAATCTAGGTAAAATAAAAAACGATAAATTGTTGCGGTGGCGAACTGAGCTCAGCGAATTTGACTTTGATATAATTTATCGATCAGGCAAATTGAATAAAGCACCTGACGCGCTTTCTAGGGCATACTGTGCCAGTAGTCATGACAATACATTGCATCAGATTCATGTTGCTGTTGCTTTATGTCATACAGGAATTACAAGACTACATCATTTTGTGCGTGTGAAAAATTTGCCTTACTCTATTGACGATGAGCGTAAAATTGTAAATAATTGCAGTGTGTGTAGTGAGTTGAAACCACACTTTTACAGGCCGCTCACTGCCTATGTCGTAAAAGCCACCCAGCTCCTAGAAAGAATCAGTCTCGACTTTAAGGGCCCCTTGCCCTCGTCAACGAAAAATCGTTTTCTGCTTACGATAGTGGATGAATTTTCCCGTTTTCCGTTTGCGTTTCCATGTCCTAATTGCAATGCTAGCACTGTTATTTCTTGCCTAAAACAATTGTTTATGCTGTTTGGTACTCCCGGTTTTGTGCACTCCGATCGCGGCCCAGCGTTTATGTCGCGAGAACTGATATCGTTTCTCACTAATTTTGGTATTGCTTGTAGTAAAACTTCAATTTACAATGCCCAAGGTAATGGCCAATGTGAACGTTATAACGGCGTTATTTGGAATACGGTTAAACTTGCATTGAAATCTCGTAAATTAGATATTTGCCTGTGGGAATGTGTTCTTGACGATGCCCTGCATTCTATTAGAACGTTGCTGTGTACTGCGACAAACGAATCACCTCACGAGCGCTTCTTTGTTCATAAGCGAAGATCGACTATGGGCACATCAGTGCCGACCTGGCTAAGCTCACCTGGCCCAGTATATTTGAAACGCCATGCTCGTGCCAGTAAAAACGAACCATTTGTGGACAAAGTTGATTTAGTGCATGCTACGCCTAATTATGCTGAGTGCGTTTTTCTAATGGACGAGAAACAACCGCGTCGTTGAGGAATGTTGCTCCTACAGCTCCCGAGTCAGCTGTAACTCTTGGGACCCAAGAGAACATTACTGCCCAGCCTCCTGTTGACCCTGATCAATCCATGCAGTTTTCTCCTCAAAGTGGTGATGAAGATGTCATATCTGAGCGCGAAGCGAACAGTCCTCTTCCTGTTCGAATCATGGATGCAAGCCCACAGGCTATTCCAAACTCGGATGCGAACTCACAACCTGCTTGAAGCATCGACACGTGTCCATAGACTGAACAAGTTTTACCGAGAAGATCTTCTCGAGTACGCTAACCAGTTGATCGTTATGAGGATGTTGTGTATTTCTAATATACTAAACTACTAGATGAACTGCTTTTCTTTATACGGAGGAAGAATATTGTGAGTTTGTTGCTCATTTGCTTAATCCTGCTCTTTTCTGAATGCTCAACATTTGCATTTTTAAACCGCCTTACACGTTTTCACGCTGCACGTGAAGCGCTTGGTTTCAGTTTGTACAAATAGTTAACTGTGTTACTGTTTAGTGCAGTTTGAGTTTAGCGAGTATGTGGTAAAGTGCTGCAGATCGTTTAATGTTTTAGTGTTTGAGTTTAAACCGTACTGTACTATTTCTATTTTTATGTTCAGATATTAGTTTGCATTTAGTTCATAAAAACCTTGAATAGGGTTATGAAGTTGTGTTGTGCTATCATTACAGTATGTATTACAGAAACTTTAATATACAGTATATAAAACATTGGTATTGCAATTTGGGTGAAATTCGTCACATGCTTCTTGACAACGTTTTGTTTTTTACTAATTTATATCATTTCAACTGGTAATCGGGGTGGCTGCAGACTTTGAAGACCGAGAGATCAACTCGCAGTCTCCGTTGCCAAATTAATTCTTTAACTTTAACCGTTTGTTTATATTATGCAAATTTTGTGGCAAAAATAGATAACCTTGAACTTGAACTTGAATTAAGTCTAACTATACTTGCTATAATGCCTGGAAAAATGCTCGTTGCACATAAAATCAATTTTTCATACAAGGCTAAGCTCCCGCGAAAAACGTTTTTAGAAAAATAATGATTTATTATTTTTACATTTCTACAAACTGTGGGCCTTTTGAAGGGAGCCCCGGGACAAATCGCAAATGTCTTGAATGTCTTCCTCCTTAATACAGCCCTGTTGGAACCTTCAAGGTTATACTCTTTGCAGTCAAATACCTTACGTTAAATTTTACAAAGTGTATTTTGGCGGCCGAAACGTGCTCGTTCATTCATCAATAGGCATTAGATGCGAGAATATAGAGACATCACGTGCATTGGAAAGTAGAAAAAGATTGGCTTAAAATTAGGATTGGAAAAATTGTGGGAAAACTAAAGTTTTTCTAATTTAACTTTTTCGGTATTTTCTTTTTTCAAATTGCTTTCAAATTCTAATTGAGTAATTTTTTGAAAAGTTGCTACCATTGCTATTTTCTGAAAAAAAAAATCACTAAAATTGTTCAGCGAAGGCATAGGGACTTACCCTCTTCCGCAGAACCTAGCCATTTTTTCGAAGGACTTGAACATGTAAAATACCGGTTACGGTACCTCAACTCACTTTAAAAAAATAAATTTACAGTATTTTGCGATACTTCTAGATAATAATATCACATTAGCTAATCACTACGTAATTTTTTGAATTAAGAATACTCTATAAAATTCTACAAGAAAAAAGTCGTTTGTCGGCAGCGGAGCCAAAACGGTAAAGGCGTCGTTCTTACGACGACCCCGATTGCATGATATGGGTTCAACCCGCACCCTGGTCACGTTGTTGCGTCCTTGGATAAGGCGCTTTACAATGATTATCTCTGCTAGGTGGCTTGGAACAAGCAACTAATTCAAGCGGAAAGAAGTCAAACGTCAATCGGAAAACTTGGAAAATGTTCAACTCCTAAGCGGGAGAGGATTCGTCCAAAATAAAAGCGCCACCGTTGCTCCTCGTGAGCGGAGGATAAATATGGATCAATCAATCAATCAACCACAAACAATAAGGTTTGTGTTGGAGAAACTATAAAAAAGTGGGTATCTATAAACATTTATCAGTGGACGTTTGCACCAAGGTCCTGTAACTGATGAAGTTAAGTCCTTAAAATTGACCATTTTGACGTTTAGATTTAGTTATTCCCAACTAGCCTTAAATGTCTTAAAATACGAGTTACGGGCTTGATTGTTTCATTGCCACGACCATTTCGACGTTCCAATTAATTAATCATTCCAATTGATTTATTGGAACATGATCAACATTGCTGCTACATCGTAAAATTTCGAAATAACGTTCATTATTTTTAGAAACCACTGTTTTCAAATTATCATCTAAAACTTAACGAAATGCAATTATTGCAAATACTTTGGCCCAAAAAAATAATAAAAAAATTGGCGACCATGATTAAAAAAATTGTACCCTCGGTCCCAGGCCTTGGCCTCGAGCATTCACGTCCTTGGCCTGTAGAAGGTCTGTCCTCGCAAAGTCGGTTCTTGGCCTTGACCTCGGGTTTTTTATTTTTGAGTCCTTGTCCTCGGCCTTGAACGTTTGGTCCTCGACTCCACCTCTGGTAAATTGACCAAGCACATATCACTATATCGCCGCGGTAAATTTAAAAGAAACTTCTTACTAAACGCATAATCACTTTCAGCGTAAAAAAAAACTACGTGTGAGAACTTGGGAAATTTCTTTGAAGAAAAGCCTCGACAAGTGGTCCCCAACCGCCGGTCCGCGGACCGGTGTCGGTCAGCGTAAGTTTTTTTGTCGGTCCGCAGAATATCTTCTTTCCACACATCATTGCCATGCTTTTGTTAATTATAAAACTCATTTTAGTCAATAAAACTGACGTTGATCTTCGCTTCCTTGTAACCATGCATTGAAGATAGCAGCACATCTAACCGTAATCCAAAGGAAAAAAACCTGATTGAATTAAGTTGCGATTCTACTATGCATAAATGAACCTTGTCTCAATTTCGAAAACCGCTACTTCTGCAAATTGAAAACTTTACTTGTCATAGCAAATTGGAAAAGACCAGTTGGATAAACTAGAACTAGATGGATCAATTACATTGAAAATATAGAATGGAATCACTTGACTCTCGCCCAAGTGAAATGATGGAGGTTATAAAAGACCGTAATGTTTTGACGGCTTAATTTCGAGCTGCTGCCACCGTAATCCACCCGAAAAAGCGGGCAAAGAAAAAAAAGAAAGATAGAAATAGAATTCTGGAGACCTCTTGAAAACGAATATTCGCAAAAGTTTCGAAACAATTCAGTTGTTGATGGTATTTTGAACCAGCTAGTTATGCGAAAAGGTGTTTTCAGCTCTGACTGAAGGTAAATCAAACTAAGACAAAGGAATCGATTTGATGCTGAAGCAGAGTTACGTGTTTCAAAATCTTCGTATCAGAAACTTTTTTGCTGCATCGCTTGTCTCTCATAATGGCATCGAAACAGCAACAAATTTCTCACTAACTTTGATGTTGTACTATGTGTCCACAACAGTGGCGTAAGCAGGGGGCTGGTGGCCCCCCGCTCATAGCAAAGTCACTTAGAAAGTTTAACAAAATTGGAAACGTTTTAACATGCTTTGGGCTTGATCTGTGAGTGAGAGGAGGCTTAAAAGGGTTGGACCATTTAATTCTTCAACTGGCTTTCTAATCTTAGCAATTTAGTTTTTTCGCGAAGCTTCAAAAAGTTGAGAAATTTGATCCGAATGGCGATAAAATGGTTATTTTTTGCTGAAAAATTACAAAAATCGCCCAGCGGCTGGGACGCTGTATGGGCTTTGCCCCCCAGAACCCCGTTTTTGATGCGCGTGAGCTGCACCAGTCTGCTCAGCACGCTATCCAATTGACACATTTTTTACTCAAACTGTAAAATAATTTATAAAAAAAAAATCAAATTTACTAAGTCAACGGGAACATAAATTAGCACAATGTAGCGTTCCAGCCTAATAAATTATACATCTGAGTCGTTGTGCAGCTTCTCCAATTAATGGCATTTCTTCATTGATATAGGCTACATCTTTTATATTTCTACATATGTAATCATTTTATTATACATTATGTTTGATTTCGATTCTTGTCGGATGTTGATAGGATTCGATCTAGATAAATGATGGACCTCCTTAAGGGGAAATCGTGTACATGATTTCGGCTACAATCGTTTTGTTATATTATAGAACCTTTGCTTAATAATCATACAGGGGCTGACTAATCAATGGTCGATGGCTAACTTGTACTGTGCATAGTAATTCATGATTTCGCTACTTCTTAAGTTAGCCTTAGCTTACTGTTACAACATACGTTCAAAAAGCATAGGTCATTTACAAAACTTGATGTACTGTTATTATCTTGTTGTGTGTTTTTGATATTCTGGAAAAGATTATAGTAGTACACGTATTACTGTTCCTTGTTTGTGCTGTTGTTTGTTTGTTACAATTTGTAAATAGTTCTTAAAACTCTTGTAAACACTTTGTGTAGTGCCTATACAGGTGAAGCAGCCATGGTACAATTCTGTTAGCTGGATTGTATTTTATTGTTAGTTAGGATTACCATACGTCCTCTTTTTTAGAGGATAAATGAAAAATAACGTGTCCTCCGAGGACGTTAAAAAATGCCCAAATGTCCTCCTTTTCGGCATTTTGAACAGATTAAACATGTCCACTCACGCAGCCTTTTAGTGTATAAATATATCATTAAAAGTAGGCCTATATATCGCGCCCGCGCTATAGCTTACGTTTTACCAGGTTCCTCTTAGACAGTCGAGGGTGTTTATGACGTAAGTTTGGGCAGAAAAACGGACAAAATTTGAGTGAAGACCTTTTTCTTTTGGTCTTCATTATTCTCAAATTTTCTCCCCCCCCCCTTTTCGAAAACCCTGCTTACGCTAGTGGTAATAACACTTTGACCTAGAGCTAAAATGATTGTTGCTTTCGGTTGTCTTTTGCCGTATAGGCGATGCAGAACAACTAGCTGTTAATAAATTTCGTTAAAAAGGTGTTTTCCTTTTTGGTAATGAAAATATGGTAACTCTATTGTTAGTGAGCATGTTATAACGTATATCGTTTTTGTTGCTTCTGCCTTTTCCTCGATCTTTTGCTAGTTTTTGTGTTGTTGCTTTGTGTTTTGGCGGTCGTGGAATAAAATACAAAACTAAAAAAAATACATATACTGTATATTTCATGCAACTTACATATATTCCGTAATTATGTAGCCGATGTGTGACCAAATGCATTCCGATGGAAAGTTTTCTTTCAAACATATATGAAGCTTCTGCAAACGCATGAGCAAAACAAAAATGATAGGTTTCAAACCATACAATTGCAAAGATTAAGGAAAAAAATATTGCCCCCTCCCAAGTTCTGCGCTAGCCCGCCTGAAATTTTCGATCTGGCTACGAGCCTGATTAGGAAGCTTTTTTATGTTACAGGAATCTAGGGTCTAAATCTAACATGATTTTAAAGTTTATGTTCTAATTAATACCAGTTTTATTAATTGTGGTCAATATTGTTCAGCTCTCAACTGCAGGTCTGGTTATTCTGGTGAAACAAAAGATCCCAATATCACTGATATACTTTACTACTGATTAGTTGCTCACTGAATTGCGACTTGTTTGCTGCTGAAACGTTCTATAATGTCGATATTCAATTTTTCTATGTCACTGAAAGACTAAATTAATGATTTGCTGGTATTACTCTCAATATAGCAGTGATATAGCAATCGCTGTTAAATTTTTTGTGGTACAGTATTTATTTTTTATGTTTTTATGCTGATTAACGTGCTTGAAAAGCTACTTTTGAGAATACATAGTTGTTACTTTTTTATTCTGAGTTTAAGTTACATTGTGTTTATGAATGGTTGTTGTACTTAGAAGCATTTTATTCCTGTGGGCCCTTAATCATACTGGGTAAAAGTTGTTAAATGATTACAAGGTCGAGTTGATTTATGAATCGCTATTCGCGTTGAATATCAATTTCTAGGTCATTGCGTTTGCTAATTAAAATTGAGGTACCGAGTATTACTTTATGATTCCCTAAAATTTTCATTTGTTTATCAACGAGCGATATTTTTAATTTTACGTTTGCTGCAAGTCAATAAAAATGTTTTAAAGTTCCAAATTTGTGATTATATCATGTGGTCCCTATCTTTTCAGTATGATTTCGGAATTATTATATCAGTTGCCAGTAAAACTACTTCTACGCAAAAACAAAGAAACGATTTATCGGCAAAATTGGTTTGTTGACGTAGGCCTCAACTTGTCTGCGCCGCGATTTTCGTTTCCAGTCCAGATGCTAATATTTAGAAGTCCGTGGCAATAAGCCAAATCATCACAATGTCGACTAACTGCTCTAAAATTGCGATCAAATCTCTAATTACCGCAAAATGAAAGATGAAACAAAGATTAAACGTTCACGGTGTACAAGAAGGAAATTGACGCATTGCTTAAAGGCATTGAAGTCAATCAAAAGCATGCATTGGAGGCCTTTGTAGTAAACGCTGCAATAAAAATCATCGATAATTATCAGAATGTAGCCAATAATGTAAGCTAGGCATCGATAGAGCATCACAGACTGAGGTGAGCAACGCAAGTCACAATATTTGTATCGCAAGCGCAACTATTCTAAAAATCTTGCGACGCAAGCGTTTGCGCAATCCCCCCAAAATAATTGCGCCGCAAGCGCATGCGCAAGTGTGACATTTTGAAGAGTATGATTCTGATTGACTCACTGCTCAAATTGCACTATAGGTAACGGTACGAAACGAATATTCAAAACAAATTACGCACACTGCCAAATAGTAAACAAAAAAAAACTATTGATTTCCTTTCAAAAATCCAAGCATTTGAAAATGCGAATCGCTTCAACTCCGCTAACTTTGGGCGAAGAACAGTGAAAAATGACGCTCAACACCCAAACTTAAAGGAATCGGGGATGTTAATTTCCCCCAATAAAGTCTTCATGTGGTGGCAAGCGAACGACTTAATTCGGAGTCATTGTTTTTTCTAATGGCTCGTCAAGAAAATCGATTACTAGCTTTGATGCATTTGTGCTTCTGGAGCATATAGCATCACTCTGCTCTTACGAATCGAGCATTCTAAAAAATCATACAGTATTTTGTACAAAGACCTTGAATCAACTAAGAGCTATACCGACGAGTAAAATGTTAATCAACAATCTTACGAACTCTTCACCTGCACAGCGCGAGCATCGGAACCTGAATCCGACAAATCTCAGTGCACCAACTCAAAATTAACATGCTCGTTTTTAAACATAGCTACAGCGGCAGAGTGGTCTAACGCCTGTCGTGCGTCGAAGGACTGCCGCGACTTCAAAACCAGTGTATGTCTCTGGCTGTTGCTGGCATGGGTTTGAATCCCATCCGTAGTCATTTTTTTCTGACAAACAGAGGCTGATCCAAATTGTGACTTTATTTCTTCTATTTTTTGAAGAGCTACCGTTGCGTCGTCAGAGAGTGATGTAAAATGCTTCTTGAGCAATTAACATCACTCTCTGACGACTGGACCATGCTACAAAAATCATCATGTTTTTATCATCTAAGTATATTAATAAAGAGCTATACCGATGCTGTTACTTTGGTTAGCAATATATTTTAAGTTTTCCAGACTAGCAGCAAAAATTGCAATTCATAGTTTTTGGTGTTTCTAGTTTTTGAATTTCGGTAAGACGGAAGACAGTTTGCAAGTAACTCGTTAAACTTTTTCGCGAAGCAATATCCTAAAACTTTTTGGGAAAGAGTAGCGTATTTCTGAAAAGACAATTATAAAAATAATTTTTCTTTTTAAAATATGATTTTGCATTCATTTTTTGAAATACGCAATTGAAAAAGTCAAAATTTTGAAAAATTGGCAAAATATTTTAGAGAAAAAGTTTCAGCGAAAGGAAACTCCTGCTGTGAAACCTGTAACGAAGTTCTGCAAACAGTAGACGAAAACAATTTCCCATGACGAGGCTTTTGTGAACCTTCCTCGTCAATGTTTTTTCTAAACTTTAATCACAATGTTGGAAAACAATTATTTTTAATGGTATTTGAATTGCGCTTGCGCGATTGCGCTCAAAATTGCTAAAATACTTGCGGCGCAAGCGTCAACACAACCGTTTAAAAATAGTTGCGGCGCAAGCTTGCGGCGCAACGATTGCGCTGCAAATGCCCACCTCTGATCACAGATTAGGACCCACATGATAGAACATGTTAGCGAGCTCGTAATGGCCACTTTCGCTCGTTGAAAGGAGTAAACGAGCAAAAAACTTCGTAAACAAAATGCTATTTCCCAACCGTGTCGTCTAACATGCGTTAAAAATGCTCGCTTGGATTTCTTAGGGAGATGTAGTGTTAGCGGCGTAATAAATACCTCATTGTGACGTCGAACACATTTCTTCTAAATAATGCGTTCAAGGGAACTATGTCTGTAGGACGGTATGTACTGCAATTGTTATGGAAAAAGATACTATGGGCCATGCGTTAATATTCTAAGCTTTCAAAATCCTCCATTAATAATCATTACTTAATGAACGACAGAGTTTCATTATATTTTTGGATCAAAGTAAAAAAAAAAAAATTTTACCATACCTCAATTTTTTAAATGACGTGAAGCGTTCTTGAGGTTGTTGGTGGGTGTACTTTTACGTTAACATCAACAATAGGTTTCAAAAATTTTCAAAAGCGAACAAGTCTAAGTACACTGTTCTTTTATAGAACCAGTAAATTTAGAGTTGAGACTAGCTGTTTTTAATTTTTTGCCGACTTTCAGCCTCATTTGATGTTGATTTTTTCTTAAATTTTTAAGCATCGATGTCAATTTTAACGACCATGTTTGCAACAATGTTTAATTTCTAATGCTCTGTAGGCCTGAATAAAGGCTTTCTTCCTGCTTTACAGCATTGTAAAATTTGTTTTGCAGTCAGCTCAACTTGAAAAAAGCAAGCTTTTTTCGAACAACTGCCGAAAACAAATTCTCAACAGCGCTCTATACTCTTGGCATAGTTGCAAGTTTGCCTGCAAACAGAAGAAAATCACAAAAATTTTACTGTTTTGAATCACTACAAAATTTAGTTTCTTTTATTTGATTTAATTTTTTTTTGTTTGCTTTTAGTTATTTTGCTGCCGAGGCTAGCATTGTTTTTAATTTGTTATTAAATTTTGAGCAAAAACGAGTTTCATGTTCTCAGAAAATTGTTTTTATAAAAAGAGTGTATTGCTATTTTTGTTTACTGGCGCTACTCAATATTTCTTTATCAGTCGATACAGCGAACGGTTCTCAATGCAATTCGCTTTCTCCTTTGCAGTCTAATAGCAAACAAGGAGATCATTTTAAGTAATTTTCAACAAAAATTTGCTTTAGTTGGAGTTTTTAACATTTTGTTATTAGATTTCTGACCAAAAAAATTTCTCAAACGCTTAAAGGGTGCTTCAAAATCTTCGTTAAGTTGGCGAGGAAAATGTGACGTTTGTTTACTCCAGTTATATCTCGCAATCGATCCAAGCAACTTAGAGAGCAAAAATGACGTTACCCAGCTCGCAGAGCTTCAGATGCACGCGCAAAAATAACCTCTTGCCTTTAGCGAGTATGCACCTCTTAAAAAATTCTCGTTATTAATGCGAGCGAGGAAATTTTTGTCATGTGGGCCTAGATTCGTCAAACACTCTCTCGCGGTTCTTTTTTACGTGAAAGCATAAACGTTTCACAACATTGCAGAGATTTATTGCTTCCAGTAAATCGTAAAAATATTTCGTCGTAACATACTCAAACGTTTATAGCTGAGACGGAACCGGTCAGGATTTTCTCGACCCGACCCGACCGATAAATTTCAAAATTTACACCGGTTGACTGGCCGGTCGAATGGCTTTTGATCGTTCTGATCGACAATTTTTTTTACAGAAGGTTTTTGTTCACTGTTCAATGCATCTAATGAAAAATTTTTAAACGGGGGGGGGGGGGGCATGGGTGAGGTGTTAAAATTTGTGACTACGGACGGGGGTCTCAGAAAAGAATGCAAAAAATTTTTGCGTTTTTTTGCAAAATCAACTCAATTTAAAGACCTTTTTAGGTTAAATTTCGGTTTGAAAGACCTGTTCTGAGCAGTGCAAAACGTGCACAAAATAAGCATAAAAAGAGCTGGAGAACACAAGCTAAATTGTTAGACGTTCTTTCTAATGATATTTTGCGTAAGGCCATGAAAAGAAATTAAAAGTTTTTAGCTATTGGTGACAAATTATTTGCAATTTGCCGAGCAGCAAACACTAAACTGTTTTGACATTGGCTTGAAAATATTCGAAATATAATGTGCCCCAGGAGTTTGTAGAAACGCAACTTTAGAACAAGCCATGCCTAGTTAGATATAAAAAAACCAGAGCTATGTCTTTCTTGCCCAGTGTGGAGTGTGATAAATTTAAGTTGAAAAAAGCTTTTCAAAGCGGCAAGATTATAGCATGTACTAAAAAATCTGAAATCTGCGCCATGTCTACTCTCGAGCTGATTAAAATGATGCTAAAATGCCAGGTAGCGTAATCCTCTTTCACATGCATGCTTTATTATAAACTGATTAAGCAATTTTAACGTATATTATGCACTTTTTTGCTTTGTGCCGCGGCCGAAAGGGGGGGGAGCATGGCAGAATGTCCCCCTTAAATTCCCCCCTAAATGTACATGTCTTAATAGTCACAGCATATTAGTCACAGCTAGAAACCATTCAACAAGTGTTTTTAAAAGGTGTGCTGTTTGTTAATACTGTTTCCTCATAAAAAGTTTTATTTTTAATAAAATGTATATATATATATATATTTGGTTGGTGCTTAGAGGTCTTTTAGTTGCAAGAAACGAGAATTTGGCCGGTGTTTCAACCGGCTTGACCGGCCGGTTGAAGAATCTTGACCCGACCGGTGCCGGTCAACCCTACCGGTTTCCATTGTTAGTTCATAGAGAGGGTATAGTGCAATTGATTGATTGGACCATTGGTCCAAGGAAAACACAAGGAAATGACAATGACCCAAGGAAAACGCGCCTTTAAGCAAAATTGCTGCTTTCTTGCGGAATATCAGTGACGGTTGACATCTTATGAATCTTTCTTTATATGAAATGAACAACTTCATAGATTTATTGAAAACGCAGCTCACTCTCGGAGGCGATCAGGGCATGATGTGGAATGGTAGTATATAATAGGCTTGTTATGGCACAGCAGGCATAGCATAGCGCAGTCGGCGTGGTATGTCATCGCAGGCGTAGTATGGTATTGTAAGCATAGTATGATCTGTAGTAAACTTATTTTGGCATAGTAGGCATAGTATGACCTTGTTAGGCATAGTTGGTTTATTATGGCACAGTAGGCGTAGTATACCACTGTAGGCAATGCAGCTTAGTATGTCATAGTAGGTATAGCATGACACCCTAGTAAGCATTTTGAATTTTTTTGAATAGGTATATTTCCGCAAAGTTGTAAAACAGATAAAATTGTTCCACTTTTTAAATCAGGTAATACCCAAAATTTTCCCAACTATTGGCCAATATTCATCTTTATTTGTTTTGCTAAAATCTTTGAAAAACTGATCTTTAGTCGTTTAACCTTATTTGTACGGGGTGGGGGGGCAAATTTGCCCCCCTTCCTATAGTTATTTTAATATAGCTCCTAAACTAAAAAACCTTTTGCTTCGATGCACCCTGACTTTGAATCAAATTTAATAACACACATATTCAGAAAGTTTGGGGTCAGCCGAAAAAACGGAAGTGACGTCATTTTTGCCTTTTTCAGAGGTACCTAAGAAGTTTTATACAGTTTTGAGCACAATGCATGCTTATCAACACGTTTATTCTATTCATTGTACTGCGTACTCATAATCGATGCTAATCTTTAGCTGGAATAAAATATTTTATTTACTAATAAATGCATTGCATCATCATTACGTCATAGATGACGTCATAATTCAAAAATTTTGCTTTTTCTGCTGTTTCTCGAAATAAACTGCGTTTGCATAAAAAAATATTCATTTTTATCAGCTGTTGAATGATATAGAGAAAATAATACTGCAGTGTTCTAAAATTTTGTGAATTATACTGTATCTTAGTCACAAAAAATTACAAGTAATAATCAACACAATAAATTAAAGATGGCGTCATCATGCATGTGATGTCATCATGGGTGTTACGTCATCATCTGTAGTGACTTTATCAGAGATGTCTTTGAAATAACAAAAGTCCCAACTGAAAACAATATTTAGCAACATTTAGACAAATTTGCGAGCTGTTATAAGAATTTACAGGTTTTGATGACGTCATTGTCGTTTTCGTGACGTCGCGACCTCAAAATACTTATTTAAAAAAATTTAACAAAAAATAGCCTCAACAAGCAAAAAATCTTACTTCCATCACTTACCAAACAGTTTTTAGGTAGGGGGGCAAATTTGCCCCCCGGTACAAATAGGGTGTAAAAATAGCGCGGTAGATATAGGGTTAACTACATTTTTTCGAAAGCACTCTTTAGTGACAAAAACACAACGTGGATTTCAAAGTGATAAGTCCACTAGCCAAGCGATCTTCGATGTATTAACGGCTGCTTGTGACGACGTCAACCATAATCTATAAACAGGCTTAATTCTACTAGATTTTAAAAAGGCGTTTGATACGGTTTATCATCCTTTGCTTTTACATAAACTCGAACATTGCGGTATTCGAAGTATAGCATACCAACTAATAAATTCATTTTTATTCAATGAACATCAATATGTCGCTCATCAAAACTTTCGTTCTAAACTAACAATAAATCATTTTGGCGTCATGGGCGTCTGCAAGGGGTGGCAAGGGGTTGGCATGCCCCCCTGGGTTTTTACAAACTCTCTCTTAAACCTCAGAAGTTTTAAAAATTCTTCTATTTGCAGTAGTTAATACTGGCTTTATTCTTATTGGCCCCCGTTAAAATTTTTCTGCCGACGCCCTTGTTTGGTATCCCTCAAGAAAGCACTGTAGGCCCGTTATTGTTTTTGATTTTTATGTAAACTATTCACCAAATGCATTAAGTTCGACCCCTCGTCTGTTTGCTGACGACACATGCTTGGTAATCCACGCACCTAATCCTTTATTCCAAGCGAAAAAATGAATCTTGAATTACAGAAAGTTTATGAGTAGACTAAAGCAAATAAAATTACCGTTAATCCCGAAAAATCACATGTGTTAATAATGCCACCTAAGAGTACCCATTAAATTCCTAGTGTTAAAGTACATGTGTATAAATCTGCATTACAATTTAAAGATTCTGTAAAGTACCTAAGTGTCACTATCGACTCGAGACTAAATTTTGATGACCACATTAATTTACTTTGGGATAAAATCTCAAGACTTATTGGAGCCTTGTCCAAACTATGACATGTTTTGCGTTTGAAAGCTTTACAAAATTTGTATTACTCTTTAATTCACTCTCATCTCCTATATGGAATTATCATTTGGGGAAACACTTATAAAACCTACTTGAAAAGGCTAACTACACTCCAAAATCGAGCAGTTAAAACATCTGCAGGAGCTCTTTGGCGAGACAATACCGCGAATAGCAATATGCAACTACAAGTTCTTAAACTAAACGAATTACATACCAATGAGATTGCTAAATTTATGAATAAGTACACGAGTAAAAATTTGCCTCCCCAGCTTCTTCTCCTTTTTTACCTCAGTCGCCTCGGTACACACACGATCAACACGTTTGGCGTCATCCCTATAGGGGCAGGGGCAGGTTAGTTGATACACATTTAAGAGAAAAAGCGATTATTCATAAACTACTTGGCAAAGAAGCATAAGTTTATGTGCATATGAAAGCTAATTTATTGGGCTAACTTTTCATAAAAGTTTTGTGTTTCTTGTATCAAAAGACTTCGATTTATACATCTCTAAGTAAACCTTTCCAAATTGTATCAACTAACCTTTTGAAAAGGTTAGTTGATACACCCATGAGGTTAGTTGATACATCAGAGATTTCTATTGATTTTAGCCAAAGTTGCCAGATATATCCTAACAATGGCAACATTTTTAACGTCTGCAAGCTAACAAGGTGAACATAACAGACTTTGGTAAAAATTTTTAATACCATTAGCCTTATGTTCTATGCAGATTGCACGTGTAAGCATCATGACTGTACTCGTTCTGTAAAATTAGTGTAATATTCTTAGAAGCTCAAAACAAAAGATTAAACCATTGACCACTACAGTATGCACTGTTTCATTCAGCAACACAGAAGAATCTTGCATCCAAATGTCCATCGTGTATTTCACAATATTGTTGACATGAACAGCCTAGTAAGCCAAATACCACTTGCTAAAATCAAATGAGAATTTGAGATAATTGCTCCTTCAACAAGATCTTTTTAAAGCAACGGAACATTGCAACATCAACAAAATGTCTGCTGCAGTAAAATAATACGTAGATTCATTATTAATTATAAAACTCTGATTCTCGCAATCTTCTAGCTTTTGGGGGAGACGTTTTCCAGGTTTTAGAAAAAGTGGGGCAATTATTCCACAAAAATTGCAGCACTGCTCTAGCCTGATGGGTTTGTTTTCCCAACAGAGCTGATCTACGAAACGGTAGTTTACAAACTGTAAAAATAGTCCAATACAAACACCCAGAATAATAACCTTGCTAATGCAGATTAGTTGATACAGTGTCTCAACGAACCCACAGGTGAGTGTATCAACTAACCTTTTGTTTAATTTTCAGAAAACATGCTTGCCTTTGTGCCAGCGCAACACTAGGGAAAACTTTTTGAGTTACCGATTGCTGGCTTATATGGAGCGCCGTTTGTGTACCCTAATTTGTGCAATGTTTTTTTGCATATTTAATTAAATAGTCATTTTAATTAAATATACAAAAATAAATATACAAAAAAACAAGTGCAAAAATAAATATGCAAAAATTTTTGAATATTTATTATACCATAATTTGCGTAACATATTTTTGCATATTTAATTAAATAGTCATTTTAATTAAACATACAAAAATATACGCCGCAAAATAAACCGTTGTAAAAATAAATAAACAAGAAATTGTTACACAAAAATTTTTCTGCGCAAAAATTTTTGACACAAAAACTGTTGTTGCAAAAATAAATCCACAAAAATTTTTGTGGATTTATTTTTTAGCATCATTTTCTTCATCAAAATTTTTTGCATTACAATAATTGTTTGTGTCACAAATATTTGTACATTTATTTTTGATAGCAAAGAAAGAACACACGCCGAAATAAATGTTCAAAATTTTGTAATGCAAAAAACGTTGATGCAAAATTTCTTGTCGCATAAAAAACGCGTGCAAAAATAAATCGTCAAAAATATTTGACTATTTAGTTCGTGTCCATAAGATGAAAGGTTGGAATTATGCGGGCGGGAAGGTACGGGTGAATGAACCTTCTTTTTCCAGCCCAACGAGAGGTCTCATAAGCTGGCTAGTACCTTATTATAGGCTGCTGTACAGCCTGAAGCTTTCGTCTTGAAGTTCCAGTTGTATACCTTGCCGGTACATTCCCGCTCGCATAATTCCAACTCTTTCATCATTATGGACACGAACTAAATAGTCAAATATTTTTGACGATTTATTTTTGCACGCGTTTTTTATGCGACAAGAAATTTTGCATCAACTTTTTTTGCATTACAAAATTTTGCACATTTGTTTCGGCGTGTGTTCTTTCTTTGCTATCAAAAATAAACGTACAAATATTTGTGACACAAACAATTATTGTAATGCAAAAAATTTTGATGAAAAAAATGATGCTGCAAAAATAAATCCACAAAAATTTTTGTGGATTTATTTTTGCAACAACAATTTTTGTGCCAAAAGTTTTTGCGCAGAAAAATTTTTGTGTAACAATTTCTTGTTTATTTATTTTTGCAACGGTTTGTTTTGCGGCGCATATTTTTGTATGTTTAATTAAAATGACTATTTAAGCAATTATGCAAAAAAACGTTACGCAAATTATGGTGTAATAAATATTCAAAAATTTTTGCATATTTATTTTTGCACTTGTTTTTTTTGTATATTTATTTTTGTATATTTAATTAAAATGACTATTTAATTAAATATGCAAAAAAACATTGCACAAATTAGGGTACTCAAACGGCACCTCATAGGCTTACCTCAAGGTAGTAACTCTCGCACATTAGTTAATATTTTACTTCATTTCAAATTTTTGAAATAAATAGAATTGTAATTCTGGTAAAAATTGCTTCAAGCACTATATTTTCAACTTTAGTTTTTCATTTCTAAACTAAGCAACCAAATTCTTCCAAACCATCATGCGATAATTCTTTTGCCACAATTCACCAACTGGTGGCGGTTTTTCGCCAAAAGGTCATTTATTTTTCTTGGTTTGCGGTGTGTATCAACTAACCCTTTGTTTCAACTAACCTGCCCCTGCCCCAGTTTGTGCCTGCCCAGATATAAAACACTTAGATTACAGAGTAATATTAAATTCCAAGGAGTTAAAATTTGGAACTCAGTACCTTCAGATATAAAAAAATTACCCTTCAATCCGTTTATAAAAAAAATATAGGAAGCATTTGCAGTCAAATTGTACTTGATGCTTTCAATTTTATTTTATTCGGAATTTTGATATGACTATATCTTCTGTGATTATTGTCGGACCAGTCGCTATACCGCATAGGGATGCGTCCGCCGACCATGCTGGAGACT
Organism: Trididemnum nubilum; assembly: GCA_963965965.1. NCBI lineage: Eukaryota > Metazoa > Chordata > Ascidiacea > Aplousobranchia > Didemnidae > Trididemnum > Trididemnum nubilum. The sequence continues at coordinate 30,607,765 of OZ014481.1, read as the reverse complement.
GGCTTACAGGGTTGCCTCTTCGCTCGGGTTCGCTTCATTTTACATAGCGAATTTTTTTTAGTTGCATGTTTTCATTGATGGTGGAACGAGACTGACCGGGAGGGCGGAGGCATGTTCGCTGGGGTGGTCTTCGTGGTTGGCGCTTCTCGTTGCCCATTTCATTGCTACACTTCAATTAATAAATTACACATTCCCACTGCACAATTGCTACGTTCATGGGTGGCTGCTCGACTCGATAACTGAGAGGTCTCTTCGCAGCTTCTTGTCTCAATTGAACTTCCTGCTTTTGTGTGCTTTGTGTTGTTATGTGCTAGACTACATTAACATGATTATGACTATGTCGGAATGACGGTATCGGTATGATATGTGATAAATGATTACAGTATGTGCGAAATGATAACGGTATGGTGTGGAATGACTTCCAACAGGATTGTGGGTCCCTTTATCCTTCATGATGCCATGCTCGCCGAAAGGTACCTCACTATGCTGAGAGGTGAAGTTTGGCCGATTATCATTTATGAGTGCTCGAGACAGTACAGTACGTATCGCAAGATTTGATTTTCATACAAGATAGAGCTCCTCCACACTTTGCTGTTGTTGTTCGTTAATGGCTGAATGCCCAATTTTCTGCAAAACGAATGGATCGTCGTGGTTCGCATGTCCAGCCAAAAGTCCTGACTTAACATTTAACACCCTACTACTTTGTTCTTTGGGGTTGTTGGAAAGAACATGTCTGTCAAACAAACCACGAAATTTGGAAGAACTTAAAGGAGAATACGTGAACTTTTGATTTCCATCTCGCAAGAGCTTCTTGTAAAATCAGTTGATGCGGTTCATGCTCAACTTTGAGAAGCTTGTGGCGAATGATGGTGCCCATTTTTCATTTTAAGTAAAAGTCAATGCAGTAAACTTTCTTCTCAAACAAAAGTCCATGCGATATATTTTCTTCTCAATTGGAGAAATTACGCTTCAAAAATAAATTTCAGTTATTTCAGAATACGAGAAGGAGTTACTTTCGGATCACCCTATATACAGGGTTGGAAATATCGATTAGTAATCGATAATCGATACTACATTCTTTGCTTTTCTGGCATCAGTTATCGCAGATGGTTTGTTTTCAATTTTTTCTATCGATTATCGTCTCTTCTATGCTTTTTGCTTACATTTTATCTATTGGTAGAATCTTTATACTTTACTTTTTCTCATGTTGAGTCCGCCTAAGCTTACATTGCTTTTGTTTCTCTTATGCTATATTGCTCTTTATAATTATCCTAAAAGTGTATTTTTTATATCTTTTATAGAACGGTAATAATAGTTTTTCCACTCACACGTTTCATTTAATGGTCAATACGGCAAAAATTTTAGTGAATCCTTATGAAAAACAGAATAAAAATTTTTGTTCGCAGGCATCGATTACTAATCTTTGCTTTTTGTTTCTGACATCTTTGCTTTTTGTTTCTTTACTTTAGTCTTTGCTTTTTGTAGGAACTATCGATTCGTCTTTGCTTTTAAACAGCATCGACTTCCAACTCTGCCTATTATGGCAACCGTTGTGTTACTATTTCTTTTGCGTGAAAGTTCTAATACAGTGGAATTCGGTTAATAAATCCACCTCGGGACAGCCGGTTTTGGATTTAATACGAGGCGGCTTTAATAAACGGCGTTTTCTAAAATGCACTAGACGATTCCGTTCCAAGCAAATTGGATGTAATAAGCGGCTGGATTTATTAACCGTGGATTTATTAACCGAATTCCACTGTACTAATGAAACCGTGCAAAAACTAAAACGCTCAACAAATCGTCAAGATGGTCGGCGGAAGAAGTTACAAAATCAGTGTTCTGAAAATCAAAACGGAACATAATTCGGCGAATATCTTGGGTTCGTTTTCTACCTCAGTTAGCTCAATAGAACCTTGAGCGGAAAAAAATCTCAATAATGTTAAGATTTTATCAGCTTATTTTCAGCCTATTGTGGATAAGTTTACTCACCAAGTTATTGCTAAAAAGTTATTTGGATGTTATTATTGGATAAATAGTTATAGGAAACCGGCCAGTTGGTCGATTGGTCACGCGTTTGTCCCTGGAGCGGGAGGTCTGAGGTTCAAATCTCAGGCTGGTCAAATCGGAGTCAGGGTAGCCAACGACTCGCCACCGCTGCGACATTTCTTCGAAAGGAGCTGTGTTGCCTACAGGCGCAATGACGCGGAGATGGGTCCCGCAAACTCGTTACACGCTTCGGCGTAATACAGCGAACATAATGAAAGATTTGATTAGTTATTGGGAAACAGCAACGCTTTTTTTGCTGTCTGCATTTTGGAAAAGATAAATATTTCAATAAACATGTTATTGCACCATTACAGTAGTGTGGAGTGTATACATGCGTTATTATTTTAGGTATGAAAAATTTCCGACTGCTAATTATTAAGAAACGATAGCGATTTATATTTTTGAACTAATGATAAAACGAACAACTTTTTCTCTATGTCAAATTTTTAAGTGATGGAAAACGCCCATGAAGTTTTAGCAGTAATATTAAGTTTTTCTAAAAGCAAGCAAATTTCATTGCTATCTTTGTCAACTAGCAAAGCGGTTTTCTATCCAATACGATTTTTTTTGCACTCTAATGAACGACAAACATGGCAACCTTTTTAATTAATTTTTTGGAAAACTATTTTAGTGAAAGCTTTCGTTATTTCTCCATCAAACTTTTACTAAATTAATTTGTCTTTTCGAACACTTACAAGTGAGCACGTCAAAATCTTCCTAAGTTGATAAGAAATATGTGACGTTTTTTTGCTTGAGTTATGTTCCTCAATCGCTCCAAGCAACTTCGTGAGCGAGAATGACGTTACCAAGCTCGCAAAACTTTAACATAGATGGGCAGAAACAAACCTTTTGCTTTAGAGAATGTATCGTTCAGTAGCGCTTATAGTAAAAAAACATTCGTATTGATACAAACAAAGAAAATCCAGTATACGCATCTTGTCGAATTGCGTAACCTCTTTGATTCTTCGTGAAAACACATCTCAGTTACTTTTTGGTTGTTACCCAAAATTCTTGACCGTACGCTGTAAGAATGGGAACAAAAAGTCGAAAACTGAAATCTTTACTTGTTTTAGGATTCTCGTTTTATGACAACCAGGGGATCGCCAACTCAAGTTCAAGTTATTTATTTGTTGCAAATCATCAATAAACACAAATATACAGCTGAAAATAATACTCAATATGCAATGGCTGCGACAGGGTGGCAGCGAACGAACCACTAGGTCTTCGACTTTCGTGTCAGCAGCCACCCTATCCGTAACGTTAATGACATATAAGTGATATAAGACTCTGAAATTTCGTAGCTATAATGACAAACATAAATACTGTACAAAAAAAACATAAAATTACTAAAATACAAGCAACAGCAATAACCACAACAACAGAACTGGAGCAGCAGCAAATGGCACAAGCACACCAAAGCAAAGGCAGTAACAGTTTCTTGATAAAAAACTATACGTTTAGACAAGAGACAAAAATTTCACGCAGCATAGGACAATAAAAATATTTTATACTCTTTTTTTGAACTTAGGAAAAGAATAGTTTCTCATTTACTCTGGAAAAGAGTTCCACAATTTAGCTCCAATATATCTGATTGATCTTTGAGATTTGAATAAAGAAATTATTAATAGGTTGTTAGATGAGAATCTTGTAGTGCGAGAGTGTTCACGTTTAGATAAAGGGAAGTAATTATCAAATTGAAGAAGAAGATGCAAGCTACTATGGAAGTAAACAAATTTAGCAGTTGAAAACTGGAACAATAAAAGTAGAGGCAAAATTTTGATACTAGATAAAGAGAAGCAGCATTTTCATTTCAATCATTTTCAGTAACTATTCTAATGGCACAGAGCTGGACAGCGCTGTTTCGAGCTTTTAGCTCTCATCGGCAGCCCTCAGCTTCTCTAACAAAGTTATTCCCCAGCTGGACAAGACTCTTGGCCGAACTGAACTGGACAGTGGAAGTCGTTATGATTTCCCAGGAGTCGACCACGAAGGACGTTAAACTTTTCGGTTATTCTAATGGCTTTATTTTGCAGTCTGTGTAATTTAGAAATATAAGGTGGGAATGTATTATCCTACACATTGAGCCTATAAATAAAATATGAATGCACTAAAGAAGGGTAAAGTTGCATTAGGACATCTTTTGGTAATAAATGTTTCAGTTTATATAAAATTCCAACTGAACGTGCAACTTTGATTTCGACCATTTTAATATGACCCAAAAAACTTGTTTGTAGTCCATGTATATTGTATATTTTAAGATATTTAGCTTTGTTGACAGATTTAATGAAACCAGCCGGGCAGATTAAGTTCATTTCAGTAAGAGGAGAGTTAAATTTGGAGTTAATTACAAGTAGATTTGATTTCTTGGCATTTAATGTCAGTTTATTGGCTATCATACCAGGCCCGGTGCCAAAGTAGCAAGACTGGAGGGGCATAAAACATTTTTTGGGGGGCACAAAAAATTGGTTCCTCAAATGCGGGGGTGAAGACCAAACAAAAATGATCTTCGTCCCAAATCACACGCAGTGACTCCAGGCCGGTTGTCTCCTTTTGGGGCACAATTCTCGGCTGAGGGGGGTACGTTCTCGGCCTGGGGTGGCGCAACGGGATTCTATGGTGCGGATCTCGGTTTTTGGCCAAATATTCAGGGGTGAAGACCAAAAAACAAGTCTTCGTCCCAAAAGCTTAGGCTTCGTCTTGGCGAACATTCGTGTTTTTCGTCCTCGAAAGAGACTTTAGTCAGGCTTGAGGGAACACCAGCAGTGATTTGGGGGGACATGTCCCCAAAATACCCTCTGGCGCCTGGCGCGTATTATCCAATTGTTAACTTTTATTTATTTCAATATTTAATTTGCTTTCTAATTGATCTTAAGAAGATAAATTAATTGACAAGTAAGCAGGTTTCATTTGCAAACAAGCGAGGTACACTATCAACACTGTTAGGAAGATCGTTAATAGTAAGAACAGCAACGGATCAAGGGTTGATCCCTGGGAAACTCCAATGTTAACATCACGTAAAGTTGAACAAAATTTATTAACGCTGGCAAATTGCTTTCTATATTCTAAAAAAGATTGGTAAAATGGTCGAACTATCCCTCTAATACCATAATGCTCAAGTTCATGCATTAAAATTTGGCAATCAACCGTCTCAAAAGTTTTAGCCAAATCGAGTAACACCAAGCCAGAGTACATTTTCTTTTCAAAATTATCTCAACAGGTATTCACTATATCAAGTACAGCATGCTCTGTTGAAAAATTGGACCTAAAGCCATATTGAGTTGGACTTAGCACCGAGTGGTCATTATTAGGGTGCATGAACACGCCTCCGACCAAAAAAATATATCATGGCTATATGGCAAAAATGTTCATTTTTCTACAAACACACATTGTGCAAAATTCTAAAAAAATCACATAAACCGGGGCAAAATCAGTGATGAAATTTTGGCCATTTCTGCATAAAGCAATGATGCAAACGGTACCGGTAGTTTCCTGCTTTTCCAATACGACTGGCAATGTAATAATTACAATACTTGAAAAATACAATAATTCTTGTAAACATCATCAAATTAAAAAACTTAGTCGGTATAAAAAATACATCACCATGATGCACTGTTTTGGAATTTGGTTTCGCAGTACTACATTTCCAGCGTGACAAGTAATTATATAACAAATAATGCAAATTTTAACCGCCAATCTCAAATGTAGGATTTTATCAAAAACTTTCAGACTTTTTATCGAATTCATTTTAAAAATAAGTTTTTGAAGTCATCACAGATGCTGGTTTAATTGTTTATTTTGCTTTTTTAAGACTTTTTTTCCAAAAAAATCTATATTTCCTCATTGTAGCGGCGAACCCCCAAATTGCAGTTTTATTTCTGCACTTTTAAGATTTGATTCACCAAAGCAATAAACAATTATAATCATCAATTTTGGCGTTGTTTTCTGTTGTCATATGAAGGACGTCATGGTAAAAGTTGGAGATGTATGTCCATGAATTGCAACAAAAGCACAAATACGGCTGAAAGTTTTTGCACTGTTTTAACTGCCATAAAATTCAGTTTTGATGAGCAAAATTTAAATTTAAGAGTATGCGTGCTTTCTGATCTGTAAGCTTTAGCGAGAAAGCTTTAGGGAAGAACCACCAGAACGGCGACTACTTAAATCAAGCAATACGAAAGAGTTGTACAACGTACTATACATCCACAGGATTCAAACCTAGCGGGTCAAGTGCTCTCTCTAAAAGGCTTCTGCGCTAGTCGTCCAGCAGAAGGAACACAAGCGATTAAACATTAAAGTATGACCCGCAAATGTCAAAAACATGTAGTTAAGTTATTATTATAACATAAGAGCAAATTTTCTTAATTTTAATGGCTCTGGACTTTGGCGTTGAGCTCATCCATTTCTCTAGCTCTGGAAAAGACACTGAAGATGAATATTTTACAGGAACGTGATTGTTGATGAGGACATCCTAATAATTAAACGTAGCAGACCTTAAAAGTGCAAGCTGACGATTTTGTGGAAACGGTTTAATAATAAAAAATCAGTTTTTATAAAATCAGTCAACAAATAATAATAAATAAATAAACGGTTTAATGATGAAAAATATAAAAAAGGTGTTTTATAAAATCAGTCAATAAATTTTTAAAAACAGCTAAATTTATTTAAAAAATTCATAAAAGCGATACAATAGTAAAATCGATTTCGATCTCAACGAACCATCGTCCGTTTCTGAAAAAAGAAGCAAGTTAGAAAATTATACAGTATACAAAAATGGACGAAAAAACTGTAACAACCTCGACGCTAAACTTTGCTGCACCAATTATATGACGCCAAAATGCAATAGATAGAAAGCAAAAACATACAACATCACTGCTGTTACTAGTTCAGATAAGTGCAGCAGCCAGTAGAACAAGTGATAGTGACAGCTACAGTATAAAGAAGAGGTAAGGTGTACAGCAGAAAACTATATGGTAGACAATATATGGTATTATTTATATTAATTTTTGCTTTCAGTTTATGGATCCGGCCACTGGCTCTCATAAATCTCCAAATTTCCACTGTCATAGGTTTTAAAGACGTACGTTTTTTCGCAAGAGTCTGGCTGTTATAGGTTAGTATGGTCTTGGTTGTATTTGAATAAGCTACCATATTTTTGTCAGGGTTGGAAATATCGATAATCGATACTACATTCTTTGCTTTTCTGTTATCGATTATCGCAGATGCTTTGCTTTCAAATTTTTCTATCGATTATCGCTTCTTCTATGCTTTTTGCTTACATTTTATTGATTGGTAGAATCTTTATACTTTACTTTTTCTCATGCTGAGTCTGCCTAACCTTACATCATTTCGTTTCTCTTATGCTGCATTGCTCTTTATAATTATCCTAAAAGTGTAGTTTTTTATATTTTTATGGTGCGGTAATGATAGTTTTTCCACTCGCAAGTTTCGTTTAATGGTCAATACAGCCAAAATTTTAGTGCATCCTAATGAAAAATAGAATAAAAAATATTTTGCTGGCATTTCGGCATCGATTACTAATCTTTGTTTCTGATATCTTTGCTTTTTGGTTCTTTAGTCTGCTTTTTGATTCTAATATCAACTATCGACTATTCTTTGCTTTTTGAGTGAATTATCAATATCGATTCGCCTGTGCTTTTAAACAGCATCGACTTCCTACCCTGATTTTTGTTGCCCAAAAGAAGACAGGTTTTGCCAGCCCATCCTGAAAAACAACAACAAGCTGACCGAACGCGCGGAAATTTGTGGGCTCCCGAAGTGAAGACCTTTTTTTTTGTTTTGGAGTTCACTTCACGTTCTGCAGATTAATTTGAGAAGGATTCTTATGGCTTTGCTTGGAGCAGTATAACCAAGGAATAAAAATCTAAATGGTAGAAAGAGGACATTTGGCTACTTTTAAGAGCTTCCGAGGAGGAATATTCATTAAAGAAAAAGAAAGAGGACAAATCCTGTTAAAAGAGGAAGTATATTAGCCTTATTTTTGAAGAATGTTAAAAAAAACTGAATCTTTTTCAACATCAAGAACCAGATAAAAACAATGATAAAAATGAAGCGGTAGCTCAACTATTTCTTTTTGTTTTGTTTTTTTATTGAGGTTGGTTTCTTAGTTTAATTGAAATCAATCAACTTAATAGTCTTGGAGTCATTTGGCAAAATGGAGACGGATAAGAGCGTTATCATTTTCTTTAGTATTAGATTTTCATTGATTTCGGTGGGTTGTTCATCTTTCAGAAAGTTGGGTAATAGTTTACTGTTAAGAAAGTATCATAATAATGGTCATTAGGCTGTTCGACATATTGTTAATATGCCTGTCCAACATATCTGTGACTGATGACATAGGGGCAAGTTGCCCATATAGTCGGCAGCTTGGCCAAAAGGGTAAAGGCGTTGTTTTTTTACGACGACTCTGATCGCATGATCTGAATTCAACCCGCACCCTGGTCACGTTGTTGCGTCCTTAGATAAGACGCTTCAAGGTGAGTTTAGACTCGACGCGAAGCAACGCGAAGTGACGCGAAGCAACCAAAACTTGACGTCATGGACAGCTCGCGAAAGGTTGCAACCGGTCGCAACCTTCGCGAGCAGTTGCGCAACAGCGCTTGCTTGCAGGTTGTAGTAAGATAACCTACTAAATCACTGATCGGATTTTTACGATCGCAGTTTGCTAGAAAATAATGTGAATAGTATAATATTTGTATGGTTTAGCGCCTATTTATCAGTCCAAAGAGTAGGTTGTTGGCAAAGTTAGATTCGCAATAGCCCTAGGCTAGCCAAGTTAATTTGGATGTACTGTAGACAGCTAAGGCTGTAAATCCTAGAGTGATTTTTCATAGCTATGCTGGATCTCAGAGCTTCATTATAATGAATACACCAAAGCAGTAGGCCTAGCCCCACGACATCTAGCTTTTAAAACAAAACTCTTTGTTCTGTGCAGCATAGCAGAAGCTATTGTATCAGTCCAGTGGTTCTTTTGGCTGAGCAGCTTTTGCTTTTATGTTAAAGTAAACTTAAACTAACATGGTGTTGTTGTTTTTTTCAGAATATAAAATAACGCACTAACAGGCTAGTTTTGAATGTGTTGATAGTGTTTTTACCCATTGTTTGTTAGCTTGTTGTTTTAAAAGTAGCCACATTTGAACAATTCCTTGAATACTGGAAAACTCACAAAGTTTTTTCACTGTCTAGCCTACTTGACCTAGCCAACTTGGTGAATAAAACTGTATTTAGAATTGGTTTCAAGCTACACTGCTACATACAAGAGCTAGATAGATACAAAAAATCGAAAAATTACTATAAACTTTTGGATTGGCCTAATTAGTAGTCACTTCTTTGAATAGCTACAAACATGGAATGTTTTCTTCTGAATGTCCTCTTAAAAGTCTTTACGTTTCTGAAGGTTTGTGACCGTGATCAAGTTGAACTGGAAGCAATGGTTTTGGACTACCCCAAGTTTTATAATCATGAATATTGTGGTCTGGTAGTGATTTTTCACTCCAGTCCTATGTGATGAAAATAGAAGTGTCAAGTGTGTTAAATATTCATTTACTGTGTCTTTGTGTAATATCTGAATTTAGTTGTTAGTGAATTTCAAAATATTTTTACTGCTTTTTAAAATTTTACCTGCTTTACATGGAGAATAAAGTGACAAAGTAAACTATTTTAGGTCTGAAGTTCAATCATTACAATTACAGTCAGTGTATTTAGATGAACTAAAAAGCCAATATATATCTAACCAGTAGAAAGTGAGTTCTATTTTTTTGCTGAGGTTACTATTAGTGGTAGAGAAGTACCCGCCAAGCAAGTTCATTAATATTGTTCCATTCTCATTAGTCACCACTACACAAAAAACTTGATACAGCATTTATAATAATAATAATTGGACTGGGGAAGGAAGCGTCGGTTACTTGAAAATGTGAGAACTAACAACACTTTCATTCAGATGCTTGAATAACAATTTTCACACAAAAAATCTAAATGTTTTTTTTTTTTATCAGGGGCATAATCAAAAACTTGCTAAGAGGGGGCTTGACCTAACAGCTATAAGTTTGTCTCTATCTTGCAAACGGTGGTTTGGAGCGAAACCCTTTGAGGTAAACGCGACCGTCGCAACGTAGCCTACTGGTACCGCAAGAAAATGCAAACTAATAAAATGCTCTCAAAAGCATTTAACTTCGCACTAAACATCGATACGCGCTCCGCTAGCGAGTAAAATACCAAACTTAGTTTTAGAAGCTGACTTTTCCTCAAAGCAACTGCTAGTATTACTGTGCTAAATTCTTGTCCTTCGATGATAGTGTCAAATCATGCAAAAACTGCTATGTTTTTTTGCTTTCTCCAGCAAATCAACACAGCAATCCATTGCACAATAAGCAATAAATCCACTACATAACTGATGACAAATCCAGCTTTCAGTTGCACTCATATCATTAACATTGGGAGTCTTCATAAACAGCACTAAATAACAAATACAAACAACTGTTTAAGCTTACTACAGGTATCATAACATGCTTGCCTGAAAAAGAAAATCACGTCAAAAAAACAACATAGTTTATGCTTTAAATGTACCTGTAGACTAGCCTATTGGTCTACACTCTACAAGATACCGGTAGATCTACCAGTACCATAATGAGACATGGATGGTGAAAGCGTTTAAGGATTTGTTAACTGAGTAAACACCTAAACAGAACTTTTGACATCTGCTTCCAGCTTTTAGCGTTTCTACATTAAAACCCAGAACTGTCATGGTCAAAACAGATTATGGCAAGTTTTCAGTGGAAGGATCTAAACAAATCATTGATAGCTAGTAAATAGGCTAAGTACTACTACGTTTTTGAAGAAAAGACTAGTCTTTTTATTTCCAAATTCGATCTACTGTACTTCGTTTTTCACTTACACTTTACAAACTTTCTTCTCAAGGCTGTTTTGTTACTGGTACCTGAGCTATTAGTCTAGACTCTTCTTCACGGTTATTGCGTGATAACATAATATAAACTCAATCTTCGTTTTACCGGTAATTCCAGCGCGCTATGACGAAACAGAACCTGAGAGTACTATAATAGCGCTTCAATAATAAAGTACACAACGCTTTCTGCTAATTGCATACATTTTAAAGGTAAGTTATTAAAATTAGCCTATGAAGCGACCAGTCGCGAAGATTAGCAACCACTTGCGAAGGTTGGCAACCTTCGCGAGTGACGTAATCAACCACTCGCGTAGGTTGGTGAAGGTCGCCAACCTTCGCTTCGCGTTGCTTCGCGTCCAGTCTAAACGCACCTTTACAATGATTATCTCTGCTTGGTGGCTTTGACCAAGCAGCAAATTCAGTTGACAAGAATTTAAAAAAATCAACTGGAACATTGAATCACTCCAAATTCCGAAGCAGATGCGGATTGCTCAAAATACGTTGTAGTCATTTGCAATGAAAACTATGCAAATTGTCCTATAGGTAGTGTCTGGCATTGTCTGGTGACAAGAGGACAAATATTATGCACTTTGTGCATCAACAACAACAAATTGCTTTTCTCCTTCGTTCAGTTTCATTAAATTAGTAAAGAAGGAGGCTCATACTAGTGTATGAAGCGCCGTTTGTGTACCCTAATTTGGGCAATGTTTTTTTGCATATTTAATTAAATAGTCATTTTAATTAAATGTACAAAAATATATAGTCACAGTCAAAATAAATAGTCAAAAAAACTGCGCACAAAAAAAGCGTTGCAAAAATGCGTCGTAGACTTTTTGTATATTTGGTAGTGGAGCGTGACAAAGCGCTCTCGGCTGCTCTTTGATGCGCACTCGGCTGGTCTTTAATGCGCTCCAAGAGCAGCCGAGAGCGCTTCGTTACGCTCCACTACCAAATCTACGAAAAAAGTCAGCAGCGCATTTTTGCAACGCTTTATTTTGTGCGCAGTTTTTTTGACTATTTATTTTTGCAACGGTTTATTTTGCGCAACTTTTTTGACTATTTATTTCGACTTTGACTATATATTTTTGTACATTTAATTAAAATGACTATTTAATTAAATATGCAAAAAAACATTGCACAAATTAGGGTACACAAACGGCGCCCCATACTAGTGTTTTTTGCTATTCGTTATTTCTTTGCTTTTTAAAGTTGCCGGAGTTTGGAAGCGTTCAGACATGTTTTTGTAAGACAGTTGAAAGAATTCTTTCCATTTTGTTATTGTTGAAACCAGAAAGCAAGTCCTTTTTAAAGAGACGATCAAAACTGGAATGGAAAACTTTCTGAGTTTCGTTGAGGACATAGGCGTAGCCAGGGGGGGACCCAGGGGGCCCGCCCCCCCCACCAATTGAAATGCTACCAATGATAAAAATGTCACAAAAAAGACTATTGTTTCTTCCGTTTCAATTTCTTTTAGCATCGTCGCTTACAACAGTAACCAACAATAATATTGATCCAGGGGTCCCGGGCCCCTTCAATTCAAATTTTGCCAACCAATTTAAATGGGCCCCCTACAATAATATTTGAATGGCCCCCAATTTAAATGGGCCCTCAACGATAATATTGATCCAGGAGGCCCGGGCCCCTTCAATTTAAATTTTGCCAACCAATTTAAATGGGCCCCCTACAATAATATTTGAATGGGCCCCCAATTTAAATGAGCCCCCAATTGATCCAGGGGGCCCCATGCACGTTTAATATAATGTTTGCCAACCAACTTAAACGTATAGCCCGAGTGAAATTAAGGGTTTTTATCCTGAAAGTCGCTAACTGAGGCCCTCATCTAACCTTTTTATGAACGTAAATCAATAATAACCTGACGCGGATTTAACATTTGGCACAGTGTCAGGCGCCCCGAGCTCAGATAAGACTTTTTTTTGGTCTTCACCTGCATTTGGTAGGAAAATATTGCGAAAATCCCAAAGTGCCAGGGGCACAACTCATTGAAAATCCGGCCCGGCAATAACATGATTTGTAGGCGTAACTATGTATGGTACATTTTTCAATAATAATTCACCTCCATCTCGCCAGTTTTTGTGCAACAAAATACTTCTGAAAAGAATAAGCTACAGTAAGGGGAATGCTCATTGAACAAATTTTTGAATTAAGAGGGCCTGGGCCTCCTGGTCGTATATGCATTCCTATAACCGGTTGTTCTAATGACAAAACAATAATCTCTAACGAAAATATTCGACTGGATTGTTATTTACCGCTAAAATATTGCAGGAGGCAATGTACTTTACTTCCCCCTACCTGGACCAAAACACGTGCAAAATTTAACCCCAAAGTGCAAAATTTTAAACATGTTTTTGACTTAAATTGTAAGCAAACGAGGATTGAGCAACTTAATTTTTTCAATTGGCTTTCAAATGTTGAAAATCTAGTACTTTCAAATGGCTCTGAATACGTACGAAATGTGATGCAATGGCATTAAAATAGCTTTTTTTTCCAAAAAATTACAAAAAATCGCCCAACGGCTGGGGGCTTCGCCCCCAGACTCCCGTTTGTGATACCTTTGAATTATTACACTACTATACTCAACACGTTTCCCAATTTAGACATTTCCACATTTTAATTATTGGCTTGAGCCCTCTCCCTTGAGCAAATTCCTAGTTACTTGCCAACACCACGCCACGGCTTCTGATCGTTCATTCTACGATATCTTTGCCCCCACAAAAAATTCCTCTTTCGAAGTTTCTGATGACGTCATTTCATGTGATTTGTGGTTTGACCCCCCCAATCAAAAATCCTGGCCATGCCTATGGTTAAGGAAATGTATTATTATATCTTCACAGCAGGTAATGGATTAAATTGTATGAGGATGATAATGAAATTTGCATGAGAGGAAAGTCTGGGGTTTAAAATCTTCTGTTATAAAACCATGCTGAGCATTATGATCAATTATATGATTATCGTCAAAAGTTCCATATTTCCTTCGTTTTGTTCAGTATCAATTTTTTTGAGAGTAAGTTGCAAGTGATTTTGAACAAAAATATTTTTCAACACTGTTTTAAATTTCAAGGGTGACGTCTTCACCGCGTGACAGCCACACAATGTCGTCAATAATAAATTTAAACAAGTGGGCTTTATTGAAGGCAAAGGGGGTAAGAACAACCTCTGGAAATCAAAGACTCAATAAGAAAATGGTATCACTGCTCTCCGTCTCCGCTTTTCCAAACGACATCAAGACCACACTAACCACAGCCGCCAAACTGTTATAGAAATTACAAACCATAAGTATGTCTTTAAACCGTATAACACAAAAAATTTGGACAATTGTAGAAAGCAAGTGAATCCATAAATTGAAAGCCAAAATGAACAAAACCTTATTGTCTGCAACATAATTTTTGTCGTACAATCTACACCATACTACTTCTTTACAGTGTGTTGTCACAACTGGTTCTACTGTTGCACACCACTGCACTTTTGCTTTTGCTTTCTATCTATTACACTTTTACGTCATTTTGTGTAAAAAAGTTTATAGCAAAGGTTGTTGTAGTTTTCTAATTTGTTTTTGGAAGTAATTTTTTTAATAGCCTATTTTTTTTGTGAAACTGAAGATGGTCCTTTGTAACCGAAATCAATTTTTTCATTTTATCTTTCTAAGAAATTTAATATAAATTTAGTTTTGTTCTATGAATTCATGTACTAATGATTTTGTTAAAACCCTCAAGGAATTATCATTTTTCATACAGTAAGTCGGAAAAGTCAAAAATAGTTTGAAAAAACATAATATTGTAATGCACAGGGCCCAAAGTTGGTAAAAGCGGTGTCAAAAATTTCTCAATCAGGCAGCGCAAAAACATTTCCATAGCAGCCACAGCGGACTTTTGGTTAATCTAGAGTTAACTTTTTTAATAAATAGTCTACGTGAAAACTGTTAAGCCTGTAACTTACATTTTTTGGGTCATCAAGTATAGCTGCCACGTCTGAAAACCTACCTGAACCATTACCTTGATATTTTCTTGATTGAAAACAAAATAACAAACTCAACAGAAACAAAAAATGCTACAAATAGCACCAAAACTACCGATAATTTGGTTGTGAGGGATGTTCTTGTCTGTTTTTCAAAATTTAGAGGATGCAGTGTTACCTCTTCAGCTAGTGTTTTTACTTCTGCGTCGCTGGATTTGTCATAAATTTGTTTGTCTTGAGCAAGTGCAATTAAACGTTGCTTAACTGCGAAAATCTTGAGTCGATCTTTAGGATTAGTTTGCCAGCACTGCTTAACTAGAAGCAAAAGTTCGCGAAAGATTGCCGACTCGTTGCTGTTTTCTGCTAAGGAATTTTCAACTTCGACCGTAAGGCATGCATCTGGTTTTAGCCCCTGCATCATAATAAAATGAATTATAACGTCGGTAGATGCATTAGCGCCAAAATATACATGTTTTCTGGTAAGAATTTCATAACCAATCATTCCATAGCTGTAGACATCCATGCTCGAACGGCTTCCTTTAGTAATGTTTTTCAAATATTCAGGAGCAGTATAAAAAAGCGAACGTTGAGTGCTGCTTTCGGGAGTGACACTCAAAGACGACGAATCGGCAAGATTGTCAATTAAAGTTGAGCCAAAATCTGTCAACTTTACTTCCAGTTTGTGTCCCAACAATACACTTTGAGGTTTCAAATCTCCATGAATATAACGTCGTTTTGGATTGTGATTGTGCAGGTAATCCAACGCATCTGAAAGTTCTGTGAAGAACCGCGCACGAAGTTTCCAGGGTAGAGGAATTTCCTTTCGAAAGTGAAGAAGATTTTCTAAATCACCGCATGGTGCGTATTCCAAAATCAATGCAAAACTGCGGTTGTCTCGTAACAATGTGCCCAGAATACGAACAATGTTAATATGCTTGAATTGTGCGTGAATGTTAGTCTCCCTTTCAAAATCAGAGTACAGTTTTTCGAATTTTAATTGCTCGCCATAAGCGAAAAAAAATTTCGCTACCACATGTATTTTGAGTTCTTTGTCATAATATATCCTAAATTTTCCAAAACTTCCGCTTGTTGCGTGTATACTCGTAGCTTCTTCCAAGTTTCTTAAGTCGTATTTTTTAAGATTCATATTTTTTTTCGTCCAGTTTCAATCCACGATATTTTATTTGTGCATTATAATACAAAATCTAAAGAGTTAAAACAACTCGGTTAAATCGACGGTATTTCTAATTACATAAAACATAATTATTGTATAATAAAATAAACCTTGTAAAGTAAACTGTAGTTTCTAAATAATAAAATTGCAAAGAATCATTAAAACTAATCAGGCAAACAAACACGATAACTTGTACTACTCAGATGCGCAACCAGAATTTTGCTAAGGTAGGGGTGGGCTTGAGCCAAACTTAAACAAACAGTTTTGTTCGAAAAATGCCTCATTTTGGCGACGTGCTGAGCAAACTGCTGCAAATCAAGTGTATCACAGTTCTGGGTTTAGAGGCAGAGACCACAGCTGTTGAAAGCCACGCCCCCCCGCTGCTTGGCATTTTTGTCATTGATCGGGAAAAAAATAGCTTTTTTAACGCCATTTGGATCACATTTCGCATGTTTTTAGAGCCATTTGAAAACACCAAGTTCCTAAGATTTGGAAGCTCAAATTAAGTTGCCCAGCAGCCCCATCAGCCCCTTTTACTAACAGGTCATTTTCAAACCACGTTCAAACACGTATTTTTTGGTTAAATTTTTTAAGTGACTTGGCTCAGGGGAGGTTGAAGCCCCTTTAGCCCCATCTCCCGCCTGGTTGTGCCACTGATATTAGTGTAAACAAAGACAGTACTGATCGTATGCACTATTTTTCACGATGTGCAAATATATTTGGTGTTTATTTGTTCCTCTCTTCGACCACTTGATTCATATTAAATCCGTATCATTATAAATTTATATCGTGCTACCCGCCAACTCGCCAGCCAGCAGGCGATGACCGTAACACAACGCCGGCGAGGCTTATTGTGCTTTAAACTACACTTATAACGCCGAAACTCTTAGTACCTTAAACGCTTCGTCTAGTCTCCATATAGTCTTTTTTACAAAGGTTACGTTGGAATTATTACTGTTAAACTCGATTAGAATTTGCTTGTTGAAGAAATAGTGTTCGAAATTGATTTTACTGAAAAAATAACAACTACTTAAGGTAATAAAGAGGTGTCCCAAACCTTTTGCCACTGTTCCCGTTATTCGCAAAAATACGCTTTATTCCGTTTGACTCTGTACCGTTGGCAACCTGCATTTCGCAATTTTGCGACATCACAAAAGGCAAACTGTAGATCAGTACTGGCAACCAAGGTCTAGAGGTTCCAGTAGCAGTAGCCAAATTTTTAGATTTGGTTATAGGCTATTCACTGCTACCAGTTGGTAATCGCATTTCTTAGTCTGCAAGTAATTTTGCAAAATTATGCCTCGCAACCAGGCGGGAGCTCCTACAACATTTAATCTAAAAAAGCAAGCTTTTAAATGCGGTTTGGAATCAAACAGTAGGTAAAGAAAGGGTTGAAGGGGTTGGCAATTTATTTTTTTTCTAAGCAGCTTCCGAACCTTAGCACTTTAAATCTTTCAAATAGCTCTAAAAACGAACAAAATGTGATCAAAATGGTGTTGAAATGGCTATTTTTCCAAAAATAAAAAATAAAATAAAAATCGCCCAACATCTGAGGATAGGGCCCCCGGACTCCCGTTTGTTATGCCTATACATTTCACTTAAATGAAGCAGTTTTCGAGCAAAAGATCTTAAACTTTAGGTTTAAGCCCCCTTAGAAAAGTCCTGGTTGTGTTCCAGTAACTCTGTGAATTATCTGAACTTTGCAAAATAAACAAGCAAAACCAAACCCGCGACTCGAGCGTTAGTCGTTATAACGATGCTTGATATGCAGGAATGTAACAACTTGCACGATATGCAGGAATTTTCTACAGAGTTCGCAATCTTGTACCAAAGGAAACTCTGCGCATGCTCTATCATAGTCTCATACTTTCCAGAATACAATACGGAA
Source organism: Trididemnum nubilum (assembly GCA_963965965.1). Lineage (NCBI taxonomy): Eukaryota > Metazoa > Chordata > Ascidiacea > Aplousobranchia > Didemnidae > Trididemnum > Trididemnum nubilum. The sequence goes on along the minus strand of OZ014481.1, from coordinate 30,589,765 downwards.
TTTTAATTTGGGGAAATGCAGCAAAAATTCACTTACGAGAGTTATCTGTTCGAATGAATAACATAATACGCACAATCAGGGGTGCCAAAACCCGGGGGGATGGGGGGATATATCCCCCCAATAATTTGACTGTATTCCCCCAATAGTTTGACTCTGGTGTGCATCTGAGCGTAGGTGTCCACTTGAATTTGGGGAAAAAAGTGCTCCATTTATGGAGAAGACTTTTTTTTTTGGTCTTTACCTGAATTTGGGGAAAAAAAGTGTTCCAATTCTGTGGTCTTCACTTAATTTGCTCGCCTGAACAAACTCGTAGCCGAGGTTCATCTCCCCCAATGTTGAAAATAGGGCAAACGTTGCGTAAAATTGCAAATGATTCCCCCAATGCCCAACAAAGATCGGCACCCCTGCGCACAATAACTTTTAGTAGTAAATACTGCAAAATGGCGATACTATACCAAAAGCTTAATATATTCAAACTAGCAGATATATACGGTCTCGAATTAGCTAAGTATATGCATTAGCTCCACAACAACAAACTTCCGTTTACTTTATATGAAGATTACGTTAAACTAAATGAAATACATAGCCACAATACTCGACAAACTCAATAAGCAGTGTATCTTAAGCCACAACTAAAAAAATCTACTGGAAAAGAGCTATTAGTTTATAGAGGTACAAAATTATGGGAAAACGTAGATGGTTTAATCAAAAGTTTAAATTGGTATTCATTCAAAAAACGTTTTAAAAGAAGATTAATTAATAATTACGTTGAAACTTAAATTGTTTCTCAGTCATATGTCAATAACTCTTTTTTTGTTTGTCAATTAACAATATATGTCACCAGTGCATTATTTCTGTCGCTGTTCTTATCCAAACAAAATAATTTTGTCTGATATAGTGCTGTGCTGCCCACATTAATAGTTAATAGTGCTGTGCTGCCGACACTGATCGTTATAGTGCTTGAATTCGATTGTTTATGTTCCTTTTCATTTGCTACACACAATACCGTTTGTATTTTAGTACATCATACATTGCATTATCCTTCATCGTGTGCCTATACTTAAGTAATGGCAGTCACTCGTTTTCTATCCGCTTCTTCCTTTCTGTCGTAAAATTGTTTGTTTTTTCTTTTTTTTTTTGTTATTTCTATTATTAATATTATTATTTTTTGCTCTCTGTATTGCTCTGCTTTCTGGCTCTTTTCTCTTTGCAATGTTTGAACGAATTTAGTCAGGGAGCACCTTGATTAAAAAACTTCCTGGTTCGTTCGGTGCTTCTTGGCCTGATTGTTAGGCTTATTGTGCGATATCTTTATTGTATTATCGATCAGGCGAAACAATAAACGAATATTGAAGTATTGAATATTGAGTAAACTAGAATGTGACATCGCCGAGCGATATTTGGAAACTGGGAGAGATATTAGGGTAAGATTAGATTGAATAATATTAAATGTTCCAGTCACACCACGTAACCAACCCAATTTTGGTAAAACCCTCTTTTTTTCGTTCGAATTGGGTTTTGAGGGATTATATAGAGTTAAGGGGATTAAATAAACTTTATTTCATTTCTCAACCCAAAGTTGGAAGAAAAAATGGATTTCTGCGAAATTGAATTGGTCACGTAATATGACTGGAATGGTTAATGATATTCATTCTAACTTTTGTTGCAAAGCTATTTTGATTATTTCATTTTGACAAGAGACGTTTCGACTAATTACTTAAGTCGTTATCAATCTTATTCAAATACAAAAATTAATCTTAAGTCATTAACACATTATCAATCTTTTTCATTATCAAAATAGATTCTATTCGAATAAGATTCATAACGGTTTAAGCCATAGTCAAAACGTCTCTTGTCAAGTAAAATGTTTACGACAGCTTTGGCTCCTTGATTCTTAATGAAACAGTTGCGCAAGACCTATTTTTCTACTCCAATAGTTTGATTAAGTTGTTTTAGGTCAAAACAAAGACCATCAAGACATTAAAACTTTAAGCCTAAAACTTTAAGGCTTAATCTAAAACTTCGACCAAAACGACCTGCTTGACTTACAACTTTGATGCAAAGCTACTAAAAACAAGAAACATGTAAACAAAAACAAACCAACCAAATGTGTAGTCTGTTAGTAGTGGATAAAACGCTGCGACTAAAACGGTAGATTGCGATTCAATTCCCACCTCTCAATAGAGTCGAACAAAAAACTTTAAAAAATTGGTATTCTTCACACTTCACAGTTTCCATACTTGAGGTTCAGCATTGAAAAGTATAGAGTAAAGCCTTCGTCAAGTGTGATTGACAAGTGGGCAGGAGGTACTGTAGCTTGACTCGAAGAGCCAAGATATTTTTGCTATTTCCTGGTCAAGGCAACTTGAGAAATAAAAAAAAAGCAGCTATTACATTAATGTAGAAATTTTTAATGACATGGTGAGCGATATGTAAAATTTAGCAATAGTATACAAAGTAGCCTATCTTGAATTTAGAACAGAAGTCGGCAACTTATGCCCGCGGGCCGGATTCGGCCCGCCAAAGAATTTCATCCGGCTCACGATCTCTTAGATACCTCCGCCTCGTTCAGTTTTGATAAAAACCCTTTACGTGACTCCGGGATCGTTAGCCACGCTTTCGAATCTGGCTCTGACACCACCTGAAAATTTGGTGAAGACCTTTTTTGGCCATCACCAATAATTTGGCCGAAACTAACCGCAAATTCGGAATTGATCTAATTTCAAAAATTGTGACAGTCCGCTGTGATTTTGCTGGGTATGGTTATGGCCTGTGTGAGTAAAAAGTTTGCCGATCTTTGGTTTTGAAGTTATAAATAAATTCGTTTACAATTACATTGACCAATGAAACCTTTAAGTTAACTTTCTATAGCAAATCAGTTATTAATAGGCAGCACAGTGGGAAAGATCTCTTAACTTTGAAATAAAAGATCTAGGTCCTAGAATATGTCAAAAGTAGGTTGAGAAAGCTGAACTTTAACAGCTGAAAGACCGGTGTAATTATTTCTAAATCTGAGTTGTTGTGTTGCCATATAATGCTTTAACTTTGAAAAAGCTGAACGAAACAAAAGTACTGATTAAGCAACACTATATAAGTAACTCGAAGTTGGAACCGGTACTAAATGATAAAAATACCACCGCTACGGGTATCGATACCGAAAAGTATTTCGCTACAAAAGTAATCAGTATCGCCAACCTCTGAAAATAATGGCACACCAGCCTCGAGCACCGGTCCCACCATATCATAACTGCTGTAATATAATTCAAAAAGATGACAGAGGTGTAATATAATTATTTTAAACTAACACGCGGCTATTCCGAAGAACGTTAAATTGAAATGCTGCAATATAGGTAAATATTATTCTTTATCTAAAATAGCTAACGTGACCCAAAAGTTAGAAAGCAGCAGCGTAAAACGAATGATCAAATGTTACCACAAACGCATTCTTACAGCTAAAATGGGCACCCAATGTCTTTTTCGCTTCATAACGGTGTTGCAACTTGATTGTCTCTTTCTCTTTAGAGGTTTTCTGTTGTCTTTCTTTTTGTTTTGTTTTTGCTGTTTGTTCCTATTTTTGTTTGAAAAAAAATGCGTGATTCTTCTTGCTTCTTGATCAGTTGTTCGATCATAAATCTTTTGTGAGTGAGCAAGATCAACCAGACGTTGATTAACATTACATATACAGGGCCTCGCATTTGGATCTGTTTTCCAGCACTGCTTTATAGTTTTTTTTAGTTCGAGAAAGATTTCTTTATTCCTTTTTCGTTTCAAATTCATTTCAACTTCATCAATAAGTTCCTCTTGGGGTTTTTCCCCTCTTGTTTTTTTCGCCATTTCTACGAGGTCATATCTAACACCCTGATAGACAGTTTTTCTAGTAATGATTTCGTATCCAATCATCGCAAAGCTGTAGACATCCATGCTTTTGCGCTTACTGTCTTTAGTTGGATTGTTTAGGAATTCAGGGGCTGCATAATGGGGCGTACATTGAGTGTTGCCACCTTCATTACGTGTACCAGGAGCAGCTACTGAGCCAAAATCTGCTAGCTTAATTACCAACATATTTCCCAGCAACACATTTTGTGGTTTTAAATCACCATGTACAGAATCTTGGTTGTGAACATAATTTAATGCACTGGCAAGCTCGGTGAAGAATCTTGCTCGAAGTTTCCAGGATATTAAAATATCTTTTCGAAAATGCAAAAAAGTTTCCAAGTTTCCAAATGAAGCATATTCAAAGATTATCACATACGTTTCATCCCAGTTTAATTCTCCCAAAACTTCAATGATATTTGGATGATTGAATTGAGCTAGAATGTTAGCTTCTCTCTTTGCATTGGAAAAATGTTGTTTGTTGCTGATAAACTTTCCCACCACTTTCCTATCTAGTTCTATGTCATGGATCAGCTTCACATCTCCGTAACTGCCATTTGCCAAAAACTCCAAAATTTTTAAATGCCGGTGTTGAAACGTTTTAAGCACAATACCATTCATTGCAATGCCATACAAAACTGCATTGTTGTAACCTCTAGCTGTGTAAACATTGCGCTGAGTCCTTAATTTTGCCTACGCTGATGACTTGATGAGACGTAATTGAAACATGTGTCTGCAAATGTGTAAAACTTCTTAATAATAAATCAAATCTTTCATTATTATATTTGCTGTATACTGCCGAAGCGTGTAACGACTTTGTTGGGTCCATCTCTGCGTCATTGCGCCCGGGCAACACAGCTCCTTTTGAAGAAATGCTGCAGAGATGCCGAGTTGTTGCCAAAACTATGTTCGATTTGAGCAGTCCCCATTAGCAAAACTGTGTTCAATTTGACGGGCCCAAAATTTGATCCTCAGATCTTCTGACCAAGAGACGAACGCATTATTTCTCGACCTACCGTTCGCCTGCAAATATTCTTGATTCGTGCAAAGAAATACGAGCATACTGCGTTAGCATCCATAGCGTAATATCATATCATAAAATTTGCTTCATACAGCAGTAATAAGTAATAAACTATACAGAGCATATGCTTAGTTGGATTGATCAAGCAAAAGAGATAATCCCAGTAATTTATGAAAAGATTTTAAAAAAGTAAATGAATCACATCAAGAGTTACACGCAGTGGTGTAAAAAGTACTCGAACATTGTAATCAAGTAAAAGTTTCGCTACTGACAAAAAACTACTTAAAGTAAAGCGCAAAGTACTGACCAAAAAAGTACTTGAGTAAAAGTAAAAAAGTAGTCGTTTTTAAAGTACTCTAGTACAAGTAGTTCTTAGAGTATTCAAGCAAAATAAACAAACTGTTTAGTCGACATATGACAACTGGTCGACTACCTTCACATCACTGCCGCATTTCGTTTGGTCTGCTAACCCCTCATTCTCTCAAGAAATCATAAATTGATAATTTTTGCAAGTTTTTTGTTATTATTTTCAAGACAATTAATCAAAAAAGAACAACAACCGCAAACTTCGAGATTTGAAAACCATGCATGCAGAATTTACATGCAGTAGCGTAGCCAGGGCTCGAGCCCCCCCATTGGCTAGTGAAGTATGCAAAATCGCATGTTTTTTGTGCTTTTGAGGCCGATTTTATGTGAAAAATGGAAAATAGCCCCCCCCCCATTCGAAAACAGCCCCCACTCAAACGTCTGAATTTGCGAAATTGGACGAAATATCAGTCTCAATTTTGGTGAAGACCTTTTTTTTTCTTTCTTGGAGATCACCCAATTTTGGGAGGAAAAAACCATTGAATTTTGGATTTCGGCCGAAAAATCACTCTGAATTTTGGCGAAGACCTTTTTTTTTTTTGGGGGGGGAGATCACCTTAGTTCGGGCGCAAAAAACCTTTGAATTTCCGAGCTTTCCGAAACATTTCGTCTCAATAATCGGACAATCCGTCTGAAACTGATTCAAGATCAATGAAAATTCGAGTCAAGGTCGTTGGCACACTTCTCACTCTTTCAAAATAGCCCCCCCCCCCCTTTTCCAAATCCTAGCTACGCGCCTATTTACATGGAATTATTTTTTTAAATTTTGGCTCAAATACTCATTTACTGTTATTGTTAAATTATGCTAAAATTTAAAAACACTGAGGAGTTGTCTTAGTAGTGTATAATAGTCTAACGGTACTGTATCTACAGCGGTTGGGCCAAAATTTTGCATCACAACTATTTCAGTATATTTGCGATAACTTTTTTGGATTACTTAATCAAAATTATAGTGGATTTTTTGAATTTAATTCATTACACAACATATGAAGGCAGGCAAAGCCTGATAAACGTTACGTCACTAAATCACACAAAATTACTGTAGATAGCCCATATAGATAGTCTGAGTCTCTGCAGGGACGAAATCGCTCATTTTCATATTGAAAACATTTCGTAATTACATTGCGCAAAATATTGCAGTTGTAACAATAATGTTAATTGCGTATATGGTGTGTGATTTTTGACTCACTCTGTAGAAGTTAAAACGTTTATTAATCATAGGACGCATTTTTGGCAAATTTATACCTCTGATTGCTTCTTTCATGATTTATTTCAAAAGACTAAACATCTATGCCAGTATGCGGTGAAAGGTAGATGCCAAACAACGAACGTGAAACTAATACCATCTTGAACGGCTTTTCGCCAGACTGGATCTGATACGTACGCGCACATGTAGAAAAAAGTCATGGCTACAGTCGCTGTGGTGGTCTGACCTCTGACGCAAATGTGGGAATACAGTTTACAACGTTTATTGTAATAAAGTTTTTTTTTTTTGAAACCCTCGTGTTTTTCATATTACGCAATGATAAATACATTAGTCTTTCTTTCCTGGTTGCCAAAGTGGCAAGAGAAGCAACGTTAAAAGTCGCATCTGAGTTAATTGATAATTTGGGAACCATAATTGTGTTTGTTTCGATTTTGAAAATAAACGGGAAACGGAAAATACGAATTTCTTTCTGTGTATCCTGCAAGCTGGAAATCATTTGTGGACCCTCCAAGGTTAGGTGAGACGGAGGGACGCCACACAAGAGTAGCTAGCCGAAAACGGCGGAAAAAAATAACTAACTTAACTGAATTAAACATTTGCCATTAGAAAAGTCGACCGTTCTGACGAATTTGTGGTTCAAACTCAAAATTACAGTACTTTGTACTTTTCTGAATCAAAATGCTAGTAGCAGTACTTCACTCTAAAACAAATCGAGTAAAAGTAGCTACAAAAAACTACTCAAGATGTACTCGTTACTGGAAGAAACTACTTGAGTAATTTACTCAAGTAAACGTATTTCGTTACTTTATACCACTAGTCACACGATATGTTTGTCATGATAATCTACCCTCAAAATTAGCAGCCAACTTTACAGCTGATGTTTCGAAGAATATAAGCTCTCATCAGCTTGGGCTAGGCAATAGCTAGGTAGGCTAATCAACCTTTGAATATAGGTACTGCACCCAGTGTCGTCGCCAGAGCAACCAAAGTGAGGGGGCACTGGCCGAAAGTAGGGGGCACTAAAATAAACTGAACTTTTGCACCTAAAAACTGATATTTTACGGCTACAAATTATGCACTATTTTAACAATTTTGCATTCATGTCTGAAAAAAAAGACGTATAAGGCCGGCAGCGTTTCTTAGCACGCTTCGCATCCTGCCCATGTAATTGCTTAAAATTTTTGTCTGCAGCAATAAATGCGACCCGAAGCGCTACCAGGATTTTTTCAAGAGGGAAAGGGCTTAAACCAAAAGTAATTTTTTTAGCTCAAGAATTGTCTAATTTAGGCCTCGTGCTCAACAAACTGAAGCAACTCAAGCGTATCATAGAGGGGGCCTGGGGGTCAGAGTCATCGGTCGCTGGGCGATTTTTGTGATTTTGAGGCAAAATTAGCGATTTTAACGTCATTTCAATCACATTTCGCACGTTTTTGAAGCCACACGAATAACTACAGTAAATTGCTAAGATTCAAAAGTCATTGAAAGAACTAAATTGCCTAGCCATTTCTGCCCCTCTTCCTTCTGGTTGCGCCACTAACTGCGACCTAAAAAAATTCTGAGTGTGCTGTAAAAAAACAAAAACAGCTGGTCTTCTAAAATAATGTTTTCACGTATTGTTTCAGATCATGATCACTAGCGAAGTACCGATAACGATTGTACAGGCTTACGTCTTTCTTCCGCTACCTATTCGTGAAGGCGTGTTAATAAGACGGATTATTGCATCACATTTGTGCAGAGCAGTTGGTTGCCAGCAACTTTGCGAAGAATCGAGAAAAACTTCGAACGAGATTTAGGTTTCAACGTTATTGTATTCCTTTTTCCATTATTGTCTGTTGTCTTGTCGTTACGTAACGTTCCAAAAATGTATTGTGAGTAAACCGAAATGGGAGGGCACAAGCAGTCGTTAGGGGGGCACGGCCACCTGGCCCCCCGTAGCGACGGCACTGGCTGTACCACATTTTAGCAACTTGTAACAATCACTGATGTCAATTCAATTAACTATTTAAAATAAAAAAATGGTTTCCATAAAAGGCCCTCCAGAAATAATTAATTGGTAGACTCAGGCCCGGCGCCAGGATAGCGTGACTGGGGGGAGCATAAATAAATTTTGGGGGGCACGAGAAGTTTATTTTGTGTGAATTCGAGAGGGGCACAGGGGCACGAGAAATTTATCCCAGTCTGGATGAAATAAACAAGGTGAGGAGCAAAAAATCAAAGGGATTTTCCTGCCTAAATCGGAAATTCAAGCGATTTTCCGGCCGAAGTGATCTCGAAAAAAAAAAGTCTTCACTGAAATTGCAAGGGATTTTCCGGCCGAAATCGCAAATTCAAGCGGTTTTTCCGGCCGAAAACAGATGATCTCCAAAAAAAACAAAAACAAAGGTCTTTATCCCAAAAACGTGACAAAATCTGGTGTCAGTCCACAAAAAACACTAATTTGGACCTCGATTTGGGCTACAGAAGCCCCGAGCCTGTTAATTTCTTCAGGGCACAGTCCTCGCTTGGGGGGGCACAAGCAGTCAGTTGGGGGGGGGGGTACCGCCCCGGTATGCCCCCCGTGGCGCCGGGTCTGGGTAGACTACAAATTATACAAACCAACACTTTACATTATGATTCACTTTAGGTTTTGATGCCAACATCAATCAATGTTACCTACAGTATTTTTCGTTCCTGTGCTTTACATAATATCAGGCGCACAAACAGGGTTTTGCTAGAAGAGGAGGGCTTGAGCCAAAAATTATAATACTTTTGTTCAAAAAATGTCTCATTTAGGCGGCGCACATCGCAAACTGGTGCAACCCAAGCGTATCACAGATGGGGGTCTGGGCGCATCCGTAGCTTCTAGCGTCCGGAGGCCATGGAGGTTTGGACGCAAAGCCGGCGAACGCTAGGCAGTGTTTTGTGACTTTCCGGAAAAAAATAGTCATTTGAGCGCCTCTGGATCACATTTTCCACGTTTTTAGAAGCATTTGAAAGAAGGAAATTTCTAAATTTTGAAAGTCATTCGAAAAAATTAAATTTTTCTCCCCCTTCAGCCCCCCCTCTCTGTTGTTTAAAACTGTACCTGTAATAGTGGGGAAGCAAACCGATTGACTTTGTTACCTGATGTAGCTGTAATTCAGTACAGAAACTCTTGTTTCAGTAGCGTAAACAGGTGCGTGGGGCTACAGGCTTATACAGTACATCCCTATTGTTGCTGGGGGCACGAGGGAACCTTGCCTTTTAATGCTTGTGCCTTCTTGTTTTTGGTTTGTCTAATAAAGTCCATATTTGACTTAGACAAGAGTGATGCGCAATGACAACGAAAGTTTTACATTCTAAGTTACTCAAAATCACGTTCAAATTTGAAACTTCAACAAGCTTTTTGTGCTTAATAAATGTGAATCGAATTTTTTGGCTGCTGCACTCATTTTTATTTCGATCTTGCTTTGATACGAATAATACCTAGCAGATGTTGCGTACATTCGGGATGCTAATGCGCAAAATGAACTTGAAAGATTGGTTAACAAGGGCAAACGCGGGAAAACGTAATTTAAATTTTTTTAATTTTTTGAAATGTAAGATTATAGTAAAAAATTTGACCGGGCAGTTGGTCGAGCGGTAACGCATTTGTCTTTATAGCGGGAGTCTAAGGTTCAAATCTTGGGCTGGTCAAATCAAACACAGCTTTGCCACCACTGTAACATTCCTTCGGAAGGAGCTGTGTTGCCACAGGCGCTATGACGCGGAAATGGGCCCCGTAAACTTGTTACACGCTAAGGCCTATTACAGCGAATATAATAAAAATTTGATTTTGATTTACTTGTTTTCAACGGTCGCACTCTCAAAATGGCTTTTTGAAGTCATTAACATAGTCTCATTTAATCCCGCAGGTATTTTGATTTTTAAGAATTACGTAATGTCTTTCTGTCAAAAAAACGCAAACTTTTTTACCAGCATCAAGGACTTTATGGCAACGCATCAACAAACAGGGCCGCCGAGAGGGGTAGACAGGGGGGACAATGACCCCGGGGCCCATAGACTTTAGGGGGCCGATGAGGGGGCCCATGGGCTTCAAAGGGGCCGTTTTTTTGGAGATCAACTAAATACGACCGGAAAAAACGTTAGAATTTTGATGAAGACCTTTTTTTTTCTTTGGAGATCACCTAAACTCGACCGTAGAAACAGTTAGAATTTTGGTGAAGACCTTTTCCTTTTTTTTTTTTTTGAGATCACGTTATATTTCGGGCCTAACTGCGGCATTTTCTCCGTCTGTTTTGTTCAAGTTCAAGTTTATTTATTTTTTTTGCCACAAAATTCACATAATATAAACAAACGGTTAAAGTTAAAGAATTAATTTGGCAAGGGAGACTGCGAGTTGACCTCTCGGTCTTCAAAGTCTGCAGCCACCCCGATTACCAGTTGAAATGATTTAAGTAAATCAAAAACATATCGTTGTCATGAAGCAAGTGACGAATTTCACCCAAATTGCAATGCCAATGTTTTATGCTGTATATTAAAGTTTCTGTAATACATACTAGTACATATTCAATAGATAATTTTTGTATGATACTTTAAAGCTTTTAAAAGATTGTTTGGTTTTAATGCTTGTTGGAATTTCGTTCCATATTTTAACACCTTGGTACCTAATGCTTTTTTGAAGTCTGGTTGTTTTGTAAAGAGGAATGTATAAGGTAGGATTGTTGGCAGTGCTAGATGAACGTGTACACTTTAGAGAAACTTGGTTAGTTTTAATGCAAAGGTTTGACAGTAAAGGTGGGAGACGTTGATGATAATGGTGAAATACCAGTTTTGCAACTTCATGCTTATACAATTCAGGAATTTTTAGGATTTTTAGTTTAGAGTAAAATGGTGTAGCATGGTCCATATATTTGCCGCCGCCGATAATTTTTACAGCTTTGTTTTGAAGTGTCTGTCATTTTGATAGGTAGGATTTGTGGGTACAACCCCAAATGGATAAACCATACAACAAATGAGGATGAATGAAAGCATAGTATAGTTTGAGAAGTGAATTAGAAGGAAGAAAATGTTTCAATTTTGAAAGAATGCCCACCGACCTAGCAACCTTATTTTCGACACTTTTAATGTGGGAATGGAAGTTTAACCGTAAATCAATAAAAACTCCCAAATATTTTGCTTTATCGCACGATAATATTGGTAAGTTATTAACAATTAAGGTGACATGGGGACTTAGTATATTTTGTTTGGGGGAAATAATAAGATGGTTTGATTTTGATGGGTTTAGACTTAATTTGTTAGCAATGGACCAATTGTAAACGTTTGTTAAATCCTTATTCATTTCAATTTCTAATGATGCTAGATTTGGGCTATCTATTATGAGGCAAGTATCGTCAGCAAACAATCGTGGAAGACAATTGACGGAATTGTTTAGATCATTGATGTACAGTAGAAAAAGAAGTGGACCAAGTATTGACCCTTGAGCTACACCATAAGTTATAGATTCAATTTCAGATTGTATACCGTCAACTGAAACGTATTGTTTTCGATGTAAGAAAGAACAAATAAGTTTATGAGCGGGTCCTCGAATGCCATAATGATCAAGTTTTTTAAGCAAAATATTATGTGAGACTGTATCGAAAGCTTTTTGAAGATCTAAAAAGATAAGTCCTGTATATTTTCTTTAGTTGATGTTATCAAGAGTAGTTGTTACAATGCCAAGGCAGGCATGGCTAGGAGCTATGTGTTTCTGAAATCCGTATTGTGATTTATGAATAACGTTATGTTTTTTGAAAAATTCCAGAAATCTATTACACGTAAGACGTTCAAGAATTTTAGAAAAACAAGTTAGTATTGAAATGGGTCGATAGTTGCTTGGGTTTGTTTTATTTCCTTTACAAAACCGGAAATCCGTCATATCTGAGCTGGCCCCTGGCCCACGTTTGGCTCTCGGCGCCCCTGCCTACAAATTGCAGTGATTCTTAGCTAAACGTTTGGACATACCAAATCAAAAGTCAATAATGGAAACGATGGTGCCAAGTCGTCATATAATAACAAAGCATTGGCGAAAGTAGGTAATGTTTGTAAAATAATATTTTGTAACCACAGACAAATTTAAATGAAAATTTTAGTACTGTACTCTATATTATAGCAGGCTTGCCGCCACAAAAATTAGTTTTGATGACTGATGAGCAAACTTTGCTCAATTTTTATTTCCCCTCGATTAAGCTCGGTTCCCCCACTTTCTTGCGCTGACGACGGCATTAGGTTCTTTCCCCCATAGCTTGTCGACAAACTAAAGTGCGCAATATTGGCGGCGAGATGGACTCCAACGTCGTTTAAAGCCATTTTTAACGTTATGTTACACAACCGTTGTCAGGATATTGACTCCTCAACCCCGAAATCTTGCATTTTGGGGTTAAATTTTGTAAGTTATTTGGCCCAGGCAGGAAAAGTAAGATATATTGCCTCCTGCTGTATTTTAGCAGTAAATAATAATCCACTCGAAGATTTTCCTTAGAGATTTTTGTTTTGTCATGAAAATAATCAGTTGTAGAGCACACAAACGACCAGGGGGCCCATGCCCCCTAAACTGAAATTTAATAATTTGTTTAATGAGTATTTCCTCCAGCTAGACGTTATCTTTTTTTTTTAAAATTATTATGTAAAAATTGGAGAAGCAATTGCAAAAAAGTTAAAACAACCAACGGCAATGTTGACTTTAAAACTTTTCTGGATAGTTTTGTATCTCAATCCATTGTGCTTGAACTTCCCTAACCTTTAGAAATTTTTAATATCATTAACTCATTGTCACGTATAGTAATTTTGAATGCCTGAGTTATGATTATTTGCTGTGTTTTAATGTGTTTGGGACTGCTTCATTAGTTTTGCCACCTTTTTGATTTGGAATATTTGAGATAATTCCTTTCTACTATATTCTACTACCTTCTACAGTTATCGATTGTTTGCTTGTTTACCATTCTTAATTGCTATATTTAGACTTGAAATTTGTGACGTCATAATTATGTTATGGTAAGCTTGTACACTTTTTCTATTGTGAGGTATCAAGGATTTTTCTGGGATATTCGATAGCTTTTGCTGTAGTATAAATAGGCGGGTCGTTTTTCATTCATTATTCTAATATTCTAAGAGTGGGTTATTTTAGATATTTTCGTAGGCAGTTAGACGAGTTTGTGTATCTGTGGTTAGCTCGAATAGCTGTTTAGTAAGAAGTGTTAGTGGAGCGATTTTGATCAGTGAGAGTGGTTTCGTGTTTCAATCTTAAATAGAAGTTTTAATTTAAGATTGGTGCGCTTCTTTCTAAGATTCAAGAAGCTGAAGGAACTATCAACTGCCAGTTTCGATTCGTAAATTAGTATCTTATCTTATTTTAGTATAAAAAATTCGTAAATTAGCTTCAAAATCAACATTAGCACCTCTCTTTATTCTGCAAAAAAGAAGCATCAGATTGTTAACTGGAAGTGGATATCGTGAGCATACTCATCCTTTGTTCTATCGAGCTAAATGCTTAAAACTCAAGGATATTTACTCTCTGGAAACTGCAAAGCTAATGCACAAAATTCACAATAATGTATTATCTTTTGCTAATTCAGATAAGTTTAACCTAATAAAAAACTGCTATACACATAAGACAAGATTGAGCCACAAAAACAACTTTTCTTCCAAGAACTAGAACAAGATTAGGGCAAAAGTCTCGATCATTCGCAGGAATTAAAATTTGGAATGAAATTCCAAGCAGTATAAAAGAAGTTTCATTCTACAGATTTAAAAAAGCTGTTAAAGCTCATTTTTTATCAACCTATGAAACCCATAAAAGCTAGAATAACAGCTTTCTATCAGCAATGCAGTTGTAATTACAGGAATCATAGTTGCATATTTATGCTTGAGTTCAACAATAACCTATTCTATTGCTTGAATGGCATGAGATTGGTGCATTCATCTATCACACATTTATACAATACGTCATCTCTCATTTTGATGTGCCCATGAATTATTAGTAATTTTGCAGTAACTGACTGAGGTTGATATATACTGGTATTGGAAATTGTACCAGTACTAATGACATATTGGCAAACAATACAAAACAAAGCAAGGTTTTTTTTTCACTCCAATTGCCCACTTTAAATTCTATAAAACATAAATAAGCATTATGAACTTTATTAATTTTATTTTCTATCCAATCTGTAGTTACAGTATTTTTATTTTTTAGTATGCTTAGAGTTAGAACAATTCTAATGTTGCCTTGCATTTTCTTTACATGATGACTATGAGTTTTGTGTATACACTGTACAAAGTGTACATATCTTTGCAACACTTTGTTTTAATTTTGCGTAAAATTTTTTATCATAGAAAGTAGCAGACTGAGAAAATCTAGAAGCTGCTTTTTTAACCTTAACTTGGTGAGGTGGCAGTAGACTTAGATGACCGTTCGGTCCTTCGCTGTCTCCTCACTAAGTGACTAAATATCGCTTTGACTCTGCATGTTTGTGTGTTGGTTTTAAAGGAGTTGCATATTTCCATGCTTTGGGGATAGACCTAGAGAAAGTTGCAGTTTTTTCTTGTGATATGACGTCACTTGGTAAATAAATAAATATGATGATGATGATGATGATGATGATGATCTTAGTCATTCTCTGGTGTTAGTCGATGTGGACAATTCTTGAGATTAAAGGTTGTACTCTAGCCAAGTATCAACGATCGCAACACTCATTAAACATCAAAAAAGCGGTAGGTTATGATAATATCTCTTCGATTTTTCTACCCACGGGAGGGGAAATTTTAGCACCTGCTCTATCTCTTTACTTTGGCCACGCTTTTGAGTTGGATTATTCCCAAACATTTTCGAAACCGCCAAAGTTTTACCAATCTTCAAGTCTGGACATAAACAAAATACACAAAATTACGTCAAAGATTCTTCAAAAACTTTTCAAAAACCGATAAAGGAACTTTTTGGATAAGTATAAAATCATTTATGATCATCAGTACGGATTTCAAACAATGTATAGTATTGTCCATGCGCTACTTAATGTAAACGTTCAGAGCTTAGACGCCATCTAAAACAAGCAACAAGCAGCACTTTTACTTATTGACATCAGGAAAGCTTTTGAATCAGTATCGCGTAAAACGCTACTTTAAAAACTGTATCATTAGGGAATACGTGGATCTGCGCATAAATTGCTCAAAAGTTATCTTGCTTCTCGCAGTCAATTTGTAATGGTACAAAACTGCAAATCTTCTTTAAAATCTATCAATATTGGCATCTCCCAGGGCTCCATATTAGAGTCTCTTCTCTTTCTTCTCTACGTTAACGACATACCAAATGCTATTTCCTGTAACTCACGCCTTTTCGCTGATGATACTTTTTTAATAGTGCCTAACTCTACTTTTAGTGCCCTCGAACATAAAAATGTTACCAGAAAATCCAAAAACTCCATAAATGGTGTTGCGCCAATGAGCTACAGATTAATCCTGAGAAATCGGGAGCATTAATAATCCCCTCTAAACTTTCTGCACCTAAAACAGGTCTTAGTATCGCTTACAATGAGAGTCCAAGAAACTGCATGGAAGCATCAAAATATCTTGGTGTAAAATTACCTTTCAAATTGAATTACAAACCCGACATTACCTTGGTTGAGAACAAAGTGGGCAGATCGGTCGAAATTTTAAATAAACTACGCTATCTTTTTCCCTCCTTTACACTTCTCTTGTTATACTATTCGTTCATTCACCCCTACCACTTATTTGGTCTACCCTTATGGGAAAACACCAACCCAACTTATCTTACCAAACTTGAGCGCCTTTTCGTATAATAACCAACAGTGAGCAGAGAGCACCAATTAATCCTCACTATTTCAAATTAGGAATATTAAAATTACTTGAACTTTATGAATTGGAAATTAATAAACTAATGCACCAACATTATAGGCAAAACTTACCGCACTGCTTCGCAGAATTTTTCATACCACAATTCCTCTGAGCATTAGCGTTCAACCAGATCAAAATCAGAAAATAAACTTTATTAACCGAAATTTTCCACTTCACGATGTCAAAAATCTTTCAAATATCATGGTGCTAAAGTTTGAAATTCCATCCATTTGAAGTTAGAAAGCAACCGTTCAGTGTAGATTCAAAACTAATTAAAAAAAAAACCTCCTCGAAAACTATCGCTAAATACATAGTATCGTATAGATGGGCCCAAAATACAGCATGTTGTGTATATTTACAAAGTTCCTGTTTTCTAGTCACATGAAAGTTTCTGTTTTCTAATGATATGCCGCAATTGCAATTTTTGGATGGCTGCTTGACTAGAAGACCTGAAATAATGGTCACTTAGCAGTCTCCTATTGAGATTGTTTTGTGTGTCATTCTTGATGTTATGGCTTATTTACTCGGCGAATAAATTAATGCTGTCTGTCTGTCAAAAGCTTTTTGTTGCGTAAAAACTGAAGAGGTGGAGGTGAATTGCTATTAAAAAAGGGTACAATAATTGATTACGCCTACTGACCATGTATTTGCCAGGCCATATTTACGTTGCGGGGGCCCCTGGCACTCTGGAGATTTTCGCAACATCTTCCTGCCAAATGTAAATGAAGACCAAAAAAAATCTTACCATCTGAGCACGGGGCCCCTGGCACCGTGCCATACGGTAAATCCGCCCTGGTTATTGCATTACGTTCATAACAATGTTAGATGAGGGCCTGAGGTAGCAACTTTTAGGACAAAAACCCGTAATTTCAACCGATTTATACATTTGTGATAATTCAGATTCCGATACTATTGCAGTACCGATTCTAAGAAATAACAGTTGCCATATAACCATTAATGTCGTATGCCTTAGCCATTCTTAGCTGATCTTGGTTTAATATGAGGCACGTTTCGGCGGGGATTGATAATTGTAAAATCTGGCTAATAGTCAGGCTAATTGTAACAGTTTTTTATCAACTGCAACTGTAGAGTTTTGTGTTAACTAATTGCTGCTATTTTGTTTTCTTTTCGTTACGTTTTATGAAAGGCCTTCAGTTTGTTAATAATTTTTTTGACTTTGACGGTGACCCCATGGGGTGCTGTTTGCCTAGCTACTGATGATGATTTTCACGAATCCTGCTCCGATACAAATCACCATATTTCTTCTTGTGAATACGATTACCTTAATCACCACATTTTTTCTTCCAGACCACAAAATTTCCTATTTTTATTGCAATTAAAGATAAGATCACTTAACAAAAATGTTTCCTTGTTGAGAGAAGTACTAAAATTTTTTCCTAATTCTCCCGAAATAATCTGTATCTCTGAAACTTGGCTTTGAAGCTGATTTATTAAAAAAAACTTCTCAATTTCTGATTACACGTGTAATCACTCTCCAGAAATTGTTACTAAGGTAGATGGAGTTGCAATGTATATATCTCAAACAAATTCCACTTTGAAACCACTCAAGAATACTATATAGAAAATTTCGATTGCAAAAATCTTTGGATAAAACTGCAAAAACCTAGAAATAAAGCGAATTATGTTGTAGGAGTGGCTTATCGCCACCCAACCAGCATACATGTCGATTTTATTGATGCTGTTAACTCTAATATTGACAAAATTACAAAATCAAGCCAAACTCTTTATCTCTTGGGAGATTTCAACATGAACTCTGCCCCAAATGCGACAAATTCTTCTGCGGATAAGTTAATTAATATGTTTTTACGTAGTAATTGTCATCTGTTAATTACAATACCTACTTGTGTTACTAATACCTCACACACTATCATTGATAATATTATAACCAATGACCCTAAGTTGCTATTCCAGGAGTCATTCAAACCGACGCAAGCGACCATTATATTGTGTTCTTCTTTACTCTTAACCACTCTATACTCAAATCCAACCCTGAAAACATTTTTCGTAGAGATAAGAGTACATTTAATTCTGAGGCTTTTCGTATTGAATTGGAATCGAATCTTCAGTTACTCTCTCCATCTTTTGCTAATGCTAATAAAAATAATTTTAACCAACTTTTTTCCCAGCTTCTCAAGATAATTGAAAATACAATTGAAATTCATGCACCACTAAAAACTCAAGAAAACAGCGCCAACTTCAAACCAAACCTTGGATCACACAAAACTTTCAAGTAAAATTCAACAAAAAAGAAAGTTGCACGGAACTCATTACTTAATTGGTGATGAAACAGAGAAAAAGATCTACAAAAATTTTGCTAATAAGCTAAACAAAGCTAAAATTGGAGCAAAAAAAAATTTAAAAAAGCAGTTCTTCAATAGTAAAGACAATCCAAGAAAAACCTGGCAATTAATTAAGTCTGATGCGATCCCTTTCAGCAAACCAAAAACGGTTAACAGAAAAATTGACCGATTAATTTACAACGATCAAGAAATAGTTGAAAATCAACAAATTGCCGAAAAATTTAATAAACATTTTACTTCAGTAGGAATCAAATTGGCGAACAAAATACATTCCCTGGCTAATACTTATCGCAAATTTCTGCCAGAACGCGTATTGTCCTCTATTTTTCTTGAACCACCTCGATATAATGAAATCTAAAATGCCATTCATTCCTTCGGCTTTAGTACGGTACTGTAAATCTTCCGGTTATGATAATATTGATGCTTATTTCATTCGCACTGCAAGCCACATTATTAACCCGTATATAACTTATCCATGTTTTCTATCTTTTGAATTTGGTATATTTCCACAATGCCTAAAAATCGCCAAAGTTATACCTATACTTAAAACTGGATCTAAGACAGAAGTGAATAACTATAGTCCTATTTCCATATTATCTAACTTCTCAAAAATCTTCGAAAAATTTGTTGTTGCTAGACTAACAAATTCTCTTAAAAAACAGAATATTCTGCACGGTAATCAGGGCCTGCGAGAAGGGGTTCAGGGGGTACATTGTACCCGGGCTCAAAGGGCCCGGAAGAGTTCAGGTTTCCGCGTTAAGTTTTGGTATCGCACCAAAACATCGTAATCAAACTTGCCTACCGCAAAAATATCAGTCAGCCTATTCAGTAGGCTACTGGTAATTGGTCGCTATTTTTGCTACACAGCCTTTAGGGCATCCAATAGTGGCCGATTTGATTAAAAAAGAGGAAAATGTATCGCAAGCCATACACTTACACCGAAATTAACGTTTTGTTACATTTCTCTGACTCGAGAGCCCTAATTCTACGGTATAACAATGTACGAGGGCCCACATTTCCAGAGATCCAAAAGCATTTCAACCTCAGAGAGCGGAGCCAAAGTTGACATATTATACTACTAATATGCCGCATACAATTTGTATATGCCAGAGAGTAAGCAATGGAAAATTCAATTTTAGAATTGTCAACCAATGCTATCAGTGTGGTAGTCAAAGCGTAGTGTCTATGCTGTAGTGTTGAGTGTTGACATAACAAACACTACAAAGAGCAACTGTTTAGAAAAACTTGTAAGCTAAAACAAAATTAATTAATTAATACTAACAGTTAGCATTTTCTGGGCCTTCTCAATCAAGACATTTGGGGTTATTCTAAATAGGCACAGTAGTCTATAGGCATAGAAGGCATAGCATAACCTTTACCCCACCACAATGGCTACACTACTCCTACCTTATTTTCTTTCCATGTCTATCTAGCCACTAGCTCAATCTAGGCACTGGTGTATTACCCGTATATTAACAAATAAACTTATTGCCAAGATAATCAAGATTTTGGGTGGGAAATGTTTTATCCGACTAGCTAAATTGCTAAAACTTTTGTCAGTAAAATATTTGGATTTGCAGTATAAAAGTCATTATATTGTATAATATTGTGTCAATGTCATCATCCCCCACTTCACATACTTTCTTGCATGTATATCACGTTTTCTGCTTGTCAATTTAAGCAAGTTTGGTGCTGGGATGTTAATCAAATGCTGTATTTTACTCTCGAGAAACATAAAAAGTGCTAAAGCTTCCGGGGCTCTGCCCCGGACCCCGCTGGGGGAGCTCACAGCGCTCCCCCAGACCCCTTAGCTGGATTTAAACCAATTTTATATCTAGCTGTGTTTTTCATAGGTTCTAACTGTATGCGAATATCGTTATCCCCTCACTTTTAAATGAAGATCTACACTTATCAGACCAAAAATGATATAACGGCATGGGCCCCAATAAGGCTTTGAGGGGCCCAATAAAATTTGGGGGCCCGGTATCGACCTTCGTACCACCTGCAAAATTTTCTCTCTGAGGCCCTAACAGTAATCAATATGGTTTTCGCCCAAAATTGTCTACTACGCATGCAATGCTTGACGTTATAAATCGAATAGGTACCAATATGAGATTGGAAAATGCAAAATTAGTCGTCTGCTATTCGCTGATGATCTGGGGGCACATGACAGAAATTTCCTCGTTCGCTTTAATAAGGAGTTTTTTTTAAAGAGGCGCTAACGAACGAAATACTCGCTAAACGTTAGAGGCCATTTTTGCACGTGTATGTAAAGCCTTGCGAAATCCGTACGTCATTCCTTCTCGCTAAATTTCTTCGAGCGATTGCGGAAAGCAGTTCGAGTAAAAAGACGTCACATTCTTCGCGCCGACTTAAAGAGGATCTTGAAGCACTCTTTAAGCGTGCGAGAAATGTTTTTGGTTCAGAAATTTAATGGCGAAATGTTGAAAACTTCTAACTCATGCGAATTTTTGCTGAAAATTAATTCAAATCGTCGCCATGTTTGCTATTAGACTGCTAAAAAAAAGCGAATTGCATTGAGAGCTATTAGCTGTTTCGATTGATAAAGAAATGCTAAGTAGTGCAAGTTGACAAAAATAGTAACACACTCCTTTTATAAGAACGATTTTCTAAAACACGAGGCTCATTTTTGCTCAAAATTTAAGAACAAATCAAAAACAATGCCAGCCTCGGCAGCGAAACAAACAAAAAACAAAAAAATTCAAACTAATCAAAGAAACTAAAATTCGTGCTGACTCAAAACGATAAAATTACAGTGATTTTCTTGTGCTTGCAAGCAAAATTGCAAGCAAAAACAAGCAAAAAACTATTCAAGATTATAAAGCTCTGTTGCTCTGCGCAAGCAATTGAGAAATTTTTTCGGTAGATGTTCAACTTGTAGAAAGCTTGCTTTTTCTCTTTTGCAATTTTACGATGCTGCAAAAGCAAGAAAAAAGCCTTCACTTAAGTCTTAAGCAGACAGAGCTATAGGAATTAAACAGTGCTTCAAACATGCCCGCTGAAATTGACATCGATGCTCTCAAAAGTTTTACAAAATCAAGAACAAATGAGACTGAATATTGGCAAAAAATTAAAAACAGCCAGTCCAAACTAAAGATTTACCGGTTTTACAAAGGAAGTGTACTTCGACTTGTTTACTTTTGAAAAATTTTGAAACCTAAGACTTAAAGTTACTGTTAAAATTTAAGTTTACCCACCAACAACCTTAAGGGCGCTTTACGTCAATTGAAAAATTATAGTATGGAAAAAGTTATTCTTATTTTACATTGATCCAAAAATATAATTAAATTCACCCGTTCATTTACTAATTGTTATCAGTTGAGGAATTTGCTTGCGTAGAATAATCACGCATAGCTTAAAGTATCTTTTTCCATAACAATGCAGTACATACAATACGCTTGAACGCATTATTTTGAAGTAGAAATGCATCTGACGTCACAATGAGGTATTTATTACGTACTTACACAAGTTACGAACATCTCGCAAAGAAATTCGAACGAGCCGTTTTAACGTGTGTTTGGCGAGACGGCTCAGAAATGGCAGTTAGTCTACGAAGATTTTTTGCTCGTTAGCGCTTTTTAGCGAGCGAGAATGGCCTTTATGAGCTCGCTAGCACGTTCTGTCATGTCGCCCCTGGTTCTGCTTTCTTCCACAGAATCTGGCCTCCCGCGCGCATTAAATAGCTTTGCAAATGCATGCAACACCGCCGGAATGAAAATAAGCACGGCCAAAACTGACGTACTTCATCTTTCAAGAAACCCTGATCAGTGCGTATTACAAGTGAATGGAGCGACACTGAAGCAGGTAGAGAAGTTCAAGTATCTTGGGGTTGCATTTACGAGTGACGGAAGGCAAGACGAAGAACTGGATACCCGAATAGGCAAGGCTAGTGCAGTAATGCGAGCTTTGCACTACTCGGTTGTCATGAAACGAGAATTGTCGAAAAAGGCAAAGCTTCAGTTTTCAAAGCAGTCTTTGTCCCCATTCTCACTTATGGTCATAGGTGGGCACAAGTCCGTTAATCGTTAATCCGTTAATAACGAAGCTAACTTTTTCATCAACTCGTTAATCCGTTAAAAAGTTTTTTCATGTTAACGGACTAAATTAACTTCCGTTAAGTTCTGTTAACTTCCGTTAAGGTCTTTATCGTTAATATCTTGCACCATTCATTCATCGGACCGGTACAAACCAGTTTGCACTGGTAACACCTGTTCGTATTAGCACAAGTTTTATAGAAGAAAACGAAGAAAGGAGCTCTTTTTTGTGGCAAATACTAAGCTGCAGCCTCATAGATCAGTTAATTATCGCTGTTCACAATTTCCAAAGATTTTCCGATCGCAGCTTTGTTGTGCATTTGAACTTATTTTTATCCTGAAATTAGATTAGACTGTAAAATGTAACTTCCAAAACACAAAAAGACCACTATAGCAATAAATATTTCCTTACAATCAGCTCAACAGCGTCAATACGTGTTCTAGAAGCGAGTGAATAAAAAGAAATGTAAATTACACGCAAAACGTTAACGGTTTAACGGACTTTGTTAACTTCCGTTAATTAAAGCTGAAAATAACGGATTAACGTTAACGGAGGTGTGGAGTTCGTTAACGGACTAGTGGTTAACGAAGCTAACGTTTTGCATTAACTTGCCCACCTATGCTTATGGTCATGAATCTTAAGTAATGACCGAAAGAATGCGATCACAGGTGCAAGCGTCCGAAATGAGGTTTTTACGAAGAATCGAAGGAGTTACACTGTTTAACAAGGTGCGTAGCTCTGAGATTCGAAAATCTCTCAACATCGAGCCGTTACTTCTCCGAATTGAAAGATCTCAGCATAGATGGTTTGGCCATGTAAGCAGAATGCCTCAGGAAAGACTCCCCAAACAAGCTTTACTTGCCAAAGCAAATGGGAGAAGACCAGTTGGACGACCTAGAACTAGATGAACCGATTACATTTAGGATCTTGGATGGAATCGCTTGGGATTTTGCTCAAGCGAAATGATGGAGGTGATGGAAGACCGTGAGGTGTGGCGGCTTAATCTCGAACTACTGCCCCCGCAACCCTCACGGAAAAGCGGGCAATGAAGAAAGAAGAAGAAGAAGAAATTTTCCTTGAGTTGAAAAAAGCATTTGACACGTCCTTATCACTATCTGTACTGCTACAAAAACTTGAACATTATTTTGGCATTTGTGGAAACACGCTCGACTTATTTATTTCCTATTTGACTGAACGTAAACAGTATGTTCTGTAAATAGTTCTTGCTCATCAGTAAAAATCGTAAAAACTGGAGTGCCTCATTGAAACCTTGCCTTGAACATTGAAACAGAGAACCTTGGCCCTATACTCTTATCAATATACGTTAATGACATCTTTAACCATTTCAAATCAATCCCAGTTTTGTACGCGGATGATACATGCTTAAACGCGAAAGCAAACAAACCCGATTTACTTGAAACTCTAATGAATCCTGATATGGAAATAGCACGACAATGGATGCTTGCGAACAAATTGACATTAAATGCAAGTAAAACTAAAGCTATGGTAATCTCTCCCCCCCCCAAAAAAAATTGGTATTTGACTGACTATTCTATTAAATGTGGGGAGTCACCGATCTCTGTACGAGAAAACGTCAAATATCTCGGTCTGAATATTGACAATAAACGTAATTTTATGAAACCCGTAAAAATAATTGAAGGAAAATTTGCCTGCGCAGTCGGCATTCTTGCAAAATCAAAGCATTATCTTCCTCAAAATGTACTATTGCAACTTAACCATGCTTAATTTGAATGTCACCTAATTTATGCAATTCCTGCATGGGGAAGCAACTTTCAAACCAATTTCGATAAATTAATTTCTTACCAAACTGAAGCTGCAAAAACTATAGCTAAAGCTAAACAGAATGATTCTCCAAGTCTATACAATGAATTAGGTGTACTTAAACTCACTAAAATATACCGTAATATCATCTCGAAATTGCAAAAATTATTGACCGCATTGGTACAAAAAAACATCCTCCTTCTTTAGTTAAATATTTTCAAAAGTTTGGTTTCTCACATTCTTACTCAACTCGTACAGTTAGCTTTTTTCAATAGCATATCTCTTTATTTAAAACAACCAAATCACAAAAATCTTTCGTCTATCAAGTCTTTAAAATTTGGAATTCTATACCATCCACCATAAAACTATTATCTTATCCTAAGTTTAAATTATTGTGTAAACAAATGTTATTCGACGAATAATAACGAGTTACTGTCTCCTTATTTCATTCTGGCTTCTATAGTATATAACCACTTAACCAGCCCTTAAACTTATACTTTAATCTATTCTTACCTTTATGCTCATTTTTTAGATATACTCTTTAGTCGGTGGCTGTTTCACTCGAAAACTCCTCGGGGTCCCTTCATAGACCCAGACGGAAATTTTTATTTAACCTACTGAGCTATATTTGTTTTTGTTATTGAGTTTTCGACAAATAAATAGTTGAATTGAAATTTAAATTGGTTGGCAGAAATTAAATCGAGGGGGTGCGAGCCCTCTGGTCGTCAAAATTATTGTAAATTAGTGTTGCAGGCATATACTGTTGTATGCAAAAAAAGCTAAAAGAAACTGAAACTGAAGAAACAATAGGCTTTTTGTCACATTTTTGTAATTAGTGGCATTTCAATTGGGGGACCCGGGCCCCCTGGGCCCTTCTGGCATCGCTCATGGTTTTAACAATAGAAATACTAGTTAAAGTAGAGATTCTCGACCCTTTCGGAACCGTGGCCGGTTTTGCATTTTTTGAAAGTTTGGACAGCCCATTGCTCTGTGGACCACCGCTGTTGGGCCAAAGCTCTGTGGCCCTCCGCCTCGAAAAAAAAAGATCTCCACTTTCAAGTCAGCGTTGTTTGCCCAGTGATTGCCCTGATCTCAAAAAAAAAAAGTGGGGAGTCATCTCTGGGAGGGCGATTTTTGCCTTGATCTCTGAAAAAAACGTCAGCGCATCGGAGTCCCGATTTTTGTCAATTCTCCAATAGACATAACTGAAATAAGACTTTTTTGAACCGAGTAGCCAATTTTTTAAATATCTCTGTGGCCCCCCACAAAATCACCTATGGCTCACTGGTTGAGAAACCCTGAGTTAAAGTCAGGCCACAGGCATGAACAATAATTACAATAAGCACTAAATAAACAATACGGAGTACCAATGGGGCGTTTGTTTTTATACTCAATTAACCACAGACAAGAACAATTATCAAAATAAGCGCTAAGCAAACAATACGGAGTGCCAATCAGGCGTTTGTTGTTATACTCAATTGAGTATTTATCAGTATTGCTCATAAATGCGCAAGTTAATGCAAAACGTTAGCTTCGTTAACCACTAGTCCGTTAGCAAACTTCATACCTCCGTTAAAGTTAATTCGGTATTTTCAGCTGAAATTAACGGAAGTTAATGAAGTCCGTTAATCCGTTAACATTTTGAGAATAATTTACATTTCATTTTATTCATTGACTTTTGGAACACGCGTAATCACCTGTTGAGCTGATTGTAAGGAAAAATTTATTGCTATGGTGATCTTTTGTGTTTTGGATGTTACATTTTACAGTCTAATCTACGTTCAAGATAATAAGCTCATATGCAGTAACAAAGCAGCGACCGAAAAATCTTTTGAGGTTGCGAACAGCGATAATTAATAGACTTATGAGGCTGCAGCTTTTTATTTGCCACAAAAAGCAATAGATATATCGTTAATTGTTTGTAGGGGCGCCGAGAGCCAAACGTAGGCTCGGGGTCAGCTCAAATATTGGGCATCTCCAGCTTTGTGAACTTCAAAAAAGAAGAGGAAAATGCCACAATTTTCTTCAGATTTTGATGTGATTTCCAAAAAAAAAAAGGTTCTCGATATTCCACAAACTGATTTGTCAGTGTCATTTCCATACGCCCCCTGAAGTCCAAGGGCCCCTTGAAGCCCATGGGCACCTGATGGGCCTACTAAACTCCATGGGCACCGGGGTCATTGTCTCACCTCGCTTCCCCCTCTCGGTGGCCCTGCCTAAAGGCTACCAGCGCAGAAGCCCAAGAAGATACATTTTTTCGCATTGCTTGTTTTTAAGTAGTCGCCCTTCTGGTGGCTCTTCCCTGGGCTTCCTTGCTGGTAGCCTTTAGGCAAGATGGTACGTAAACGATTAAACATTATGGAAACTGTTAGAAAGAGACGGTTGCTTACTCAGTGCCACGACACCATTACTCTAAGTCTCTGTGCTTTCACGCTACAACAGCATCTAAAATTAACTATTTAAGCTATGGCTTGCAAAACAATTTCTAGACAATGTCGAGATCCAACCTAACCCAAAGCTTAATCTTGACTCTTAAAAAAGTAACTAAAAACATTGCGAATGAATATTCGTCATTCATTCTCGTTTTAGTCCTATCAACAACCACTATACAGTGAAGGCCTACGTAGATTTCACGTTTTGAAACCATCCGCGATCCGTGGATGCAAACACTTCCAAGTTTTTGGATGACATTAACATTTAGCTCAAAATAAACACTGTTTTTACAGCTGTGTTTTAGTACCGGTACCTACCTTCTGTTCTTTCAATCGTCTTTGGTTTGATTATATCGATTCCGCCGATTACGATTACAAATACGCACCCATGCAATCGATTTTCCATTGCAATTATTTCACCTTTAATCATCGCTATTACGATAACATCGCTTCGCCAAAAATTAAAAATAATTTTTGTAACAGCACTTACGAAGTCGGAATCTATCCTGCATTTTTGCTGCAATCTACCCTGCAATTCTGTTTTGCATTATCAATATTATTAAGCTGTTATTAAAATTGCAATCATGCATGTCTTGCACTTGCATTCTGTTCTGTGGTTGGTCCACGGTACCCCTCCCATGGTAGAGTTTACACACTTATATCATCATTCACGCTTTTGCTTGGTACTGGAAGCCTAGCCTATAGTAGTAGCCAGCCATGGCTCGATTATTTGCAATTCGAAGATTACGGTCCTTTGTAATTGATTTCTGAGTACGATAATTTGAAAATTGCGTAATCGATTACAAATTAGTGATTATAGACTACGATTATAATCGAGATCATTTCTGCTATAGGTTAGGCTAACTAACTATCCATGTCCACTTTCCTTGCTAACGCTGCCATGCTAGTCACTTCCATCTTACCACCAATAACAGATTATTCATGGGTGCATCATGGGTCTATCGCAGTATCGCAGTTCAACTCATCTAAGATCTAACCTACTTTATACTTGCATGATTAAAATTATATTTGCAGCATTTCTTATTGCGCTTGCTCATTTGATCCCACGCTCGCTTGTTTATCTCGCAGCTCCTTCGCTTTTTCTTCTATAAAACTCGTGCTAATTACGCAACAAGTGTTAACAGCGCAAATTAGTTTGTATCGGTACGATGAATGGGTGGTACAAGAAATTAACGATGAAAACCATAGGTGGGCACAAGTCCGTTAATCGTTAATCCGTTAATAACGAAGCTAACTTTTTCATTAACTCGTTAATCCGTTAAAAAGTTTTTTCATGTTGACGGACTAAATTAACTTCCGTTAAGTTCTGTTAACGGACTAAAGTAACTTCCGTTAAGTTCTGTTTACTTCCGTTAAGAGTTTTGGCGTTAATATCTTGCAGCTTCGTTGTGCATTTGAACTTGTTTTTATCTTGAAATTAGATTAGACTGTAAAATGTAACTTTCAGAACACAAAAAGACCACCACAGCAATAAATATTTCCTTACAATCAGCTCAACAGCATCAATACGTGTTCTAGAAGCGAGTGAATAAAACGAAATGTAAATTACACGCAAAATGTTAACGGATTAACGGACTTTATTAACTTCCGTTAATTAAAGCTGAAAATAACGGATTAACGTTAACGGAGGTGTGAAGTTTGTTAACGGACTAGTGGTTAACGAAGCTAACGTTTTGCATTAACGTGCCCACCTATGATGAAAACCTTATGTTAACGCAACTTAACGTAAGTTAATGAACCATTGTCGTTAAGTTAACGGGCATTTTAACGGAAGTTAATTTAGTCCGTTAACATGAAAAAACTTTTTAACGGATTAACGAGTTGATGAAAAAGTTAGCTTCGTTATTAACGGATTAACGATTAACGGACTTGTGCTCACCTATGGTTTTGCTTATTTATCTATACAGCGAGTAATGATGTTGAATAATATAGTCTTGTTGCAGGCGCGTAGCCAGGATTTGGAAAAGGGGGGGGGGCTATTTTGAAAGATTGAGAAAAGTGCAAACGACCTTGACCCGAATTTTGATTGTTCTTGAATCAGTTTCACACGGTTTGTCCGAAAATTCAGACGAAATTTCTCGGAAATTCGAAAGTTTTTACCGCCCAAAATCAGGTGGTCTTCAAAAAAAAAAAGGTCTTCGCCGAAATTGAGTCTGATTTTTCGGCCGAAATCCGAAATTCAAAGGTTTTTTCCGCCCAAAATCAGGTGGTCTTCAAAAAAAAAAGGTCTTCGCCGAAATTGAGTCTGATTTTTCGGCCGAAATCCGAAATTCAAAGGTTTTTTCCGCCCAAAATCAGGTGGTCTTCAAAAAAAAAAAAGGTCTTCGCCAAAATTGAGTCTGATTTTTTGGCCAAATTCGGAAATTCAAACGTTTCAGGGGGGGCTGTTTTCCTATGGGGGGGCTATTTTCAATTTTTCACAAAAAATCAACCTCAAAAGCTTTAAAAACGTGCGATTTTGCATACTTCACAAGCCAATGGGGGGGCTCGAGCCCCCCCGCCCCCGCTGGCTACGCTACTGTCTTGTTGACGATTTCAAAATTCGTCATACAAAATTGCGATGTTACGATAATGACGTAATTTGTTTGCTATAGGTCGGTTTAGTAACAACGTCATAATCCCCATTGTTTGGTTCTAAACAAACTAAAAGCTAGCCTGTAAGACTGGCAAAACTCATGCTATTAGAAAGGTGTTGTTCTCACAGAACAGTATTGGGTGTAGTGCTCGTCATTATTATAAATTAAGATGGTTCAATTTTTGGTTCCCGACTGCAACCAACAAAGCGAGTCCTTGGATTGCAAATTTTATCGGTTTCCGAAGAACGAAGTGCTCGCATCCAAGTGGGAAAAATTGTGCAGGTAGATTTAATAAAGAATGTAGTTACACTGGTAGATATACCGAGTCCGAGTCCACCAGTCCGAACCCCGAGTCCACCAGTCCAGAAGCAGACGCTCTATTCACTCGGCCATCTCGGGGGTTACTTGAATTAATGAAAAATTAATTCTAGGCGAGTTAGGCTTCTTGCTTGAGAGCAAACATATATTGTATTTAGTCAATACTTAAATCGTAAAATTTTGCATGGGGGAACGCTTTTGCAGCCTTGAACAAACGCATTTGTCATGCGAAAGTACTTTTGTAAAGATTACGTAATTCCGTCGCCGAAATTGTTTTGAAGACCGAAAAAAAGGACTTCGCCGGAAATTGAATTTTTTTTTTCGCCGAAATTAGGTGAAGACAAAAAAAACGTCTTCGCCCTCAGTTGAAGTGTTTCTCCCTCGAAATCAATTTTTCCCCGTAATTTGGCACTACAATCGGCCAGATTTTGTAGTATTTATTCATGTTGGCTGGCTCTTTTTCGTCTGATCAAATCTCGATGGGGAGACACCTAAATCTCGATGGGGGGACGCTAACTCTCGATAGGGGACGCGTCCCCCCTACAATTTAAGCACTGTTTTTAGCGTAATTTTGCTTAGTATGTGTGATTTTTTTAGACGCCAATACAAGCAAATTACAAGCAGCTTAAGAATTTGCAGCTGTCATTTCAAGGATGGGTTAAAAGATAATGGACCGACACTTTTCCAAATAAATTTGAAAAAAAAAATTTCAATGTAAGGATCCGGAACCTCCGAGGAAGCAAACAAAAAGAGCGTCTGCGTTTTTAGAGGAATCATCGTCTGCTGGCTGTTCTCACGAAATTGCACCGTCGTCCGTCGCTCTACAAGTTGAGGTCGATATGTTAAGGTCGCAAGTGTCAAAGCTAGAAAAACACCTGAGCAATGCAACCAAAGCATTTTCGTTTGATTCTGTCAAAGGTGACAGCACTTTGGTTCAGCACTATACGGGCTTGCCATCAGCTGATGTTTTTAATATACTACTGCAGCTGTGTACCCGCTTTGATTTTTCATATTACGGTGGATGGAAAGTTTCATCGATTTCACAGCAAGATCAACTATTCCTTACACTGTTGAAATTGCGTTGCAACTTCAGTCATAAAGATCTTGGCGTTCGCTTTTCTGTGTCTATTGGTACAATAACAAATGTAACTATTACATGGATTGGTGTTTTTCATGAAGTTTTGTACGTAGGTTTGTTAAAAGACAAAATACCCTCTGTTAGTAAACATGGTATGTGTCTTCCATCCTGTTTCTCAAATTTTAGTAACTGCAGAATCATTCTCGATTGCACTGAAATACAACGTGAAATTCCGAGTAACATGGAATCCCAGAGCGCAACTTTTTCTCATTACAAACAGCGTCATACTTTCAAAGGCCTCAATGGAGTTGCACCAAACGGTGTTATAACTTATGTGAGTGGTTTGAGTGGTTTATATCCGTGATCGACCAGTGACAAAGAAATTGTTAGGCACTGTGGCATTCTCAACCTTATGGAGCCTGGTGACCTCATTATTGCAGACAAAGGCTTTTTAATACAAAACATCCTGCCACCAAATGTCTATCTAAATTTGCCTCCTTTTTTGACAAATTCCCAGTTCACCAAATCACAAGCTGAACTCACTATTAGAATTGCCAGATCTAGAATTCATGTAGAGCGAGCCATCCAACGAGTGAAAAGTTGTGCTGTATTGAATTTGATTCCGCACAGCTATCGATGTATAGCAACAAAATTATTTCAAGTTGTATCATGTTTGGTGAATTTGCAAAAACCGATTATTCGTGAAGTAGAAAATGAGTTGTAAAGCTTTTGCTTTTGTTTTAGTTTCTGAATTCCCGACTCTATCGGCTCCTCTCACAGTATACGTTCCCTTTTGTAGTGATGCATAGGCCTCTACATATAGATACTGCTACATGTGTAATTGTATATGGCTATTTTGTAAACCTCGTTCTTATTTAAATAATTTGTAGATGATCATCGGTTGACGTTTATTTATTGTTTTTCATCCGGTATCTTAATTTGATAGTTCACAGAAGGAAGCAGCCAGTTTTCCGTTTTTTATCTCGATTTTATCGCCTGCTTTCTCGGATGCTGGTAAGTTTATAACACTGATCTTTTATTGTTTAGGGGACCACCGTAATGCTTTTAGTGAATCCATTGAATCCTATGAATCTTTAATAGAAATATTTTAAATCTTATGCTGTATCGTTAGTGGGTGTAGTGTCGGGGTAGGCTAGTTGTGAATTGTGGTTGCAATAAAAGTTGAAGAAATCTAGTTGCCGGTCTACCCAGTTTCTTGGAACTAGGATTCGCTTCGCATCCTTTATTCAAGTAGTTTCAGGCGGTCTTATGAGCAAGAAGACAGCTTCGTATATAAATAAAGTCAAGTAAATATTCTTGCACGAATTACAACTGTATTGAAAAAAAAAATAGCAGGTAAAGCAGTCATAACGGCAAACCGTAAATATATACCAACTCGCAAAGTATCGACAGTATGTGTGGCCGTATATCGGTATATACAAAAACAGCAAAGCACATACCAGTTAGCAGCAAAGCATCTCACTTCAAATTTTATTCATCAACACCACCTTGCATGTATTTTGGCAAATATATGGTCGTATAAAAATTAAATGAAATTAGAATATTGATTAGCCAAGATTCATCTTTATAAATAGGAATGACATACATTGACTCAGGGCACCACACTATCAAATCACACACATTTCTATTGCTAAAATGTAAATTGCCTTGGTGATAATAATTGAAACCACGCACACTTGACACATTTAATTCGAGCAAGTGGGCGTCGTCAATTCTTCTAAGGAAGAAGTTGGGGTCAGTATCTACTAACTCCAACAGATGTTTTTCGCGTCCTGAAAAGGGGCATTTAACTTCAATAATTTTTTCTGACGATACAATGCCATCGGGAGATCCTCGAATGATTCCTGACGAATGTAACCATAAGCCGGATGGAGACACAGAATGCCCAGTTTGCTCCATATATGCTTTTATGGCGGTGGCTTCATGTTGAATCCCCCACTGTACAGCTCTCATTGAACTCAAGCTGTCGTAGCCCAATAAGCGCTTCATCGTTGAATTATACACAGCCCTATTAGTGAGACACGGCTTTAACACCAAACCAAAGTTTGATGATGTCAATCTTCCTTTTCGATAAGAAGACCACAAAGGATTTTTGTGTTGACCGCGCGTTACTTCTTCCACGGCTATTGCTTGCAGTGAAGTATAATTTCCATTTGTGCGAGCACAACTTGAATTGCCTTAGACGCTCACAAGACTACAGGACTGCACAAAATTTCGTCCACCGTTAGAATAGGTTTACAGGAAGACGGGGGTTCTGGTGACAATAACCATGAAAAGCCATTTTGAATTGCGCTCATTGACAGCGCCCCAGCAAACCACTCTCTGTCCGTGTCATTGACTTTCCTGGCCAGCAGTTGCAAAGGAACTTCTCTCAGAAATGTTTCCTCAATCGTTCTGCAAAATCAAACTATTTTAGGCATCCAAACACTTTTGTAGCAATCTAAGCAAGTGGACTTTGACTCGGCCACATATCGGATGTCCTAAATAGTAAAGTCCTACAAAAAACGGCTGACAGTGGACTGTCGATAAGTTTATCGCAGTTATTTGATATAAACGGAGTATCTAGCATATGGTGCTCCCAAAAAATACAGACAGACAACTTCAAAACAAATAATGGAATTAACAGGTTTTAACAAGTTTTTAGTGCACTCTTTTATAATGTCGTATGCTCTCCATCTCTTTATAAAACTAGAAGTTTTCGTCGAGTACGTAAAACACCATCAGTCCGGTTTGAGATGAAAGGGTAAAAAGCAGACGTGGAGTCCTCGAGGACACATTTTGAAGTCCTTGGCCTCGAAGGTCAAGTCCTTAGCCTTGGCCTCGAGGCCTCAAGTCCTCAAAAATTGGCCTGTTCTCGGATCGAGGACAGCACTATTTTTTGAATTGTTAAAATTTTGTGGAGCGCTTGAAAAATTTTTTGGAAAACGTTTTTTTGTGGAGATCGCCTGAAAAATTTTTGTGAAGACCTTTTTTTTTTTTTTTTTTTTGAGATCGCCTGAAAAATTTTTGTGAAGACCTTTTTTTTTTTTGGAGAGCACTTGCGCTTGTGTCCTCGGCCTTGGCCTCGAGAGTGTCTGTCCTCGGAAACGCTGTCCTTGGCCTCGAGCCTTGTGTCCTCGACTCCACCTCTGGTAAAAAGGCTTTGCTACAACGTTAAACACTTACTTGGTTGAAATTGGCGCGTTTTTTCGTATCCACTCACATGTCTTATCCGTTTCGATACAGCCTTTACTGCATGAAGTAAAACTACTGCCATGTGGTGGCACTGAAATTGTCCCCTGGGGCATTTACACAGCGCAAGATTTACGTTGCCATCTTCGAGTCATAAGATGCACAGAGCTGGACGGGTCTACGACTTTTAGGCGCCGACGTTTAGGCGCGGGACGTTTAGGCGCCGCCGATTATGCGCCGGGACTTTTATGCGCCTGGACTTTTAGGCGCCGAGACTTTTAGGCGCCAGAGGTAAAAAAATTTTTTTTCAAATTTTTCAAAAATTTTTTGAAAAAAAATTTTTTTTCAAAAAAAAATTTTTTTTTTCCAAAAAAAGTTTTTTTTTCAAGAAAAAGATCTTTTTTCACAAAAACAAGTTTTTTTCCAAAAAAGCACTTTTTTCTGCAAAAAATGTTTTTCTTCCTAAAATTTTTTTTTCTTTCAAATGACAGTCTTTTTTCAAATAAAAACTTTTTCCAACACTTTGATTAAAAGTTTTACTTTGATTAAAATGTTAATGTTTTCGAAGCTTTTCATCAGTTGTTTGTCAAGAAGAATCGTCAGAATAGAGAGTGCAGGAAAAGGAATGGCTATAGGAAAAACCCGAGCAGTGATTGGCTGGAAAAGGATTGCTGAGAGAGCGTCATTTGTGTAGAATCTTTAAGCTGAACAAGAATTCTTTTTGTCAGCAGAGGGCGGGGTTTGAAGTTTTGATAAAAGTGACTTCAAAAGCAGATAGATGGAAGCAGAGCGGAAAAAGTTTTACAAAAATTTGATTTCTTATTGCATTTTTTTCAATAACAAAGAATGTTTTCCACTACTTACTTGCAAAGTTTTTTTTACCTAATCCAGACGCATGCGATCTCCAGCCAGCGGTCTCAAATTTTGCGGCGCACAGACACGAGTTGCTTGTGCAATATTGGCACACGCAGCAAGCCGTGTGACGTTTCATTGTTATTTTGAGTCTATCTCTACCAAACAATACAGTACAAACTTTTTCAGGAGCTAAGGATTCATCTCTCGGCAGATTCCTATTGATAGTCTTTACATCTTGTTGTAAATATAGTAAAAGCAATGTTTAAATTGATATTTTTCAGCTTAATCTTTACACCTTGTTGTAAATACACTTATAGTAAAAACAAGGTTAAATTCTTGAAGTCAACTTCTTCAGAAATCAGCCTAAGAGCGAAGTTAGCGTTTGACTAAAACTCATTTTATTTGAGCTTTAAAATTGACAAATTGATTGCTTTTGCGACTTCTGGAGCAGCACAGATCAGCTCAAATTTTGTCCCGGGATACAGCACGATGATGAGTGTAACTTGTTTACACTTACGCAGATACTTTTCCATGTTTTAACTTATATGTATATTTTTCTCCCGTATGTACGGTAAAGACCAAAAAAATCAAAGAAAAAGGTTTAGTTGTTTTAATTGACTTGGTGTTTCACCAGAGCTCCGCTCTTCAACACTTTTAAAGGCGGTGAATCATCCAGCCAATTCCGGTGGTTTACAATAGCTGAAATTGAACTATAATTTTTGATATTTTTTGTTTTAATTTTGGGACTGCAGTTGCAAAGTTATTCAACAAATACAAAAAGATATCCCCCGACTAAAAGTTTTTGGAAACTCTGAGTTTTGTTCTTCCCGCCAAAACTACAATAGGCCTAATAGTTTAGAGAACTGTAGTTTTGGCGGGAAGAACAAAACTCAGAGTTTCCAAAAACTTTTAGTCGGGGAATATCTTTTTGTATTTGTTGAATAACTTTGCAACCGCAGTCCCAAAATTAAAACAAAAAATATCAAAAATTATAGTTCAATTTTAGCTATTGTAAACCACCGGAATTGGCTGGATGATTCACCGCCTCAAAGTACTTGCTTAAGAGCAATGTAAAACTATTCAAATTATCAATTTTCAAGACTTCTCGAGTTGCTAAAATTTACCCCATCGCAATGACCTTTTTTGGCTATGCATGCAAAATGTAAAAAAAACTAATCTAAGAAATTTTATTTGCAAAAATGAAAAGGAATAAGCGTCTGCTTCAAAAGAGCAAAACACCAAAAAACTCACAAGAACAAGACGGGAATCTAAAAATCTGTCACTTGAAAAAGCTCAAAAATGACGTCATAGTTCACTGAGGATAGATTTTAATAGATTTTAAAACTGCCTACCACTTCATTCACGCGAAGTGAACTAATTGATGAAACATGGTAATGACAGGAGTGACGGCTCAAATGTGAATATGTACTCTCGCATGGATGCAATTATCAGCATGAAAGAAAGCGGAAAACAACAATAAAAGGTAACAATAAACATAGACAAAAGACGTAGTAACTACAAGAGAGAAGAGCTTGATTGATTGATTATACTTATTTATTTAATGGCACTAACATACAATTTTAATCAAATGAGCTGTAATTACGTCAAAAGCATTGCAGTCGTAGCCAATTCAATAAAAAAACAATATCTTGGCACAAACTAGGGAAGCAGCACTACGAATAACGTTATACCATGCATCAAGTCAAGGTAGTATGGCTGGAGTTATCAATACGATGCATTGATGCAATACACCTTTAAGAAAACGAAAAACAAAGCACTTCGATTTGCAGAGGTGGGCAAAGCGCAACCTCTGCAATTGCGGAAGTTGCGTTGCGCATTAATTTTTTTATTTTGAAACATTGCAGAAGTTGCGTTGCGGACTAGTCTTTAAAATTTGTTGCGCTTTAATTGCGCTGCGGTTTTAATTTTTTTTTTTTTTTCGGTTAATAGCGCAATTCTATACATTGAACTTAATTTTGCTTCATTTCGATCGTAATAGTGATAAATGTCTGCCTTCTTTAGCAAATTATTTACTCTTTTACTGTCTAAAATCGCAAAAATGCCGCATTTGCATTGTGTTGTGAAATTTCAATTGCGAAAGTTAGGTTGCGCTTTAACTTGGTACGAAAACGCTGTTTCGCAATTGCGGAATTGCGTTGCGCTTCAACTGAACGAAAAAGTTCATTGCGAAAGTTGAGCTGTGCTTCAGAAGTTAAAAAAAATAAAACTGCGCATTTTGCGCTGCGCTTTTACTGGTTGAAAAGATCGTTGCGCTTTGTTGAGCTGCGCTTTTGGTATAATGTTATTTGTGCCCACCTCTGTCGACTTGAAATACTTACGGAGCAAAATTCGAGCTATGTACAATATACACAAAACTATTCAAGGTATCTCCAATTTATCTACACCGCACGGTAAGCGTAGCTTAAAATTAATTGCATCAGACAACAAAACTATAATGAACTCTATAAGCATTCTCTATTTTTACTCTGTTTTTAATTACTCCTGAAAGATGAATCCTTAGCTCCTGAAAAAGTTTGTACTGTATTGTTTGGTAGAGATAGACTCAAAATAACAATGAAACGTCACACGGCTTGCTGCGTGTGCCAATATTGCACAAGCAACTCGTGTCTGTGCGCCGCAAAATTTGAGACCGCTGGCTGGAGATCGCATGCGTCTGGATTAGGTAAAAAAAACTTTGCAAGTAAGTAGTGGAAAACATTCTTTGTTATTGAAAAAAATGCAATAAGAAATCAAATTTTTGTAAAACTTTTTCCGCTCTGCTTCCATCTATCTGCTTTTGAAGTCACTTTTATCAAAACTTCAAACCCCGCCCTCTGCTGACAAAAAGAATTCTTGTTCAGCTTAAAGATTCTACACAAATGACGCTCTCTCAGCAATCCTTTTCCAGCCAATCACTGCTCGGGTTTTTCCTATAGCCATTCCTTTTCCTGCACTCTCTATTCTGACGATTCTTCTTGACAAACAACTGATGAAAAGCTTCGAAAACATTAACATTTTAATCAAAGTAAAACTTTTAATCAAAGTGTTGGAAAAAGTTTTTATTTGAAAAAAGACTGTCATTTGAAAGAAAAAAAAAATTTTGGGAAGGAAAACATTTTTTGTAGAAAAAAGTGCTTTTTTGGAAAAAAACTTGTTTTTGTGAAAAAAGATCTTTTTCTTGAAAAAAAAACTTTTTTTGGAAAAAAACTTGTTTTTGTGAAAAAAGATCTTTTTCTTGAAAAAAAAACTTTTTTTGGAAAAAAACTTGTTTTTGTGAAAAAAGATCTTTTTCTTGAAAAAAAAACTTTTTTTGGAAAAAAAAATTTTTTTTTGAAAAAAAATTTTTTACCTCTGGCGCCTAAAAGTCTCGGCGCCTAAAAGTCCAGGCGCATAAAAGTCCCGGCGCATAATCGGCGGCGCCTAAACGTCCCGCGCCTAAACGTCGGCGCCTAATAGTCACGGTCCGGAGCTGGACAGCGCTGTTTCGAGCTTTTAGCTCTCATCGGCAGCCCTCATCTTCTCTAACAAAGTTATTCCCTAGCTCGACAAGACTCTTGGCCGAACTGGACAAACCTTAAGGGCTTGTACAGCGGCAGAGGCTTTCTAGGGAATAGACAATTTTTTCACTTGTGGTACTTAAAATAAACAAGTGAAAAAATCGCTGAACCCTTGCTGTAAGGATAGCCATAGGCTATCCCTACTACAAGGGTTCCCCTTGTGTGACCACAGAAATCATAACCGACAAGTTTGACGTCCTAAACTTATTAGTGGAAGTCGTATTGATTTCCCAGGAGTCGACCACGAAGGACAGCAAACTTGTCGGTTGCCATCTTCATTAAATCCAATCTGAAATTGTAAATCAATGGCTACTATTTTACCTGTACAGGTCTGTATACCAACTTTCATCATTCGGCTGATTTAACATTATTGGCTTTACCTGCACTGGTATTTTCGGTTGGTTTTAATAATTTTCTTTCGCAAGGCTTTTAAGCCACGCGCACTACTAGTACTAAACCTGCATTTCTGTGGTTGCGGCCTGCGGGTAGCCTTTTAACTGGAATGGTCAAAATGCAGCGTTGGGCAAGCTACTGCCCCAATCTTCAATTCCAAATGCTTTTTCGGCTTATTTTAACATATCTTCTGCTCTCTATATCATAGGCTTAAATACCAGCACGATTTGACCAAAATCATGCAACTCACCTCCACTTCATAAACTTTTTTTTTCATGCTTGCCTTCGCCTTTCCCTTCATAGATCCCATGCTGCCATCATACATAAAACTTTGCAGCCTGTTGCTTTCTAGCGCATTTTTCCCTTTTTTATTAAGTTTTTCTTCCCCGGAAAAAAACGCAGCGAGTGCCGAAATTTTCACAACCGACATTTCACACAACAACAAATTATGCTAATTCGTAAACAAATTCGATAAGTTTCGCATAATGGCCTTGCAGTAATAGCCGTCAAAGTTGTTAGAAGGTTTGTTTAGAACCAAACAATGGGCATTGTGACGTTGCACTAAACCGACCTATAGCTTGCAAAAACAAAAAAACTGAGTTTTGGTAGAACAAAAAATAAAACGCGTTTCAAAATTCTAGGCATTCCAATTAGGTTTTGTGCGTTTTAATCACATGTAACACTTTCTGTACAATGCAAAAATACGACCGAAACGTAAAAAAAACTTTTGATCGTTTTTGACACTTCGCCTTCAGAAATCCTGATGTTCGGGGTCACCAGGAAAGGCCTCATAAAAGCAAGTTTTAAAGCAATTTGGAAGGTATAAATGCAATACGAAACGCAAAAATTTTGAAACTAAAAACTTATTTGGAGATTATTTACGCTTGAGTAGCCAACTAGCCATATCCTTTGATTGTTATTATCTAAATATTTGTCAAGTAAAACTAATTACAGAAATTTTGTATAAGTAATGTTAAGAAAAGTGAATGAATATAAAAAACATCAACTTCGGGGCGTGTAACTAAACCATAGTTGATGGCTTTGTGGGTAGGATAAAAGCAAGCTTTTCAATTTCAATTTTTTTTGTTTTTGTCAATCCGCTGTAGGGCATTAAAACTAAGGGTAAACTACATTCAGCATAAGTTTATATTTTGCTTTTAGTGGTCAGTTGGTTGAACGGTTACACGATTGCTAATGGAACAGGAGGTTAGAAGTAAATACCCGGGCTTGTCAAATCCGACTCAGTTTTATTACGGCTTGCCACCGCAGCTACATTTCTTTAAAAGGAGCTGTGATGCCCAGGCGCTATGACACGCAGCTAGGCCCGCAATCTCGTCATGTGTTTCGAAATAATTTTGCTTGTGTAGCATAATGAGGAATATTGATTTTGAGTTTTTGTAGTGGCATATAGTCAAAACAGCTAGTGATTGTGTAGAGTCATCATTCGTCTTCCGCTATAATATGGTTTCATTCGACTATAGTTTGCGAAGAATCATTGCATTGCAAACCAAGGATAACTGTGTTCAATCGAATTTAGCGTAAAATCGAAAAAAAAAGATTTTAATATAATCGTTTGTTGCCTCTGGCGTAGTAGCTTTTCGTTCGCAACGCAGTCGCGCTAATTATTGTAATTAATCTAATCTCGAACACCAATTACTCTAATCCTCTTAATCTCTACCAAAAGCGTTAAGGGTGAAATTTAAATTTTATACCGAAAGCCAGAAGTTAGCAAAATTTTAAAAAATTTGTCAACCCCCTAGTAGTGAAAACTACTTTTCACAAATTATCGTGTTCAATCAAGCAAAACTAAGCATATCTAAAACACCAATATAAGGTTAGCAATAACTCATTAAACAACTTAAATACTGTAATATTACTTAACCATACACTTCAGTAACTCAAGGATACTATACTATAAAGCTGTAACTAAATGCACACATCTCAACTAAAACGTAGGAAGATTGCAGCGCCGTTTACAAACTGTCTGAATGCAAATTTTACAAAAGACGCTGAAAACAAAAATACGGTTGTTTGCGTGAAACATTGCCGTTCCAATTACTTCACTATACCACACTCCCATTTTACTTTTAAACCCCTTAATTTGTATAAACAAAAACAGTATCATCGTAATTGGCAAAAACAAACACGAAATGTCACAAAAATCCAAGTTTTAAAATTTGAAGCTTAATAATAAAGTTCAGTAAAAGTTGGATATTTTCGGGAAGTCGCCGAATATCGCTTGCGATGTTACGTTCTATTATCACCCATCTGATTGGCCACTTTTTTAAACATTTTGCAGAGAAAAAAGAAAATGCATTTCGGTCGTAAGGGCCGAAATAGACTAGCAAGTTTTTTCTGCAATTTTACTGCTCCAACAATAATCACTCCATTTACACGTGAAACTGTTTTTCTGCAAATTTACTTGCAGCAATAAAAATTTTTGGCGCCGGAAGTTATCTTCAGCAAGAAACCTAAAATTCCATTTACATCTGTGAGCAAGAATTTTTTTTAGGGCCGAAATAGACCATCAAGTTTTTTTGCAAGAACGTTTGCAAAAGCATTGATGCAACTTTTTTTGTGTGTAAATGGCCTAGCAAGAATATTGTGCAACGATTGTAGAAACTTTCCAGACGGGTTTTCTTGCGACCTGTAAATGGCTTCCTGCAAGATTTCGAAAAACTTTCCGCAATATTGAAATAACTTCGGCCGTGTTTCAACTTGCTGCAAGTTTTTTTACTTCTGGTGTCTACGTCAGAGTGCTATTAAGACTGTTATGCCTACGCATTGTCCTTCTACTAGACAATGTACAGTATACTGCACAATTACTGTATACTACCAGCATCCCTATATTCGGACAGCTTTATGAAATGGAAGCGTTGATAAGTGAATTTGAAGTTAGCCCAGCAGTTTGGAACGTATTGACACCTAAATACAGAGACCGAGTAAAAAAACACAACAAAACACCGCTTAGAGCAAAGACATGTAAGTACGGTATTGTATTACATTGTCTATATGTAATATTTGAATATTGATAAGGCCTTATTCTATTCTATTAACTATTAATAAGGCCTTATTCTATTCTATTAATTAACTAGGCCTTATTCTATTTGAATAAGGCCTAGTGGTAGGCCTAATAATAGTGGTGGTAGAATCATTTTAACTTTTGGTTCAAGCCTTCCCCCTCTTTGGTCAAATCCAACTTTTTCTTGAAGATTTTATTGCAGTGAAGACAGATGGTGCTCAGCAGGGTTTAGTTGGCAAAATAATTTGCCGTTTTGAGGAGAAAGGTTTTAGGCTTTGTGCCATGAAAATGACGACTGCCAGTAAAGATTTGCTGGAAATCCACTATGCAGATTTCAGTTCAAAACCATTTTTCCCAAAACTTGTTGAATTTATGTCGTCTGGGCCAGTTGTGGCAATGGTTTGGGAAGGAAAAGTAGCTGTTAAAACTGGTCGTAAAATGCTTGGAGAGACTAACCCTGCTGATTCTCTTCCTGGAACAATTTGTGGAGATTATTGTATTGACAATGGGAGAAACATATGTCATGGATCTGACTCTGTGGAAACAGCAAAGAAAGAAATAGCTTTATGGTTTAAAGAAGGTGTACTTAACAATTATTGCTGTGCTAACAACTCTTGGGTGTATGAATAAGAAGGCTACTTCAACCTGACACTCAGCACTCTTTTTGTGTTTTGTGCCTACATAGCAGGATCTGACAATTGTAGTTTTTGTATTTTTGTGTACATAGTAGGATCTTTTTTTTTTTTCTGTATCTTTCTGTATAAATTTATAATTACCAATATATTGAAAGATGCCTTTTACCTGTTTTCATTTTAAATTCAAAACAACTTTTTCTGCATATTTTGTGGCTGATACTAAATTTGCTATTTCGTCTAACTAGTTTAGAATCTTTCATTGGTTTGACTGCTTGATAATGCCAGTTAAATGTCCATGTGAAATATGTTTAAGACCTTGTAAAAGGAACCAGTGTGCTATTCAGTGTGATATGTGTGATGGATGGATTCACCTCAAATGCACAGTCATTAGTCTCCTTAAATTTCACACTCTTTGTTCTTCTACTGAACCATACCTCTGCCAAAATTGTTACAGTGAATTGTTTCCTTTTCAAACCCTAGATGATAAGCAATTGTTAAATGAAATGAGAAATGATGACAAACTAAACTTTGATATTAATCACACAAATAATTCGTTTTTTCCAGCTAAATGCTTACAGGCAGACAACAAAATAAAAAGCTTACTAAATGATTTAAATACTGGTTTGGATGACTCAAAATACTGCTCACAGGCCGAAGCCAATATTATTAACAAAAAGTGTAAATTTTCTTTGCTTTGCATAAATATAAGAAGCTTAAATGCAAATTTTGATAAATTGAATGAACTTTTAACAAATTATGATATCTTACCTAATATCATTGCTATGAGTGAAACCAAACTTAAATTGTCACAGGTATACCATGCAAAGTTAAGTGGGTACCATTTTTACCACAAAGGCACAACTACAAGATGGGGAGGAGTAGGATTGTTTATCAAGGAGTCTTTATCAATTTCAATTTGCAAGGAGTTTGATTTAAACATTCCTAACTGTGAAGATATGTGGATTCAACTAGATTTAGGGAATAACAAAAAATGTATAGTGGAAGTAATTTACAGACACCCTAAACAGAAATTATCAGAGTTTTGCAAGAGTTTTGAATCAACCATTGAAAAATTGAATAGTAGAAAATTGATGTATTATATCGGAGGAGACTTCAACGCAGATTTGTTGAAAAGTAACTCTGATATCAATATTAAAGATTTCATGAATTTAACATATGGCTTAGGCTGCATTCCCTTAATTACACACCCGACAAGAATAACCACTACAAGCTCAACTCTTTTAGATCATGTTTATACAAATAATGTAGTGGGTAAACTCAAAAGTTTTATTCTGGTGGAAGATGTAAGTGATCACCTGCCAGTAATGGTGTGTTCTAATTTAAGCCTGCCCAAGAGTGAAAAATCAACTGTCACCCTAATTCGTGATACAAAAAATTTTGAAGTAGAAAAATTTCTAGACAAATTAACTGAAGGAATGGAGCTATTAGGTGATATCAAAGAGGAATGCATTGACTACTACACTGAAAAGTTTATTGACATTTTTCATAAGACATTAAACATACATGCACCATTACGAAAACAAAGCAGAAAGGAAACAAAACTAAAAAACAAACCATGGTTATCCAAAGGAATCCTTATGTCAATCCAGCAAAAAAATTTATTGTACAAAAGAGCCCTTAAATTAAATCATAGTAATACATGGGCACAATACAAAGTCTATAGAAATAAACTGACTCATATTAAGGAATATGCAAAACGACTTTACATTAAAAATTTAGTGAATGATAATAAGCATGACACCTCGTCGCTTTGGAAAATTATAAATAAAATTATTCACTTGAAAAATGTGAAGAAAAATAAAATTCCTAATAAAATGTATGCTTCCAAAAGTGAAAGTGCACAAGGTCCGCAGGCCATTAGTAACTTGTTCAATAAATATTTCATAGAGATAGGAGTTAACCTTGCATCTACAATCGAAACACCAGCTATAATTGATGGCAAATTTAATGCCACGTCTTTGATTCAGAGTAGTTGCAATTCGTTTTTTCTAGAACCAATA
The DNA here is from genome assembly GCA_963965965.1 of Trididemnum nubilum. Taxonomy (NCBI): domain Eukaryota; kingdom Metazoa; phylum Chordata; class Ascidiacea; order Aplousobranchia; family Didemnidae; genus Trididemnum; species Trididemnum nubilum. The sequence goes on along the minus strand of OZ014481.1, from coordinate 30,545,196 downwards.
GTTGAAGAAGTAGTAAATTACATCAGAGCTATGAATCCATCAAAAAGTACAGGAAGACTTGGAATTCCCGCAAAGTATATAAAAATGTCAGGCTCTGTTATAGCTCCAGTTCTAACTAACATTTTTAATGCATGCATATCAACAGGATATTTTCCAAAACTGTTAAAAACCGCTGAAGTTGTTCCAATTTTCAAAAAAGGCGAAAGAGAATTATGCAGTAATTATCGCCCTATTTCTATTTTAAGTCCTTTTGCCAAACTATTTGAAAAGTGTCTGCTTGATTAACTAAACAATTATTTTGTGAGCAATAATTTGATTAGTCCAAACCAGTATGGTTTTAAGAAAAATTGCTCAACAAATGAAGCCGTTTTAGATATTTACAATAAGCTACTTGACAATATGGATAAAAAGCTAATTACATGTTCTATTTTCTTAGATTTAAGAAAAGCTTATGATATCATCAATCACACAATAGTGATCAAAAAACTAGAAAAGTATGGAATTAGAGGATTACCATTACAGTTACTAGCAAGTTACCTGACTGACCGTCAACAGTATACAATTGTAAATCAATATAAATCCAAGTCAAGAGATGTTATTTGCGGTATTCCTCAGGGATCAACTCTAGGTCCGTTGTTATTTAATATTTATATCAATGATCTTCCACTTGCCTCAAATTCCACAATTCATCTTTTTGCAGATGATATAAACCTTACTCTCTCCCATTCTAATGTTTCAACACTGCAACAAAATATTAATGATGAATTAGTCAACGTAAGTTCATGGTGAGTTCAAGGTTCAAGGTGAATAAATTATCAATTAACTTTAATAAAACTGAGTTTATGGTAGTGACAACAAAACAAAATAAACCTGAACTCAAAGTATCAATAGATAATAATCCAATCAAGCAATCACATCACATAAAGTATCTAGGTGTTCTCATAGACGACAATCTAAACTGGAAACAACAAATCAAGGAACAATGTTCAAAGGTAGTTAGGGGATCTTGGGCCCTTAATCAATTAAAATACTTTGTAGATGAGCAAACTTTAAGATCTGTTTACCATTGCCTCATATACTCTCATCTACAATACTGCATAAGTAGTTGGGGGACTGCTTCAAAATCAACATTAGCACCTCTCTTCATTCTGCAAAAAAGAAGCATCAGATTGTTAACTGGAAGTGGATATCGTGAGCATACTAATCCTTTGTTCTATCGAGCTAAATGCTTAAAACTCAAGGATATTTTCTCTGTGGAAACTGCAAAGCTAATGTACAAAATTCACAATAATGTATTATCTTTTGCAAATTCAGATGATTAACCTAATAAAAAACTGTTATACACATCTGACAAGATTGAGCCACAAAAACAACTTCTTTCTTCCAAGAACTAGAACAAGATTAGGGCAAAAGTCTTTATCATTTGCTGGAATTAAAATTTGGAATAAAATTCCAAGCAGTTTAAAAGAAGTTTCATTCTACAGATTTAAAAAAGCTGTTAAAGCTCATTTTTTATCAACGTATGAAACCGATAAAAGCTAGAATAACAGCTTTCTATCACCAATGCAGTAGTAATTACAGGAAACATAGTAGCATATTTATGTTTGAGTTCAACAATAACCTATTCTATTGCTTGAATGGCATGAGATGGTGCATTCATCTATCACACATTTATACAGTACGTCATCTCTCATTTTGATGTGGCCTTGAATTATTAGTAATTTTGCAGTAACTGACTGAGGTTGATATATACTGGTATTGGAAATTGTACCAGTACTAATGACATATTGGCAAACAATACAAAACAAAGCAAGGTTTTTTTTTCACTCCAATTGCCCACTTTAAATTCTATAAAACATAAATAAGCATTGTGAACTTTATTGATTTATTTTCTATCCAATCTGTAGTTACAGTATTTTTTTTTTTTTTTTTTAGTATGCTTAGAGTTAGAACGATTCTAATGTTGCCTTACATTTTCTTTAGATGTTGACTGTGAGTTTTGTGTATACACTGTACAAAGTGTACATATCTTTGCAACACTTTGTTTTAATTTTGAATAAAATTTTTTATTATAGAAAGTAGCAGACTGAGAAAATCTAGAAGCTGCTTTTTTAACCTTAACTTGGTGAGGTGGCAGTAGACTTAGATGACCGTTCGGTCCTTCGCTGTCTCCTCACCAAGTGACTAAATATCGCTTTGACTTTGCAAGTTTGTGTGTTGGTTTTAAAGGAGTTGCATATTTCGATGCTTTGGTGATAGACCTAGAGGAAGTTGCAGTTTTTTGTGTGATATGACGTCACTTGGTAAATAAATAAATATGATGATGATAATGATGATGATGATATATAAATTACTGCATGTTAATAATATTTTAAAGATTTTGTTTAAAGCAGTTCCTTTCAAATGCAATAAATTTTAATTGTCTACATTTTTACAATACCTCTGTCAGACATGGGCACAATATTTATGTTCAAGATCACATCATTTTAATGATCTGATCTTGATCTTCTAGATCACATTGTTTGTGTGGTCTTGAAGATCAAGATCACTTTCTTTTTTAAAGCATCGCAGAGGCCAGATTATGTGCTAGTCTGAAGCTATTTATTGGCTCCGGCACTGAATGGAGTCTAAACTGGAGAAAGTATTCCGCATTTGCCGTGGTACAGACAGGACAGATACGAATCAATATAGCAGTACTACCTACTAACTTGAGGAGAAAATTAATCACAAATTATGAGGAACATGACAGAACGTGCTAGCGAGCTCGTAAAGACCATTCTCGCTCGCTAAAAAGCGCTAACGAACAAAAAATCTTCGCAGACTAACTGCCATTTCTGAGCCGTCTCGCCCAACACACGTTAAAACAGTTCGCTCGAATTTCTTTGCGAGATGTTCGTAACTTGTATTAGTACACAATAAATATCTCATTGTGACGTCAGATGCATTTCTACTTCAAAATAATGCGTTCAAGCGTATTGTATGTACTACATTGTTATGGAAAAAGATACCATAACTTATGCGTTATTATTCTATGCAAGCAAATTCCTCAACTGATGATAATTAGTAAATGAACGACAGAATTTAATTATATTTTTGGATCAATGTGAAATAAGAACAACTTTTCCCATACTACAATTTTTTAAACGACGTAAAGCGCCCTTGAGCTTGTTGGTGGGTAAACTCATATGTTAACAGTAACTCTAGGTGTATGGGTTTCCAAATTTTTCAAAAGTGAGCAAGTCGAAGTACACTCTTCCTTTTTAAAACCGGTAAATCTTGAGTTGAGACTGGCTGTTTTTAATTTTTTGCCGACATTCAGTCTCATTTGTTCTTGATTTTGTAAAACTTTTGAGAGCATCGATGTCAATTTTAGCGGGCATGTTTGAAACACTTTTTAATTCCTATTGCTCTGTTTGCTTAAGTGAAGGCTTTTTTCTTGCTTTTGCAGCATCGTAAAATTGCAAAAGCGAAAAAGCAAGCTTTTTTTCAAGTTGAACTGCCAAAAAAATTCTCAATTGCTTGCGCAGAGCAACAGAGCTTTATAATCTTGAATAGTTGCAATTTTGCTTGCAAATACAAGAAAATCACTGAAATTTTATCGCTTTAAATTAGCACAAATTTTAGTTTCTTTGATTAGTTTGAATTGTTTTTTTGTTTGTTTTTGGTTTATTTTGCTGCCTAGGCTGGCATTGTTTTTAATTTGTTCTTAAATTTTGAGCAAAAATTAGCCTCGTGTTTTAGAAAATCATTCTTATGAAAGGAGTGTATTGCTATTTTTGTCAACTGGCACTACCTAACATTTCTTTATCAGTCAAAACAGCATGTGGTTCTCAATGCAATTCGCTTTTTTTGCAGTCTTATAGCAAACATGGTGACGATGTTAATTAATTTTCAGGAAAAATTCGCTTTGGTTAGAAGTTTTCAACATTTCGCCATTAAATTTCTGAACCAAAAAGATTTCTCGCACGCATAAAGAGTGCTTCAAGATCCTCTTTAAGTTGGCGAGGAAAATGTGACGTTTTTTTACTCGAACTGCTTTCCGCAATCGCTCAAAGCAAGTTTGCGAGAAAGAATGACGTACGGATTTCGCAAGGCTTTGCATACTCGTGCAAAGATGACCTCTTACGTTTAGCGAGTATTTCGTTCGGTAGCGCCTCTTAAAAAAAACTCGTTGATTAAAGCGAACGAGGAAATTTCTGTCATGTTGACCCAGCTTCGTTAACAACGGAATGTTTCCGGACTGGGGGCATCCTATTGACAATAGCACTCTTTTTTTGCACATCATTAACAGATTCCGGTAGTAAGGAAAATCTCCAGAAACTAATACTAAATAAGCAAGTGCTGGTAATCAGACGTGGGCACGACCTTGATCTTCAAGATCACATTTTTTTATGACAGATCTTGATCTTGAAGATCACATTTTTTGGATGATTTGATCTTGATCTTCAAGATCACCAAAAGGTGGTGATCTTGCCCATTTCTGACCTCGGTTCGCACTTTAACAGCAACTTTTTTTGTGATGCTAGAAATGCTGGGTTCGTTTAGGAGACAATGCTTACGTGAACGTGACTCTTTGTTATTAACCTGTTTGCGCCTATTACTGTTTGTGTGTTGCACTGGGCAGGAGCCTAAGAGAGAGAGGCCAGGTGGGGCTGGTTCCCGCCTAAAAATATACACGTAGTATTACTGTAAATGGCAATGCATATCGAAAATGTGGATAATTATTTTAAGTCCCGCCTGAATGTCATTATCAACATGACCTATAACGTTTTTCTTTTTCAATAAACATACGGTAGACAAAAAATAGTATTTTCCAGAGGCGAGCACAAGCAAGATTTTACAAAAAGCGCCGCGCAACAAAACTTTAACGACTATTTAAACCATTAAAAGCGTAGAATAAGAGGCGCACTTAAATTTCATATTTTCCAAATCGGAGCGGAACTTCCGCAACAAGCTTTTGGATTCAGTTAAAGCGTAGCGCAATTCCGCAATCGCGAAACAAGATTTTCGTACCAAGTTAGAGCGCAATCAAACTTCTGCAATAAAGTGTAAAACAGACAATGTAAAAGACCCATTTTTGTCATTTTAAACGGAAAAGGAGCTAGTAACCCACATAGAATTTATTTCGGATTTATCTAGGATCTTAAAAGGCTATCTCGGATTATCTTGGAATTATCTCCGGTGGCTGGTATAAGGCAAACTTTTTAAGAATCTTCTAAGATATATCTACGTTTGTCTATATATAGACAAACTATCTTTGATTCATCGAAAAAATTTTTACGCACATTGGTGGATATTGGCGCTGCTCCAAGCCATCTCAGAAACTCGTGTGTATAATCAAAGTTTATTTTTATATTGGCGGGATATCTTTGAATTTTCTAAGTTTTAAACTAACGTGTGTTCTAGATAAAATAAACCACTTTTTAAAAAAGACTTTTCGGCAATAATAAAAATGAATTAGTTGAATTTTGAAAACACAATAACCTTCATAAACTTATCAAAACTTTTCCAAAATTTAAAGATTATTAAATTCAAAACCGCGTCGCCTAAAACTCAATTAGAGTGATTTTGACAAAATAATTTTTAAATAAGCTTTTTATGATGCTCGAACGCTAGCACAATAAATAACGCAAGGGTGAAGTCTCATCTTCGTGTCTCTCCTACTTCCACCCTTTTCCCCCTTATTTTTCCAGTCAGATGACCCAAAATCTCTTTCTTTGCTTCATTTTGAGTCGTCATGGGTGGGAAAAGGAAGCAGGGTGGCTCCCCAGATTTTCTCGTTGTCTCTTTTTACCAACGCTTTACCGCTTTTTTTTCACTCCGCTCTTACGACCACGTTATTGGAACGACCGACGCTCGCGTCGCGTGTTCCTCTGTTTTTACTCGGCCATTTTCCAACTAACGAGTGCGAAATTTCAGACTTTTGCTTATAACTCGAGAACGGTTGGGTCTAGCAACATGAAATTTTGACAGCAGTTTGAGATTAATGAGTTGTATGTTTATACCAAATTTCGAAGCAATAGATTACGTAACTTTGGTTTTAGAACCCGAAAACCGCCCCGCTAGTTTGGCGTAAAAAGCGATCTCAGTCGAAAACGGCTTAAGTACGGCAAAAAATATTTCATAGGGTTGTATGTCTCAAGATACACTTTCATCCCAACCAACCCACTTTTGGCCGCGATGAGATTTATTTCTTTTTTTTTCCTAGTTTTTTCCTTTTATTCCTTTTTTTCCTTTTTTTTTCCTTTTTTTTCTTCCTAATTTTTGTACGCTATTCTTCTCCTAAACCACAAAACATCGAAATCTAATTTTTGTGTTAAGTTGTTGAGCTGCAAATGCAATTTTTTCTCCCGAAATTTTTTGGGGCAACTCCACCGGAAACTCCCCCAAAATGGGGCCCAAAAAATCAATTTTTTGAACGGCTCAAGCTAGGGTGCTAGTTGTTTTTGATATCAGTAGATATTTAACAGACAAATATTTTGACATAGTTTGGGGGTGCCACCCCCCCGGGAACCCCCCCAAATGGACTCCCCAAAACTCAATTTTTTGAACAGCTCAACGTAGAGTTCTACTTTTTTTTGACATCACCAGATATTTAACAGGCAAATATTTTGACATAGTTTGGGGGTGCCACCCCCCAGGGACCCCCTCAAATGGACTCCCCAAAACTCAATTTTTTGAATAGCTCAACTTAGAGTGCCAGTGTTTTATGATATCAGTAGATATTTAACAGACAAATATTTTGACATAGTTTGGAGGTGCCACCCCCCAGGGACCCCCCAAATGTAACCCTCAAAAATCAATTTTTTGAGTAGCTCAACTTGGGTGCCAATGCCAGTCCGTTTTGATATCAGCAGAGATTTAACAAACAAATATTTTAACATAGTTTGGGGGTGTCACCCCCCCCCAGGTACCCCCCAAATAGACCCCCAAAAATCAATTTTTGAACGGCTCAACTTAGGGTGCCAGTGTTTTATGATATCAGGAGATATCTAACCGACAAATATTTTGACTCTACTTTTCTAAAGGTTCCATAATCAGATATTTTTGAATAATTGCTGATTTTACGGTAGACAAAAAGTACTTTTGAGCATAACAGCATTAGCTATGCGTCGGTCGTTCACTGGGTTTGCTGGCAAACTCCCATCTAGTTTCAGTTTCTACTTCGTGCGTTTTTAAACAATGCCTTTTTTGTGACGTTTTGCTGTTAGAAATAACCGACTTTCATTGCACGCGCTACGCGGTTCTTTTCCTTTTCTCCTGGGATCCACAATGCAACAAATAATTTTTTTAGCAGTAGCCTAAACAAGAAAGTTTGTGCTTTTGTGGAAACAGAAAGATCTATCCATAATCGGCACACCCTGTGATACGGCTAGCATTTTGTGAGAAAAGTTTGGTGAACTTTTTTTTTTGTGTTTATTGTGACAAAAGTACGAAACCAACCAAACCTTCCACACTGCCAAGACGATTACGCCCTATGCGTCAGCAAGCGCAGTTGCTCTTTGAAGGAGTATTGGAGTAAAAAAAAACAAACAAACTAAACAGATAAAATAATTAGTAAACTTCAGTCTTTGGTCAATGTAACTTTTATTCTTCTCCACAAATTTCCTATTTTAAGGCAAAAACGTGATTTTGTGTATTGCTTGTATCTTCCATCGATATCTTTCTTTATGACATTCTCATATTATGAAACTTAAGTTATAGCCTGTGCACCATTCGCTGAGTCACCTCAGCCAAGAGAGAGAGAAAGTACCAAGCGGTTTTCGAGTTAAGCTACCACCAGGAGCGTATTTAGGGGGAGGGGGCATTGGGGTATGGCTCCCCTTTTTGGGCCGCCAGGAAAGTATAATTAGCATAGAATAGTATGCAAAATTGCGGCATGCCCCCCCCCCCCCCCCCTTGTAACTTGGGCAAAAGGTTTGAGAACACAAACAGTAGGCGAAAATTTTTTTGGGGGTCTTCACCTAATTTTGGGCCAAAAACCGGACTAAATTTGAGTGAAGACCTTTTTTTGTTTGTTTGTTATGCTCTTCACTTGACTTTCGACAGGAAAAACGGACTGATTGTGGATGTAAAAATTTTCATTCAGGACTTTCTTATTCTCAGATTTTCGGAATCTCCTGCCCCCCCCCCCTTTCAAAATCCTGCGTACGCTACTGGCTACCACCTGCTATCTGTCTGCGCATGGTCAACCATGCGGGGAATCCGTTCAAGGGCTTTTCTCTGCAGCACAACAAGTAAACTTGCTCACTTGGGTTTGTTCACCACACACTCCCCTCAATTTTGAGCTTGAAGCAGAGCAGCTGTGAATTATCATTTTTTGTTGTGTTTAGTTTGGTATCTCCGCCTCGATATCGAACCCGTGACTTTAACCCCGAAGGTAGATGATATCCACTCGGCCGTCTGAATTCAGACTCTTCATAAACTAATGAAGAGTCTATGTTCTGACTGCGCTGTGAATGACCACTATTCTTCTTTGCAACCTATGAACTTCTCTGGTCTACCTGCCTATTTACCAAAGCCTGCTCGGTCTATTTCACTCGCATATTCGTTGAACTTCCTTTTAGTTTTGCATTTTGGATAAATTTTTCATATACTTATTGTCAGAGGTGGAGTCCTCGAGGACGTCCTTGGCCTCGAGGACACATTTTGAAGTCCTTGGCCTTGGCCTCGAGGCCTCAAGTCCTCGAAAATTGCCTGTTCTCGGCTCGAGGACAGTACTTTTTTTTGAATTGTTGAAATTTTGTAGATTGCCTGAAAAAAAATTTTAGGAGGCGGTTTTTACTGGAAAACGCCAGAAAAAATTTCTGGACTTTTTTTTGAGATCGCCTGAAAAATTTTTTTGAAGACCTTTTTTTTTTGGAGAACACTTGCGCTTGTGTCCTTGGTCCTTGGCCTTGGCCTCAAGCATTCCTGTCCTTGGCCTCAAGAGGGTCTGTCCTCGAAAGGGCTGTCCTTGGCCTCGGATTTTTTTTATGTCCTTGGCCTCGAGCCTCGTGTCCTCGACTCCACCTCTGCTTATTGTCATTGTCATCGTCAACTTCGGTTTTCAATCACAATAATTTGTACTTACTTGAGATTCTTCCTTTTTTTCCTTTTTATTCCGTAAAATACTTTGGTCACGCTTGACTAGTGCTTTTTGAAAATTAATTGCCTCTTCAAAAATTGACTTGGCTGAGAGGTAATCGTCTGGAGTCTGGATGAGGTTTGCAATTTGCATCATCACCATTTAACGCTACCTTTACATTTTGTGGGATTAGGGATGCAAGTAATTGGGAAAGCGAAATTAAATTTCATTATTCTTCAGTCGTAAGCGAGTTTTGTTCTAAGAATCGCAATATATCTTGTAGCAGCAACAGGTAATGTTAGCCTAGTTCTGTACTTAGTACTGCAGACTGTGTACTGTAACTGCAAAAGACCTAAAGTAAGATGTATACAGGTATACCTGATACGGTAGGCTAAATGCTTCTCAATCGCCAAAATGTGTGCCTATAACGTGCTCTAGTTAAAAACAAACGCAGAAATTAGAAACAAGACCATAATTTGTCGAAAACTGAAAAAGTTGTTTTGGAAAATGAAAATCTGTAATTTCTGCTAACCTGTGCGGTAATGTAGGCTATATAAATCTGAAATCAAAGGTTTCTTGCGCCAATTTTGCTACAATGAAGAAGAGAATAGATAAAAATTGCAAGAATGGTAGAAGAAGCGTTGCAAAAGTCATGCTGCCTAAATAGCCTACTAGTGTAATAGATGTGTCTTTAAGAGTCAGTCAAACTGCAATGACTGACTCCATGCTCCACTAGGCTATACGAATGCATGATGCACTTCATTACATGCATGATATATTTCAAGAATTGGGCTGAAAAATATGTTTTGCATTGCAGAAATATAGCCTAGTTTATGGAAGTTAGAAGCTTTTTTTACCAACCTGTTAGTTGGCTGTAGATTCCATACCAGCCATGTGTGCTGGTGCTTTCATTTTCAAAATCAACAACCTCAGACCTCAGCAATGACATTAAGATTATTCCACTCAATGAAAATTTTAAGAAATGCTAAATGTCTGCATGCTTTACTAAAACTCATTACAGATTAGTCAGTTAGATGAAATTCTTCATTTTTGTTCTGTTACTGTAGCCTACTAAAGTTTAGATTTTTGAAACAGCATTACAGTAGAAGAAGCTATTTTTGAAATGTGAAATTGAAACAGTTGAGCATTTGGCCAACTAGTTTTTTGCTACAAATGTTAGACTTTTTGCAGGTATTACATTTGTAACACAGTACATAATAATTTTTAATCTGCAATTATCGTCAAGTCAAAACAGTGGGATGTCGTTTAGTATAAGCCGTCAGCTTTTTTATGGAAGCTCTGTGACCTGTGCATGACTGCATAAGTGCGCGCGTGCTATTTTTTCCCTCATGCGTGCACACATTAGGATTAGGGTTAGATCTGGGAAATACCGGTAGCTTAGATCAGCGAGAAAGAAAAAGCGCTAATACACAAGTCACAAAGCTACAAAAAAAAAGCGTACGGCTTATACTTAACGACACCCATTCCGTCCAAGTCAAAACAGTCAGTAATTTTTTGTGATTGTCTGTGGAATATTTTATTTTATTTAATAGGTAGGTTACCTTGTCAGTTGTATCCATCCACTGTTCCCAAACAGTAATTGCTAAAGCAAAAACTTTAATCTTGTGACTGCTTGTTTGCTGATATTTATTTTTAGAACTTTAATAGGATATGCATTGTTGGTTGATTATATTTACTCGTACTTTACAGTTTCAAGGTTATATAGCTTACTCCTACACTTGTACATTAAACCTTTACTTACTGATTAGCTCGAATGTGATGCTGATAATAATGTGCCCCAACATTTTTAAATGATACCCGGCTCCTAAATTGCAATGTTCTTATGGTAATACACAGAGGTGGGCACTTGCGCCGCTATTATCTTATATGGCGCAACTATTTTACATGCGATGTAGTTCTTGTGTTGCAATTATTTTTAAACGGTTGCGCTAACACTTGCGCCGCAAGTATTTTAGCAATTTTGAGCGCAATCGCACAAGCGAAATTCAAATGTGATTGGGAATGATTGTTTTTCAATCAACTGTAATTAAAGTTTAGAGAAACATTGACAAGGTACATATAGACGTAGCCACGATTTTTGATTGGGGAGTAGAGCCAAACTGCAAATCACACGCAATGACATCATCAAAAATATTTGAATAGAGGTACTTTTTATTGGACAAAGATATTGTAGAATGGATGATCAGATGCCAGGCCTGGGTTGGCATGTAACCTGGATGTTGGTGAATGGGAAAGACCTGAACCAAAACTTAAATTAAATAAATAATGAAAATCAGCTGAGGTACAACTCAACGAATTTAATAAGAACAGAGCGATGAGGGTGAATGGGAAGTGAGCTCACGCTCTTTGAGTCTTCAGCCACCCGCATATGTGTCGAAGGAGGCGGCCAGCAGTCGTAATTGAACTCGGGTCGCAGTATTGCTTATGCAATAATCCGAGTGCAGTTCCGCTCGGCTGTGCTGCTGACAAAGATAAAAGGTTTCCAAAATTGTGTAAATTGGGAGACGTGGTGAGCAAACTAGTTTAACCCAAACTTAGCACAGTTAGGGGTCTGGGTGCCAGCCGCTGGATAATTTATCGTAATTTTTTTTGGAAAAAAATAGCTATTTTAATGCCATTTGGATCATACTTTGCAGGTTTTTGGTGGCATTTGAAATAACTAAATTTTCGGTTTTGAAATTGAAAGCCAATTGAAAAAATTAATTGTTTAGTCTTCTCTTTACTTAAAGATCAAGTCCAAAACCTGTTTAAAATCTTGAATTTGGGGATAAATTTTGCAAGTAACTTGGCCCAGTAGGGAGAAGCAAGGTACATTGCCTGGTACATCTGACATAGTCTGACTTTTGTTACCATAATTCGAAAACAAAAAACACAAAAACTATTAATTACAATTTTTTTTCTAGTATGGGAAAACTTGAAAGTTATTGTAAACTGCAAAAATAGCATCAATAGCTCTTATAATTAATACCTAGATGGTGCAATTTTCTAAAACAAAAAACTTGCTGATTTATTTAGCGTGCTCCATTTGTCAGAAAGTGATACTAATTGCTCCAGCACCACAAAATATGTAGCGAAGCTTGTAAAGGTTTTCCTTGACAAGCCATTAGAAAAAAACAGTGACTCCGAAGGCGTTCGCTTATCACCACGTGAAGACTTTATCAGTAAAATTTTTTAGCACCTGGATTCCTTTAAGTACGTGTGTTGAGAGTTTTTTCATTAGGCTTAAAGACATTCTTTGCCCAAAAGGGTTAAACGATGCACATTTTCCAATGCTTATATTTTTTAAAGGAAATCAATAATTTTTTTACTTGTTTCGTTGCGTGCATACTTTGTTTTGAATGTTAGTATCATACCGCAGCCTAGCGCTGTTTAACCTGTGATAGTCAATTAGAATTATGCTTTTCGAAACGTCGCACTTGCGATTGTGCTTGTGGCGCTATTATTTTTTTTGGCTTGCAAAAATGCTTTGGGCGCAAGATTTTTTGAGCAGTTGCTCGTGCGCTTGCTGTGCAATTTTTACGACTTGTTTTGTCCACTTCTGGTAATACAACCATTTCATTATAGATTTAATCTATAGTCTTTAACGTTTAAGATGTAAAGAAATGAAAAAAATTGTTTGTGTTCAATTTAATGTGAAAGGCAAAATCACCATCGATATCATTTGTCAGTCATGGAGTGTCCACAGCAGGCTATGGTATTGGCCTCCTGCATGCATTCCAAAAGATGAGGTAGAAAACATGGTGAAATTACAAAAACCACCCCAAAAATTTGAATGGAAAAGTATGAGTGCACAATCCTTTGTGAATCTAGTAAATTTACTGTAAAGGATTTTTGTATGAAAGTGATTGTTATGCCACTATCAATGAATGGAAGAGTTATCTTACATTTTGTTGCTGGTCAAGTGAAACAGGTTATGAGGTGTCTACAGAGGTTTTAAGTATATAGTTTTTATTTTGTGTGAAAAAAAACAAGAGCCTTTGTTGGCTTGCAACTACCACAAAATTGATTGTATGATGTCACAACTGCTATCACTCTGAATCTGCATTTCTACAGTATTTGGATATATGAAATTTTATTCCAAAAATGAAGGCAAGCTTTTTAAATTAATGTCGGCTATGAAATGTAGATTAAGTATAAGTTATAAATATCACAAAAAGTTTCGACCTTATTGATTACCAGCATGCATAAATGTTGTTTCTTAAATTTTAAGATATTGTTTTGCAGACTCATTTGATAGATGTTTCAACAAAGCAAATATTAATTCAAATGCTACTTCAACCACTTTAGATGGAGTTGGACATAATATCTCAAATATGAACTAATGACACTGTGATGGAATTCAGTGATATTCCCTCGCTCAATAGAGCTGATAGCTCCGGTTTCGAAGCACCCATTTGACAGTAAGTAAGCTTTTGAATGCGTTTTAGAATATCCTAGTATACTAGTATCAGAGGTGGAGTCCTCGAGGACGTCCTCGAGGACACATTTTGAAGTCCTTGGCCTTGGCCTCGAGCCTTGTGTCCTCGACTCCACCTCTGACTAGTATTAATATGATTTTCAAACTTGGGAGTTAAAAAATATTGGGAACAATGTCTGCATTTTTCATCATTCGCATCATATCTGCAGTTTTATCATATTGTCTTGCACCAATTGTAAAAATTTTGTACAAAAATCTTACTCATAGTCTCATTTCAACGCTCGTTCAGCGCTAGTTATTTTGCAGGCAGAAAATAAACAGTGGTGAAATCTTGACGTTAAGTTGTTAACGTAGTTGTGTTATGTCATTATCCCTTGCACACTGCTAAAAAATTCGCTTTTTTTTAACTTTTAATCGCATTTCTGCGTCAAAACCAGGGTGTCGAACCGTTTCAAATAACGGTTCGGGTTCAGGTTTAGCTCCTGCTCAAAATATTTTAGCGGTTCAGGTTTGGTTCGGGTTCACTTGAGGACCATTTTCGAGGTTCAGGTTTGGTTCAGGTTCACTCAAGTAAAATATTACTGGTTCAGGCTCGGTTTGGGTTCATTGACTTAAAATTTAACTGTCGTTACTCATTTCGTCCCGAAAAAAAAAGGAGAAATTGTTGATTCTGTTGGTGATCACCACTGCTCTTATTGTGCGTGTACCAGCGCCAGCGGCATCGGGATATGGAAAAATATATTCTTACTTTTGTTAAGGGGTTCAAGTTCGGTTTGGGTTCACTTGAGCACAATTTTGAGGGTTCAGGTTTGGTTCAGGTTCACTGAAGCAAAATATTGCTGGTTCAGGTTCGGTTCGACACCCTGGTCAAAACTAAGCTTTGAACGATTTATCCTTACGTCAAACACCGAATGCAGCAACTTATTACTTCACAAAATGTTTACGGTGTTAATGTTAAGAAAGGCATGCTTTGCACGAACGTGTTTGGGAATATGTACAATACACCTTGCAATAAAAAAAAATACTACAGTAGTTTACTTACACATGACGCTTTCTTGTTTCTTTCAACGTCGCTACATTAGTGGTACAATGCAAAATATTTACTGTTGTGCATATTTTAGGCTTCTGTCTGTACATCTGAGGCTACTGCAAGACCTCCTACCTATTCTGGAAAAAGTTGTATGAGGGATACCTTTGCCAAGATACTGGATAAAAATGAATCAAATTTAAAAATAATCTTGGATAAGATGAAGGATCATGTAGACAATTTGGACTCTATGGCTCAGCTGGAAGTCATTCCTACCCCAGCAAAAACAGAGGAAGAATTGGAACAAAACCTTGCTGCCATCAAGGTCTGTGGTTGTATCACTGGTAGTGTCAAATGATTATATGGTACAAAGAACTGCAAAGTGGTTAATTTGTTCACCGCTCAGTACTTGATTATTAATCTGTTTAGTAATGCAGGTCCTACAGTAATAGCCTATACTTTGGTGCATGAATTGTATTCAGCGGTTGAAAAGAATTTTCCATCGAACTCGGCTGTAGTTTTCAAAAACTACAACAATCTTACAAGCAAAATCAGCTGAAGTTCGTCGGTCTTTTGACCTCTATTCAGGTTTTTGATTTGTAACAGCATACTCCACCTGGTTTTGTAACAGCAAACTTAAAAAGATCGAACCGTGACTTTAAGCGTGGACGTTTAAGCGCGCCGCCGATTAGGCACCGGGATTTTTAGGCGCGCCATAGTTGAAAAAAATTTTTTTTAAATAAAATTTTCAAAAGCTTTTTTTTCCAAGAAAAGTTTTTCTCCAAAAAAATTTTTTCTTCTGGGGTTCATTTTTTGGGTCATGAATATTTTTGTTTTCAAAAACTTTTTTTTTCTTTCAAAAAAACGCTTTTTCCAAAAAAAGGTTTTTCAAACAAAAATTTTTTTTCAAACAAAAAATTTGTTTTTTTGTTTGAAAAACCTTTATTTATTTGAAAAACCTTCATTTTGTTTTTCGCACAACTGTTTTGCTTGGTGGTAGCATAGCGATTATGGTGGTAGTTCGGTCAAGAAATTGACAGAGCTCTATGATTTAACAAAATTGTTATGCTTTGGACTTTGCCGGTACCGATTATCCACCAAAAGTTTTTCCTAGCCTATGCAAATCTTGTAAAAAATTTGTTTTTAGAAAAAAAACTTTTGTTTTGAAAAAAAGTTTCTATGGCAACAAATTCGTAAATTAAGGTCGATTTTTAAGTTAAGGTCAATTTGTTCAATGGCTACAAATTTGTAAATTAAGGTCGATTTTGAACGGTTGTTTGTGTCTGGACTTGGGAGAACAGTAGGGTGTTATATTGGCAAATATTTTTGGAATCTTATTTTTAATTTTTCTGTTTGTTGCCTGCAGGTGTGGTGCTCCGCTAATACTTGTAGCATAAACATGTGTTACGAATTAGGCTGTATTTGTGTTGTATTGTGATGGTACGTATTGTTTCTAGGAGTTCTTCGAAAAAGAATGCACCGGAATGCGAGGACGAGTGCTGTTGTTGATGCCATTCTACGGGCTTTAAACGGTGTCAAGGATTTGGAAGAAGGCCGGCGCAAAATATGGTATTATTGTAATGTCTTTAGTACCATCATGTTCTGAAACGTTGGAACAGACATACAATTGTAGTCGTTTTATTTAATTCATTGTTTCCCAGCAAAATCCTCTTTAGATTTCTATCAGTTCTTCTAGACTTTCGCTTTCCTTCAGTATAAGGCTCACAGTGCGAATGTCACTTCACCGCTTTAAATCTTGTTGCACTATCCCTTTTTAGATGTAATTTGCTTTAGAGGAAAAGAAAAATCCTTTCACACTTCGGAGACTATTTTTTACCTTCGGTGACTATTTTTACCTTCGGTGACATATAAACCAGAATACTCCAATAATTATGGATTAGGCTTTACACATACTTTTATGCGTTTCTGAAAGTTTTTGCTGCCATATGCATACAATCGATTTTTTATAACTTTTTATTTTTAACGAAACTGGGAGTTTTTGATAAATTTTTATCCTCCTATCACCAGAAACCGACAGATGCGTTATGCTTTGGTCGAATCTTGACTCGCTTAGGAGTTGCCGTTGTTTCTGAGTTGTCCGCTTGAAATTTGATTTGTGCTGCTTGCTAAAAATCCGTCAAGCTGAGATATTAGTCATTGTGAAGCATCTTCTCAAAGGACGCAACAACGCTGCTTGAGTTTGAGTTTAAACATAATCTTGTGATCATGCGTAGTATCAAGTATGGATTTTAGTATTGCCATAATGTGGTGTTGTTATTATCACTTATTTTTGATGGAAATAAAACGTTCTTTGGCTTTTTAACTTCTATATGTTCTCTATAGTTTTGATCGATTAGCATAATTTCGTCCTGATGGCATATGGTCTGCACTGAATCTGCAATCATGTACCGTGTTTTATACTTCTATTATAACTTTTAAAACTAAAAGATTAATGAGTAATATTTACGTTGGTACGGCCTATGTTATTCTTTGCAAATTATGGTCTATAGCTCTAACTGTATGTACCGCTTTCTAACACATCGTTCATTTTTCACTTAAAATTTCGTTAAGAATTATCCTAGGAGTTTTCGGAAAATGGGCGACTACGACGGCAAAAGTAATTTAAAATTTTACTAAGTTTATGGAAGATATATACTAGACTTTCGCAGATAATCTTAGATGATTCTGTCTTATAGCGCTTGATATCTCAGAGATAATCGGCGATAAATCCAAAACTTTGCTGCATGTTTTATGTAAGGTTTTTCTCAGAACATGTGATACGCCTTACAAGGTCGAAGATAATTTTTAATCTGTGAATCTAAAATTTTACTAAGTTTATGGAAGATATATACTAGGCTTTCGCAGATAATCTTAGATGATTCTGTCTTGTAGCGCTAGATATCACAGAGATAATCGGCGATAAATCCAATACTTTGCTGCATGTTTTACGTAAGATTTTTCTCAGAACATTTGATACGCCTTACAAGGTCGAAGATAATTTTTTTATCTGGGAATTTGCAATAGAAGGTGGACATATAAAAATATTACCATCAAAATGAACCAAATTGAAGCCACAAGTATAAAATTGCTGCATCAACAAAATAACAAATTGAAAGCGCAGCGCAATTTATCCGCAACAAAGTTTAAAGGCATTAGTCCGCACGCGACTTCAGCAATGTCTCAAAATAAACATTTAAAGCTCAAAGCAACTTTCACAATTGCAGAAGTTGCACTTGATATTTTCTTAACTGGAGCAAGAAAGCGAAGGGTGACTGCTAAACGCTCCTCGCTAAATATCACTTGGCTCATGACGGTGTTATTTTGAACAAGCTAGGGTCATATCCACAATCTACTGTAAGTTTTTTTTTGTTTTTTTTTTATTCTTTGAAAGCATTCTAAATTACTATTGCTGCTACCGCTTTTCTTTTTCGAAACATGCCTACTGATAGCTCAGATTATTATAGCCGAGTTGGCTGACCCTTTCTGCAAGAGTGTTAAAAACGCCTCGTGTAAATGGATTTTCAAGGTCTTGCAGAACAAAACCACAACATAATTGCAGCAACATTTTTAAGAAAAAAAAGTAGTTGCACACACGTGTAAATGGAATTTTAAGTTTCTTGCTGAAGATAACTTCCGGTGCCAAAGTTTTTTTATTGCTGTAAGTAAATTTGCAGAAAAACAGTTTCACGTGTAAATGGAGCGCTAATTCTTCGAGCAGTAAAATTGCAGAAGAAACTAGCTCGTCTATTTCGGCCCTTAAAAAAATGTTGCTGCGATTTTGTTGTACAATTTGTTCAGCAAAACCTTGAAAATCTAATTATACGTGGCGATTTTAACACTGCAGACAGAATCGGATTACTCGGCTGTAATAATGAGAACTACCAGTAGACATGTTTCAAAAAACGAAAGGGGTAGCAGCAATAGTAATTCAAAATGCTTTCAAAAATAAAAAACTTAGATTGTTAATATGATCCTTACTTGCTCGAAATGACACCGTCATGAGAGAGGCAATTTTTAGCGAGGCGCGTTCAGCAGTCACCTTTCGCTTGCTTGCTACTGGTAAGAAAATATCAAGTGCAACTTCTGCAATTGCGAAAGTTGCGTTGCGCTTTAAATTTTTATTTTGAGGCATTGCAAAAGTCGCGTGCGGACTAATGTCTATAAAATTTGTAGTAGATTAATTGCGCTGCGCTTTCAATTTTTTTTTTTTTTTGTTAATACCGCAATTTTATACTTTTGACTTAACTTGCTTCGTTTTGATCGTAATAATGTAAATGTCGACCTTCTATCGTAAATTTTTTACCCCTTTCTCGTCTAAAAACCCGCAAATGCGTCTTTTACATTGTTTTACACTTAATTGCAAAACTTTGGTTGCGCTTTGACTTGGCACGAAAACCTCGTTCCGCAATTGCGGAATTCCGTTACGCTTTAACTTAATCACAAAAGCTTATTGCGGAAATTGCGCTGCATTTCTGAAAATGTAGAATTTAAAGTGCGCCTCTTGTTCTGCCTTTTCAATAGCTTAAATGGTTGTTGTGTTTTGTTGCGCTGCTCTTTTTGTAAAATTTTATCTGTGCCCGCTTCTGAAAAATACTATTTTTTTGTCAACAGTATGTTTATTGAAAAAGAAAAACGTTATAGGTAATGTTAAATCGCTTTGCGGGCTTCTGGCCTAAAGGCTACCAGCGTGGAAGCGTAGGGAGGAGCCACCAGAACGGCGACTACTTAAAAACAAGCAATGCGAAAAAGTTATCCTCCCACAGGGTTCGAAACTGCAGCCTTTGGATTACCGGTCCTCTGCTCTACCACTTGAGCTAGAGAGGATGTCTCTTAGCATGTTTAATTTTGGCTACTTGTACCCAGTACTATGACGTTAATAATAAATTAATTGTAATGTTTTGACGTTTGCTGGTCAGAGTTTTAATGTTGAATCGTAGTGATGTAGTTCTCGAGACCGGTCTCGGTTCTCGAGACTGTCTCGAGACACATTTTTGAAAGTCTCGCCTCGGATTTGAACTTCAAGTCTCGATCTCGAGTCTTGGTCTCGAAAAGTCATGGTCTCGAAATATGAGAAGTCTCGAGACTCAAAATCTTGGTTAGGCGTAGGAGTAAAATTTTGAATTTAATTATCTAATGCAAACAACGCAAACAAAGATTCAATTGACTTTCTAGGTCTTAACACCTTTTTAATTGCTTTCAAACAATCTCCTTTATTTATTCATTTCGGTCAATTTTCGTTTATTTCCGTCAATGTTTTTAAACTGAGATCGTGAGAAACTAAGTTTTGCAATAAAACCTCAATTTTTGATAATTGGCTACTCAGTGGGAGATACTTGAGTTTCGAAAAAACTCAGGTAGAGCCGTGGGAGAAAACTGCTCGACCTGTTATTCATTATTATCTTTGTTATTTACTTACGAAAGGTGTGATGTAAAACAGTCTGGAGGGGAAGAAGCCGCTTTAGCAGTATTATTTGATGTTGATCTTTGTTGAAGGTGCTAATTGCCGCTGTCTACATTTTTGCTTTCTGGTAGTAAACGCTCTGAACCTTTTCCTAGTTCAGGTTCCTTGCACGTGGACCGCGCTTGAGGTGGTAGCATGGCAATGCGATGAGGTTTGGTCAAGGAAGGTTAATCAGGACAGCTCAGACCTCAAAGTGATTGTTTTCAGTCTCATTCTGTTGAACAGATCTTTCGTAGTATGATGCAGTTAAGATTGCAGACTCAGAATGATGAACTTAAGTCTACTTTACCACTGCTTTTTTGTAAATATCAAACGTTAGAAGTAACAATTAGGTCCAGTGAAGATTAAGATAGCTTGAGGTATAAACTTGGGCCACCGAATGGGGAAGACGCGTGACCCCAAAAGATTTTCTGGGCGGTATCGGAGAAATAAAGTCTTGATAAAAAATAATACCGTAACTCAGATATTTGTTATACATTAAGGTGTTTGCCGTGTATTAGGACCACTAGGTTAGTGAATCATTCATCTTGATGTCTTGTTTATGAAAACACAATTGCGCATTCCACCATAGCCTTCTTGTCATTAAAATAACTATCTGAATGCAACTGCTTTAGCAAGCCCGCTTTTTTTAGATTTAAACGACCGGTCAGCGTTAGTAGTTAAAGACACCGCCATCGGAGCGTGAGGTCTGAGTTTTGATTCTTGGTCCGGTCAAAATCGGACGCGGTGTCGCTAACGTCTCGCCCCGCTGCGATGTTTCTTTGGTGCAGTGTTGTTCATTTGCTCAATGCCCGTGCACTAAGCCGCGAGTTTATGAAAGCTTTTATTTTAATTTGATTTAGCAACTCGCTTCGAAATCGATTTCCTCTAGATTGGTCCACGATCAATTTAGTAATGAAACTTAAGCAAATTTAAGATGCATTTTATAAGAAATATCTTTGTAATACATATTGTAAGAATATCTTTGTAATACGAGTGACAGTTGTGCTTAGTTTGAGTTAATTCGTTATAAAGTATTATTTCATTTTTTACGTTGAAACAATTTGCATTATGTCTCGTAATTCGGCCTTAATAAAATTTGGGTATAGTCATCATAAAGAGTACGACGATGAAAAAGCAGGAAATAAAAAACATTCCGCAAAATGCAAGTTTTGTCCAACATCGACAACAATCTCTGATCGTTCAGGCGCTACCTCTTCGTTTGTTCGGCACATGAAGAAATGCCACAAGTCACGGTAAGCTATTGCATTATTTTTGAAAGAATGATTTAATACACTAACTTTGTTAGGTTGTAATAGTGGATAATAATTGTGTGTTTTTGTATGTTATTTATTGATATTTTAACGGTTGTGTGCCGAAGTGAACAAGTTTAATTATGAAACGCTCTCCAAATCGAAGCTAAATTAATGTACTGCATGTCTCAACCTGATGGCATTTTGCATTTCAAGTTCTTGAATTAATAACCCGGCAGCGGAGGGTGCTATTTAAAGTATCACCACTTCAGTTTCTTTTGCTGTTGTAAAAAATTCTAGAAGATAACAAATACCCGTAACCCCCATCAGCGACGTGTAACTCAACAACAACTTACAATGTACAGCTATATATATTGCATCGACCCAGGTTGTAAGGTTTTTTATTTGCGAGTAAACTTTTATATCAATTTTTACAACTTTGCTCTCGGCCAGGAGCTGCAAACGGGTCAACAACTGTAGTTCAGCCCCAAACACAAAAATAAACAGCCGGAAACTAATGTGATTCGAAGCCCAATGAATAAGAAATCGCAAGTGAAATTTGATATAGATCGAAAGCACTAAGTAGCGGCTTCTAGCTGTGGGCTTGTGCATGCTAAGCGACTCGAAATCCATGACGGCTGCGAGTGGTCTTCCTCAACTTACGTCCGTCTGTGTATAGAATGCAACAAGATAACAGTTAAATCGACGCATTTTATGTCATTATTGAAATTGAATTGTAAAAAGGCTATATATTTTTTGCAGAAAAGATTATCCGAGCGGCCGAAAATTTAATAGATGATATGGACGTTGAGGGAAGCACATCTGAGTTGGCGAATCGTGGACGCTCGGAGGAAGAAACGGCACAGCTAAGAAACATTCCACGTCTTTTCAGCAAATATTCGAAAATTCCAAATAAAGCAACTTCCAAAAAATCAACAAGCGTTCGGTGGCAGTTGCTAAAGTATCTTGAAATCACCAACAATGGTGAACATTTTAACGAAAATATTTTCGAATTTTGGGAAATTATGGAAAACCAACTACCTGTCTTATACAAACTCGCGATGCAAGTTCTTTTTGTGCCAGCGTCATCGGCTCCTGTGGAGCGTATTTTTAGTACCGGAGGTTTGATCATGAAACCACATCGATCTCGGCTTTCTTCAGTTAATCTAGAAATGCTGGTTGCATTAAAATGTAATCACAATTTTATTGTTTGATTTTGGTATAGGCTTACTTTTTACGGTTGCATTAATTTTTTCCGTTGTGTTTCGTGATTATTTTTGCTTGCAATAATATGCCATTCAAGATTTTTTGGCTCTGTTACTAATCTGTAGTTACTGCAAGCTGGACCACTGCGATAGTTTGAACACAGGAACGCATTGTTCAGTTTCAGTTGGCATCGAACGGCAATTTCTCTACTTTAAGGTCGGGCGCTTGACAGTAGACGTACGCCGTCACCTCTTCATGTGCTTGTGAATAGCACGTGGCCCAAGTTCGTATTTTGGTTTATGGTCGTTCTACTGTATTGCGATTGGCCGTTTGTTTAAAGAAAAACCACGAAAAGGGTTGTCAATAGTCAATACAAATAAGTTTTGCTTCTAAAATCTCGGGTCTCGAAGTCTCGTCTCGGTCTCGAAAAACTCACCGAGTCTCGATCTCGGTCTCGAAAATTTTTTCAAGTCTTGGTCTCGGGTCTTGGACTCGAATTTTTTTCAAGTCTCGGTCTTGGTCTCGGTCTCGACCATCAGGGTCTCGACTACATCACTATTGAATCGTCTTGCATGCTTCTGGCCTAAAGGCTACCAGCGCTGAAGCCCAGGGAAGAGCCATCAAAACAGCGACTGGGTTTAAACAACCAAAATTAAGCATGCGAAGAGACATCCTCTCTAGTTCAAGTGGTAGAGCAGTGGACCGGTAATCCAAAGGCTGCAGTTCAAACTCTGCGGGAGGATAACTTTTTCGCATTGCTTTTTTTTAAGTAGTCGCCACTACAACATTTCTTCGAAAGGAGCTGTTTTGCACGGGCCCAATAATGACGCGGAGATGGGCCGCGTCAACTCGTTACACGTTTCGACGTAATCCAGCAAGTATTAATGAATGATTTGACTTGATTTAAGAATCCCAAATTATAAGAACAAAAACTCCTCTAATTTCGGGAGTTCCAAATTATTTTTTAAAATTTAAGAGCTATGCCAATAGTCTTGGCGTGAAAACCGGCAGTAGTTGAGAACAAGGCCAAAGTGAAAAACAAAAAAATGATTTATTTTATGCAGTTCCGCATCACAATTCACAACAAAATAGCCAGGTTTTAACGATTATATAATTACAGTTGTAGCTAATGGACTGTTTTATATTCAGCAGTTTTAGCAATCGACAATATATATATTTTTTTCCTTCAGTACTGTAAAGAACGATTAAGTTACAAACAAATGAGGCTGGAACTTTGCAACAAAATATGAAAAGCTAGCCTCAACCCAAAATTCACTGGTTCTTGTGTCAAAAAAGGGTATAATTCCAATAGCTTCGAAATTCCCGAAAAAAACATAAAGGTATTTTTTAATTTTAAAATCTGAAAAAATCCCAAGTTTGAGCTGAAAACCCGAATCTGGAACTTGTGAGACTGATACAGCGTTCAGGTAACACTATATAGCTGAACAATGCAAAAGTATTGAGGCAAGTCTGGTTTTATTGGATAACGAAGTAGAGTAAAAGCAATTTTGTCGATCGTTAAAGCTGCAAGAGCCAAACTGTCCATGCTCTAGCTATATCGGCTTTTCGTACGATAAAGATTTACGGTACTAAATGATCTTATGCACTATGAATCAGAAATTGATTTTAACTTAGATTAGGCCGTTTGCTGTAAATTCTAACGTTCACCTTGTAAAAAAATTTGAGTGGCAACTTATTTTTTGCTTAAATACGCTGATTTTCCTCTCACAAACTCACATGCAAAAGTTCTCCTCTTATTTTCCAGCAGTATTTTTTAAATTTGACCTGAAAGTTGGCTTCCAAAATGCGGATGAATACAATCAGACAACCGGAATCGACCAATCATAAAATAGAATTACTTGGGTACTTTCCCTTTAACGAATTTTTAAAAATTGCTTTGAATCAGGTCCTGAGGTAGGCCACACTGATTTAACGGTTAGTTTTCTTACTATGTTACCTTAAATTGGGTTAAGTGGGTGCAATAGTTGGATTTTGTTCTTAAATTTGCTTTAAAAAGAAATTTTTGGCAAATTACTCGCAATAAATTCTAGTATCCATGATGAAACCAAGATGAAACATCGCTTTAAAGTATACCTAGGTCTACACAGTATAGATAGCCAGCTACTTGATAACCAAAAGTGATATGACGTGCCAGGCAGAAATTATGAAGCTTCGTTTCAAAACAGTACTTTAAAATAGCCTATAGTTACTGGTACAGAGATAATAAAGTTGTATGACCTGCCAAGCAGAATATAGTCGCAAACTACTGTGTTCAGGTATCAGTGGTGATTTTATGACAGTGCTGCGAAAATGGTTGAGACTTTTAGATTTGAAAATGCACTCAACATGTAGACCTAGCATTGTTTCTCAAACAACTAGGCCTAATGCAGATTTGTATTTGTAGACATAGCATTGTTGTGCAGGCTCCTAGATAAAATAGAATAGATTTGTACTTCTAGACCCAACTCCCATGAAGACACTGCGACTTGTCATTTGAGGGGGTGTGAGGACTTCACCTTTGTTTAACGCTATCTCAATTTTAGCCAAGTAGCACTCTGTTTAACAAAATTTAAATCAGAGGTGAAGTCCTCGAGGTCACATTTTGAAGTCCTTGGCCTCGAAGCTCAAGTTCTTGGCTTTGAAGCCTACAAGCATGGGCGTAGGAGCTCAAAAGGATTTGGCGGGGCACCAAACTTTTGCCCGAAAAATGACATTAAATTTTTCCCGGAAAGTGATCAGTTTTTCTGTCCATATTAAGGTGATCTCCAAAAAAAAAAGGTCTTCACTGAAATTGATACGGTTTAATGAATATTAAATTGTCCGAAATTTTGACGCAAACTTGCCCAAAAAATATGAAATTGCCCAAAATTTTGATGCAATATTTTCCAAATGTTATAAAATTGCCCGAAATTTCGACTCTTTGAAACCAAGCGGGGAGGGGGGGGCAGTGCCCACCCGGACCCCCGCCTCCTACGCCACTGCCTACAAGTCCTCAAAAACGTCCTGTTCTTGGCTCAAGGACAGCATTATTTTTTGATTGGTTGAAAAGGAAAATAACCAAACAAAAAATAACCAAAAATTCTAGCTTTTCAATTCATTTTTTTTCCTTATTTGAAAAATATCATATATTGTGATTGCCAAGTCATAGTAAACCTTATTTTAAATGGCATTGTGTGAAAGCTTTAATCGGAGAATGAGGGGCAAAAGGCAGTGTAGAATTGTTATTCTTATTTCTGCTAATATTTCTGGTGCGGGTGGTACAAACCGCAAAGCCTTAAAACCAGAAAGAGCCATAACAAGGGATCTGGGGTCCTGACGCAAACATTTTTGAGTTGCTAAAGCTAACTCATGACCGAGCTAATCTGAGTATGGACTCGGAAAAAAGTATATGTGCGTGATGATGAAATGTAATACAGTTACCACAGCAGTAGCGTAGCCAGGGGGGAAGCGGGGGGTGTGGGGCCTATAGCCTCCC
The DNA here is from genome assembly GCA_963965965.1 of Trididemnum nubilum. NCBI lineage: Eukaryota > Metazoa > Chordata > Ascidiacea > Aplousobranchia > Didemnidae > Trididemnum > Trididemnum nubilum. Next base: position 30,519,290 of record OZ014481.1, on the reverse strand, counting down.
CCATTGGCCTGTCAACCAAAACGCAGAATAAGAAATATACCACGTTTTTAGGTCTTTTGGGACTGTTTGTTGCGCTGGAATGGACTAAAAAGTGATTTAGAGCATCTTTTGAAACATATCTTTAGGAGAGGCTAATTTGTCAAAAATCAGTAAAAACTTTGAAAAATACCCAAAAATAAACAATCAAATTTGATCGCTAGAGTAAAAACGCCAAACATAGGTTTTATTAACAAATATGTTATAAACTCAGAAATAAAGGAGTGGGGGGCTATTCAGTGTTGATTAATTACCAATCATTTCTCTCAGATCTCTTTCCATTAGCCTCCCCCCAATTATTTTCCTTTATAAAATACAGACGAAATAGATTACTCCGTGTGAGTTTTATTGAATAATAGGATTTTATGATTTACCAGCAAGTAAACAAGAGAACTGCAATGTTATCATTAGCCACCTCCCACGTAGCCCATTAATGCAACCAGTTGAATCATGTTGCACTACCAATTTCTACACCACTTTTTAAAAGCATTATTTTTATTAAGATAGCCCTAAAATTAAGTTATTTTTGCAAAAAAATCCAAAATTATTGAGCACTAGGGGCTCTGCCCCCAGACCCACGTGCCTCCGGCGGCTGGGGGCTTGGCCCCCAGATCCCATTAGACCTCCAGCGGCTGGGGGCTCCGTCCCCAGACCCCCAAAACAGTCCCTCTCATTGCGAATTTCTGGCTACGCGCCTGTACTAGGGATAGCATATTAAACAGAGTATGTTAGTGTATCCGTGATACAACTAACAAAACTTATCTTGAGAAAGCCACCTTGTTCTGAATGTATGCGAGCAAAAATCGCGAAGATTTTTTTTGAAATAAGAAAGAACAGCACTTTAATCACTGTTAAGTGATCTGGGAAAAAGCCACATTTGCTGAGCAATTTTTGCGTTGAAAATCGACGCTAAGAATCCCAAATAACAGAGGTCGGGTCCTCGATGACACATTTTGAAGTCCTTGGCTTTGGCCTCGAAGGTCAAATCCTTGGCCTTAAAGCTTGCAAGTCCTCGAAAATGCCCTGCTCTCGGCCGAGGACATTAAATTGTTGAAAATGATCCATGACCATGAGCTTTTTTCACTTTATCTTGGAAATTGGCATTTCCTGGCGCGAAGACCTTTTTTTTTTCGTTTTGGAGAACACCTGCACCTTGTGTCCTTGGCCTTGAGCGTTCCTGTCCTAGGCCTCGAGAAGTCAGTCCTTGGCCTTGGTCTCGGATTTTTTTGTATCATTGGCCTAGGCTTCGAACGTTGTGTCCTCGACTCCACCTCTGTCCTCGACAAATAATAAACTATACTGTATCAGAAAAAAACGCTACATGAGGAGTTAAAAATGTGAGCGTGAAATTAAATATAACTATAATTGTTTGAATGGCTGGAAAGATGCGCGCTGCAGTCAATCAGTTTTTCACACGACGTCATTAAGATGAGGAGAAGCTCCCATGAAAAATTTGGGCCTTTTTTGGAAAAAAATAACGATGCATTATTTTTACGTTTCTACAATTGTGAGCTCTTCAGAGGGGGAGGGCGATCCCGGACAAATTGCAAATCTCTTCAAGGCCTTCCTCCTTGATACAGCCCTGCTAAGATTCTCATGTTATTTTTGCCATTAAATACCTTATGTTAAATTTTACAAAGTGACGTTTGGCGGCAGAAACGCGTGCCCTCATTCATCGATAGGCAATTAATGAGCTATAGAAAGATATCATGTGTAAAAAAAAGTTTAATTAAAATTAGGATTGGGGAAAATGTTATAAAACTAAAGTTTTTCAATTTAACTTTTACGTTACCGGTATTTTCTTTTTTAAAATTGCTTTGAAAATTCAATTGTTTCACCTCTTTCAAAATCACAAAAATTGTTTTTTTATTAAAAAAAAGTCACTAAAATTGTTCATCGGAGGCATGTGGACTTTGCCATCGCCCACAGACCCCGTTTTTTCCAAGGAGGTGAGCTTGCAAATACTGGATACGGTACCTTAATTCATTTTAAAAACATAAATTATTTTACTCTATTTTGCAATACTTTTAGATAATAATATCGTAGTCGCTATACAATGGTTAAAAACTATGATAACATTTTTAAAAATCTGCAAAGAGAAGTAGTTCAAACAATAAAGATTGTTTTGGAAAAAGTACTAAAACGGTGGGGATGAGAGATCCATAATCACTCAGAGGACGTTTACACTGGGGTTTTAACTGATGAAGTTAAGGTCTTAAAATTGACCGTTTCCATGTCCAGAAGTTAGTTACTCTCATTTCGCATAACGGTCTTAATTGTTTTTTTACCACGATACCGCTATGGAACGTAATCAAAATTGCTGCTAACGCGTAAAACTTCAAAATAACATTCGTTATTTTTAGAAACTACCATTTTCAAATTATCATGAAAAACTTAACGAAATGCAATGCCTTACACTTTCGCGCTAAAAAACAGTCAAAGTTTGCCGACCATAGCTTTTTCTAAAATTTTGTCCTTGGTCCTTGGCTTTGGTCTCGACCAATCCTGTCCTTGGCCTCGAAAGGGTTTGTACTTGGAAAGTCGGTCCTTAGTTTTGGCCTCGAATTTTTTTTCAGTCCTTGGCCTCGAACATTGTGTCCTCGACTCCAGGTGTGCTTCAAATATCGAACACATAACGAGCAACTTGAATGTGATGATTGATGACCACGACAATTAAAATAATTTGTATTAATGTGATCGGTGATATTGTAGAATAAGTTTTGATTTCTCCAAACATTTTTGAAGTTTTAGACATCACCGGCAACCAGCATATTTTGCTTTATTTTTTGCACTTTTTTAAGTAATCAAAAGTGTTCTAATTTATTTTTCAATTGCTACTAGCTTCGGATGCACCCTAGAGTTAGAATTCACCTAGCATACCCATCAAAAATTGATTTTTATCATAAAATGCGATTTTGCTTTTCATCAACTCAAAAAGTATTGTGGTCTTGCAAAATTTTGACTAAAACTTCATATTGCAATTTATATTGTGACGTCCATTCATTCGTTACGTTATTTTGTGACGTCATTATTGACCGGTTACGTCATTTCAAAAGTACCTCATCAAAAATCCTGTTTATATCTGGGCAGTTATAAGTTGATATACTTATTTTAAATATTTAACAAGCATTTGAAACAAGTTTGTTTTTGTAGTTAATTTTATTGATTTTTGTTAATTGTTTTCTAGTCAAACAAGGCCCCAAAATAAATGTATTTTGAATTTTATCTGTAGCCCAGTGCTTTCGGAAAAGTTTGTATCATTTTTGTACGTTCAAACAAATGAAGTAAACTCCTATCGATGGTTAATCACTGAAAAATTAAGGGGAAAATTATTAAAAGCTTATATAAATACAAAAGAAACATTTCGCCGCTAGTAGTGCTAGAGAGCGCTGGGGAGGATTGCTTAATTTAACTTTAAAACCAAACTAGACATTTGCGCATCTGAAAAATTGTCAAAATAAGCAAATTAAAATGATAAAAGGATTTAAATTTGCACATTATGCGGAAAATATGTAATTTTTAGTTTTGAAAACCCCCAAATTTACCCCCCATTTACTCGAAAACTGCAGGGTAATTTTTGGAGAACTTTTTATATAAACCTCCTAGGATGAAATACAGTCTATCTGCATCAAAATTTTTTTGCCACTCAAACTTTTTTACAAACTCGATTTTTAAGCGTCCTAGAATTTACAGCAAACGGCCTAGATCTTTGATCTTGATTGTTTTTATTTTTTGCTTTTTTTTTTTTTGCTGCAAGTTGCTAGCAATATTCTTAATTTGCTTTTAATTTTGAGCAAAAGTTTACCTCGTGTTCTTATAAAATTGTATCAAAAGACAAACTTAGAATATTGGGTGTAGCAAAAAATTAAAGGAATTAGCAAATAATCTGCACTTACCTTAATGCCAAGAAAAAATATTTCCACTTATATAACTACGTTTTTGGTTTTTGTGTTTGATCACTGACAATGCATTTATTTATTCAAGCGATCATATCTTTCACAGAAATCAAAATTTACTTACTTAGAATAGAAACTCTGTTTCAATACTAGTAAATTTTTTTAATGATTTGGGGTTTACGCATTTCAAAAAAATTACAATTGAATTGCAACGCAGTTAAAGCGCAATAATTCAAAAATTATTATTTGGCTTAAACACAAATTTCGCAGAAGTAAAAAACTGTAATTTTCCACCACAAATATTTCGCCTATAGACGGAATAAAATTGTTTAGTGCGCATTGTGCAGCAAAAATTACGCAACTTGCAAACTTCTACTTGCAAACAGGCATAACTCCCGCCTCCACCCAAACCTCAGCTCATACGCTGCTGCTTCTAATACGTAGACCAGTGCTGCATAGGCTACGGGCCTACAGTGCTGTATATGCCATTCTACGCAAAATTGCACAATACTGTATAATTGTGCTCTGTTGTTATACTGTATTAATTCATTTCCTAAATAGCTACACTGAAGCAAGCTGAGAAATTTCAATGAAAATACTGATATTTATCTAACTTAATATACAGTACTACAATACCTAAAAAGTATTGATTTTGTACTCTGTCAACATCAATTCGCAAAAAGTACTGACTTGCCAGTTGTCAGCGTTTGTTGATTATAGTGGTAGAAAAACATTTTCGTTGAAGAAAATATACCAAATTTTGATCACTCATAAACCAGAACTGTCATTGCTTGAGCAACTGGATAGTGTGATGGCAAAAAAGCGTTGGGTTCTGGTCCAGTTTGAGGACCAGATTGTAGATGAAGATGAAGAATCATGCTTTTGCGAATTCTGTTGTTTCATCATAAAGTACTTGCTATATGAAGGTTCCTGCTGTTCATGGCCTATAGTGGGTGTGCCTTTCTGGTCAATATGTTTGATAGTTTTTGGAATTATCTACGGATTGAACCATCATCTTAATGTTTTCGGACTGAAGTCAATCCTGGCCGAATATTGCAAAAGCCAATTTCCTCAAAAGAGCTTGCGGATTTGAACACAACGACCGCGATTGCATCCCGAAACATCACTACAGAACCGCCGAGCAGTTATCAAGAGCAATTTACACAAGAGTCGGTGGATTTGTTCGCGACCATCGTAATGGTTGGCTCTGTTTTGCTTTTTAGCCGTTTCGTTGTTCAGAGTTGCGCGGGATAAGAAGTAGTGCAGTAAACAATCGAGAGAAAATCATTTAAACTATGAAGGCATTTAGCAGTTGAGCAATTTTAAACGTCTTGAAAATAAGTTAAAAACAAAAAGACTTAACTTTGTTCGCTTAATTTTTTTTTTTTTGCTGAAAATAATATGTTTGGTGTTAAATGGCCTACCATGTTTTTTGTTTTTGCTTTTTTTTGCTTCAAAAACACAATAGGATTTATCTTATCACTTACTTAATTATTATTTGAGAAGTTAAAAAAGAGAGCTTTTCTCTAAATATTCGTCTTGCTCTTAAATTTTGCTAATATGAAATTTTACTAGGTACACTTTTTTTTATAAAAGCCAGTAAACTTTGGGTTAAGGCTGGCTGTTCTTAATTTTTACAAATTTTCAGCCTTATTGGTTCTTAATCTTATTGGAGAATAAAGTAAATCAAATCGTTCATATTTGGTTAAAAAGTTGTCTTATGTTATAAATCATGACATAGTAAGGAAAATCAACAACGGCAACATAGAGGCCAAGAAAATTCTGCTGATTGCTAACAATGCGTTTATTAGCCTTCGTGTTTAATTATTTTTTCATCGTGAGGCTGGCATTGTTCTTACCTTGCTCTTAAATTTTGAGCAAAACTGAACCTCGTTTTTTATAAAAGCATTCTTATAAAAAATATATGTATCTACAAGCAGTATTTGTACGATAGAATCTCTAAAATGTACCAAGAAATATTAAGATTAAATCAAATATTTCATTGTACTTGTTGCATTACACCGAAGAGTGTTACGAGCTTGAGGGGGTCCATCTCCGCGTCATTACGCACGGGTAACAGAACTCCTTATAAAGAAAGGTTGCAGCGGTGGAGAGCCGTTGGCTACACTGTGTCCAAATGGAACCTTGGGCCTCCCGCTCCAGAGACGAACGCTTTGCGCGGAATACTAGATGTGATATCTTCCACACCGTTCAATATATCAATAAACTCATAATTTCAGAGAGGCATAAATCATTTGAATAACTTTAAATTAACAGCGATTTGCCATTATTTTCTCTTAAAGTTTAGTTAATTTGTCGATTATGTTAGTTCACTTAATACCGTGCGGTACAATCAACTCTCAGGCCGGTTTACACTTGGCGTAAATGGTGAGCGTATGAGCGTATTTTTAGTTTATTTTAAGGAAAAATTTAAACACAATTCTACGCACAGTGTAGGCCCGACTTAGATTTCCAAATACAAATGTTTGGTTTTCATAAATTTGTATCTTAGCATGAATGAATTTTATGTAGCTTACTCTAGAAGCTTTTACAACTCCGTGCCAATAGCAAGTCGGTGGGTTGAAGTTACCTGACAAAACTCAAACTGTGGTCGATTATTACTTATTTTGCTTTTTTCCGCTGTTGTGATTGACGCTGTTTAATGCACAAAAACGAAGCAATTGAGATCGCAAATCGGGAATTCAGTCATATTCACGCGGAAAGCACCAATTTCAAAACTGCTTGACGCTTTAGTGCGAGACGCTAAACCGGTGGTTCTCAACCTTTTCGGAACCGCGGCCCATTTTCTGTTTTTCAAAAGATGCATGGCCCATTGCTCTGTGGACCACCACTGTTGGACCATAGCTCTGTGGCCCTCCACCTCGGAAAAAGGCTCTCCACTTTTGAGCCAGCGTTGCTGTGTTGTTTGCCCAGTGATTGCCCTGATTTCAAAAAAAAAAAAAAAGGTCTTCACCTCTGGGAGAGCGATTTTTGTCCTTATCTCCGAAAAAAGGTCTTTTCATCTGAGAGAGCGATTTTTGCCCTTATTTCACAAAAAAAGGTCTTCCCGTCTGGGAGAGCGATTTTTTCCTTGATCTCCAAAAAAAGGAGAGTGCATCGGAGTCCCCGATTTTTGTCAATTCGATATAACTCAAATAAGACTTTTTTGAACCAAGCAACCAATTTTTCGGATAGTTCTGCGGCCCACGCAAAATCTCCTATGGCCCACCAGTGGGCCTTGGCCCACTGCTTGAGAAACCCTGCGCTAAACAAAAGCGGAGGAGGTTATATTTTGCAAATTTTGGAAGTGCGCTGTGCTATGAACAGCCTATTCTTGTCGAGTTTACTTGACTCATTGATGTAACTAACATTTTAAGATATTTTTTGTTGATCATGCCATGTATTGAGATTGTCGTTCACTTGTTCATGCCCTGGCGACCTAGAAAAATAGCATGCGTTTTATGCAAGCTATTTACTCGAAAAGTAGACTAAGTATTTTTGTCAGCCTGAAATCGAACTCAAAAAAACTATATATTATGTCGAAGTTAAACTTGAAAAAATTAAATTAAAGAGCTCGAACTTGAACGCGGTTTGTTAAAATAGGCTAAACTCGAAGTTGGACTCGAATAAAAATCGATCAAGTTTGCAGCCCTGAATATAGCAACTTACTTTGAATGGCGAATTTATTGAGTGGATGTTAACTTTGCAAGCTTTTAATCCGTATTACTCATGTGGTGTTTTCTTTTCTAAATGTAAACTGGTATGTTTGAAGCTAAGATTGTTGAGCTAAGATTTTGAAATGCAATATTGACATGTTCGTGCAATATTATGTGTATTCGGAAAACATTACAAAAATAAATGACATGTGAGTTAAAGTTCAACAGTTATGTGTGTTTGGCTTCAAGCTAAAAAACCACCAAAAAGGATTCAAAATGTTTTCAAACTTTGAACGAATTGGATCTATAAAAATCAATTAAAAATTGCCACCCTCGGTTCGTTCGCGCAACAAATGCGGGAAATCTTAGCAAGCGATTTTTTAATATCCTAAAGGCCTGGATTTTACAAAGTTGCGCGCTCTCATTAACAACGAAAATTTTTTAAGAAACTCTACTGAACAAAATATTCGCTAATAGCAAGAGGTTATTTTTTCACATTTATGTTAAGCTCTGCGAGCTGTTTAACGTAATGCTTGCTCGCTAAGTTGCTTGGAACAATTGCAAAACACAGCCCGCGTAACAAACGTCACATTTTCCTTGCCAACTAAGTCAGATTTTGAAGCTCTCTTTTAAGTGTGCGGAAAATCTTTTTTTATTCAAAAATTTCATCATGCGGGCCAAAGTCTCTAAAAAATTAATAAGTACCCTGCCCGTAATTACATATTTGCATAAGCATCAGATTTTGTTCATTTTTTTCGGAGCTTTCGTCTCAGCAAGAGCAATTGTGTCAGTCAAACGATAGACTCAAGAAAGTTAAAAAAATTTTGACCCTCTTTTATGGGCTGTTTCTGACTAACCTTTCCCTTTTTGAAGACCCTCGGCAGGCAAAAGCGTGGTTAATTAATGCCCCTTCAAATCAAAATCTTTCATTATATTTGTTGTATTCCGCCGAAACGTGTAAACAGTTGGTGGATCCCTTCTCCGAATCACGGTACCCGCCGGCAACACTACTCCTTTCGAAGAAATGTTGCAACGGTGGCGAGCTGCTGTAACGTTGTTTCCAATTTGACCGGCCCGAGATTTGAAGCTCAGACCTCCCGCTCCAGAGACGAACGCTTTACCGCCCGACCAATTAATGCAACTTTATTTTTCTAATTGTATGACGAGAAACGAAAAAAGAGATTTTACAAAGCAATTAAATCCGATTTATGAGCTGATAAGGGTAGAAGAAGACGCCTTTATGGAAAAGAAAGTTAGGAAAGGTGAAATGTCAAATAACACCACGGAGAATGGAACGCGATTTAAATGAAAGTGTTTTCAGCCATTGCCAGTTAAAACATTTTTGTCATTTCATTTATGTTTCACCAACTTTTTTCTTTTTTCTTTCACATTTCTATAAAAAAAAAACAAAAAAAAACAGAATGCTTTTAAAAACAAAAACAAAATTAGTCTTATACCCAATTTGATAACTTTGAACAAACCATAGACATCAATTCAACAAATTAAAAAGAATAAATTTTCCAATATTATCACCACAAAGTGAAAAGCGGATTCATTTACCTTCTACAAAATTTTCAACAAAACGGACTGAAAAGGAAATATATTAGCTTCAGCATTTTAGAGCTCGGTAATAAGCTTTTTGATTGGTATAACTGCGTGATGCGAAATATTTATATTCTGAATAACTTTAAAGCTTCACTGAAGCAGTTAGAAGAAACTGAAATAGAAAAATGCAAAAATAAGTCGCATAAGAGGGCTCAAGTCTTAAGTTAGTAATGGACGGACACTGTTTCTTCTGCGATAATTATAATCATGGGGCAATAAGAATCGACAAAATTATAGCTTTTTCTTGTACAAGAAAAAACTAATCAGCTACCTAAAGCAACAAGAGTGAAAAACGTCTATGCCAATCTGCAATATTACAATGAGCACCATTTATTGTCTGAAAGAATAGTAATTTTGTCAAGCTTTGTCGTAAATTAAATAGCCGCAAATGGGACAGCATCATTGGGGAAGGGATTTAAACTTTAGCTTGGATATCAGCAGTAACCAATATACTTTATGTTAAATTGCAGGTTAGAATACTTTTTACTTTGAATAAATTTTATCTAACAAATCTGAGCAGTCATGAGTCGAGACCGATAAACTTTTTACTTCGAATAAATTTTATCTAACAAATCTGAGCAGTCATGAGTCGAGGCCGATATATGGGCTGGCACAAATGGACAGAGTCATGGGGAGGCAAGAATGTTGCTCCCATATGATGCCGCGATTGGCAGATGAAGGCAGGAATGCCGATGGATCAATGCATAATTGCAAACTTTGCTTCTCTGGCATCTTTTGCACGATTTCCGCTTTAATCTATCTTGGCACTTGCTGCTCATATCCTATTTGCGGTGTGCCGTTTTGGTCCGTAGGCCTTCTTGTTTCTGGGATTGTTTATGGATTAAACCGATATACTAATATTTCTGGATTGGCGAAAAACGTAAGATTTTCAAACTATAAATTTGATGGAAACCGAGGAAACCTCAATGAGACAAAGGCTGTGTTTGACGAAATTCAAGTTTATTTGGAGCACATGGAAAGGGGGTATCACTAAAAATGATTCATTTTGAGAATAAACTTTGTTATAATATGTTGAATACAACCGTTAAGAAAACAATCCATTCGTGGTTCATTCACGCGAACTAAGCCCTTTTAACACGGGGAGCAGGGCATTTTGCCCATCTCTCACTTTTATTGTGATAAATCTCTTCAAAAAAGCATCTTTATTTTGAAAAAACTCGACTTTGAGTTAAAATTCATTACAAATAAATCCTGAAAATTTGAAGCATCTAAGGTAGCCAAAGATTCCCAATTTTTGAAGTTCTCCGGAGTCACTTTCCGAAATTTAAACCTTTTTCGGCCAATACTTAAGTTAAATAATGTCATAAGGCGTTTTTGTGAGGTAAATAACTTGGCTTATGCATTTTATGACTTAGTATCAAAAAAATAACTATATACAAGGTTTGAACCGCCTGTGACGTCATCGAAAAAATGACATCATTTTGCAAAAATATGGCCCTAACGTCGCAATGATGACGTCTGACGTCATCAACTCAAAACCAATTGTTTTGAATAATTTTGGTGAACATCAACATGCATGCCGAATTTCGTATTTTCATGATTTTTTGTTTAGACGTTGGATACGCGAGAGGGCAAAAACCCATTCCCTACCCCCCGTGTAAAAAGTGTTGGTCCAAAACCAATGTTAAAATAGGGTTAACAAAGCACCCAGCGTTTGTCTTTATATAACCACACCCACGTAGAACACCTTTTTTGGGTTTTGTTTGCGAGTCTTTAGTCAGGCTGGACCACCACGACAGGAAGACTGCTTGGCCTAATAAGAAATTAACTTGAAGTACTGTACTTCTCCTGAGGAGACAAATACGCACTGCCAGTTCGGGAATCGAGCCGGGAGTCACAACCTTTCAATTGCTAACCCGACGCTCTACCAACTGAGCACTGCGTGGTTAAGATGGATAAAATTGCATACTGTAATGTCTAAAGCAGCTTTTACCGAACACGCGTGTTTTATGCGCATCCATTTTTTTTCTATGGATGCAGAAAAAATAAAGTTGCGCAAAAAATACACGTGTTGGATAAAAGTCGCATGGTTGTTTTTACCGATCACGCATATTTGAGAACAGAAATACGCGAGTTATTTAACGGCTTACATTTTGTCTTTTTTTCTTTTTTTGCGTCTACAGTACACTGAAAAAAGTATCATGCATATTTACGCTTCTAAACACGTGTGATCGGGAAAAGCCGCTTAAAAGACTATTTTTTAAATCGTTTGCTATAAATTGTTGTTGTTGTTGTGTTGTAAACGCCATCGACTATAGAGCAGTTTTTCTTGTTTCAATTTGTGCAGGGTGGCTACAACGTTTTTAAATTGTAGCTGTTTTATAGAACGCTCTAGTCTTAGAAGCGGAGGTCTAAAATTCTCGAGGTGATCAAATTGAACGCCTAAGGTTGCCAACGACTTATCATCGCTAAAACATTTCTTCGTAAAAAGCTGTTTGTGTCGCCCAGGGGCACATTGACTCAAAGATGGGTCCCATGGCCACAATATCATCGTCTGCTTTGGTGTAATGCAGCGAGTAGCTTGTGTACAGCGAAGGATTTGATTTTGTAACTGATGCTGAACCACATTTCATTAAAAAGATTTAAACTAAAGTTTTGCATGCAAATTTGGACTTTTCATCTACTCGGCTCAGGGAAAACTTCCGTGCTCGGGGAGCCAGGAACAGATCTAAAACAAGTAAAAATGTTTTAGATCTAAAACAAGTAAAAATGTTTTAGATCTAAAACATCATCAAAACGTTTTTCAACGAAGCAGCTACATAAATACCCGTTGGACTCAAGATGCAGACCAAAAATGAAATGGTTTTTTTTTTTCTTGAAGTTTGGTTAAGAACAAAAAACGTCTTTGCTTAAATTGGACCTGTTTTTCTTCCAAATTCAATGTGCAATGTTCTCCACAAAACTTCACAATATTTGGTTCAGATTAACCTTCAACCAGCACGCTCCGCTAAATCGGCGCAACCCCTCCAAAAATTCCGAGCAAGGGTATTCCATCCTCCTTACGCCCCCCATCTCAACGGCACAGTTCAGCTACGAGATATACTACTTAATTTTAGGCACAGTACAGTATTTTACTTTATTTTCTTCCATCAGTAATCATCGATTTTGACGCCTGTCCCTCAGAGATGCTTTATAATCAACCCTATCGGCTGTACTTCTGCCTAATCAAAATCGTGGTTATCGGAAATGTTAGTGCAAAATTTTTAAATTTTTCTAAAATTTAAAATTTTGTATTATCGTTAAATAACTACCACGTGCTTTTTATGTATTATCGAAAATACTTCTTAAATAATTTGCCAGAACATTTGTAATCGCCGCCTTCTATGAGCGTAGCAAACTTATCAATTATTTTTGTCTGAGAAACGGATGAAACAAAAATATTTTCCTGAACCAGATAATTGCATTCCGTTTGTCACAAAGAACCTAAATTATTCTTTGAATTTTCTTACCGCCTGAATGTAGAAGACTTTCTGCAATATCAAACCTAATGCTGTGATTTTTATATCATTTTCATTTCGAATCTCGAGAATGTAGTAAAGCGTTTATATTTGCCGCTGCAAAACGATAGGAAATGTAAAGTTTGGAGTCACAAACAGTCAGTACGTGAAGTTTACTACGTTTATTGTAATAACAGTGTAATTTTTAAATATTCTTACGAGCGTTGATGTGTTTCCAGAAATGAACATAACGTAAAATATGTAATATTATGTGCTTACGTTTAAGCAACGACATCGGTTAAAGCATAACTACAGATTACCGTAGCGCAAGCTTTATAGCGATCAAATTTATGATATTAGTAATCAGTGACTCTTGTTACGTCTTGTACATTTTCTTACTGTTATTTGTAACTTATCTACGTGCTTATAATTGAAAGTCTTTGAAACCATATTTTTAGCACAACTTGATCTAGAGAAATTACTTGGAATTAATTTATTGCGAATTTATCTTATATCAGTGTAATTGTCTGTTGGTATTAATGTTACAGTAGCGTATAGGCTTTTATTAATGCATGATCAACTATTTGTTTATTGTGTACTTTTGCTTTAGAAAACCTGTCGAGGTATCCAGATCAAATTTGGCTTATAACATTCGTTAAATCTCACCTCAACGATTCTACGGATTGCTGATATCACGGCCGAGTTTCCGCCGTAAAGACTTTAAACTATGAGGCAATCGCTTAACAACTGCCCGAAAATTATTTTCGGGCAGTTGTTAGGCGATTGCCTCATAGTTTATAATACACCTTTCCACTGAAAAACAAATGTGTACTCGTTTGCTTTTGAAAGTTGGATCATCTTCTAAATCTAACTTATTGTTTGTGACGTTAGCATTAAATTGCGAAGTTAAGTTAAGTTGGTTTTGGACGTTATAAGCAGTACTTAAATTGTAATCCAGAGTTAGCGTCCTTCCATCGAGATTTAGCGTCCCCCCATCGAGATTTAGGTGTCCCCTCATCGAGATTTGAGCGCTGGATAATCAGACAAAAAAGATCTAATTCATCCCCAAATTTTGGCGAAAAACCTCTTCAATTTTCGGCGAAGACCTTTTTTTTTGGTGTTCATTCAACTTCGGCGACGGAATTACGTAATCTTCACTAAAGTACTTTCGCATGCCAAATGCGTTTGGTCAGGGCTGCAAAAGCGTCCCCTCATACAAAATTTTACAATTTAAATACTGGTTATAAGTGACTTATTTACTTATCTATCTTCAGCAGATAAATTGCAGTAGGTCTCTATTGTATTGAGTATGATGCTGCTGTACAGTGTGTAATACTATATTGTGTTCGTTTTAAATAAACAACAAAATATAAATTATGAGATTTTAATTCGGAAGACTTTGTATGAAGCACAAGGCTTCTACATCTGTTTTAAGATGCAAAAAGGGCTATTTTTATTTTGACCCAAAAAAAATTGATTTTGACTTAAGCTAAATTTTGACTTTATTTTGACTTAAACCATTTTGGCCTTATTGGGCTTTGAGTTTCGATCTGAAAAAATGTATTGTAATTCGCGATAATTCACGTACTGTAAGTTAGTTTAACCATTGATTTACCGAAAGTAACTTTCTACGCTTTTCATTTACAGCATTTAGATAGAAACCTCAATGTCAGTCTTGTGATTAAAGCAACTACCAGGAATGAAGAAAAAAAACCTAGGAAACTGCGCAATGCACATGCTCGTTACACTTTTTCTTGTATAACCAGTAAATTTTGGATTGAAACTGGTTGTTCTTAAATTTTACTGGAAAATAAATTTGCACAATTTCACTCTTGCTCTGTAAAAAGTTGTGTAGTTTAAAAGTAATGTTGATTTTCAAAGCTGTAAAAAGCAAAACAGTACAGTTCTAAGATTGCTACAAAAATTACTATTGCAATAAAAATCCGGTTATTTTGCTGCGAAAAAATACAGTAACGGTGTAATAAAATTTGACTTTTTGACTCTTAAATTTCAACGTAGTGCTCTTAATTATTTTATTCATACCGAGGCTGGGATTCTTTAATTTGTTCTTAAATTTTGAAGCAAAAAAAGTTTCAAGTATTGTTTTTATAAAAAAGTTGACCCAGGCGTGACATGTTGCAACAATACGCGCAAGTGAGTTGCAAGATTTCATTCAAACATGTATAAAACTGCTTATAGTTTTGCTTGCTGTTCAAAAATTCAAAAAAAAATAAAGAAAAAAGCCTTTGTTTGCTTCTAAATGAGATATTTTGATCACAGACAATTTTGACAAGCTTTGACCTAATACCAAATTTTGGCTTTGTTTTGACCCATAAAATCTACCTAAACTGACTCCCGAGCACCCGAAACCAATGTCAGTAAACGTTTGATGATACGAAAAGGCCCTGAAAAAATTTTTACTTTATTGACTTTTGAGGGCCCTAGTTATAACAAATAAAAGGAAAAAAACACTCATTTTAAGAATTTGCACAGCTATAGTTTTAGTCCAATAAGCTTTCTTCACTAACATTGTTTGCGATATCACCAAACTTTGTACAGAGCGATAAAAACCTACCACAGTATCATGTAGTTCGAGAAGCATTTTTACAAAGTGAATCCTCGTATATGCAGAATAATCTATTACTTTTCTTCCTATTTCGAGTTGACTACGATTCAGCGTCGTCTCTATGAAAAGTCTCGAGGTGGATTCCAGCTGCGTTCTTATATTCATTTTATGCAGAACCTTGCATTAGAGTTAGGGGATTTTGCTAAAGGGGTAGCTCGAGCACAAAGCTGAATTTTTGAGCTAAAAATGTATCCTGCGGGCGGTGAGTGTGGAGTAAATTGATGCATCTGAAACAAATGACGTGTGGGAGTTGGAAAAAAAACCTTCAACCTTTAGGCAATTTTTATGACGTTTCGGAAAAAAATAGTCACATTAACGTTATGTAATGGATGGCATTTTGCAGATTTTTTCAGCTTCTTTAGTTTTCCTGGTTCTGTCTCTGGAGTCAGACCAGTAGCGTAACCAGGGGGGCTATAGCCCCCCCCCCCATTGGCATGTCGACCAAAATGCAGAATGAGAAAAACGCTACGTTTTGAGCACTTTTGAGACCGTTAAAATGTACTAGAGTGGACTTAATAGTGATTTAAAACATCTTTTGAAACATATATTTAGGAGGGGCTAATTTGTTGAAAATAAAACTAGCAAATAAATAAAAACTTTGAAAAATGGTCAAAAATACGCAATCAAATTTGATCGCAAGTGTAAAAATGCTAAACATAGGTGTCATCAACAAATATACTATAAACTAAGGAAAAGGGGGGGGGGGGGGCTATTCAGTATTGTTAATTACCAATTTCTCTCAAATCCCTTTTCATTAGCCCCCCCTCCCCAAGTATTTTTCTCTATAAACTGTATACGAAATAGATTACTCCGTGTGAGCTGTATTGAACTAATCGATTTTATAATTTACCAGCATCTAAAAAAGAGAACTAAAATTTTCCCATTAGCCACCTCCCAAATAGCACATTTATGCAACCAGTTTAATCATGTTTGCACTGCCAATTTCTAAGCCTCGTTTTAAAAGCATTATTTTTTTTTAAAAGCATAAAAGCATATTCTAGCCTATGGATTTAATTTATTGCTATGGTGGTCTTTTTGTGTTTTGGAAGTTACATTTTACAGGCTAATCTAATTTCAAGACAAAAATAAGTTCAAATGCACTAATAAACCTGCCATTGGAAAATGTTTGGAAATTGCGAACAGCAATGAGTAATAGACTTTAATTGCAAAATAAATTAAAATTTGCTGTAACTTTCACACGTTTTCTGCAGCAGAAAGGCGTTTGTTGTCAAACTATACTATGTCACAGTATAAAAATATCATACAGTACTCTCACTCCATGCAAAAACTATTGTGACGTGTGTCCGCATTTTTTGAGAGGTAAAAGCAGAGCTGGGTTTTTTTTGACGTCATAATAGTGACATGGTGAGCGGACGAGGACAACGCCAAAAAATAGAAATTGTTTTGAAATTTTACGTGTGTTTTCTTGGCTTGACGATGTTACCGTCTTCATCTTTTTTTGTGCCTCTAAACGTTAGAGGGCAGCATTTTTCCCCTCTGCATTAGTCCAGATATATCGCGGTCTAGCTCCTTTTGTAGAGTTCGCACGGGATCAGAATTAGTCTCGATGGAACCGGCAAACCTCGGGCTTCGACTGGCTATAACTGTGACGCCACTTTCTTGTGACGTCACAAAGTATTACGTTTAAGAAGAAAAAAAAATCGGAAATTTTCTTACATAAACAACCTTTAGTTACTTGGGGTTTTGCTCGCAGCCGGAGCCCAACATTAAAAGTTTGTCCACTCTTGGCTCGTATCGTTAACTTACTATCCTGCAAATTTCGTTTCAATAGCTTAACGTTTGACGAAAATATCCTTGATTCTTTGCTTTGTCGTTAATTGTATAATTCGTCTTGAATTGCAGTTATATGCAGTGATTGTGTTATTGCTTAGGCCTATCACCAAATAGACTGTGACATCATTATGAAAGTTTTTAGTTAGGCGTATGACTAACCCGCTTAAAAAATATTTATGACTACAAGCGATCTAAAAAAAGTTTCATGGACGTAAAGAGTTAATAACCGCATGGTAGCAGAGTTGTACGTCGAGCCGGGCTTTTCAGGTCGGGTTCGGGCCTCAAGTTGACAAAATTTCGGGCTTAATTCGGGTCTAAGACGTGCTTTTTGTCTTAGGTGCACAAAAATATAATCAAAATAACTTGACAACATTGCTAAATTTTTCAGATCAACCTTAACTTTCGTTTTTTTTCGGGCATGAATTGGGCTTCAAATTAATTTTCGCGTTGGGGCTTATATTTTTGGGTTAGGGCCAGGTTTGGCCTGAACTAGTCGGCCCGTTTACAACTCTGCTTGGTAGTTAATTATATCTCCCTTAACGTGAGTCTTAATTTTCCCCATGGACTTCCAACGGTTATAATGAGCTAGTCTCTCTGATCATGCGGTAATCATTATTATCTCTGATATCGGTTCAACACTCCATTGTAAATTCTCGACTATGCCTGCACCTGTTGCTAACTATCTTGTTGAACAGGGCAGGGGCGTATTTAGGAGGGGGGCATTGTGCCAAAGCCCCCCTTTGGGTTGCCAGTAATGTTTGAATACCTCATAATAGTTCGCAAAATTGAGCCATGCCCCCCCTATTTGGAATTTGGGTAGAAAATCTGGGCAGAAAAACTGACTAAATCTGACAATGACCTGAGTCAAAACCTTTTTCTTTTTTTTGGTCTTCACCTAAACCTGGACAGAACAACGGGCTGAATCTGAGTGAAAACCTTTGTTTTTTATCTTCATCTTTTTGGTCTTCATGTTTCTCATCTGGTTTTTATCTACCTTTTCAAATTTCTGGCTACGCGCCTGGCCCCTCCTTTCGAAAATCCTGCGTACGCCACTAGAACAGGGGTCGGCAACTTATATCCCTTGGGCTGTATCCGGCGCGCGATCTCAAACATCCATCCGAGATCCCTTATGTGACTTCCGGAAGTCGTTGGCCACGCAACCAAATCCTGCTCTGAAACTACCCCAACATTTGACAAAACCTTTAAATCACAATTCACAAAAATCACAAAAATCACAATTTTTCTTAGGGTCCTCAACTACAAATCGGCCAAAAACTACCTTAAAATTTGGTGAATACCTTTTTTTTATTTTTATTTTCTTTCAAATGATTCCAAAACGTGCAAAATTGTATTCAAATGGCGTTAAAATAGCTATATTTTTGGGAAAAATCACTAACATCGCACAAAATGACCCCATGGCCTTGGGCGGCGGCTGCCTACCCGCGACCCTTGTATGTGACATGCTTAGTTGCACCAGTTTACTCAGGGCGTTGCTTAAATGACATGTTTTTGATCAATTTTTTTTTAAACTTGGGTTCAATCCCCCGTTTTCCTCAGCAAGATTCTCGCTGCGCCACTTTATTTTTGCTCAAATGAACGGTTGCCATATTTTTGAAGTAGAAACGCAAAACAGAATTATTAGAGAACCGCATTTTCTGCTGAATTTGAGTCAAAAAAAAATCAGAAAAAATGATGTTTATTCACTTCAGAAAAATTGCAATTTTGTTCGAATATGAGGTGAAGTTAAATAAAAAAATTTAACAAAAGGTCAACATCTTCATCATAGATAAAATGTAAATCACAATTTTTTGCAGATTTGAAATGAAGACCAACTACTATTCAAGCGGGACAAGACTTCAAAAAAGTGACTAATACCAAACCCATTTAAACATGCAATTAATAAATGATTTTGTTCAATACCTCTACAACTAGAAGAAAATAACTAGGATTGGGCATAATTATTGCAGCTAAATTCAAGTTTTATAATGAATTACACTGAACGTCTGCATCAATAAACGATAACTCATACAGTCTATGAAAGCTTTTTTTCGATCAAAAGTTCTAGAGGTTTACGATTACTACTTCATAATGATGTCACAGTCTATTTGGTGATAGGCCTAAGCAATAACACAATCACTGCATATAACTGCAATTCAAGACGAATTATACAACGACAAAGCAAAGAATCAAGGATATTTTCGTCAAACGTTAAGCTATTGAAACGAAATTTGCAGGATAGTTAGTTAACGATACGAGCAGTAGCGTAGCCAGGGGGGGGGCGGGGGGGGGCTCGAGCCCCCCCCATTGGCTTGTGAAGTATGCAAAAACGCATGTTTTTTGTGCTTTTGAGGCCGATTTTCTGTGAAAAATGGAAAATAGCCCCCCCCATACGAAAATAGCCCCCCCTCAAACGTTTGAACCTGCGAAATTGGGAGAAAAATTTTGGCGAAGACCTTTTTTTTTTTTTTCTTTTTTTTTTTTTTTTGGAGATCACCTAATTTTGGGCGGAAAAAACCTTTGAATTTCCGATCTTTCCGAGACATTTCGTCTCAAATTTCGGACAAACCATCTGAAACTGATTCAAGGTCAATGAAAATTCGAGTCAACGTCGTTTGCACACTTCTCACTCTTTCAAAATAGCCCCCCCCTTTTCCAAATCCTGGCTACGCGCCTGGATACGAGCCAAGAGTGGACAAACTTTTAATGTTGGGCTCCGGCTGCGAGCAAAACCCCAAGTAACTAAAGGTTGTTTATGTAAGAAAATTTCCGATTTTTTTTTCTTCTTAAACGTAATACTTTGTGACGTCACAAGAAAGTGGCGTCACAGTTATAGCCAGTCGAAGCCCGAGGTTTGCCGGTTCCATCGAGACTAATTCTGATCCCGTGCGAACTCTACAAAAGGAGCTAGACCGCGATATATCTGGACTAATGCAGAGGGGAAAATGCTGCCCTCTAACGTTTAGAGGCGCAAAAAAAGATGAAGACGGTAACGTCGTCAAGCCAAGAAAACACATGTAAAATTTCAAAACAATTTCTATTTTTTGGCGTTATCCTCGTCCGCTCACCATGTCACTATTATGACGCCAAAAAAAACCCAGCTCTGCTTTTACCTCTCAAAAAATGCGGACACACGTCACAATAGTTTTTGCATGGAGTGAGAGTACTGTATGATATTTATACTGTGACTATGTGTTGTCGACCCAATCACTTTACCACATTCCAACGCTTGATTTCGCTCATTCTTATCATTAAAAAGCTGTTTGTTCAGCTGTGGTCTGCACGGATTCAAGCAAAAGCAACTCAATAAATTAGCGAGTTTTATTGGCTGCAGTTTGCTATCAAAAATTCATTTTGTTTATTACTTTTAGCGAAGGCCAAATGTACTCGTGTACTCGGCGCTTTTTTTGACCGAGTACCGAGTACATTGACCTTCGAGTACGAGTACCAACCGAGTACCTGGGGTTCCCAGTATGAGTACGAGTACGAGTACTCAAAAAATGGTACTCGAGTTATACTCGAGTACGAGGACTATACTCGAGTACTCTATCACTGGTAAGTAGCAATACTTTTGTTTTTCGGGTACTTTGACCACCTTGGTATCTATTTTCTTTTGTGCTAATTTATTAATTCAACCGGAAAATTCTTTTGGCTTTTTTAGTCGGCTGATCTAGCTACATGGCTTCAGTTGTAAGCTTCGAATTGCCTAAGTTTTCTTATGCTTCTGCTTGGGCTGTGCATTCGAACTTATCGCGAAAAACCTTTTCGTGTCGAATAATTCACGCGTGGCCAAAAAAACTTTGCAGCGAGAGGAGCCTTTTTCTCTCCAATTCTCTTCGTTTTTACTTCGCGCGTCAGTTTTAATACTACTAATAAAGAGTCTATGGACAAACCGTACAATATTTGCAAGGCCATTTGGATGTAGTTACAATGTTCTGAAAGAATGTGAATGCGATTTTGCTTCCAAGGAGTGATATCTGCCACTAAGAATTTTGGAAATCCAATATGTCTAACCACAATCTGGACTCAGCAGAAAAAGAAGATTTCATTTCATAACACTATTGACCTACGCAAAATCCTCTGTGACGTCATGATACCTGTTTGACTGCTGTTTCGCTGCATCTCGAGATGCTTGGTGCATTCCACTAACGTTGCAACAGCAATGATTGAGATATTTCCAACCACACAAGAAATAGCTTAAAACAAAGTGTAAAACAAAAAAAAAACAAAAAAACTCTAGTCAATTAATTTGCACAAGACTATATAGAGAAAAGCATTATTATTTTTAGTCTATTCAAACTGTAATCCTACACGTGGAAAAAATAATTCATCGTCACTAAAGCCAACAAAATTGTCACTTTCAAACAGGTGCGTAACTAGAAACCGGCAATGGGGGGGGGCTAGGCAAAAGTAACTTCATTTTTGGACTATTTTAAGAAAAATTAATGCTCTTAAAAGTTGCATTAAAATTAGCAGTGCAAAAACATGATTATATTAACTACAGTTGCATAAATTGACTGTGTGGGAGGTAGCTATTGCTAGAATTTCATTTCTCTTATTTATAAGCTGGTAAATTATAAAATCCTTCACCGGTAGTTCAATAAAACCCCCGAGGAGTAATCTATTTTGTCTATACTTTATAAAAAAAAGATATGACTAGGGGGGTTAACGGAAGGAAGTTTGAGAAAAATGATTGGTAATTAACAAATACCTAAAAAGTTCCCTTCCTTATTTGCGAGCTTATGTATTTTCTTGATGAAACATATGCTAAGCATTTTTCAATAAGACATCAAATTTGAATTCCATTTTTCGGCCATTTTTCAAAGTTTTTTTTCTGATTTATGAGTTTTATTTTTCACAAATTAGTCCCCATTCTCCAAACAAACGTTTTAAAATATGCTCTAAATCATTTTTGAGTCTATTTTAGTCGAAAAGACAGTCTCAGAAGTGCTAAATACGTGGTATTTTTCTTATTCTGTAGTTTGGTTGGCAGGCCAATGGGGGGGGGAGAGGGAGGCTATAGCCCCCCCACCCCCGGCTACGCTACTGCTTTCAAACTGGTACCAAATTAGTCTACAGTGTGGCCGATAAAAAATGACCCTGATAAAAAATGACCCGATAAAAAAATGGCGTTGTTTTCAAAATGACCCTGATTGCATGATCTGGGTTCAACCCACACCTAGATTACGTTGTTGTGTCCGTGGATAAGACGCTTTACGATGATTATCTCTGCTCGGTGATTTCGAATAAGCAGCAAATTCAGTGGACAAAAATTCGAAGAAACCCACAGAAACATTAGATCACTGAAACTCCTAAGCAGTTGCGGATTCCTCCTAGCATGAAGTACCTACCACGCCAAAATGTGAGCTGGTCGTTTAATAGTCAGCGTTTGACGCTGTCCGGTGACATTAAAATAAATAAATGCTTCTAATGATAAACAGGGGAAAAGGAGTTACGTACTCTAAAGCAGAGTTGGCAGTAATAGACGCCAATAATGCTCTATTTTTAAAAAGCACTACAAAACAGAGAGCACCTCGAAGAAGAATTTGACAATCCCGTCATTAATCACTTGACCGAAGGCAGTTAGATCGCTGATCGCTATTCAGTTTCGATTTGTAACATCCGGGTTAAAAGGGACGCGCGTTCCAATGCAGCAGACTGGCTCAGTTGAACAACCTATGAGCTAATTCCGGCTTGCCAAACCTATGTATCCGATGTCACATTACTTGTGGTTAAGCTGAAGTGTGACACCACAGATTTATAGTTGTGCAGCAAACAGCTCTCACTTTTTATCTTGTTTGCTGAGAACTCTTTTATGGACAAGTTTATTTTCACCTGCAAAATTTTTGGATTAATTTTTGCTGATTGTTTAGTCTCTATTTTCAAGACAATAAAATATAGTCTTTGACTGAACCTTAATTTACTGAGTTCAGCCTCGTCTGCCAAGTCCAGGTTGAACCAGTAAACCGGAGTCAGACTCAGAACAACGAACCGAGTACCCTTGCGGATACCCGGATTTGGACCAGCAGCTTCCGAGCACGTAACTAAAATAATCCGTGGATTATCAGTTTGACTCGTTTTTACACTGTTATACATATCATAAGTGCAAAACAAGTACAGTTTAGAAAAGTAATCTATACATTACTTTATTTTTTAGCAATTTGTTTGGATATTGCCTATTATTTTTCTTTAAACTTCTTTTAAACCTCGAAGTAACATTAATCCACGTTTGAACGTGGGTCCAATCAATGTTATGTAAAAAAGGCGGATTTACACCGTATCCGTTTTATTACATTTTTGCTTTTCCATGAAAAAGAATGCGTTTTTTCGTCAGCAGTTTTGTTAGTCAATATCCGCACCAAGTAAATGGTTATATAGTGATAAAAACTTTATTTCAAAACTTCGTGAATGAACGATGAGAACGATACTTCAAAATAAGGCTGTATCCCTTAATAAAAATTTTGTTCGGAAAACGTTTTTTCCAGTATGTAAAAATCTGGTTAGTACGGATATGGACTTATAAAAATGCGTACGAAAAAAAGCGTCCTTTTTCATGCAGAAGAAAAAACGTACAAAAACTGTCAATAGCTGACGAATAGCTGATACTGGGTAAATCTACCTTAAGCAATCCACAATAAGTTATTGCAATTTGATTCTTCTATGCTGTAATAAGCAGTGTCTAAATTAACACTAACAAGCTTTATTTTTCAATGGCGATAATGATGAAAGCATCATCAAATATGATTTGCTACTAATTTCATGTGGTAGTAATACACAATGTTTGGATTTGCATTATACTGTACTACTTAATTCACATCAAAGCAACTCCGTACCTCATTGTCACTATGAAAGTAAAAAAATCATGTTTTGCATCAATATGAGATTTACACAAAAAGCGTTTCAATATATACAATATGATATACGACAAACAGGAGCGTAGCTAGAAACAAAAAACTTTTGAGCGCTTGCCGACCCACTTGAAAGAACTTGCAGAGCCACTTGAAAAAGCTAAAGATTTAATGAAAACCCTTTGCCAGAAATAAATTACCCAGTCTTTTCGGCACCCCTCCCCTTACACAATTATTGGTCAAGTTCAAAACCGGTTTAAAACCATGTATGTTTGCGTTAAGTTTTTAGCTTTCCCAGATGCGTAACCAGGATTTTGCAAAGAGAGGGGGCTTGATGACTGATGGTGTTCTGCTGGAAATTAGGTGGAAACATAAAAGATCTTCTCCGGAAATCCGATTATTTTTTGGCCTGATATTAGGGGAATTCCAAAGAAAGGTCTTCGCCAGATTTTAGCTAAGTTTTGATCTGAATGCAATTTCCTAAGTAACTTGGCACAGGGGAAGGGGGACTGAAGACCCCATAGCCCCCCGATGGTTGCGCCACTGAGTTTTACCGTGTGGTTGCGCCACTGAGTTTTACCGTGTGGTTGCGCCACTCGACGTATGGTATGACGTCATAAAAATGCAGCGAAGGCACAACTTGCAGGGATGGCAATCGCATCGATGATTTTCTTCGATATTTGTTCCGGAGAAAAACTGCGATGCGATACAAAGTCGAATAACATATAAGATCTTTTTTGCGATAATTTGAAATTTTTTCGATGCAATAATATCGCAGCTACTTTGCGATTATTGATTTTTTAAACTATTTTAAAATTTAAGTTTGTTGCCTAAAATTTAGCACTCCGTTTACAAGCTATCAAAACTTTTATTTAACCACATTTGCAAATCAGTATAAAACGAAAAGTTGCTGCAGTTTCTTCGTGATGCCTGATGCTTCAAATACCGATAGTGGAAGCCCGTTAAGTGTTACTGCTTCCACAACTGCTTTCTTGAAATCTGAAACGCCGATGGTATAATCGACATGGCCTTTCTCGGCTGGTCGCATTACAGTAACGAAGGCATCTAAGGTGTCACTTGAAGACGCTGCAGATGAAGACCGACCTTCTGATTTGATCCACGTTTCATGCTGTTCGGGGGTGTTTGCGTTTAAGATGCTGCATTAGGTTGCCTGAGTGAAAATAGGATTTGCCTGTCTTGTTAGGCACAGGCGTCGCTGCAAACTAACAAGACTTGCACTTTGCAAGAACTTTTTCTCCTTCTTCCTTCCTTTCGAAATATTCGCGGAAATCATAATCCAACTTCGGCATGATTTTCCTGCTGCAAAGCTAGACGTATTCGCAACCAGAAGTGGAGTCCTCAAGGAAGTCCTTGGCCTCGTGGACTTATTTTGAAGTCCTTGGCCTTGAAGCCTCAAGTCCTCAAAAATTGCCCTGTCCTCGGCTCGAGGACAACACTATTTTTTGAACCGTTGAAATTTTGTTGGAAAACGCCAGAAACCTCGCGGAAAATTTGCGAACACCTTTTTTGTTTTCCTCAATTGGAGCATAGGCGCAGCCAAAGGGGGGGGGGGAGACCAAAGAACCCGCCCCCTCCCAATTGAAATTTTACCAATGACAAGAATGTGCGGAAAAAGCCTACTGTTTCTTCAGTTTCAGTTTTTTTTTATCATTTTTCATTTGCAACAGTAACTAACAACAATATGGAAGACCAGGGGCCACGGGTCCACCTCAATTCAATTTTTGCCAGCAAAATTTAAACGTATAACCCGGAAGAAATGGAGAGTTTTGTCCTACAAGTTGCTATCTCAGACCCTCATATAGCCTTTTTATGAACGTAATACATTAACCAGGGCCGGATTAACCATAATATGGCACAGTACCAGCTAGGGGCCCTGCGCTCAAATCGTAAGACTTTTTTTGATCTTCTCCTATACTTGGCAGAAAGATGTTGCAAAAATACCCAAACTGCCTGGGGCCCGGCGCGATGTAAATCCGGCCCGGCAATAGCATGGTTAGCAGGCGTAACCATCTATTGTACCATTTTTCAAAAACAATTCAGTAATTCGCCTCCAACTTCCCAGTTTTTACGCACAAAATACTTTTAAAAAAATTAGCCATGGAAAATGCTGAATGAACAAATCATTGACTGCAATTGAGGGGGCCTGGCCCCCTGGCCGAACATATGCTCCTATAACTGGTTATTTTCATGACAAAATAAAAATCTCTAAGAAAAATCTTCTTGTGGATTGTTACTTACTGCTAAAATGTAGCCAGAGACAAAGCACCTTACTTTCCCCTATCTGGACCAAATCACTTACATCTAAAATTTAACTCAAAAATGCGAGATGTTAACGGTGTTTAGGACTTAAATTGCAAGTAAAAGGAGCATTAAACAATTTAATTTTTTCGATTGGCTTTCAAATTTCAATAGTCTAGTGCTTTCAAATGGCTCTGAACATGTGCGAAATGTGATTGAATGGCATTAAAATAGCTGTTTTTTCCAAAAAAAAATTACAAAAAATCGCCCAGCGGCAGCTAAAGTCTCTGGTGGCTGGGACCCCCGCCCCCAAACCCCCGTCCGTGATACGTTTGAGTTACACTAGCTTTCTCAACACGTCTTCAAAGTTAGATATTTGCACTTTTCAACTATTAGTTTAAGCCCTCTCTCTTTACAAAATCCTGGTTAAGTGCCAGCAAGCAACGGTTTCAGATCTTCCATCCTACGATATCTTTGTCCGACAAAAAAGCCCTCTTTTGAAAATTTTTGATGACGTCATTGCATGTGATTTGTAATTTGAGCCCCCTGAATCAAAAATTCTGGCTACGCCTATGAATTGGAGATTGCCTGAAAAACTTTTTTCAAGACTTTTTTGTTTTTTATTATTTGGAGAACACTTGCGGCTGTGTCCTTGGTCCTAGGCCTTGGCCTCGAGAGGGTCTGTCCTCGAAAGAGCTGTCCTTGACCTTGGCCTCGGATTTTTTTGTGTGCTTGGCCTTCAGCCTTGTGTCCTCGACTCCACCTCTGTTCGCAACTGAAACAACTAACGTAGTCTGGAAGCTCAGCCACTGCGAGATTTTAATTCCGAGATGCCACCTTAGCAAAAAACTAAGCAAATGCTATTGCGTCATAACTAGGATCACCGCATGCACACACGGTGCTCCATGCTCACACGCGTCAACACCAAAAACTGAAAAGCAACTTTAAGCACAACTTAAAAAGCAAGTGTCAGTTAAAATCGGTCACAATGACGAAACGGTTCACTTATGACTAAACAAAAGAAATTAATAGAATTAAAGAGAAAAAAATCGAAATAATCGAAAAAATCGCACATTTTTTTTGTCAAATTCTGCAATGCGATAACGGATGCGATTTTTTTGGTTGTTTTGATGCGATAATTAGATGCGATATTTTTCCGAAAAAAACGTGGGATGCGATGCGATTTTCGATGCGATGCGATTGCCATCCCTGGGCACAAGACAGTTTGCTAAAGTGCAACGTTTATTTCGTCATTGCTCCCTTGGGTTTTCAACTTCGGCTACGCGTGTTGAAAAGTAATAAAAAAACAAATCATGATCTAGAGCAAAGTTCAACTGAAGACGCAGCTTTAGTACACGACTAGAAGGTGAGAAAAAATTTCCGAAACAAAGCGCAGGGGAGAGAAGTTGGAGATACGGTAAACAAATCAACTAATCAACACTACGGTACTAGCCAATTACACATGTGCAGATAAAAATCACATTTTTAATTTTTTTAAGTCATGGTGTTAAAAATTCAAGGGGGGCCGCGGCCTCGGCTCCTCCCTGGCTTCGCCCCTGACGGCAAAATGCTATAAATTATTTGTCAATTACGATTTCCATCAGTTTAGTTACAAGGTTAATTATTGGTGTTCGATTGTCTATACACGATAAGAGTTCGCATATACTGTACAGTAGTATGCACATTTAGTTGCGTATATAGTATGCTGCAGCATTTCTTTGTAATTCCTTCGCATTCAATAACAAATAATAAAAAGTTTCGCATGCAGTAAAAAAAAGCCAAAAAAAAGAAAAATGCACAATACCGTTTACTCAAAACTAAAAGCTACATAAAAACAAAAATACAAAACATAATATAGCACAAGTTTATCGGTGAATTTCTCTATTAAAAACTATTTAAGCAGTTTAATGCGTGTGAATCAATACCTCCTTTGGGGATGATATGAATTGCAGTAAGAACTTAAATCTATTAATCACTTATTGATGTTTGAAAGAAAGAGCGAAAATGAAGCGACGGGTCCAAAATCACTCCATACGGTTGAACATGCGAGCATGTTTTTCGTTTTTAACATCTTTGGTTGAAGCTAAGGGTGCTCACAGCTCAGTTGTCGGCAGCATGGCCAAAAGGGTAAAAGCGTCGTTTTTACGACAACCTAATTACATGATTTGGGCTCCACTTGCACCCTAATCACGTTGTGGCGTCCTTGGATAAGACGTTTTACGATGATTATCTCTGCTTGGTGGCTTCGAACAAGCAGCAAACTCAGTGAACAAGAATTCGAAAAAACACAATAACTTTGGCTCACTGCTGGAAACTCTTAAGTAGATGCGGTATCGTCCAACCACGAAGTAATTACCACAAAGTGCGGATCGTTTAATAGTAAGCGTCTGGCGCTGTTCGGTGAGAGGAGAATAAACATGCACAACAACAACTAAAATATTTTACACCAAAGTGTCCTGTACTCATAAATATTGAAACAATTTTACGATAAAGCAAAAACTTAATTTTAGTTGACCGAGTCAATTAGATTATGAGCTAGATTTCTTCTTGCGTGTGAGATAAAGATGATCTGGGTTCAACCCGCACCCTGGTCACGTGGCTGCGTTCTTAGGTAAGACGCTTTATGACAGGGCTTCCGAAACAGGGGGTCGCTTAACGACCTTCAGCGGTCCCAGAGTAAACCAATTTCACAAGGAAGTGCAATGCAAAAACTTAGCCGTACATACTACTTAAATTGGCGCTATTAAACAATGAGACTTTGTTGAACAATGTACTATATAAGAAAACAACAGATAAACTTTTTCCAATTCGTATCATGTAGCACAGCTCGATATGCCTGACTTTTTTGTTTTGTCACTTTGGTTTATGACATAATAAAACTATGCACACCATATTCGACGCTTGTATAGTGCTGTAGTAACGGTAGTTTAGTAGAGGAGTTAGAGCGTAATGTATTATTAATATAGTTGAGTAGGGGTATAAGCGGTACTTAAATCGTATGAGGGACGCGTACCACCACCGAGAGTTAGCGTCCCCCCATCGAGATTTAGCGTCCCCCCATCGAGATTTAGCGTCCCTCCATCGAGATTAAAGCGTCCCCCCCATCGAGATTTAGCGCTTTCCCACTAAAAGAAAGCGTCCTGGACATTCAAACAAAAAAGTGGCTGGCAATTCCAATAAATCCAAAATTTCGGCCGAAGATATATACCGAATTGCGATGAAGACCTTTTTTTAGTCCTCACCCGGATTTGGGGGCAAAATCCAAAATCCGTACCAAAAGAAGACCTTAAATTTGGAGCAAAATTTTCACCAAACTGCTTCCGCATTCCAAATGCGTCTGGTCACGGCAGCGAAAGCGTCCCCCCATGCAATCTTTTGCTGTTTAAATGCTGGGTATAACCAGGGCCTCAGAAAGAAATTTTTCCAGGGGGTACCTAGGTCGATACCGGGCTCCCAAATCTTATTGGGCCCCCCAAGCCATATCGGGGCCCATGCCGTTAAATCAATGATACAGCACCAAACTTGCGCAAAATTCTTTTTTCCAATTTTTTGCCCAAAATTAGGTGAAGAACAAAAAAAAGGTCCTCAATCAAATTTGTTCCGATTTCTTGCCCAAAGCTTGGTGAAAAGCAAAAAAGAAAGGTCTTCACCCAAATTTAGCCCCGTTATTTGCCAAAGTTGGGTGCAGGCCTAAATTCGCCCCTGGGTGCAATACCAAAACTTTACGCGAAAACCTGAACTCTTCCGGGCCCCTTGAGCCCGGGCCCCCCCTAGGCCCGGTTACGATGTGCCCCCTGAGCTCCCCTCTCGCAGGCCATGGGTATAACTTCCATACTACTACTATTGGTTAGATTCTAATCAATGGATAGCAGGTTAAAAAAGTCGAACGATAACGGTAACAAGCCTACTGCAGAGGATGTTGAAGCAGCGGTAAAGACAAAGGTAAATGCAAACAGAGTGTTTGCAAATGTGTTTTTTTATGTATCTTACGTGTAAATTTGTATAGACTTTGGGTACCAATAGCACCTTGTCAATATTCTTTGCCGTTGAATAATTACCACAGATACACAACTTGCAGTGTTTATCATTTCAACCGTGAAGGATCGCGCAAATTTTTTGAAGAAAAAAGGAGGTAGCAAGCAAAAAAGTTTGGGAAACCCTGCTTTATGGAATTATCTCTGCTTGGTGACTTTGAACAAGTAGCATATTCAGTGAATAACAATTCAACGAAATCCACAGGAACATAGTAGATCACTGAAAACTTCTAAGCAGATGCAGATCCTCTAAGCACGACGTAGTTATCGCAATAAACAGCATGCGGATCATCCAATAGTTAGTGTTTGGCGGTGTCCGATGACAGGATGATAAATATGCATCACAACAAAAACAACGACAATATGACGTTCACCTCAAAATTATCGGCCAGAGATGATGGAACCAGTTCTTCATCATGCTCGAATGCTGAGCCAGCGATCTGTAAATGTTTAATTCCAGGTCAGGTCATCTTGGACAAAACAGGCATTCACGGCTCACCACTGCTGCAACAGCTTCTCGCAAACAGCTCAAAAGTGCTGGAAAATGACACGACAATGAACCCCTTAAACTTACCGAACTCTAAGGGCTGTAATCAGACGCTTTGTTTGCGCTGGGTCCATCAAATTTTAGGCTGAGCTCAATGCGTCCGTAATTGCTATTCACAGTAACTTAACAATTGTAGTGGAAATTTTCCAGCAAAGCCAAGTTTTGCTACGGTTACAAGCCTATTTTCTTGCATAATATCGCGAATAGTAAAAATTTAGCTTTGGATATTTAAAATACAGCATATACAGCGTATCTGTCAAAAAAAATATTGCCTTGTTTTTTCCAAACGTTTTTTTGAGCATCGTAGCTTTCTACGAAATCCGGACCCCCACCAATGACATAAATTTTTCCGTTGAAAACTCCCGCGGTATGGCCAACTCGTTTTTGGTTTAAAGAAGCAACTTCTTTCCATGAGTTTGTGACAGAACTGTACTTTTCTACTGATTGCAGTTGTGCACGTTTATCAGCAGATTTCTCAAATGCAAGTGCGCCACCAATCACATACAGTTCACCATTCAATTCGACCGCAGCTGCTCTTTGCCGCATGGTTTTCATTTTCGGCAAAAATATCCAAGTGTCAAAGCTTGGGTAATAGCATTCTGAAGTTGTCGAGTGTTTTCCGCCTATGGCACAAATCAATTCTTGAAACTTAACCAACGAATGGAATGCTCTAGCTTCATTCATACTTTGCAATGCAGTCCATTCACCAGTTGCAGTGTCATACATATCAACATTTTCCGTAACAATATTTGACTCAGAAAAATCGTAATTATAATCGCGTGCTCCAACTGCTAAAATAGAATTGTTGATCGCGATATAATTTCTGTGTGTGTGTTTTTCTTCCCACGTGATTTCTTCCCAAGTCGTTGATGGCTCCGATCGATTCAGTTTAAGCACAGAAAAATGTTCAATCCAACCTTCAATCACGTAAATCGTATTATCTAGCTTCAGAATTTGTTCTACTTTTTCGGAATTTGCATTTTCAGGGTAGTGAGAGAGAGGTGAAATGCTGCTGCTGTGAATATCGAATTTGATTAACAGGTGAAATGATACCACGGCAAAAAAACTACTAGAATCATCGGAAACATCACTAGATGAAAACTTCATCAAAATAACAGCAGTAACAAATGCTAATACTATCACCAGGAAAGATATCCAAAGTTTGATTGTGGGAGTTTTTTTTGATTGTGTTCTTTGTTTTTCAAAAACTAAAGAGTGCAGCTTTTTGTTGGGCATCGATGTGTTTACATCTGGGTTGCTTGCTTTGGGAAAAGTTTGTTTGTTTTGAGCAGTTTCAAAAACCAGAGAGGGGCGCTTTCTTCTTTTTATCAGTGCTTTTACTTTTTCGTCGCTTGCATTGCCAAAAACTTGTTCGTTTTGGGAAGGTCTAAAACTATACGGAATCTTTTGTAACTGCATCAGTTTCCTGAGTATTATCACTCCAACTTTGAAAAAAATTTGTTTGTTTTGAGCCGATTCAAAAATTGGAGGATGCATTTTTCTCTTTTCTATTACTGCTTCTATTTTTTCGTTGCTTGCTTTGTCATAAATTGGTTTGTTTTGAGCACGTCTAAAAAAAAAAGAACGAAAGTAAGATAGTTTTCTCTTTTCTACCACAGTTTCTCTTTCTTCGTCGCTTGCTTTGTCGTAAATTAGTTTGTTTCGAGCTAGTTCAAAATCTGGATTGTGAAGCTTTTTTTTTTGCGTCGATCTTTTTATTTCTTTGTTGCATGCTTTGTCATAAATTGGTTTGTTTGGAGCAGATTCAAAAATTGGAGGAAGTAGTGGCTGCAGTTTTTGCTTTTCTGTCACTGTTTCTATTTCTTCGTTGTTTGCTTTGTCATGAACTAATTTGTTTTGAGCAGGTCCAAGAAAAAGAGGATGAAGTAAACGCAGGTTTCTTTTTTCTATCAGCGTTTCTATTTCTTCGTCACTTGCTTTGTCATAAATTATTTTATTTTGAACAAGTTCATTTGAACGTTGCTTAAGTTCAGAAATCTTGGGTCGTTCTTCTGGCATCGTTTGCCAACACTGCTTAACTATTTCTTCAAGTTCAAGACAAATTTCTGAATCTTTGCAATTTTGCATTAAGAATTTTTTAACTTCGACTGTAGATGGTTTCAGCCCTTGCGTCATAATCAAATGTAGCAATTTGTCGGATCGTATAGCAGCGCCTGCAAATACACGTTTTCTAGTGAGGATTTCATAGCCAATCATTCCATAACTGTAGACATCCATGCTTGAATGTTTGTCTTTGTGTATGTTTTTCAAATATTCGGGAGCGGTGTAAAAAGGCAAACTTTTAGTGCTGCTATCAACAGTTATACTCAAAGATGCACCAGTAAGTTTGGCAATTGAAGCTGAGTCAAAATTTGCTAACTTTACATCCAGTTTTTGTCCCAACAATACACTTTTTGGTTTCAAATCTCCATAGATATACCGTCGTTTGGGATCGTGGTTGTGCAGGTAATCCAATGCATCTGCGAGTTCAGTAAACAACCGTGCACGAAGTTTCCAAGGTAGAGGAACATCCTTTTCGTCATGCAATAGGCGGTCTAGATTCCCACATGGTGCATATTCCAACACTAATGTAAAGCTGCGTTTGCCTCTTAAGAATGTGCCCAACACACGTTCAATATTTTTGTGCCTGAATTGTGCATGAATGTTTGCTTCTCTTTCAAAATCTGCATATAGCGTTTCAAATTTTATTTGCTCACCATACACGCGAAAAAATTTTGCTACCACATATCTTTTAAGTTTTGTGTCATAACACAACTTAGTTTTTCTACATGTGCCACGTCCAAGAAACTCAATTTCTTGTAAGTTCCCGGTGTCAATTTTTTTTAGATCCTGATTCATACTTTTTTCATTCAATTTCACTTTACATTCATTGCATACAACTACTATTAACACAAATGCAAATACTGTAGTTGTGACAGCTTGAACAATTAATGTGTTGTGTTTCTAATTATTGTTCAGATAAATGGCATTACCTTTAACCCTACACACAAAATTGGAGTCTCTGCACAATTAAAATCCAAAAACCATTAAAAGCGATATTCAAAATAATACCGATTACCAGCACGATACGAATTCCATACTGTTCGCCAAACAATATTTTGATCATATGGATTATTTTTTACAAAAAGCTACAACCTTGTTTTTTGAACTACTGGAATATCTTTTGGATCTGACCAAAAGTCATCAATTGGCTTCACAAGTCCTGAGTGCCATCATTCGGCAGCAATTCACAAGTCATGGATGCAATGTTTAATTCATTATTAGCTGGTTTTATGTTTTTCCCTAATGTTTATTGCGCCCAAATACAGTGCAATATAATGCAAGATTTTGTTATGTAATCCTTCCAAAAATGTATTTTATAGTTCTTATGGATTTTAAGTCTATTGTGTAAGACAAGAAAAATTTATTTCATTGCCCAGTAACAGTATGAAATGGAACTAGCATTCACTTAAGAACGCGAAAAGAAGATGCAAAGAATCTCACGGCCAATGAGCTAAGCAACTACCCTGGCTACTGGGGGTAAAAACAGTTCAGACTAGGGAGCTACAATCCTTGCCAAGCCTCTCGAAAAGTTTGGCGGGACAAACTTTGAGATGTGTTCCCCTATCTCCTTTAGAACACCAATTAAATTCAGAGTATGACTATGCCCTCCATGCCAAGCTGCACAGAACAGGTTGGTGCTGGGGTCTACGCCATAACAGCTCGTATATGCTTCAAATGCAGAACCTCCGACTCTTTTTTCTTCTCTGCTGGACTACTCGCCACCAGTTTCATCGCAGAAACCCTTGCACTGGACCGTAATCGTCTGGTGCAGCAACAACCGCATGAACACACCCACAGGCCTAATATCGCAGCCGAACCAGAAAATGAAAATATAAGCCCAAACCAGGCCCAGGACTCTTGTGAAGCCGAACAATAACTTTAGGCCAAATGAAAAAAACAATATGTGGTTCAAGAGCCCTGAAGAAAAAAAGAACATGTGACCTACTTTAAAGCAATGAGAGCAAAGAAAACGAACCAAGAACTCATTGTTGTCAATAATCAGTCAGTACGCTAAACTAATGCGTTATGATACGAGTATGTTCTAAATAAAACTTGTTTGATGTGATTCTGAATTTTGGGAAGCTTTTTATGCTTCTGCTTTTAAAGAGCTGATCATTCCAAAGTTTAAGTCCAAAAAATGAGATACTTTGTAGGCAAACAGATTTTTTGTCTAAAGTCAAATATAAGTTGTTGAATTGCCTAATTGGACGAGATCTAACATTGCAAGTTCCACGAAAAATATTTTCAAAGCAAGGAGGCGACTGATTATTGACATGCTTGCGCACGAAACACGCTGCATGAAATTTAAATAAATTCTTAACTTAAAGTATACCATAATTTCTATAAACATCATTATATTCAAAAACTTTTTCGCGATAAAAAACACTCCGAATAATTTTATAGCACTGTTTTTGGATTTGATTCAGCAATACAACCTTTCCAGCGTGGTGAGTAGCGACACAAAAATTCACATAATTAGTTGCAAGTGCATGGTATAGTGCAAGCAGACAGGACACATTAGCAGACGATCGAATTCTATAAATTACACTACAACGAAAACGTAATTTTGAGATGATTGTTTGTATGTGTGATTTCCAACCTAATTTTTTTTGAATACAAGGGCCCAAATAATTAAAGTTTGTTACTTGTTATACAATAGAATCCTTAATTTTTATTTGCATTTCAATTTTTTCTGTTACACTATGAAGTTATTTTGTTTTTGAATACTTCGCGGGTTGACTTCAATTAGTATTTTTATTGTTAAAACCTGAATTTCTTTTGTAGCGTTCATTATCCAGAGTTGTAAACGGGTCTGCTAGTGCAGGACCGAATGCGAAAACATACTTTAGGGGTTTGGAATCCAAAAGTAATTACTTCTTTACTGCATGTATCACGAGCAAATCAGCAGCAGCATGTCGTGGAAATGAGTAATAAAATAAATCCTTGTAACTACTTGTAGAAATTGCCATTGGCGGGCACAAATTCGTTAATCGTTAATCCGTTAATAACGAAGCTAACTTTTTTAGTAACTCGTTAATCCGTTGAAAAGTTTTTTATGTTAACGGACTGCATTAACTTTCGTTAAGTTTTGTTAACTTACAATAACTTTTCATCGTTTTTGCACCATTCATTCATCGTACCGGTACAAACCAGTTTCCTCTGGTAACACGTGTTGTGTTTAGCACAAGTTTTATGATGAAAAAGCAAAGAAAGGAGCTCTTTTTTTGTGGCAAACAATGAGCTGCAGCCTCATAAGTCTATTGATTATCGCTGGTCGCAATTTTCGAAGATTTTCCGATTACAGCTTCGTTGGTGCATATGAACCTATTTTTATCTTGAAATTAGATTAAACTGTAAAACGTAACTTCCAAAACACAAAAAGACCATCATAGCAATAAATTCTTCCTTACAATGAGCTCAACAGTGTCATTACATGTTCTAGAAGTGAGTAAATAAAAACAATGTAAATTACATTCTACATGTTAACGAATTAACGGACTTCATTAACTTCTGTTAATTAAGCTGAAAATAACGAATTAACTTTAACGGAGGTGTGAAGTTTGTTAACGGATTAGTGGTTAACGAAAGTAACGTTTTGCATTAACTTGCCCACCAATAGAAATTGCTATAGCAAAACTTAAAAAAAACAAATAAATTTGCAGCTTCAAACACACAGCCTAAAAATTTAAACCACACCACTAGTTTTTTATAAAAAGTAAAAGCACAACAAATAGAACCGCAATAGCAGGTATTGGCCAAAGCTGTGATTTCTGTAACACACAAGTATCATACAAAATATCGGTAAAAGAATACAAAAGATTATGCAGACATTTTGAACTACAACTACAAGTAACTATAGACATTGCCTACCAAAACACGTTACGATTTGTTTTGATATCCATCGTCATTTTCTCAACTTAACAAGGTTAAACACAAGTCAAACTAGAGAGTGACATCGCAAGCGATATCCGGCGACTTCGCAACAATATCTAACTTCATTGATAGCGTTTCAATTGCGTTAAGGAGGGTTTATGACTGTTGATAGTCAGATCTTTAATGCATTTAAAGTTTTCCAATTTTTTTATGTTTCTATAACTCTGTTCCCTCCAAATTCTAGTTTTAAAAACTGAACTCGTATCTGCTACCAACAGCTGTTAGTTAACTAAAACGTTAGTAAAAATTAAAAAATTTCACGGTGCTAGACCTACCATTTGCGAGTCATCTAAAATAATATGTGGCACTTAACTCCATGGAAGCAGTAGTACTGAAAAGCAATCATCAACGTAACCACAAATTCAAAAGTATTCTTACTACGAAGATGGGCACCCAGTACGCTCTTCGCTTCCCAGCGTTGTAACATGAGTTTTCTTCAATCGTTTGCAGGAAAGCAACGATAGTTTTTGCTTCTTGGTCAGTCTTTCGATCATAAATCTTTTGTGAGTGAGCAAGATCTACCAGATGTTGATTAACGTTGCAAATACTGGGCCTCTTACTTGGGTCTGTTTTCCAACACTGCTTTATAGTTTTTTTCAGATCAAGAAAGATTTCTTTATCACTTGTTCGTTTTAAATCCTTTTCAACGTCATCAATAAATTTCTTTTGGGGCTTTACCCCTCTTCTTTTCGCTATTTCTACAAGATTACAACTAGCACCTTCATAAACAGCTTTCCTGGTAAGGATTTCGTAACCAATCATAGCAAAACTATAAATATCCGTGGTTTTGCGCTTGTTTTCTTTAGCTGGATTGTTTAGAAATTCAGGAGCAGCATAAAGTGGCGTACATTGCGAGTTGCCAGTGCCATTACATGTACCAGTAGCAGCAGCTGAACCAAAATCTGCCACTTTAATTACCAACATATCTCCCAGCAGCACATTTTGTGGTTTCAAATCCCCATGTATAGAATCTTGGTTGTGAAGATAATTCAATGCACTGGCTAGCTCTATGAAAAATCTGGCCCGAAGTTTCCAAGAAATAGAAATATTTTTGCGAAAATGCAAAAAAGTTTCCAGGTTACCAAATGGAGCTTGTTCCAAGATTATCACGTACGTTCCATCGCTCCAGTTTAATTCCCCCAAAACCTTTATAATGTTTGGATGATTATATTGCGCTAGAATTTTAGCTTCTCTCTTTGCATTTGCAAAATTTTGTTGTTTATTAAACTTTCCCACTACTTGCCTATTTAAAACTTTGTCATGAATCAGATACACATCTCCGTAACTGCCATTTGCCAAAAAGCCCACAATTTCTAAGTTCTGCTGTTGAAACTTTTTAATCGCAGTTCTATCCATTGCAAAACTATAAACAAAACTGCGGTTCTAACCTATACACGAAAAAGATTGGATTATACAGGTACGAAAATCTGCCTACGCTGACGACTTGATGAGAAGTGATACCTTGAAACAAGTGTCTGCACTTTCAGATGTGTAAAAGTTTTTGATTTGTGCGAAGAAATACACAGCATTAGTATTCATAGCGTATATCGTACCAAGAATTTTGGTGTAAACAAATATCTTCTATTAGTAGTAGTTTATGAACTGTATATGAAGTGTTTGCTCCGTTGGAGTTGATCAAGCAAAAGAAATAATCTCAGTAATCAATAAAAAGATGTTAAAAAAGTAAATGAATCACGTTAACAGTTGCACGACACATCTGCAATGATAATCTACCAATGCCGTTGCCATACCCAAAGAATGAGGGGACACTTGTCGAAAGTGAGGGGGCACTAAATCAGACTGGAATTTTGCACATTAAAACTGATCTTTTTACGGCTAAAAAAGATATACACAGTTTGGAAATTTCTGTATTTATGTCTAAAAAAGACATGGTATAAGGCTGGCAGCATTTCTATTTTGGCTGCTCATAATAATTACATCTTTATTTGTCAAGTTGCCTTGGCCAGAAGACAGCGAAGGGACTTTTCGGTCTTCGAGTCAAACTGCCACCTGTCCACCTTTTTACCACACAGTGGGGGATTCACTCTGTATCTTTTGATTGTTGAAGGTCAAGTTGAGATTGCTATGAGCATCAAATTTTATAGTCTTTGGTTTGACTCGACCGGGAATCGAACACGAGTCTGCCGTTTCAGTAGCAGACGCTCTATCCACTCGACCACTGACCTCATAAGCAGGCGCGCAACCAGAGGTTTGTTGAAGAGCGGGGAGGTTTGAATCAAAAGGAAAAATTTTTGCTTGGAAAATGTCTCAATTGAGCAGCGTACTAAACAAACTG
Organism: Trididemnum nubilum; assembly: GCA_963965965.1. Classification (NCBI taxonomy): domain Eukaryota; kingdom Metazoa; phylum Chordata; class Ascidiacea; order Aplousobranchia; family Didemnidae; genus Trididemnum; species Trididemnum nubilum. Next base: position 30,480,241 of record OZ014481.1, on the reverse strand, counting down.
AAGGTGCAACTCACGCGTGTGACAGACGAGGCCTACCATCAGAAGCCAAAGGGGCCAGCCGATGAGAGATTTTTGCAATTTTTTTGGAAAAATCAAAGATTTTAATGCCATTCGGATCAAGTTTTGTATCTTTTTGGTGCCATTTGAAAGAACTAATTAATTATTAAGATTAAGAAGCCATTTGAAGGATTAAATTGCCCAGCCCCTTCCCTTTAAGCTCACTCACTCCCCTAACTAACAGGTAAAATCCAAACACGTTCAATAGCTTGCATTTGGGGGTTAAATTTTCTAAGTGACTCGGCCAAGGAGAGGTTGAAACCACCTTATCCCCCCACTCCACCTCTGGTTGCGCCACTGCTCATACGCCTACAGCCTCATATGCAGCAGATGTTTTTGGAGCGCTGGAGCTAGGAAACGAGCAAATAAAGCCTTCCTTAAATTACTGACCTACTTATTACTTAAATTCAACGAATATCGAATGAGCAAAAACGAAAACATATGCGCCGTGATAATTCATAAGCCGGGTTATTGCGTTACGATTATGTTACAGGAAGCAGTTGGTTGCCAGCAATCGCGCAAAGAATCGAGAAAACGCCAAACGAGAACATTATGTTTGAACGCTAGAATTGCTTGTTATTATTCTTTTTTGCGTCATTGCGTGTTGTCTTGCTGCTACGTGATAGTCAAAAAAGTATTCTGAGTAAACCAAAATGGCAGGACACAAGCAGTCGTTTAGGGGGAGGGGGGGCAAGGCCCCCTGGTCTCCCTGTACCAAAGGCACTCAATAGTTGATTCGTTCGTTTAATGATTGCGACTTAAACAATTTTAGTGTGCTCTAAAAAATCACTCTTCACTTCCTTGCTCAGACGACGGCATTAGATTCTCTACCCATAGCTTATCGACTAACTTTAAGTGCGCAATTGCACAATACAAGTGGCAATATAGCCTTATAGACTCCAAAGTCGTTTAAAGGCGTTTTTGAAACATTCATTTCATGGGAGCTGTATTGTCAATCTCATGTAGAACTTACATCACCAATCAGTAAAAATTTTGAAAATAATGACCAAAAATTACAATCAAATTTGATCTCTTGGCGAAAAATGCTTAACGCGCACGAAAGAACAAGAGTACACTATAATTATCAGGAATTGCATCATCTTGACGTCCTTGCAACATCTTTATTCCCTACTAAGCATCTGCCTCTCTGCAAGCCATTAAGGTTTGCCAGTTAGGCCAAGATGTTTGTTCAGCTGGGAATACCTTTGAAAAGATAGCTGAGGGCTGCCGATGAGAGCTAAAAGCTCGAAACAGCGCTGTCCAGCTCTGTGCTTAATTATCAGGAATGTTACGTACAATAGTATTGCTTTGATTTTTATTGCTTTTATCAAATCTCGCTCCCTTATCTCCACACTATTAGCACCGTAAAGCGTCTTTCCAACTGAGCATTTGATTTTTCCCTATTAAGACATTTTTCTGGTTTGTCATCACTGACTACGCGCAGTTTGCGTTACACCAAGTACAGAGCTTGATTTTAAATGCGCGATAAGTCAGAGTGGGTTAGAAATAAAATCATAAAAACACTCGCTAATTAAATGAAATAAAGCTCCCTAAGTTACTGTTTCACTGCAAAGCTCTTTAGGGAGTGATTACCACTCTAAACTTTAGATAAGCAAATAACTAAAACCTGAGCAATAAGAGATGATTAAGTTAACTTTTCATCTCCTAAGTTTCAACTAATTTCGTTTTCTTATTTTATAGTCCCTTTTAAAAGGCTTAGCGGCAAAACAACTTGTTGGACATTATTTTGTTCCATTACGGGTGATTTTTATAGTTTTATATTTTCTAACCAGCCATTATTTCTATCTCAGTCGGCAGCGTAGCCGAGAGGGTAAAGGCGTTCTTTCACGTCGGTCGTGAGCGCAAGATGTGGGATCAACGCGCACCTTGGGAACGTTATTGCATCCTTATTGGGTAAGACGCTTTACGAAGATTATCATTGTCTTGGTGGTTTCAAACAGGCTGCAAATTTAGTAAAAACAAAAAAAAACAGATAAAATTGGATCACTGGAAATTCCTAATCAGGTACGATTTCCTCCAAGCACGAAGTAATTACTGCAATTAAAAGCGAACGGGTCATCGTCTGACGCTGTGTGCTGACAGAAAGATAAATATGCACTAACAAAGACCCAAAATAGTGATTACTGACTAAGATAGAAACTATTTGCAACTCAAAATACAGCAAAATTTCAATTTGCAATATTCCAATTTCAAACGCTTTTCAAACATTTTACTATAACCTACTACGGTACAATCATGGTGAAATCTTTTAATAGCTTTCACAAAAAATGTGCAAACAAACCTAAACGCCTACAGACAATACGTTTAAGATCGAAAATAAAAAAAGTAATATTGCCAGCGCAAACAGTTTGTTTGCGTTGGTAACTAACACTTAGTTATCTTTATCAATGTTTAACTAGAACGGAATATTACTTGCGACATACAGTATGTGGACTTCGCAACTAGTGATGTAAATAAAAAAAACGAAGCTTGTTTTTTTAAAAAAAAAAGGTTTTATTGCTTGTTTTTTTTGGTTTCAAAAAAAACATTGTTTTTTTTTGTTTTTAATTGTTATTTTTAAATAATATCACATTGTTGTTTTGTAACACCCTTTAGCGAGCCGGTCCTGAAAACCGTGAAAATCTTTAACAGGTTAAAAGCTTGAAAAAAGACATCAAAACTAATATTTCCTTATTGATGGATTGCACGTGACGTCATCACGCTGCTAGTCAAACCGCTGGACGTCAAAATTGCGGTATCCGGACACGAGCCCTAAAAGACAGCAGTCCTAAAAATACAATTCCTAATGGACATGAGTCCTAAAGTACACAAGCCCTAACGGACACGAGTTCTAAAGGACACGAGTCTTAATGAACACAAGCTCTAACGGACACGAGTCCCAAAATACATGAGTCCTAAAGACACGAGTCCTAACGGACACCAGTCCTAATGAACAGGAGTCCTAATGGACACCAGTCCTAAAGAACACGAGTTCTAATGTACACAAGCCCTAATGGACACGAGCCCTAAAAAACACGAGTCCTAAAGACACAAGTCCTCATGGACATGAGTCCTAACGGACACGAGTCCTAAAAGACACAAGTCCTAAAGAACACGAGCCCTAAAAGACACGAGTCCTAAAAGACACGAGTCCTAAAGAACACGAGTCCTAAAGGACACGAGTCCTAAAAGACACGAGTCCTAAAGGACACGAGTCCTAAAAGACACGAGTCCTAAAAGACACGAGTCCTAAAGGACACGAGTCCTAAAGGACACGAGCCCTAAAAAACACGAGTCCTAAAGGACACGAGCCCTAAAAGACACGAGTCCTAAAAGACACGAGTCCTAAAGGACATGAGTCCTAATGGACACAAGTCCTAAAAGACACGAGTCCTAACGGACACGAGTCCTAAAAGACACGAGTCCTAAAGGACACGAGTCCTAAAAAACACGAGTCCTAAAGGACACGAGTCCTAAAGGACACGAGCCCTAAAAAACACGAGTCCTAAAGGACACGAGTCCTAAAAGACACGAGTCCTAAAAGACACGAGTCCTAAAGGACACGAGTCCTAATGAACACGAGCCCTAACGGACATGAGTCCTAAAGGACACGAGTCCTAAAGGACACGAGTCCTAAAGGACACGAGTCCTAAAAGACACGAGTCCTATAGGACACTAGTCCTAAAAGGACACGAGTCCCAAAAAACATTAAAGTTAAATGCTACATAAAAGTCGGTAAATGCTGAAAAAAATTTGATTGGTAAGAATTCGGGGTTTTTGTTTGCTTTTTTCAGTGACATAAATTCGACTTGCTGTCAAGTAATCCACAAAAATCTTGTAATGTACATGGTGGTAGCTACCTTCGGTTATCAAATACAAGGTTTACTATTGACGGCCCTGAAATAGAACAGTTGCATCTCCTTCATTCGTGACAAATAACGCATTTTTAAACTTTTGTAATTTCATAGATTTATTTTGCATTTGATGTTGTCAGTAGCGGTTTACCGTTACGGTTGCTAAGAGTTAAAACGCAGAAGCAGTTGTTTTCATTGAATTATTTCGTAAAGATGTCATTTAAATTTTAAACCAATGATTTAACCGCCCTGAATGTTATGTTGATCGAGCCTTAATTTACATGTATTTCGACTTGAACTAGTGGTGTAAATCAGTATTCATAAGTAGTGCTTAAATTAAACGTTAATCTGCAATGTGGTATTGCTGTGGCATAGAATTTTATGTATTTTAGGATATAGCCGAAATTACGGTGTGAAACAAAGTTAAAAACCGGGCAAAGTGGACAATATCAGGCAGAGTGGACAATGAGATTTCACAAAAGGCATAACTACTTTCTAGACCCGCTGAGTTATATAAGCTATAAATTGATCCTAGTAACTTTTCAACTAAGCTATAGGCTATCTACAAAAGTTTTGACTTTACATTCAAATTCTTTAAATACGCCTACTGAAAGAATCAAACATTGATTTACGGTAAGTTTCGATGCTTTGTAATGGCATTTTGACGTCCAATCGTTTTGGCGAGGAAAAACTATGACGTAGCTGCAATCCAACAATAATAATTAGAAGGTATTGGAGATTCGAAGTACAGTACCAACTGCAAACAAGTTGTCGTTGATCTGAACGCAGATTAATGAACTTGTTGAAAAACGGTAGTTCATGCTCCTTAAAACGATGACATAATGCGCTCTTTGCGGTTTTAGAACGCGAAAATTTCTCTCCTTTTCGATGATTCATCGTAATATTATCGATCATCTGTTGCTGTAGTTTGGCAGTTCGTAATGGATGTCGTTTGTAAATTCTTTTTGATATTGGGCTGATAAAAATTTTCTTTCTACGTACAAAATACTAGGAAAATTTTCTAAATAATGTTTTGATTTATTGTGTCATTTTAGTTTTTGTCGCACTCGCAAAAGGACATTATTTATTATTAGTAACAGCGTCATGTGCGAATTTAATTTTCTTAGGGCATTTTTATTGTTATTGATGTTGATAGCTTGCAAAATAGGTAACAACTAGTTAACGATATTAAATTCTATAGCAAAGCTATTTCTCTTTTCTCAAAAAAAAAAAGAATTTCAATTAATTTGAGATTGTTTTAGTTGTTTCGTATTCTCAAAATTTTATCTGATAAATAATGCGATAAACGTTAGATTCAGAAAAGTTCGCTAACTGCGCAACACCACTTCACTGCATTACTGACGTTGATAAACACTTACGGTAAGTGTTATTCAAAGCCGTTTGCAACACTGATGAACAGTTCATCTTGATTTCTCGATAATCTCCCTCAAAAAAGTTATTACTAGTGAGCATACTCGCAATCATCGCATATAGAATTTCTTTGATTATTTGTTTAGTCAGTACATGAACTTGACTGGAAAGTAAAATTGTCAGTGCATGCGCGGCCGGTATTCTATTTAAGTTGAATTCAATACAGTATTCGTTTTTTATCCGCTTTTGTCGTTTTTTTTACGCTTTTCTTCTTCATGAAAAAGTAATGTTATTTTTGGTAAGCATTTTTATACGTATGTCCGTGTCCACACCAACCAGACAGTCACGTACTGGACAAAACTTTTTTTCAAAAAACGTTTTTTACGAAGGGTTAAACAGCCCTATTTTGAAATATCACTCTCATCGTTTATCATAGGCGTAGCCAGGATTTTTGATTGGGGGCGGCCCAAACCACAAATCACATACGTAAACACCAAGAAAAAAGTCTTCACAGTCCGACTTAAGAGTCTTGATTGGGGGGGGGGGGGGGGTGAAATTTTGTTGGAGACCAATTTAGGATTGGGGTAGGAGACCACACCACAACTTATATAGTGAAGACCAAAAAAAAAACAACAAGAACAAGTTTTACGGCCTGAAGAACTGAATTTTTTTCGAAAAAAAGGTGAAGAGCAAAAAAACGATAACGTCTTCACGGTCTCGTGCAAGGTAAACACAAACCAAGAAAAAGATGAAAGGATAGCCGTTTTGCCCACAAATTTATCATTGCTGGCATTGCGATTGGGGGGGGGAGGGCGGGCTTCCTGCCTCCCTTTCTCATGCTACGCCTAGTTGTTTATACACAAAATTTTGATCAATATGTACAGTAATAACACTCTACATAATGCACATAAGACTAATAAAAATGCGCACGAAAAAGAGCATACTTTTTCACGAAGAAGCAAAAACCAAAAACAAAATGGACTGAAACGGATTTCGGTAAATTCGCCTTTAGTAAGTAAACATTTTAATTTTGCGACCAAAAATTACGCCATTAAAAAGTCTTCTGCTTTAAAAACGATAAATATATTGTTTAATTTGTATTTTACGGCTTTGAACATCGAAAGAAATGGCTTTTCGTATAAGGTAGTTTTTTAATTTCTCACTTTAAGTTTTATTTGTATTGTCGCAGAAAAGATGAAGCTCAACGACATGTGAAACTTATTAAAATAAATCACGGCGAGCCAGCAGGCAAACGGAGACGATCGTATGAAATCAAAGATCAACGGCTCCGAAATGCAGCAAGCTGCTGGTCCTCACGCCCTTAGATTACTAGCTGACGATTGCCCGTATTATTTAGTTAAATACAGATCCTGTTTAAAATCCCAAATTGGACAACATCTTAAATTTGAAACAATTCCGAAATATGCCAAAGTTCTTAAAAATATTGCAGCCCGATTGACTTGCACACCAAAGCACTAAATATAGAGTATAATGTTTCCCTGATGTTAGAAATTGTAACAATTTGTATTAACTTTTCATGAATCTTTTTTAATTTCATCATTGAATTAACTACAAACCAGCCGATTCTTTTTGACAAAATTGAACGCGTGCAAACTGTCTGAAAATTAAAGTTTGTTTGCAGTCTATGTTTTCTCTAAGCTGCGACGCCGCGCAGATAGCCTTGAACCCCAGCGCAGTACTTCAGTACTGCCGCGCACTCTATAAGTGTTAATAAGACAAGGGTAATACGTGCTTTCAATCGGAAGCGAGACCATAATTTAGATATCATAAAATTATTTTACAAATGCAAGATTTAAACAACAAACCCGAAATTTTAGACTAAAATGGAACCAGAATGCGGCGAAGACCTTTTTTTTTTCAACCTTTACTTAAATTTGAAGGGCAAAATTCCGAAATTCTAGACTGAAAGAGAACCAGGTTGCGGCGAAGACCTTTTTTTGGAGCTCACTCGGCATTTTATTCCGCGCACACCAAGCAAGCTCTGAGAGGAAACGTTGTTTGCAACAAATCCAATAATGAAAGAAAACTACAGTTTCTTGATCTGCAAAAAATCCAATAAAGAATATTGTAACTAATAAAATTTGTTTGGAAGAATTGAAACCGCCAAAGCGCGGTAAATTTGAGAAAACTGCATTTTAAAATTTTCAATGGAGCATTGTGATCAAATTTTTTAAATTATATAATTGTAAGAAATAGAAAGAAAAAATTTTTTACTGTAAAAAATAAAAAAAATCAAATAAAGAGAGTTCAACATCAACGCAGAACAATTTTTCTTGAGAAATTTGTAAAAATGTGAACCTAACGTAACTTACACTTTATGCTGAACATTCTGCTCTTTCTTTCATTTTAACAAAGATTAATCGATTTTTTTGAAATCACCAACTTACATGAAAACGATCTACGGCGCAAGAGTGCAAACAAAAGGACAAACAGAGACGTTATCCTACGATCTTTGCTAACATTTTTGTGCTTCGAAAAATCATGCCGCCACTTAATTACATTATCAGAAATTATACTTTATCTAGCCACAAGCATAAAATACGACATTGTCATAAAAAAATTTTTTTTAATTATAATTTGTATGTTTTGCAGTATCTTATACGCAAACAAGGTAGTGCAGAAAATTAAGATCAACAAAAAAAGTAATTTTGCAATCAAAACATAGTGTGTATTGAAAACATTGCAGAAACAGGAGTTTAATCCATGAATGAGGGATATGAACTCTACTGCGTTTTCATAAAAATTGTTTGACTTTTTCACTTCAAGTTGACGAAATTATTGGTATTTTTTAAATTTCTGTTATTCAACGTTTGTTAAAAAGCAAGTTCTTCAGCAAAAATTAAACGTAAAAATTAATCCTAAAACGAATGAATTTTTACTTTTTTATGTAAAATGAATATGAATGATGTAAAATCTTCTGCCATATACAATGAAAAAAACAAAACAAAACGCAAATATGTTTTATTCTTGCGGTTTTAAAACTCATTCATTAGCGAAAACGTTTGAAGCTATTGTGATAAATTGTCTCTGATAAAACATCAGATCGGTTGAATTTTTCAAATTGGAACAAGTAGAAACTTTGAAATACTCTATTTCAAAACAATGATGGGTGGTATAAAACTTTGAAAAATGATTGTAATTTTAATTTATGTCATGAATAAACCCTTTTGCATCAACAGCACGACAAGAAGCTAAAAGTTAGTGTTTGATTAACAGATCAAGAGCAAATCGCCTAATGATGATTGCGAGTGAAAATAATGTAGCCGACGTGATGGGTGGTTTTTCCGCAAAATGCATCCTCAGTGTCGTCGCAAGTACAGCGTTATAATAACACTGTGACAGTGCGAGTCATTGTTCAGCATACGCACGGCGATTTCGAAACTAAGTTGGTCCAAGAATCTATTTTTTACATTAATAACAGCAATTTTAAACTTTTATCTCGAACAGATGTCAAATTATATTTCTAATTTTTTGACTTTTATTGTAATGGTAATTACATTTTATTTACCAAGTTACCTTGGCCAGAAGACAGCGAAGTGACTTTTCGGTCTTCGAGTCAAGCTGCCACCTGCCCACCTGTCTACCGCACACGATGGAGGCTTCACACTATCCCTTTATTTGCTGAACGTCAATCAGGGAAGCTGTGAATATCAATTTTTATAATTTTTGGTTTGACCCGACCGGGAATCGAACCCGAATCTACCGCTTCAGTAGCAGACGCTCTATCCACTCGACCACCGATCGGTAAGTACCTACTGATATTTAAAAAATGTTATTCTAGCTCAAAATTAAAAATAAAAGGTTTGGGGGATCTATTTAATGGGTTACCGAGGGGGTAGCACCCCCAAACCACGTCAAAGTATTTTGAAAGATCTGCTGATCTTAAAAACAATTAGGTTATTCAAAAAATTGACTATTGGGAGATTTAATTTGGTGGGATGGCATTCCTAAATTATGTCAAAATATTTTTCCACGCATTTCTAATATTGGAATGGCAAACGACGTTAAAGTGTATTTAACAACTTCATAGTGACGAACTTGTAAAAACATCTATCTTGGTTAAGGCATTTAAAAGTCAATTATCGGGGGCACACTTGCCCTAAGTAATTAACATGCCCTAAATAATTAACGAGCTCTAAACAATTATTTCACTTCCACATTGATGATTATTGCACTAAACAGTTAGTAACAAACCGTGACCATACTTCAAAAGCAGAAAACAGTGATCACCATTTTTAAGTGTTGGGGTTTATCCAACTGTTGGGAATCGAACCCGAGTCTACCGTTGTAGTGGCGGACACTCTCCAATCACAATAAAACTTTTAATCTCTCTTCCTTATAGCGTGCTTTGCTAGAGGAAATACTGAACTCTGAACCCCAAAACCATCCGATTATTTTGATACGTAGTTGAATTGGTTGGTCAAAAGAAATTGATACTCAGCCGCATCTCCAAAAGGGTCGCTTTTTTTAGAACTCGTGTAAGTAATGACGCGTATGTTTTATGAGTCATACTTTAGGACTAGTGTCTTTTAGGACTCGTGTCCTTTAGGACTCGTGTCCATTAGGACTCGTGTCCATTAGGACTCGTGTCTTTTAGATCTCGTGTCCTTTATGACTCTTGTCTTTTAGGGCTCGTGTTCTTTAGGACTCGTGTGTTTTAGGGCTCGTGTCCTTTAGGACTCGTGTCTTTTAGGACTCGTGTCCTTTAGGACTCGTGTCTTTTAGGACTCGTGTTCTTTAGGACTCGTGTTTTTTAGGGCTCGTGTCTTTTAGGACTCGTGTCCTTTAGGACTCGTGTCCTTTAGAACTCGTGTCTTTTAGGACTCGTGTCCTTTAGGACTCGTGTCCTTTAGGACTCGTGTCTTTTAGGACTCGTGTCCTTTAGGGCTCGTGTCCTTTAGGACTCGTGTCTTTTAGGACTCGTGTCTTTTAGGACTCGTGTTCTTTAGGACTGGTGTTCTTTAGGACTCGTGTACGTTAGGACTCATGTCCATTAGAACTCGTGTATTTAGGACTAGTGTCTTTTAGGACTCGTGTCCGTTACGACTCGTGTCTTTTAGGACTCGTGTCCTTTAGGACTTGTGTACATTAGGACTCCTGACCGTTAGGACTCGTGTCTTTAGGACTCGTGTTTTTTAGGGCTCGTGTCCGTTAGGGCTTGTGTACTTTAGGGCTTGTGTTCTTTAGGACTGGTGTTCTTTAGGACTCGTGTACGTTAGGACTCGTGTATTTAGGACTCGTGTCTTTTAGGACTCGTGTCCTTTAGGATTCGTGTCTTTTAGGACTCGTGTTCGTTAGGACTCGTGTACGTTAGGACTCGTGTCCTTTAGGACTCGTGTCTTTTAGGGCTCGTGTCTTTAGGACTCGTGTTTTTAGGGCTTGTGTTTTTAGGGCTCGTGTACGGGATCCCAAAATTGCGCATCAGCCCTATGTAAATGCATGCAAAAACAGTAATAGTTAAGATATGGGGCGTATTTTCAGGCTTTATATCAGTTGACTCTTTGTAACATCAAAGTTGAATAGCAGATAAAAGCTTGCAAAAACTGAAAAAGAATTTAATCAGTCTGAATTCGGTTTTTGTGTGCTTTTTTCAGTGATGTAAATTCGGCTTGCTGTCTAGTAACCACGAGAATTATGTAATTAAGATGGTGGTATTTATCTTCGATTATCAAATCATGATCAAATTCGAGGTTATTATTGACGGCGCTGAAATAAATTAGTTGTATCTCCTTCATTTGTGACAAAATTAGCACTTCTTTAAACTTTGGTAATTTTATAAGTCTATTTTGCAGGATCTATGTTGTTTTTTTTGATTTAGTGTTGTTATTGACGGCTAGCGCTACGGTTGATTATAAGTCAAAACGCATAAACTGTTGTTTTCATTGAGTTATATTTCGTAGGTATGTCATTTAAGTTTAAACTAATGATTTAACTGGCCTCAGTGTAATGTTTTTCGAGGCTTAATTTGCATCTATTTCGACTTTAACTAGTGGTTAGGGCCGTGGTTAGATGGTTCGGCCCCCCCCCCCCCCGAAAACTCAAGAAGAGGCCCCCTCCAAAACGCTTAAATTTGCACATTTTTGCAATCGGCTGAAATAGTCACTTAACTTTCACATATCTAAGACACACTACTTTTCTAAAACCAGGATTGTATAGAACAGCACAAAAATTTAAAGTTAAATTTACATTAATGATATCCAAAATCTAAAATAAACCAGTGCAGCTGCAGCATACAAGTCAGAAGGTTATTAACTGCCACTACGTGTTAACTACAACAACCAATAAAATTATCGTTTGAGAGTGAGTGTTATTGAATTCCAAAAACCATTAATACTGTATTGTTACAATGTTACGTGAAGAAATAATGTGGGTACTGGAGCTGTAATTATGAGTTAAAGATGCGATCCTTGTAAGCTGTTGTAGTGACACCAATGATCCTGAAAAGATCTGTACTGAACTTTAGAAACTTAGGAATTAATGAAATAAATTTTAATATGTTTGCTGACATCCAGGCGCGTAGCTAGAAATTCGCAATGAGGGGGGCTATTCTGGGGATCTGGGGGCTTCGTCCCCAGCCGCCATAGACACAGGGGTCTAGGAGCGGAATGCCCAGCGCTCGAAAATTTCGCATTTTTTTTGCAAAAATAACGTAATTTTAGGGCTATTTTAATAAAAAATAATGCTTTTAAAACGTGGCATAGAAATTGGCAGCTCAATATGATTTAACTGGTTACATTAATGGGCTATGTGGGAGGTGGCTAATGATAACATTGTAGTTGTCTTGTTTACATGCTGGTAAATCATAAAATCCTATTATTCAATAAAACTCACTTGGAGTAATCTATTTCGTCTATATTTTATAAAGAAAAACAATTGGGGGGAGGCTAATGGAAAGATATTGGAAAGAAGTGATTGGTAATTAACTAACACTTAAATAGCCCCATACTTATTCCTGAGTTTATAATATATTTTTTGATAAACCTATGTTAGGTGTTTTTGCACTAGCGATGAAATTTGATTGTTTATTTTTGGGCATTTTTTAAAGTTTTTATTGATATGTGACTTTAATTTTTGACCCCCCCCCTGAATATATGTCTCAGAAGATGCTTTAAATCACTCTTAGTCCATTTCAGCGCAAAAAAACAGTCTCAGAAGAGCAAAAAACGTGGCATTTTCCTTATTCTGCATTAAGTTGACAGGCCAGTGGGGGGGATATAGCCCCCCCTCCCCCCCGCCCACCCTGGCAACGCTACTGCTGACATCTGAAGGCAATCTGACTGTAACCATAACTAGACTGACTCTGGACTGGCTGTTGTGCAATCGACTGTAAGCTGAACATCTGAATTGATTAACTAGCTAAGCCAAAGCGATTGTGATTCTATTACACCATAGATGAAATTGTAACCCAGCAGCAGAGACATACAGGTACAGCGAGCGTATTTTCAGTATCTTATGCAATTTCAAATTGACAATACGCTTTAATTTTGTTCTAAATATTGCAAAAAATACTAGCACTTATCAACAATACCAACTTTTAAAGTAGTAGTAGTTAGGTAAAAAGTGCCCCCCCCCCCCGACCGGGGGGTTTGGGGCTGCCTTGCCACGGCCCTGCGAGTGGTGTTAACAATTATTCGTAATTAGTGCTTAATTTAAACGTTAATCTATCGCATGGTATTGCTGTGGCGTAAAATTTTATGTATTTTAGGATATGGCCAAATTTACGGAGTGAACCAAAGCCAAAAACCGGGTAAAGTAAACAATAACAGGCACTATGGACGAAGAGATTTCACAAAAGGCAAAACTTTCTAGATCGGTTAAGTTATATAAGCTGCTTAAATTGCTCCTGGTAAATTTCAACTAAAGCCGGCTACCTGCAAAAGTTTAAACTTTAAAATCAATTGCTTTAAATATGCCCACTGAACAAATTAAACGTTGGTTTTTACGTTTAGTTACTTTCCATACAGCCACTGCTCATGTATGCAACCAGTTTAATGATGTTTTTCACCGCTAATTTCTTTGCCACATTTCAAAAGCATCAATTTTTATCAAAATAGGCCTAAAATTAAGTTGTTTTTGCAAAAAAATACAAAATTTTTGAGCTCCACCCCCATACCCCCAGAACAGCCCTATTGCAGATTTCTGGTTCAGAGTCTAACCATGTTTTTGTTCATTTCTATGCCACCAGAATTTTCCCTGATGCCACGTTTTAAAAGCATTTTATCAAAATAAGCCTAAAATTAAGTTATTTTTGCAAAAAAAAATTAAATTTTTCGAGTGCTCGGGGCTCTACGCCCAGACCACCAATGGCCTCCGGCGGAGCTTACAGACCTCCAAAACATCCTCTTCCCCATTGCAGATTTCTAGTTACACGCCTGAATATAAACATGTGCTGCCACGGTGCTGCTCATACTCCTAAGTTATCGAATCTTACAATGAGAATTTATTGAGCTAGCCAAATAACAACCGCTATCTACGGAAATGAAGTAGTACCGTTATCTTTAAAATAACACCTTTTTGCAGCTTGCTATACATTATAAAAGGTGACACCACAAAATTCCTTCCCGAGTGTCACTATCCTTGTCGACGCCACTGCGAATTGTTGTGAAATAAACCAGTCAGTGAGTATGAAAGTAGCAGAGTTGCCATTCCACCTTAACTACCGAAACTTCCACATTTTATTCTCTCAACAAGCAATTGTTAGGTCTATGTAGCTCAAAAGAAGCAAAGTACCTAACCAAATCTTGAAAAACCATTTAAGTCTTCTCAATCATCTAAAAACTACAATTACATATAAAAAAAACAAAAAAAAACAAGGTAAAAAACGCCCTGCAAAAAAAACCGTTTTTTTACAACACTTTTCGCAACAATAGGTCCAGCGCGTCTGTTACATGGCACCGAAAAAGCAGTGACTCTCCAGTGAAGTGCCATTTGCGGTTTGCTAGGGTATCGCAAGCTATGGCATGCTCTTGCGATAACGGTATAGCTTTTTGCTGATGTTTTGAAGGGATAAACTTAAAAGTAGATTGTTACATATTAAAAAAATATATTGCTTGAAATCAGTTTTGTTGAAGAAATGACTACTACTTGAGGTAATGAAGAGGCGCCCCAAACCCTTTGCCACTATTCCTCTTATTCGCGAAAATACTTTTTAGTCTGTTTGACTCCGAACCATTGATAACCCAGCATTTCGTAATTTTGTGACACCACAAAAGGCCTACTGTAGATCAGTAGTAATAACCTATAGGTCTAAAGGTTCCATTTGCAGTAGCCAAGTTTCAGATTTGGTTATAGGCTACTCACTGCTACTGGTTGAAAATCGCGTTTCTTATTCTGCCAAAATTTTCGCAAAATTGTGCGTTTTGTGATGTCAAAAAATTGCGAAATTCAGGTTTGCCAATAATACTGAGTCAAGCGTATTAAACCGTATTTTCGTGAATAAGGGCAATTGTGACAAAAGGCTTGGGGCACCTCTTTATTACCTCAAGCCATAGGTGGGCAAGTTAATGCAAAACGTTAGCTTCGTTAACCGCTAGTCCGTTAACAAACTTTACACCTCCGTTAACGTTAATCCGTTATTTTCAGCCTTAATTAACGGAAGTTAATAAAGTCCGTTAATCCGTTAACATTTTGCGTATAATTTACATTTCGTTTTATTCACTCGCTTCTAGAAAACGTATTGACGCAGTTGAGCTGATTGTACGGAAATATTTATTGCTATGGTGGTCTTTTTGTGTTTTGAAAGTTACATTTTACAGTCTAATCTAATTTCAAGATAAAAACAAGTTCAAATGCACAACGAAGCTGCAAGATATTAACGATAAAGACCTTAACGGAAGTTAACAGAACTTAACGGAAGTTACTTTAGTCCGTTAACAGCACTTAACGGAAGTTAATTTAGTCCGTTAACATGAAAAAACTTTTTAACGGATTAACGAGTTAATGAAAAAGTTAGCTTCGTTATTAACGGATTAGCGATTAACGGACTTGTGCCCACCTATGCCTCAAGCAGTAGCCATTTTCTCAATAAAACCGATTTCGAGCAATATTTCTTTGGTAAAAAAAATTGTTCATGCAAAAAATTTGTTCAAACAAATTTTTTTAAACATTTCTCGATTATGTGACATTTTGGTTAGTGCGGATATCGATATATAAAATGCGGACGAAAAAGAGCAAAAACGGACAAAAACGGACAAAAGTGGAAGAAAAAACGGAAACTGTGTAAATCCCCCTTAAGCAATTTACAATGAGCAATTAGAAATTGATACTTATTCTAACTAAGTTAATTAGCGGTGTCTAAACTAACACAATCAAGCTTTATTTTTCAACGGCGATAATGATGAGCATCATTTATGATTTATATAATATGCTAAATGTTGCTGATTACATGCGGTAGCAATATAAGATATTTTGATTTGCATCATAGCATTTGATTCACATTCAAAGCAACTCGTATCTCATCATCACTATAGAAGTAAAAAAAAAAATTTAAACCACAAAGCGCATATCAGCAGAAGCTTTATTTCCAATTGCATTTTTATTTTATTTGAAACGTTTTCGGCGCATTTTCCTAATGGCCCTCTTCAGCTAATTAAAATGCAGTTTACAGTAACTTTAAAATTTAGAAATAAAAGGTTATCAAAATATTATCTGCACAACACAAACGCTACAATATAACAACTACTATAACTTCATACATTTGATATTGCGACACTTGAGTTATACCTTCTTCATAGTAAAATCAAGTCAGAAAAAAAAAAATCAAGCAATACTGTAAAATATCAATACTGTATGGTGCAATGTAGATAATGAGACACACACACACACACTCACACACACGAAAAAAAATCTATAAAACACATGCGAAAGAAAAGAGCAATTGTTGGCGTATAATTGTGAATTCAATCGTGGTGTTAGCTTTTTTATCAATACCTCCTGTATTTTGGTTTCATGTTCATCGTGACAGTTTCTAATTACTTTAAACGAACAAACATCCAACTTACAATTTTGACAAGTTTGGCAGGAAGAAATTTGTAGGCTTATGGCACTTTTAGCGGGGTTGGAGTTAAGCAGCAAGTGTTCTCAGGCCCGAGTCACCAAGGAGCACGTTGACATACCAATATATGTCGTACGTGTTCATATCACGTGAATATTAGGGCACCCAGATTTTCAACTTTTATTTCTTTTCTCGTGTTTCGTGACTTGTTTTATGCAGTTTTTTGTGCTTATTCCAAAAAAGTGCTTAAAAATGTGATCCGATCAACTCGCTACCTTAGTAAATTAGATCAAATTTTGGTTAGTTCCAAGCTTTTACAAATCAAGCAAGCATGATGTGTCTTTGCTGGTAAGCAAACGCAAGAAAGTAATGGCCCAGTACCTCTTGCCTTGAACTCTTAGTTGAAATATCTGTTTGAAATAACCTAAGTCAACGTCTTATTCATAGGTGAGCAAGTTAATGTAAAACGTTAGCTTTGTTAACCACTAGTCCGTTAACAAACTTCACACCTCCGTTAACGTTAATCCGTTATTTTCAGCTTTAATTAACGGAAGTTAATAAAGTCCGTTAATTCGTTAATATTTTACGTGTAATTTACATTTCGTTTTATTCACTCGCTTCTAGAACACGTATTGACGCTGTTGAGCTGATTGTAAGGAAAAATTTATAGCTATGATGGTCTTTTAGTGTTTTGGAAGTTACATTGTACAGTCTAATCTGATTTCACGATAAAAATAAGTTCAATGCACGAATAAAGCTGAGATCGGAAAATCTTTGGAAATTGCGAACAGCAATAATTAATGGACCTCTGAGGCTGCAGCTTGTTATTTGCCACAAAAAAAGCTCTTTTCTTCGCTTTCTTCTATAAAACTCGTGCCAATACGCAACGAGTGTTACCAGTGCAAACTGGTTTGTACCGATACGATGCATGAATGGTGCAAGATATTAACGATAAAAACCTTAACGGAAGTTAACAGAACTTAACGGAAGTTAATTTAGTCCGTTAACATGAAAAAACTTTTTAACGGATTAAGGAGTTAATGAAAAAGTTAGTTTCGTTATTAACGGATTAACGATTAAAGGACTAGTGCCCACCAATAGTCTTATTACGTATTGAACTTAGCAACATTAATTCAGCTATTTAAATGGTTAACGATGCTGCAGAAGGCACAATTAGGTTTGTTAGTGATTTTACTAGTGTCATTATGTCAAACAGAACAAGATGACAGGCTACAATGCATGAAGTAGAAATACAAAAAATTTACTCTCGAGCCAAAAAGCTATGTTTTTTCAAGATACGTGTGAAGACTGGTATTGACCATGCGTATTTCTATTTAGTATTTTTCCACAAGAACTACATCTATAAAAACTCCGACCCGTCAGAGCTATAATTTGTTGAATTTCTGGCCCTAAATTCAGTAGCATAACTTTAGCTAGAAAATGTGTCATAAATGCTACCTACATTCTTCATGCTTTGCATTAATGCAAAAGCTTAATACATCATTTTACTTTTCAAGGAAGTCGCGATAATTTTCAAAATTGATGTTGCGATTTAAAAACGCATGATTTTTCTGGTAACATATTGTTCCATTTGACACCGAGTTGTCTTATTTAATATTGTGAATAGAATTTGAGATATTGCGAAGATTTCTGCCAAATATACAGCAAAAATCACTCATGCGTAGCATTACTTAAGAGTTATTTCATTGTAAAACTCTTAAAAATCACTCATGCATAACGTGATTGGAAAACTATGCCAAGAGATTTTCTGACTCTCTATTGGAGTGATGTCGGAGCCTCTTGGTCATATTGACTCAAATTAGGCCAATGGCAGTGCTTTTAAAGCTGTAAAAAGCAACTTTGCTTCAAAAATCACTCAAGCGTAACAAGAAATTATTTACAAAACACTTTATATCTCTCAACTTATTGGGTCAATTCAAACAATATTTTTTTAATTGCACAGAATTAAATGCTCTTTTAGGTAAAATTACTCTTAGTATCATAACTTAAGAACTAAAAACACTATTCAAAATTTTAACCAAATTTTGAAAAAGTGGTAAGTCAAAACACCCCCATATCTTCCCGGAAGTTGATCGGATCACATTTTTAAGCACTTTTTCAGAATCAGCACCAAAACTGCATAAAACAAGTCACGAAACACGAGAAAAGAAAAAAAAGTTGAAAATCTGGGTGCCCTAGTGAACTTGTAAATTTATATACCACATAGAATTTTAAAGTAGCAGCAGTTTTGGATTTCAGATTAAAATATGACCCAGTTTTTAGGTAGGTGTAATACGTAAAAATTCGAACATCAAATCTTTGCTTTAGTAAGGTAGACAATTGGGATGCAAATTTACGAGATGGTTTTTCAAAACATGGCAAGCCAAGTATGTACGCTTAATCATCAACCTGTTTGGTATTATTTCCATATTTGTTCAAGCATTTATTAAAAAGCCAATTTGGATAACAATTTATTGCGAAAATGCAGGAGGCATTATTCATAAAAAAGCTAACACCACGATTGAATTCACAATTGTACGCCAACAATTGCTCTTTTTATTAGCATGTGTTTTAAAGATTTTTTTTGAGTGTGTGTTTAATTATCTACATTGCACCATACAGTATTGATATTTTACAGCATTGCTTGATTTTTCTCTTTTTTTTCTGATTTGATTTTACTATGGAAAAGATATAACCCAAGCGTCGCAATATCAAATGTATGAAGTTATAGTAGTTGTTATATTGTAGCGTTTGTGTTGTGCAGATAATATTTTGATAACCTTTTATTTCTAAATTTTAAAGTTACTGTAAGCTGCATTTTAATTAGCTGAAGAGGGCCATTAGGAAAATGCGCCGAAAACGTTTCAAACAAAATAAAAATGCAATCGGAAATAAAGCTTCTGCTGATATGAGCTTAGTGGTTCAAAAGAATTTTCACCTCGTTACCGAAATTTTATTAGTAAAAAAGAATATGTTCTGCATCAACATGAGATTTGCACAAAAAGCGTTTCAATATATACAGTATTTTAGAGATTCTGTTCTGATAGTCTAATGAAATGTCGAGCAGACCATATTTCTTAGAACCACTGAGTTAGTTAGTTTATTAGTTAAAACCACTAAATTGCGAAATCTGTGTGTTAACAGCCGTCTTGCTCCAGCGTTATATACCAACCGCCATTGGTATACCATTATTACGTCAAGAGCGCCACAGTGATAAAAAGAATGGGCAAATTTGATTGGTGCACTGTGGCTTAGATACAATGTTGCAAATTATGGAAACGACAATGAGTGCTATCGCGACAGGGTTCCCCTCCAAAATGTGCGTGGGCCAAGTCCAAAATACAGGGAGCATGCACGCTTTAGACTAGAGTGAAAAAAAAAGGTGCTATGGGAGTGATGCAGTAGCGTAGCCCGGGTCTGAGGAACGAGTAGACCTCGACTGTGACGTTCGGGCGGTGGTGAAGACGGACAGAGATGGTGGCTGAGCCAGCAGGGGCTAGGTAGTTAGCTTCTGCATGGAGATGCTGGAGAAGCTGAGGCAGGAAGCGTGCGGTGCGGAAAACAAAATGCTGTAGCTTAAAACAGCAAACAAAAACTTCGTCAGTAACAAAAGGTTTTCGCAAACATAATGTTCAGTTCGTTCAACATGGTTCAGTGCGCAGGTCCGAGCAGCGATGGAAAACGTATATACATTAAAGTTTGAATATATGCAGTGCTAGAATGCAAAACTGTTCAATGTTCAGTTCACAAAAGCGTCATGTGCTGGAATGTCAAAGGTAAACGGCGAACAATGTCCACCAAATCCATTCCAGGAGCGAGCAGGGTGAGAATCTCCACGCACAGCAAGGCGCAGGAAAGGCAGGCCCAAAAGTCTTCCCGTATGCAAAACAGGTTGCAGCAATCACTGTGAAAAATCGATGGAAGAAAAAAACTCATGTTATCCCTCAAAAGGCTGAATTCGGTGTCTAGCGAGACAAATGCTACACTAGTACTAGCAGGGTACGAGGCTGAAATTTTCATACCTACGACGATGATTGAGCAAACGAAAGTTAACAAGCACCTGACTATCGTAATCGCGGACTTTTATTACAACCAGTTCAGCGAACAGAAAGACATGAAAGGGAGCAAAATTCTCGCTAAATTAACGACTAAACAGACTTTTAGCAACAACAATCAATATCAGTCGTAGAGAAGTTCCCAAACAAAGCTTGCAGAGTAAACCTCAAAGTCAGATTTGGGAGTAGAGCGTATGTCTAGAAGAACAAACCCAAATTGGAAAATTAATCGCGGGGGTTTTCTTGAGCTTTGAGAGCGGCCTTCAACGTTCTATGCTGGCGTTCCAAAAACCCATTGCTCTCAGGATGGAAGGCTGCGTTATAGACTAGTTTGTAGCCAAAAAATTTGCACAGCTCTGCCCAAAGGTGGCGGGTAAACTGCTCATCCCTATCACGTCATGACTTGTGGACAACCAAATCTGGCCACCCAGGTGAGGACAAAAGCGTCGGCACACGCCTTGGCGGTTATGTTGTGGTGAGGGATGCATTCGAGGCGCCTGATAAACCGGTTTATAATGGTGAGTAGATAAGCGTAGCCACAGCTTTCGGGAAGTGGACCCACTAAATCACAGTGTATTGCTGAAATCGCGAGTCCGGTTGTAGAAACGATTGCAACGGGGCATAGTTGTGACGTTAGATCTTGAACTGTTGACATGGGACACAGACTGTCGTAAATTCAGCAATATCTTTTGCATCCCTTCCCAGACAAAACGTTCGCTGATCAGGTCCCTTGAAGCTCTTATGCCCGAGTAAGAGAGAGAGTGTACAGCGTCGAAAACGTGTTTCCTGAGGCTGTGTGGTACAATGAATCTGGGGATGGACCGAGAGGTGTCAAGGAGCAAAGGAGATTTGGAGTCTGATACGAAGTGTTCTTTGAGGCGAAGCGATGTTGTGTTAGAGCGGCGAAGCTCCAGCACTTTCGGGTCCTGAAGTTGCTCCCGGGTCAGAAGTTCCTGATTTATCACTTAAATCCTTTGAAAGGAGCATTCTCTTCTTTAGGGCGACTGAGAAGATTGGCGACAGCACTATCTGTGCCTTTTAGGTGTTGAATGTCTGTAGTTAACTCCGAAATGAACTGGAGCTGGCAAAGGCGTTGTCGTGGCGCATCCTTAAGAGGATAGGAAATGGCGTAAGTGAGGGGAGCATGGTCTGTGTAAATGGTGAAAGGGCGGCCTTCAAGAAAGTAGCGAAAGTGCTTAAGAGAAAGGTGAATGGCAGAGGTGCAGTCCTCTAGTACGTCCCTGGCCTTGAGGTCGTCCTCGAGGACACATTTTAAAGTCCTTGGCCTCCAAGCTCAAGTCCTTGGCCTCGAAACTGATCTGTTCTCAGCTCGATCAGGGCAGCATTATTTTTAAACAGGAAAATAATCAAACAAGAACAACATAACTGGCAGTCTGTCAATTCGTTGTTTCTTTTCCTTATTTGAAAAATAATGCAATGTGATAGCCAACTAAGCCAAGTCATACTAATATCTATTTTAAATGATATGGTGTGAAAGCTCTAATCGGAGAATGAGGGAGCAAAAAGCATTGTAGAAAATTGGTGTTTTTAATATCTGCCTATAGACTACCGGTGGCAAGGGGTACAAAGTGCAAAGCATCAAACCATTCAGAATCATATCAGTAAATGTGGGGTTCCAAATACAGAAAATTTTGAGTTGTGCCAAACAGTAGCAATATGCAGCAACCATAAGACCTGGTGCATTTCTAGGCTTGTTGCTTGTATTTACAATATTTACAATTGAAAGAAAATTACTAAGCGAACGTTTTCGGCAGTACAATTGGCCTCTTCAGGTATTATCTGAAATAGCAATCATAACTTCAATTAATCCTAATCAATTAATAAACTAAGCTGATAAAAAGCTAAAACATTTGCTGTACAGCACACTGTCTATACGCTAAATTCAATATAGAAAGGAGATTCTAATTTACAACAACTGAAATCACAAAATCAGCAAATCTTATGCTTTATGATTGCTGTATCTTGCTACTGTTAGGTACAAAAGTTGACCGACTTCTTTGCCGAAATTATAATTTTGAGTTGCTAATGCAAAAACATGACCGAGCCTATTCTGCGTGTGAATTCAGTGTAAAATGTTAAATATAATTCTAATTGTATAAATGCCTGGAGTAATTAATAAATTTTTTACACCACATTATTAAAATGAAGAGGTAAAGCTCTCGCAAAAAATTAGGCATTTTAGAAAAAATTTATGATTTATTATTTTTACGTTTCTACAATGCGGACCCTTCGAAGGAGGTCTGGACAAATGTCTCCAATGTCTTCCTCCTTAATACAACTCTGCTGGGATCCTCAGGTTTTTTCGTTACTAAATATCTTATGTTAAATTTAACAAAGTGTCTTTTGGCGGCCGAAACATTCGCGCTCATTCATTGATAGGCATTAATTAGATGTGAGAAAGACAAAATACGCTGAAATGTAAAAAAGATGGCTTAAAATTAGAGTTGGAAAATTGTGGAAAAACTAAACTTTTTCTAAAATGGCATTTACGGTATTTTCTTTTGAAATTTGCTTTGGAAATCAAAATGTATAATCTTCTTTAAAGTCACAATAATTGTTAATTTTCAAAAAAAATTTACTAAAATTATTTAAATTTGCATGGGGACAAGACAAGACAAGACAAGATAGTTTATTTAGTCGCTCAGGAACAATATAAAGACATTAATATAGAATTTAAGATAGAATTGCGACAGGGAAGTTGCGAAAAGACCTCGCGGTCATCGAGTCAAACAACCATCCTATATGTCGAGGAGACTGAGTTAGTCAATGATATTGAAATTTCAATTTTTAAGTGAAGTGCACCGATTTTATGTTATTTTGTTTGCTTGATCAGCCATATTGTCAAGCTTCAAGAAGATGTAAATACAAGATAGATAATATATTCAAGACTTGCAGGCGAATCTAATGACTAGGTCCATTGAGCAGAACATTTTTATACTCAACATTAAATTTCTTGTATGATAATACCCTTATTTTTTGGGGGAATGGAATTCCATACTTTGACTCCCCTGATATTTAATGCATCTTTGTAATCTATTAGTCGGTAGTGTGGTATGTGTAAATTAGAATTATCACTAGATTGTCTCGTAACTCGGCTTGAATGTTCAAGGGTTTTACAAAAATAATTACGGAACGAATTAGGAGTTTGTTAGTTAAATAGCAATAAACAAATTTGGCAATTTCATGCTTAAATAAATCATCAAGTTGCAAGATATTAAATTTAAGATAATACGATTTGACGTCATCTCGGTAATGACATCTGGCGACCGCCCTTACAGCTTGATTCTGTAAGGATTTCAATCTTTTGATGTATGTAGGATATGTGGATCCCCAGATTATTATACCGTAAGATAGGAATGGATACACTAATGCATGATAGAGTTGTAGCATAACTTTTTGAGGAAAAATGTACTTTAATTTGGTTAATATTCCAACTGAACGAGCTACCTTTCCCTCTAACATTTTAATGTGTTGTTTAAAATTAAGATCGTTGTCTATTATTACTCCCAGATATTTAGCGCTATCGACTATATTTATTGGGATCCATTACTTATCAAGGAAAGATTTGGAGAAATTGTTACTTTAGTTTGTTTCGTAGGAATAATTATGACGTTGGTTTTGGTGGATTAATGGAAAGTTTATTTACGCAGCACCATTGATGAAAGTTTTGTAATTCTACATGATTTTTGTTTGTAATTGTTCGCAATTCGAGTCCTTCACTATTAAACAGGTGTCGTCGGCAAAAAGTCTTGGTTGGCTCACTAAAGCATAATTTAGGTCGTTGATATAGATCAGAAAAAACAAGGGGCCAAGCGACGAACCCTGGGGTACCCCACAATGAACTATTTTTAGGTCAGGGCCTTTTTTGATTAATAGAAACGAATTGTTGCCTGTTATAGAGATAGGAATGAATCAAATTGTACGCAACTCCTCTAACGCCATAGTTGCTAAGTTTTACCAGAAGTGTTTGATGCGACACAGTATCAAAAGCTTTCCGTAAATCCACAAAAGATAAAGCTGTGTAACAAGAATCATTAATGCCATCGTAGCAAGAAGTGACAACATCCAGCATTGCATGTATTGTAGATATGTTACTTTGGAAACCATATTGATTTTCATAGATTACGCTGTGCTTTTTGAAAAAATTGTAAAGTCGTGCATACAAAATTTTTTCAATAATTTTAGAGAAACAAGTAAAGTATGGAGATGGGCCGATAATTATTCATGTCATCTTGGGCTCCAGATTTGTGAATGGGGACGACCCTCGCAATTTGCAATTGGTAGGAAAAATACCTTCAGTGAAAACAAAGTTCAGAAATAAGTTAAGATAAGGGGCAATAACAAATCTGGCTGTTTTTAAAAAAAAGGGCTGGATGTTGTCATGACCCACTGCTTTGTTTTTCAAGGAAGTTATTAGATTTAAAACTTCATTATTAGTTGGTGGTACAAGATAAATGGAATCCGCGACCTTTTTTTTGAGAAAGTCCTTTGATTGTTTACCCGTGGCATAATTTATGTTATCTGCCAATTTTGGTCCAATGCTACAGAAAAAATCATTAAATTGATTAGCAATGACATTTGGGTCCTGTGTGACTAGTTCATTAATTTTTAACATGGCGGGGAGGATCACGGCTCGGTTACTTGGCAAAACTGATCTTATTATCTCCCACGTTTTGCGTGAATTCTTTTTGTTGCGTTCAAATTCGGGAATGAAAATGAATCTTTTTAGATAAAAGCTTTGATTTTAGTAAGTGTATTGGAATAATGCCGAAAGAAAGTTTTTTCAGTTAAATTACCTTTGACAAATGAGTTCTAAACATTGCGTTTTTTTTTTCGTATGGAGATCAATATTCCATTGGTAATTCAAGGCTTGCTAGCAAGTTTTCTTTGCTTCCGACTCATTCGTTCGAGTGGAGCATGTTTGTCAATGATTTTGGCAATTAAATTTACAAACAGATCAAATATTTCATCAAAATTGTCAGTATTCAGAGGGAATTTACTAGAAATTAGGTTGCCTAATTCCTTATCTAAATCATTTGAGAACGCTTCTGAACAAAAATTCTTTTTATTTCTATATAGTGGAATTGGTGATTTTGTGCAAAAAGTATCAATTTTACTAATTTTACACATTATTGGATAGTGATCAGTTATAGCGCTAAGAACTACACGCGGTAATATTGAGTGCGCTGAATCATTGGTGATAATATGGTCAATAACCGTTGCCGTTTTGTCCGTGACCCTGGTTGGTTTAGTTATAAGTGAAACGCTCCATTACTTGTTATTGCTTGCATGTATCTGTCAGCCTGAGGATAATTTTGATTGGTTTTGTTGATGTTAATGTTCATATCGCCCAGAATGTAAAATGTTTTCTTTTCATTTCCAAGTTTTTCCAAACATTCCGAAAACTCCGTCTATAAAACTTAACAACGTCTTCGGCTGGATGCCGGTAGATAGAGCCAATTATAAACGATTTTGAAGAATTGTTAGTCCTCGATTTTTAGCCATATGGATTCCGTACCAAACAATTGAAAACTTTCAAGTTGGGTGAATTTAAGCTTCGTATTCACATAGACGGCGACGCCGCCCGCTTTTTTGCTGGGTTTCGCATAGAAAAAATGATAACCTTGTAGTTGGATATTTTTCAAAGATTGATTTATCCCGGAATTCAGACAGACATATCATATCTGGTTTGAAGGGAAGCAAGCTGACAAATTCATGCAAGTCATCAAAGTTTTATGAAGAGATCTAATATTAAGATGCATTAGTATCAGGGAGTCACTATCCTGACTTGGGATTGACTTGTTGTCGTAAATGTCAAGAGTATCACAATCGGCAATGTTGGTAGTTATAGTATTAAAAATTTGGTTGCACATTTTACTGGGTTCATTTGTGGGGTCGGCTGCTTGACTCATGCACGGGGCCTCTGACAACTCCCCATTACACGATAAACGTAGCGCCATGACCGAGCAAAAACAGAAGAAAAAAAAAAAAAAACAATGAAGAGGTATAAAAACGCACAGAAATTAATCACTAAGCAAAGTAACGAAACAGAAGCAATCAAACAGGCAGCTACCAAGTTGCGTAAACTCACGTTTTTGTAGAATAAAAAAAATAAGGTGCAGATAAGTAAGATGTAGGTTTTGTGTATCAATGCAATGTGAAACAGTACCAATAGTCTTATAGTAAGTGAGTAATCACTTAAACTATCCAAATTTTAACAACTTTGCTCTTTGAGATGAACATTAACGATTTAATTTAGGTGCAATCTATAGAAGATGAACAAATATTTCTGACAAACAATGCCAATTACAAGGGATACTTTAATATAATTTTAGAAAAAGAAATAACTCTTTATGAGTGTTAAATCAGTCAGTGACAGTAATAACACAAATCTCATTCTTAGAATTAATTCACAAAGATAATTAGCTCATAATAAGCCAGTTATTAATTTTCATCAGAAGAGTCACTGCTATACTGGTCACAGCCGCAATGTTCACCTTCTTTGAGTGATTGATTCTTTATTGGTTGGTCCACTCGCTCGTTGTCAACAAAAAGTCGGTATTTGCAGTCTTGTAACTTCCAAGCAGTTTTTTGCTTATTTTTTTTTGCCTCAAGAAACAATGGCATTAATGCCTTCTTTTGCTTTTGCAGTTCTTTTGGAAGATGCTCGGTAGCGTAGACGTAGGAGGCAGTCGCATGCTTCGCCTTTCGCTTAGCGTTATATTCTTTTAAATTTCTCAAATTTTGTGTAAATTGGTGTTTGTCGAAAATATTTATAAATTTAATGATTATGGGCCGAGTAATCTTTTTATGTTCTTTATTGAAAATGGGGTGTTGCGGGAGACGATGAATATCAGCTAGTGGAATGGCTTTCGGGTCCTCTATTTTTAAGCCCTCCTTTAGGAAGTTTCTAAACAGCTTTTCTGTTTGTTCTCTTTTCTCCCAGGCAATTTCATCAATGCCGTAAATTAGATAATTGAACCTTTTGCTGTAGAGTTCACTAAGTAGTTCTTGATGTTTTGCTCTCCTTTTTACTGGATCACTTTCCATTTTGATTTCATTTATCTGGTTTTGAAGTTCGGAATTTGTTTTCTGATATTCAATTTGATCTTTCTCAAGTTTTTCAATTCTAATTTCGTGTGCAGTCAACCTCTTTTCAAAACAGGTAAATCGATTTTCTAGCTTTTCCAATTTTTGCTCAACCGAATTGAGAGAATTAATGATGAAATCTAATTTTTTTGCAATGTCAGTCATTTTGAACATTCAATCCTTGAATTTCTTTTTTAAAGATTATTGAAAATCTGCACTAACTTAATCACTGATTTTGGTCTGAGAGCTTACAGCTTGTAGCTGCTGTTTGCTTTGAATTAAAGACACATTCGAAAAAGCGTCTGAACTGTAGAAGCGTTTTTGCTCGAAATGGACTTTGCTCTCGCCCCAGAACCCTGTATTTTTTCAATGCCAAAAACTTATGAACTTACAAGTATACCCAGTACGATACTTCAATTCATTTTAAAAACGTAAACTCACATTATTTTGCAAAATTTTGGACAATAATATTTAAAAATTCCGTTAAAAGAAATGGTTTAACCATAGGCTCTTTATTAGTGCTTAGAGGACTGGAAACTGACAGTTTTTTTTTCTTCCAGGTTCATTCGCGCTGCAAATATGTCCAAATGGTCAAATCAAATCAGTCGAATATGCGTGAGCGCAAAAAACCTCCGCAACAATAGCAAACTTTTTTTCTTCAGTGCTCTTCTTTTTTTTCCACGCGTCTGTTTCTAGTCTACTAGTAAAGAGTCTATGTTTTAACCAAACAATATTGTTTGTGTTTAGGAAACTTCTAAAAAACTGGGGATCCATAATCAGCAGACGTTTGCATCTGGGCCCTAACTGATGAAATTAATGCCTTAAAATAGACCATTTTGACGTTCATAATTTAGCTATATTCCCATTCGCGGGTTATGGCTTTGTTTCATTAACACGATACCGCTGCGGCACGTAATCAACTACAGGTGCTGACGTGTAAAACTTCAAAACGGCATTCAATGTTATTTTAACAAGCTATTATTTTCGAATTATTATTATTTTATTATTATTATTACATGTTTATTTCAGATAAACGCGGTTATTATCATCAAAAATGTTATTCTCATCAAAACTTAACGAAATGCAATATCTTAAGGATTTTCGCGTTTAAAAATAGTGGAAAATATTCCAGCTATAATTTAGAAAAGTTGTGTCCTCGGTCGTTGGCCTCGACCATTTGTGTCCTTGGCCTCGAGAGGGTCTGTCCTCAAAAAGTCGGTCCTTGGCCTGGGCTTTAGCTTTTTTTAGTCCTTTTCTTTGCCTTGGATTTTTTTTGAGTTCTTGGCCTTGGCTTTTGCCTCAAACGTTATGTTTTCGGCTCCGCCTTTGGAAATGGCCAGCAGCTCTCGATCGAATGTGGAATAGTTCCTTTCAGCACAGGATAGGGACCGGGAGAAAATCGCAATGGGTGTTGATGACCATCGACTTTCTGTTGCAAAGTAACTTCTATTGCTATATCAAATGTGTCTGTCATCAGGGAAATCTAGGCTCCTGAAACGGGAAAGGCAAGGCTGGTAGCTTGTGCAAGGAATGACTTCGCAGCGTGTGCTAAGCTACAGCAGCAGTGGTGCTTCATTTTAAGGCCTTTTGGTCCCTTTTTCCGGGGTCAAAAGAGGATCCAGCGGACGCAAAATTCCACCCGCTTTGGTTGTGAAACGCGATAGAAATTGATGGGCCCAAGAAATTGCAAAGGTCCTTCACTGTCTTATGTTCGGGAAAGTCGCGAATGGCGGAAACTTTGGTTTCCAACGGACGCACACTTTGAGGGTGAGCCTTGTGTCCCAGAAAATCCACTTCCCTCCAGCGAAAACGCATTTGTCCTTGTTCAATTATGAAGCCGTAATGCTCTAAGCGGTTGAAAACCTCTGAAAGTTGCTTTCAATGATCTTCCTCGAACTCAGAGAAGATCATTATATCATCGATGTAGACGAAGCAATTTGGCAACCCCCCGTAGCACTTCATGCATAAATCACAAAAGTGTGTACCAGCTGACTTTAGACCCACAGCAAAGCGTATAAAAGCGTAATTTCAAGAAGGGTGATCTTAACGGTCTTGTGAACGTTTTCTAGAGCAATTCGGATCTGATGATATAACTTGAAGAGGTCCAGAGTTGTGAAGGCAGTTGATCCTGCCAACATCCCGATTAAATCTGTCAAAAGAGGAAATGAATATGTGTCTGCAATCGTCTGCTCGTTCAACAAACAAAAATCACCAGTGATGCGAAATTCTCCGGGATTCTTCGTTGGTACCAAGTGCACTTAGGATGCATATGGAGACTCAGTTGATTCAGTAACCCCCAAATCGAGTAACTTTTGGAGCTTCAATTTTAAAACCTCAAGCTTCTCACGGTTCAAGCGGCGAACTTTGGAGCAAACCGGTGGTCCTACTGTCCGAATGTGATGATAGTGTTTGGTGTCTGGTGGGGCGATCAGTACTTAAATTGTAGGGGGGACAGGGGGGAAGCGTCCCCCCCATCGAGATTGAGCGTCCCCCATCGAGATTGAGCGTCCCCCCATCGAGATTTGAGCGTCCCCACATCGAGATTTGAGCACTGGTTGATGAGGGGAAAAAGACGTAGAAAGTCCGGTCGAATATAGCACCAAATTCCGCGGGAATAGTGATGCAGAAGAAAAAACACTTCTAACGTCGGAGGAGACCTTTTTGTATTGGTCTACACCTAATTTCCGGCAAAAAACCACTTCAGTTTCCGGCGAAGACCTTTTTTGTTTTTTGTTTTTTTTTGGAGATTACCTGTTTTTGGCCGGAAAAAAAACTTAAATTTGTGATTTCGACCAGAAAAAGCGTTTGATTTTCGGCGAAGACCATTTTTTTGGAGATCTTTTAATTTTCACTAAAAAATCGTCTCAATCAATTCAAGGCTAATAAAAATTTGGGTCAAGTTCGTTTGCAGTTGGATCAAACTTCCAAAAAAGCCCCTTCCTTTGCGAAATCCTGGCTACGCGCCTGATCTTCACTAAGGTTCAGTCAATGCTGCAAAAGCGTCCTCCCATGCAAAATTTTACAATTTAGGTACTGGGGCGATGGAAGTTGTCCACCTCGAAAACTGATGGGTACTGTGAGAATAATTTTTCCTAGGAAGATACAATTTGAGCTGTCGGGATTGGTCGATGCAGCTCAGCAATTGCCTGGTGTTCTGTTAGTTTGGTAGAGGTCATACTCGGAGTTCTTGTCTTCTCATGCTTCTCTGCAAAAGTCATCGAGCGTCCGTGTGAGTTCAGCAAAATTTTAAAATGCTCCAAAAAGTCTAATCTAATGATGGCATGGAAAGTGGCTGCCTTAAGATAATCCCAAGAGAATTTAACGGGTAATTCCAAAGTCACGTGCAGAGTAATCCTCTTGTATGTGGCTATTTGACTACCATTGGCAGCAGAAAGATAGGCGGAAGTTCTTGGGTCACCTGCTGATCGCTGGCATGGTATTATAGAATCCGTATTTCCGGTGTCGATGTTAGTGTTGGGGTCACGGACGATCCATGGGTGAATTTTCCCATTGATGATGCAGATGTGTGGACCATTGGGGTTGCGAAATGCATTCCAGTTGATAACTGTCCAATCACAGTTGCCTGCGCAATTTCTGGCTTGATCGCCATACTTTCGATGCACGTAACTGATAGATGATTGCGGATGTGGTCTTGGAGGGCGAGAATTTAGGCTAGGTGCGGATGTCGTGGAATGCAGTGGGCGATCACCCCAAACTGGCCGCCTTCGTGGGCTCCAAGAACGAGAATGCCCTGAACCCGACGTCGAAGAAGAAAACGATTGGAGTCTCACAGAAGTGGAAGAGCGAGATGGCGAGGTGTCTTTGGCAACTGGTGAACGTTGGGAGAAAGAAGTGGTCTTGGCTTTGTTATCCCTAGTGTTTGGGAAATGATGTGGTGTGTGTGGCATGGACTGGAGAGAATGTGTAAAAGGTAACAGCCTGTGCAAGGTCTGTAACTGTCTCGCGTAGTGTTGATAAACTGATATTAGAGGTGCCAATTGATGATGCGGAATCCTTATATTTGGGTCCACCACCAAAAGCTGATGTGCATTTACGGTCCTCCTCCATGACTCGATCTGCAATTTTAGTCAATTGATCCCAATTTTCGAACGGAAGCGAGACAATAATGCAACAAACGCTTGCAGACAGGCGATCTAAAAATAACTTACGCAAAATCTTGTCCTATGAACCACTTTCGCCTAATAACGAACGCATTTCAGCCAGTAGTCTAGACGGTGGCGTCCTATTACTCAATCTACTTCGATGCAATAATCGTTCTAGTTTGTAATTGGTGGACGGCGCGAAATGCCGCAGCAAAACGCTTTAGCTTTGCTGTACACGTTTTGTGCGTTTAAATGAAACAGCAGGTGTTCGAAAAACCAAAAATGCCAAAGATCTAGGGCGGCTAAAAGGCTATCACGTTTTGACAGCTCCTTTTCGATCCCTCTGAGTCTAAAAATGGTTTCAATGGTCAAAAAAAAAGCTCAGCATCCAATTCCAAAATTTCGGTAGCACAACCCTCTCCTATCTGTTCCGGCGTAACTAGATCAAAAACAAAATCGGCTTGGGACAATACTGGGGGCATACCGAAATCGTCGTCGACTGTAAGGTTGGTTGTAGCCGCACGCGGAGGACTCTCCCCCTTTGCAATAGGCGCTGCGTAAGCGTTTGGTAGCGGCCTTCTTCCTGTTGGGTGCTTTAAGAAAGCAGCCATTGCCTGGGCTGACGGCAGTACTCTCCTTTTCTTGCGAGGCTAGCCCAGTAGCCTTCACTTGGTTTTATCGATTCTTTGTATTTGATCTTCTGATTAGGTTGTTGTCTGAATTATATCTTCTGTGGTTCGACGTCGGGGTCACCAGTTTAGCGATTCTGTTTTATAGTCTAGTGAAATGTCGAGGAGACCATATTTCTTAAAACCACTGAGTTACTCAATTTTTTAATTAGAACCACTAAGTTGCGAATTCTGTGTGTTAGCAGCCGGCTCGCTCCAGCGTTAGGGTAAGGTAGGGTAAGCAGTGGCGTAGCAGCCACTTGGCGGTTCTGGCTGTGCGCCAGGGGCGGCAGGCTTCAAGAAGGAGGCAAAATGAGGCTTCGCAATGCACACAGCCAGCATAAATAAAAAAAAGTAAAGCAAGAAAATGATTTACAAAGAGGCAGCTAGCATTACATTAAAAAGCTTAAAATTTGAGTTGCTTTTTGTCAGGTGTGGTATACCGGAAGCATTTAAACTGTATAATGTTGCATGGGGGGACGCTTTTGCAGTCGAGTCTGGATGCAGTTGGAGAACGGCAACAATAAGACCAAAAAAATTTAAAAAAGTTCTTCGCCAAAAATAGTCCGAAATTTCGCGAATTTGCAACCAAAATCAGGTGTAGATCAAAAAAAAAAGGGGGAGAACGGCCTCAAAATACCCACCGTAGCGTCGGGACTGGGTGGGCTACAAGCTTAAACAAGCTTGTTTAATTCCCACGACGTGCAATGTTCAGTTATGTGATGCTTTTGTAATTTTTGCCTCAGTCAGATTATAAATTGGCAAAAAACCAATCAAGCACTAGCATGGCTCTACATAGTGTTAAAATCAGATACAGGTTGCAAAAAACAGGTTGGCATTGAACTCACGAGTTCTATATTGTATATAAACTTAGTCTAGGCTCAAGAAAATGAAAAAAAGCACACAAACAATAAACATTATAAATTTGCAGTCATCTATGTCGTGACTGCAAGTAACTCGCACAAAATTAGGAGTTTTTTATTGACATTCTACGCATATAAATCGCTAAGGATTGTCAATACACAAGCTATGAGCCCAACTTTGACAAAAAACTTATGGAACAATACGATTTGTTTCCAGGAAAGTTGGCCAAATAAATTGGCCAGACAGATGATCGGTTACAAATAGCAGTGACAGCTTAAGCCCACTCGGTAGCCATATTGGAAGTAGCTTCACAGCAGTATGAAGGTTAACGTTCTGAACACTAAAGTAATAGAAATTCATAGCTAAAGCACTAATTAACCTTTGATTGAAAACTTACTTTTCTAATGTTTTACAAAGGCAACAAAAGCTGATGCTGAACTGAATTTTTGAAAATCCAAATTATCATCAAAAGTCAGCTTTTTAT
The DNA here is from genome assembly GCA_963965965.1 of Trididemnum nubilum. Classification (NCBI taxonomy): domain Eukaryota; kingdom Metazoa; phylum Chordata; class Ascidiacea; order Aplousobranchia; family Didemnidae; genus Trididemnum; species Trididemnum nubilum. The sequence continues at coordinate 30,446,661 of OZ014481.1, read as the reverse complement.
GAACAACTTTTCTCTCTGCTTAAAAGAAACTTATTTGACTTAGTGTGGTAGTAGATTGCAACAATAGAATTGGTTGTGCAAAAGCACGTGACGATTTGACAGCTGATTTTCGACAAAAAGGCGATGGCCTACTTACCCTCCTGGCCAACTTACCCCACCTATCCCTATATACCAAACGCCACTGGTATGCAATGGTGTAAAAAGTACTCGAAAATTGTGCTCAAGTGAAAGTTTCGTTACTGACAAAAAAACTACTTGAAGTAAAGTACAAAGTACTGACCAAAAAAAGTACTTGAGTAATAGTAAAAAAGTAGTCATTTTAAAACTACTCAAGTAGAAGTATTTCTGAAAGTATTCACGCAAAATAAGCAAACTATTCAATTGACCAATGACAACTGGACGACTACCTTCACATTACTGCCACAAACGCTTGATTTTCTAACCCCTCACTATCTTAAGAAGTCATGAAATATTAATTGTGCAGGTTTTTTGTTACTATGTTCAAGGAATCAATTCATAAAATATTTGCTCAAATACTCATTCCTGCCATTGTTGAATTTATATGCTAAAAAGTAAAAACACCGCGGAAGTGCCTTATTAGAGTGTCGGCAGCGTGGCCAACAGGGTAAAGACGTCGTTTTTACGACGACCCTGATCGCATGATCATGGGTTCAACCCGCACCCTGGTCACGTTGTTGCGTCCTTGGATAAGACGCCTTACGATGATTATATCTGCTTAGTGGCTTTGAACAAGCTGCAAATTTATGTAGAAAGAAGTCAAAGTTCAACCGGAAAACTTGGAAATTGTTAACTCCTAACCGGGTGCGGATTCGACCAAAGGATAGCGCCACCGTCGCTTTCTCGTGAAAGGAGGATAAAGATGCATCAATCAATTAATCAAGCCTACTGTATCCACAGGGTGCGCCAAAAGTCACGCACCAAAGGCAATTCAATAGTCTGCGATAAACTTTTTTTGGATTAAAGAAGAAAAAATTGTCGTGAATTTTTTTTAATTGATTTTATTTCACGACAGTGAAGGCAGTTAAAAACCGGTAGAAACATAACTGAAACTGTGAGTGAAGCACACTCATTCATTGATTGATAGTAATACCAGTCTTCTGTCACAGCATTAGTAGTAGGTTAGACTGCAGCTTAATTTAATTCCAATTCAATTTACTTGCTGCACTTTAGAAAACCTGCTGCCTGCTTAGACAAAGTTTATCATGCAATTCCTGAATTCCACCATGTATGTTTTCAGTTTTACTGATTTATTCACCGTGTTGCCTTGACCAGGAAACCGCAGAGTGATATTAGGGTCGTTGAGGCAAGCTGCCACCTCTCTACCACACAAAGGTGAAAGCACTGAGCAGCACATTATCACCTTCAATGCAGAATGTCAAGCAGTAAGATGTGAATACAGTTTGCAGTAGGCTACCTATTTTTAAGTCTTTGGCTTGACTGGACCAGATTTGAACCCAAATTTTCAGCTTGATATACAGATGCTCTAACCACTAGGCTATTCAATCTTGTCGGCATATTTATCAGTTCAACCCCAGGCTCTCAAACTGCAAGACACTGTTCTCAAGAACAGAGAAACTAAACATTTCATCAGTTTATTACTCAATGATGAAGTCTTACTGCTACAGTGCTACTCAGCAGAAGTGGAGTCGTTGAGGACGTCCTTGGTCTCGAGGACACATTTTGAAGTCCTTGGCCTCGAAGCATCAAGTCCTCGAAAAATGCCTGTCCTCGGCTCGAGGACAGCAGTATTTTTGAATTGCTAAAATTTTGTAGTTTGCCAGAAAAAAAATTGAAGACCTTTGTATTTGGAGATCGCCTAAATTTAGACCGTAAAACCGACTCAATCTGCGTGAAAACCGATCAAAATCTGGGATAAGATCGTTTGATGTAGTTTCCAGCCTCTGAATTAGCCTTCCCCCATTGCAAATTTTTGGCTATGCGCCTGCCAAGATCTCATATCTCCACTTATCAATAAATTTCTGCAATTGCCTAATCCTCCAGTCCTACAAAACAGCAAAACGGAAATGGATCTTTCACCCTAATTACGAACAGCCCGATTGTAAATACACCCTAACCTACTTACTCTACTCATGACTTCAGGAAAACTGACGATTCGTTTGCATTTTATTGGTGTTAAAATGGTAAGGTTAACCTATAATGTTGCAGGCTAACTATTCAGTAGAGCTTTGGTTCCCAGTCCTGATTAAGAAGTCGATGTTTACCAGTAGCCTACTTGATTAGAAAAAATGCATTCGTTTTCAAAAGCACATGAACGCAGTCAAGCGTGGAATTTAAAGAAAGAAAGAACCAATAGAGAATAGCCTGACTGCGCGTTTACGAATGATTGACTGCAGATGCCCACACCCACAGCCAAAGTGCAGTCAACATTGCGTCTCAAATTTTAAAACTACTTGGTACTTTTATCAAATAAAAAGTACTTAAGTAGCGTTACTTCAGACTGAAAGTACTTAAGTAAAAGTAGTTAAAAAAAAACTACTCAAAAAAGTACTGGTTACCAAAAAAAACTACTCAAGTAAAAGTATTTCGTTACTTTACACCACTGTTGGTATATCATTGTTACGTCAAGCGCGTCACAGTGATAAAAAGAATGGGCAAATTTGATTGGTGCGCTGTGGCTTACAAACAACGGTGCAAATTATCGAAATGACAATGAGTGCTAGCATAGACTACTATATATAGTAGTCTATGGTGCTAGCGCTACAGTATGATATACGGCAAACAGGAGCGTAGCTAGACAGACAAAAATTCTAGAGAGGGAGAACGCTAAATATGCTGAAACCCTAATTCACACACCATATACCGCGGTTGTGATACAAATAATGCTGACCTTGCATTAATCATTGTTCTTTTTTATCTTAATTGGTATTAATTGGTAAACGTATGCAGAAGCGCAACCAGGATTTTGGTAAAGGAGACAGTAGCGGAAGCCATGGAGAGCTTAGAAAAAAGCCCCCGAATTGCTGGGCAATTTTTAAAATTTTTTGAAAGAAATATCCATTTTGACTTCATTTGGATGGCATATTTTGAGCGTTTGCACACCCCCCCCCACCCACTTGAAAGAACTTGCAGAGCCTCTAGAGCTAGCAAAAGATTTAATGAAAGCTCTTCAACAAATAAATTACCCAGTCCTTTCAGTACCCCTTCCCTTACACAATTATTGGTCTAGTTCAAAACACGTTTAAAAGCATGTATGTGCAGTGTGCACGTTAAGTTTGTAGCTTTCCCAAACGCGTAACCAGGATTTTGCTAAGAAAGGGGGAGGGGGCTTGACCCCAAAGTGGCTTGACCGATTGCGTTTTGCTGGAAATTAGGTGAAGATCTTAAAAAACATCTTTGCCGTATTTTGACTAGGTTTTGGCTTGAATGCAGATTTGGCTCAAATTTTCTAAGTAACTAGGCTAAGGGGAGGGGGGCTGAAGCCTCTTAGCCCCCCGACGGTTGCACCACAGAGCTGTATTCTGGTTGCGCCCCTCAGCAAATGATGTGACATCATAATAATGTAGCCACCACACAAAACAGTTTGCTAAAGAACGTTGTTTGTTTCGTCATTGTTCTCTTGGGTTTTCAACTTTGGCTACGAATGTTACAAAGCAATAAAAAAACAAACCACGATCTAGAGCAATAAAAAAACCACGATCAATAAAAAAACATCAAATGAAGACGCAGTTTTATACACGAAAAAAGGGTGAGAAAAACTTATAAAACAAATTTCAATGGAGAGAAGTTGGAGGTACTACAAACAAACAGTAGCGTAGCCAGGGAGCTGGGGGGGGGGGGGCTGTAGCCCCCCATTGGCATGTCGACCAAAATACAGAATGAGAAAAATACTATGTTTTTCGCACTTTTGAGACTGTTTTACGCACTGGAGTGGACTAAATAGTGAGTTAAAATATCTTTTGAAACATATATTCAAGGGGGGGGGGGATAATTTGTCAAAAATAAAACTAACAAATAAACGAGAACTTTGAAAAATGGTTATAAATAAGCAATCAAATTTGATCGCAAGTGTAAAAATGCTAAACATAAATGTCATCTACAAATATACTATAAACTACGAAATAGGGGGAAGGGGCTATTCAGTATTAGTTAATTATCAATCATTTCTCTCAAATCTCTTTTCATTAGCCCCCTCCCCCCAATAATTTTTCTCTATAAACTGTATACGAAATAGATTACGCCCTGTGAGTTTTATTGAACTATCCGATTTCATAATTTACCAGCATCCAAACATGAGAACTAAAATTTTCCCATTAGCCACCTCCCGAATAGCCCATTTATGCCACCAGTTTAATCATGTTTGCACTGCCAATTTCTAAGCCACATTTTAAAAGCCTTATTTTTTTATCAAAATAGTCCTAAAATTAAGTTATTTTTGCAAAAAAATGCAAAATTTTTGAGCGCTGGGGGCTCCGCCTTCAGACCTCCGTGCCTCCGGCGGCTGGAGGCTCCGCCCCCATACCCCAAAACAGCCCCCCATTGCGAATTTCTGGCTACGCGCCTGCAAAACAAAACAACTAACCAACACTACGGTAATAGCTAACTCATGTGCAGATAATAATCACATTTTTAATTTTTTAAGTAATAGCGTTGAAAATCTGAAGAGGGCCACAGGTTCGCCTACTGGCTACGCCAATGACTGAAAAATGCTAAATATTATTTTGTCAATTACGATTTTTATCACTTTAAGTACAAGGTTAATCAGTGGTGCTGCTAAGAATGGTGACACCCGGGGCGGAATTTCGTGGAGTTACCTTTCATAATGCATGAAAGATAGCGATACGCTTTCATTACTGTATACCGAGATTGTTATTTGGCTTGCTCAATAACTTCTCGTTGTACAATTCTTAAATGTAAACTTCTAAAACTTGAAAGTATGAGCAGCATACGTTTAGTATCAGCTGCGTAACCAGAAATCTGCAGTGGGGGAGGGGCTGTGTTCGGGAGTCTGGAAACTCCATCGGAAGCCATTAGGGGTCTGGGGGCAGAACCTCCAGCACTCAAAAAAATTTATGTTTTTTGCAAAAACAACTTAATTTTAGACTTATTTTGATAATAATTAATGCTTTTCAAACCTTACCTTAGCCAGAACTTTGGTGGCATAGAAATTAGCGGTGTAAAAACATGATTACACTCAAGCGCGAAGCCAGAAATGTGCAATGGGGGTCTGTTTCGGGCGGAGCTCGTAGCGCTAAAAAATTTTGTTTTGTTTTTTTTTTGCAAAAAACTAACTTAATTTTCAGACCTGTCTTGATAAAAATTAATGTTCTTGAAATGTTCTTGAAACACCAAAATTGCTTAGCGGTTGTGGGCTTTGCTGCTAAACCACCAAAGCCTCCGGCGGCTGTTGGGATCTCTACCTCCAGTCCTCCGACTTTGATGCGCTTGGGTTGCAAACGTTTGCTCGGCTCGCCGCCAAAATGAGACGTTTTTCAAACAAAAGAAATAATAATTTTGGTTCAAAGCCTTGCTCCTTCTTTAGGACCTTCCAAAAATCATTCTTTAGAATAGTTTAAGCTAGAAAGCTAACACTTTTGATATCAGCAAATACCTAAACGACAAAAAAATTTGAAATATTATTAGCTGTCTGTTTGAGAGATAAGCCTAGAATTTCTGTTATTAAGAAAAAAAAAAAAAAGATCTGGTACCAACTTACGTAGAGTGTCGTTATAGCACTGTACACGTCACATAAGGAAATTAAAAATTTAAAACTCTATTGTCTGTTTTACCGCAATCACAATGATCAGGAATGTCTGCCAAAATAATACAGAGTTTAAAATCTATAATTAACATTTGAGGCTAAAAACTGAAAGTATATGAAGCATATGAAAGTTATTTTCTCGTTCTGATGCCGGGATCCTTGCCCACTCAGAGGCCGCCCAAAATGCACCCGACCTGCAACGAAAAGCCGAACTTGACCCTCCTCTACTCAAATGCAGATAAGCATAAGATACACGAATTTAAAGGGCAAAGAGATTGTCAGCGCAATCTCGCGACATTCAATTAGTATCGATAATCTGAAATACGAACACACGGCCGCAGCATTAAACAATAAACAATTTAAGAAAAGCTTGATTTTGACCAAGGCTATAACTAGCGCTTTTTAGAAGTACATATTGGTACTCCATTAATACTCTCCACCAAATGAGATTAGCACAAAAAGTTCAATGAAGTGCAATAATGTTCAGGTCTAAGTTCTGTTTAGCAAAATGTTTAAGATTTTTTTTTTTTAATCAAATCAAATGTTTTGTTATGCTCGCTGTACTTCGCCGAAGTATGTGCGGGCCGCGGAACCCATCTCTGCGTCATTACGCCTGCGGGCTGAACAGTTTGTTTTGAAGAAATGTTGTAGCGGTGGCAAGTCTTTGGCAACTCTGTTCGCATTTTGACCGGCAGAGCTTTGAACCTCAGACCTCCCGCTGCAGAGACAAATGAGCTACCGCTCACAAAATAAATGCTGTGGCCTATCCTTAGCCAATCCTTCTCAGTGGCCTCAAAAAGAAATATTTTTAAATTGCTCGCTTAATGGGGTTAACGGGGATATGCAGTGTATTTTGAAGGATCAAGCTTTTCAACATGCGTCGGTCGTTCTAAGGGTTTGCTTACGAAATCCCATCTAGATATCTTTGAGGTCAGAATTTGTTATAACAAATGGTTCTGAAGCCCTCAACCTTAACCAAATAAGTGATAAAGTTGAAAAACTTTTGGTTTTGGTAATTTAATTTAAGGTAATTTTAACAGCGTGAGACTTTTTTTAATAGCGTTAAAATACATATTTTGTTCAAAAATTGCGCAATGGCTGGGGCCTCTTGGTTTAAGTTTAAATTTTGCAATGGCACTCCATATAGTCCGGTAAAAATAGCTTTTACCCGGAAAAAATTTATAATAAACTGAAATTTGACACAATGACTCAGGACCATGTTCTGAGCCACCAAACAAAAATCCCCATGGTTTGAATCAGGAACTTCCCCCTTTTTTGGCCTTTAAAGTCTGCCATCTAGTGTCAAAGAGCTTTTACTTTCCAACAGCCAATCCAAAAGTTGCAGAAGTGCCAAGTTTTGAGTAATAGTTGGTTTTCAAGTGCAGGTATAAACAATTTTTTTTAATTTGATAACGTCATTGTTGATGACGTCATTCCAAACTTTTTGAAAAATGACGTATTGATGGCTCGAATTGTAAATGAGAGTTAGGTTTTTGGTTCCAAATAAAAAATTGTTTGAATCAAAGTGATGTCGTCACAAACGTATTTGATGGCGTCATCTGTAACGAGTTTTGACGGTGAATTTGAAAGAGTGTTTGACCAAACGAAACATTGCAAACTTTTTTTTTTATTAGCTTTAAACTTGGGAGAATTATATTCTGAATTCAGTTGATTGAAGGTCAAAAACTGTGTTGTCAGTTAAACTGTGGGGTAGCAATCAAGCAGATAAAATTTAAACCATCCTTTAGGAAGTGGTGGCAATAACGAATTACGATAGTAACGAATTACTTTTTTAGTAATTTTTACAGTAATGACGCCATTTTTCAAAAAAGTAACTTTTGTGATAATTTTATTACATTTTTGGAGGGGTCAAAATTACTAATTACGAAATAGGCTAGTTTGTAAATGTTACCGTCTAGTAGAAACGCTTGACTCTGCTTATTTCATAACTCTGTCCAGCCAAAAAGTTGTTTCTTTTGAGAATGACGCATGGTCGTACCATGGGCCGTATGTCTTTGCGTACTAGAATGGTTTTTACATGCAGTGCTAGTTTTGTCCAAAACAATCGATCATTGATGGAGCTTATAGGGACAGAGTTGTAAGTCGGGCTGGGTTTTTCGGCCCAGGTTCGGGCCGGGTTTGGGCCTAAAGTTGACAAAAACTTTGGGCTTAATTCGGGTCTGAGACGCACTTTTTGTCTTAGGTGTACAAAAATATACCGGTAATTAAAATAGCTTGGCAGCATTGCTAGATTTTTCAGACCTAACTTAACTTTTGGGTTTTTTCGGGCATGGTTCGGGCTTCGAATTGGTTTTCGGGTTCAGGTCGGGTTAGGACTTGTATTTTCGGGTTTGGGCCTGAACTAGTCGGCCCGTTTACAACTCTGCATAGGGATGCAACAAAAGCGCAATAACAATAGAAGATATATGTCAAGTTTTTTAATTCCGCTGGTTTCAAGGAGGAGACTTTGGTGGTGGTTTTTTGTTGTCTATTTGCTTAATTGTAATCATGCTCAGGCTTTATTTACAAAACTTTTGTTTTGTATCTTTGATTAACAAATATCGATCTGCATAATCTACCGTATTTTGGGTTAACATTATTATCTACCTTCACGTAGTATCAAATTTTGATGCTGTTCAAAAACTGAAGATAGGTATTGCAATAATGCAATATACTATTCATTCATACGCCAATGGGTAAAATCTTTGTCGTAGCTACTACATCAAACGAAAAAAAAGGCAGTATTTTGTCCAAAACAGTGAATACTTTTAAACATTTTGCGCGAAATAAATTTTTAGGGCAAAAGCTGAAAACTACAAAGTCTTTCCAAAGAATATCAAAAAATAAATAGACGCATAAAAGGCACAGATAAGTTTGCAAAAAGCGAATAAAATCACCAACCACCTGTTTACACTCTTTTATAATATTTTCAGTAACTAAAGAGAGGTAATACCTATAGGCGAGACCAAAGTTATATTGCGACGGACTCTTTACCACATTTTATGCCAACAAAATTTGTTGACCAAAAAAAAAGTTTTCCACCGCTTAGGAGTCGCATTTTCGTCGAAACTAGAGCTAAAACAAATTAAAAAACGTCTTCGCGGCCCAGGGGTGCTTCAGGCACAGTGCCATAACCGACTCCTTATTAGTAGACCAGATATAAACGCGCGGAGAAAAAGGTAGGAGCATTGAAGAAAAAAGTTTGCTCTTGTTGCGAAGTTTTTTGCGGTCACGCGTATTTGATTGATTGGATTGAACATCTTCGTAGAACGAGTGAACCATGAAAAAAAAGTTACGCTGAATGGACGAACTTGCATAATCAAGAAAAAATGAACCATGAGGTAAAAAGACAAACTGTTATTTTCCAGTTCACTGATACGGTGTCATTTTGCCACGCGGTAAACTCCGCTCTGTCGGTAAGAACTATCAAGATAATAGATTGAAAAAATACTACTGATAGATCAAAACTTTTGGAATGTGATAGATCAAAACTTTTTCATTATACTCGCTGTATTATGCCGAAGCGTGTAACAAGTCGATGAGGCCCATTTTCACGTCATTGCGCCCAGGCTTCTTTTGAAGAAATGTTGCAGCGGTGGCGAGCCGTTGGCAACACTGTGTCTGATTTGACCTGCCCGAGATTTGAAGCGCGGACCTCCCGCTTCAGAGACAAACGCATTACCGCTCGACCAAGAAATAGATCAATCACACAGTATTTTTTAAATTTTTTATCTTGATAGTACTTTTAAGTGAGAATTACCTTAATTGTGTTATTTAGACTATTAGTGTATATTTAGCGACGTTTTTGAAATTATTTATCAAAACCTGAGGAAGTGCAATAAATTTGGAGTTAATTAAAGCATTAAATTTTTATTGCTCGATTTGGCTTCTTGAATCATAACGTAAGCGTGATCTGGCTTCAGCGCACCAGGAGTCAAAGTAGCCGGCTTGTAATGATATGACCTTGACAGAAGAAATAAAACACCCAAAATTCGAAACCCGCTTAGTTTTAAAACAATTCTTTACTCATTCAGACCATGGAATCCATGCTCAGACGTAATACAGTAATCAAAATAATAGTGGTGAGCACTGAGCCGTATCGAAAATGCAGCGTAAGGAAAGCTATAACTTTATAATGAAACTTGGATCACGGACGAAATCTAGTTTTCTTTTTGTTTAGCGCCATTAGAAGTAGTGATGTAGAGTATAGATTATTGTCATTTTGGCTTAATTTTTCATTTAAAGTAATTTGTTACGACGAACTACTGATTACTTTTTCCGAGAAGTACCGAATACGGTAATTTTACTATTTTTTTACAATAATTTTTCGTGACGTAGGTCATTACTTTTATGCAATAATTTGCCCACCACTGCCAATAAGGGATTATAACAAAACAATGCACTTTGCAGTTCAATCAAGAAAGCGCTTAAATGTTTTGTCGAAAAGCTCCAACGCGCTGTTAAAGTTAATCTGCAATTTTAGTTTAAGATGCAAGCTTGAGGAACGATAAAAACAATTATTAATGTGGAAAATATCAGCGTGATTATCATAGATTTAGATGACAATATTGTCACACATTGCAATAATATCGCAAATACGCAAAATAATGCCTGATAATAATATTGTCGGACATGATTTTGCGTAAGATAATAATATTGTCAGACATTGCAAAGCGAAAGAAATATTGTGGAGCTCGGCATACATTCGCATCAATTTACACATAATTACGCTAGTTATTATTTTTTAGAATCATTGCATATAGGAAGATAAGGCAAGACCTCGGCCAAGGACTCGAAGATGCCTTAGAAACTCGAATGATGATGATCCTGATATTCCCAAAGCGTTGCAATGTTTCGTTTAGTCAAACACTCTTTTTCAAATTTACGATCAAAACTCTTGACAGATGACGTCATCAAAAACGTATGTGACGTCATCACTTTGATTTTAGCAATTTTTGGTTTGAAGCCAAAAAGCTAACTCTCATTCACAATTTGAGTCATCAATACAGAATAAGTCATTTTTTAAACACAAAAATTTGGAAACGACGTCACCAAAAATGACGTCATCAGTTTCAAAGTAAATTTCTTTATACCTGCACTTGAAAATCAATTACTATTCAAAATTTGGCTCTTCCACAGCTTTTGGATTGGCTGTTGGACAGTAAAGGCTCTTTGACACTAGATAGTAGACTTTAATGGCCGAAAAAGGAGGAAATCCCACGCCCAAAACATAGGGATTTTTCTTTGGTGGCTCAGGACATGGTCCTGAGACATTATGCCAAACTTCAGCTAATTGTAGATTTTTTCGGGGTTTCAATGTATTTTGTCGTATTTCTACCGGACTTATAGTAACGTTTTGTACAATCTTCTCGACTAAATTGACATTCTTTATTTAACTCCAAACTTATATCCCTAAAATTGAATTTGTTTGATGCAAAAGTTTTTTAGTTTGACCGTGGATGCCGCAAAATTGCTTGGTTGTTTCCATGGTATCGAAGTCAAAAAGTTTGAGAATCGCTAATCTACCGTAAGTGGTATAAATACAGGAGGCAGCTTGACTTGTGAACCATAAGGTCACCTCGATTTCTCTTAACCAAGATAACTAGACGAGCTTAAAACAATACAGTACAGCAACAATACTACAAAATGATCAGTGGTAGAGTGATAAAGCGTCTGCTAAGGCAAGGGTAAACTCAGTTTCGATTTCCGGTCAGGTCAAACCAAAGAATATAAAAATTTTCGTTCGCAGCTTCCCAGCTATAAAAACGGACAATGTGAAGCCTGACCGTGTGTCACAGACAGATGGGCAGGAAAAAGCTTGAATCGGAGACTGGAAAGGTTCCTTGCCTGTTTCCTGGCCAAAGTAAACTGGTAAATATAGATGTAATTACAACATTACCCTACGTAGAGGCGTATTAAGGGGGGGCATTGGGTCATGGCCCCTTCCTTTGGGTCGCCAGAATAGTATAATTAGCAAAGAATAGTATGCAAAATTGCGGCATGGCTTCCCATTTGTAACTTGGGCAGAGGGTTTGAGCACAGAATGGGTGGGCGAAGACCTTTTTTTTAGCCTTCACGTAATTTTGGGCCGAAAACCGGACTAAATTTGAGTGAAGACATTTTTTTTTGGTCTTCACCTAATTTTAGGCAGGAAAACGGACTTGGTTTTGGGCAGGAAAATTTATATTCTGATCTTCCTTATTCTTAAATTTTCTGAATTTTCTGCCCCCCCCCCTTTCGAAAATTCTGCGTACGCTACTGATCCTTCGCTAAACATTCTCGATAGTTAGCGCAACACTGAAGGTTACAAATAATAATCAACATAAGGTGGGCCAAATATAAATAAAAGTTTGTGACATCGTAAGTTATAATTATAAAAAGTTTTTTGAAAAACGTGCAAGTTTTTTGAAAAACGCATCGCAATTATGAAAAACGCGCAGGTTTTGCTTACTGATATTTTCGAAATTGCAATTAACTCGCTTTAAGAGTTAAGCAAAACAATAAGCTTCCAATTGATCAAGTCCTTCTTGTCTGACGGACCGGGTATTATAACTACAACCACTATAGGGATAAGTAGCTAGAACAGCTATTAACACTGCTGCTAAAAAAAGATCTGGTTAAAAAACGAAAAATAAACTTGTAATGCCGATAACGCAGTGCCAGCTAGGGGCCCCGAGCTGAAATTGTAAGATTTTTTTTTGGTCTTGAAAAATATATTTTGCAGAAAGATGTTGCGAAAATCTCCAAATTGCCAGGGGCCCAGCGCGATGTAAATCCGGCCCGGCAATAACATGGTTATTAGACGTAACCATCCATTGTACCATTTTTCAAAAACAATTCAGTATTTCACCTCCAACCTCGCCGGTTTTACGCACAAAATACTTTTTAAAAAAATTAGCAATGGAAAATGCTCATTGAACAAATTATTGAACATCAGTTGAGAGGTCCTGGGCCTCCTGGCGAACATGTACTCCTATAACTGGTTATTTTCATGACAAAACAAAATTTTCTTAGGAAAATCTTGGAATGGATTATTATTTACTGCTAAAATGTAGCCAGAAACAGTGCACCTTACTTACCCCTACCTGGACCAAGTCACTTACAATAAAAAATTTAACTCCAAAATGCAAGATTTAAAACGTGTTTTGGACTTAAATTGCAAGGAAAAGGAGAATTAAACAATTTCATTTTTTCAATTGACTTTCAAATGTCAAAAATCTATTGCTTTCAATATGGCTCTGAACACTTGCGAAATGTGATCCAATGGCATTAAAATAGCTTTTTTTTCCAAAAAATTACAAAAAATCGCCGAACGGCTGGGGGCTTCGCCTCCAGACCCCCAAAGCCTCCGGCGGCTGGGAGCCCCGCCCCCATACCCCCGTCTGTGATACATTTGCGTTACACTAACTTTCTCAACACGTTTTCAAAGTTAGGTATTTGCATTTTTCAACAGTTAGTTTAATCCCTCTTCCTTTGCAAAATCCTGGTTACGTGCAAACAGGCAACAACGATTTCAGATCTTCCATCCTACGAAAGCTTTGTCCCACAAGTACTTTCTCTTTGCAAAAATTTTTAGGACGTCATTTCATGTGATTTGTGGTTTAGGCCTCCCCCAATCAAAAATTCTGGGTACGCCAATGAATTGGAGATCGCCTGAGAAAAATTTTTGAAGACCTTTTTTTTTTTTTTTTGGAGAACGCTTGCGCCTGTGTCCTTGGCCTTGGCCTCGAGCATTCCTGTCCTTGGCCTCGAGAGGTTCTGTCTTCGGAAAGGCTGTCCTTGGCCTTGGCTTTGGCTTCGGATTTTTTTGTGTCCTTGGCCTTGGCCTCGAGCCTTGTGTCCTCGTCTCCACCTCTGCTAATCATGTTATTGCAATATAAAAGTTAGCTGGGGGTCTAAAACATATTATTGCATCAAAAAGTTAGATGAGGGCCTGAGATCGCTCCTTTTAGAACAAAACCACAGAATTTCTTCCGGCTTGGACATTTAAATTGGTTGGAAAAAGTTTGAATTGAGAGGGCCCAGACCCGCTAGTCGTCAATATTAAGTTACTGCTAATTGCTGTTGTACGCACTTACTGTTGCGCCCGAAAAATGCTAAAAAAACTGAATAATTAGGATTTGTGTCATCATTTTTATCATTGGTAGCATTTCAATTTGGGGAGAGGCAGAGGGCCTGGGCCCCCAGGTTACGCCTGTGGTCTAATGATTACCGTGCAAGTTTGCTCTCATATCTACTATAAAATTTGTCATAACCAAACTGCTAAAGAACATTTACCGTAATAGAAATACCAAGCTTTAACACCAAAAAAAATTATTGTAAGCTGAAAAACTGAAAATATAAATAAAATTAAGCTGAAACGGGAATGAAATAACAATTACGAGTTTTCGTGACGACGTAAGAAAACAAAATTTACGATTGGGCAAATTGTCAGCGTCAAAATAAAAAAAGCAACAAGTTAAATCTATCAAGGTCGTCAACTCTAACATCAATGCTGCAATTAAATTGCAATGTTCTTACAATGATGCAATACGTACACTGTTTGCGCAATATAAACAACCAAAGTACCGCGATTTGTCGACAAATATTACCCGTAGATATTGAAAATAAATACTTCAGTGACAATATTATTTATCACCACCCGACATCGGTATGTATTTTTCTGTAAATACAATGCACAAGATCTAGTATGAAATTGGTATGGAAGTATGGAAGATTTTCTTCCATTTCATTCTTCAAATCTTCCATTCCATTCCATTCTGGCATCTTCCATATTCCATACCGAAATTTCCGTTCCATTCCATACCATGCCCTGGTTGTCGATTCTATATTGTTTTTATTATTGTAACATTTTACCCCTACGGTTGTAGCCAGGTTGAAAATCAGGAAGCGCCTGATTTTGAAAAATTTGCTTCCTCTTCCGGCTCCTTTTCAACACTTTCGCTTCTGAGTTCGCTTGGACTTCCAACCTCTTTCATCAAAGTGCTTCCGCTTCCACAAAAAATTAACCGCTTCCACCGTTTCCCGCTTTTAGCTTCCACATCCCTGGTTCATGTTTTGACCTTTAACAAACCAAAACGTCCAGCTCTGTTCTAAAAACAGTAGTAAAACAATGCGAGCGGATGAAATTGATACCCTATTGCTTTGTAACAATAAGCAGCCCATTCAGAGTTTTTGAAAGAAACATTTTTTCCGATTCGTTTTACTTTTAGCATTGTCTTTATACTTTTAGCCATATTCGACTCGAAGACAGAAAGTTCCCTTCGCTGTCTCCTGACCAAGGCCAGGCACGTAGCCAGAACAGAATTTTTTGGGGAGCAAGCAAAAATTTGGGGGCAATGGCTTAAAAATGATCTCCAAACGTAAAAAAAACGATCTTCACGGAAAAAAGAGCTGATTTTGCTCCCAAATTTCAGGGAAGACCAAAAAAACATCTTCGTTGAAATTTGGGATCAAAATCGGTTCTATTTTCTGTGCCTCCCTCTGCTCCCCCCTGTCTACGTCCCTGATCAAGACAACTAGGTGAACAAAGATGTAATCTTATTTGCAATCTCACGCACGCATATGCGCATCCGTAGGACCTTTGTTTTACTCGGCAACTTTAATAGACAAGCACTAAAATTTACTGATTTGCTTATAACTAAAAAACGGTTAAATCTTGAAAGTTAAATTTTGGGTGCAACATTCAATGTACATGAAAGCGTCATTTATGCCAATTTTGGAAATTCTAGGTACGTGAGCATGATTAGAAAACCAAAAACCAAAAAAATGGCCATTTTTTGGTCGAAAATTTATTAACTCGCATATATCTCAAAAACGGCTGGACTTGAAAAGCCGAAATTTAGACCCAACATGGGAGCAAATGGAAGCTTCATGCGCTCCAAGTTTTAGAGGCAGAAAATTTGACCGCAAATTTAAAGGCCGAAAATCAACAAAAAGTGGATAATTTGAACCGGTATACCTCGATAAGTAGGTACTGTTATTGATGTAAAAAGGTTCGTAGTTTTTGAACATACTACACTATCTTGACGTCCTTCATGGTCGACTCCTGGGAAGCCATGTCAACTTCCATGTCCATGTCAACTTCCTGACCAAGACAACTAGGTGAACAAAGATGTAATCTTATTTGCAATCTCACGCACGCATATGCGCATCCGTAGGACCTTTGTTTTACTCGGCAACTTTAATAGACAAGTTCAGCTGGGAATACCTTTGAAAAGATAGCGGAGGGCTGCCGATGAGAGCTAAAAGCTCGAAACAGCGCTGTCCAGCTCTGTGCATACTTGACTTGAGCTACAATGTGAAATATCATTGGAGCTGCAGGGTTGGTGGTTGTTATGGCCACCTAACTGCCAGTGGAAGTTGACATGGCTTCCCAGGAGTTGACCATGAAGGACGTCAAGATAGTGTAGTTTTGATTTCTGTGGTCACGCAGAGGGGAGTCCTTGTAGTAGGGATAGCCTATGGCTGTCCTTTCTACAAGGATCCAGCGATTTTTCACTTGTTTCTAAAGTACCACAAGTGAAAAATCGTTTATTCCCTACTAACCATCTGCCTCTGTGCAAGCCAATAAGGTTTGCCAGTTAGGCCAAGATGTTTGTTCAGCTGGGAATACCTTTGAAAAGATAGCTGAGGGCTGTCGATGAGAGCTAAAAGCTCGAAACAGCGCTGTCCAGCTCTGTGCGTTTTTGAACATATCATTAACTACTTTTCTTTTGGTTATGTTCATATACGTATCCCGATTTGAATACTATTTTTCTTTTCGTCTTTCATTCTTATTTTCATTTTTTCACGGCTATCTATTTTTAAACTGCTTAACGTACAAAATTAAAACTTTGATCGATTGTAGACATTAGGAAGGACTAGGTTCGGTTTGAAATGGGGGGTGCCACGTTGGGAAATCACTCTAAAATGGGTACTCCGAAACTATGAACTTTTGAACCGTCAAAGCTAGAAGAATTTTCAGGATGGTATGTGTAAAAGAAAAACAAAATATAGCAGAAGTTATGTTCAGATTGGGGAAAACCTCCAAATGGGCGCTCCAAAACCTTTTTAATCCTTTAGCTTTGAGCTAAAAAACTAAAATTTTCAAGATAGGCCCAATGGTAACGCATTCGTTCCTAGAGTGGTAGGTTGGTTCAAACTTTGGGTCGATCAAAGCAGAAACATCAGTATTGCTAGCGGCTTGCCACCGCGGCGACGTTTCTTCGAAAAGAGTTGTGTTGCCCGCAGGTGTAATTGACGTGGAAGTATAGGCCCAGCAAACTCTTTACACGTTTCAGCGCATACAGCGAGAATAATGAAAGATTTGATTTATATGTAGTAAATATGAAGAAAAGATAAAACATGATAAAATTTGGCGTTGTCACGTTGAAGAGGACACCCCAAACAGGTCCAAAAACTTTTAACTTTTAACGACTTGAGTTAGACAAATGACACTGTAGGGTTGGGTGGAGTTGAAGAGTCAAAGATAAAACAAGCCAAAATTCGGGAATTTTCGGTAGAGGATATTCTCCCAAAATGATCCAAAATTAAGAAGTTTTTGCTGCTGGAGATAAACAAATAAAGTTTTCAGAATAGGTGGATATGAAACATGACAAAATTCAGTGATACCAAGCAGGGGTATACCCCAAATGGACTCTCCAAAATTAAAAAAATTTAATTGCGTACTGAACTGAACAATTGAGCTAAAAGACCTCAAATTTTCGGAATAGGTTGAAAGAAAGATAAAACGTGATAAAAGTTTGTGGTGCCACATTATGAAAAATACCCAGAAACGGGCCTCTAAAAATGTTAAAATTAAGTTAGACACTACTGTTTTGAAGTTTCCGGATATCGCTTGCGATGTTACATTCTAGTTGCAATCAGGGATGTGGAAGCGGAAGCTGAAGCTGGAAGCGGTAAAAGGTTACAGCTTCCGCTTCCAAGTTTTTGACGTTCGATATGAATGGATAAAGCAGAAGCACGGTACTCTTCTAACTCTTCCGCTTTGGGCATTTATATCAAACGTTAAAAACTTAAATGTGGGGCAATTTTTTGTGAAATATACGAGGAAAAGAGAATCTTTTATCGATCATCATTTGCAAAGAAACACTTTTGAAGGCTTGTGGTTCACTTAGATCCCGGGCAGTCTCCACCCCTATCAACTCAAAGATAAACCATGTGGCTAACCAACTCATTTTTAAAATTTTAAGTGTTAAAAATTCTCGATCTTAATTCTAAAACTTAAAGACTTTCTCAAAAATATTTTAAATAGGGCTTTGCCCATTTTTTTAAAATCTGAAGCCCTACTCGTATGACACAGCATTTTCACCAACAAAAGCAAAGTTTTCATTTACAGCATTTTAATTTTTTTCATAGTGATGATATGTTCTTGAAACGAAAACATGTAGGAGAGCACCATAACATCTCTCAAACAAAGTTTAATACTGCATGATTTTTAAACATGATCTTATAATGCTTGTCTTAATTGCTGCTAAGTACCGCGTTTGCTAAAAGAATTATTCTAATATGACATTGTGTATAAACGCATAATTCTTGCAATGCTTTTTTTACTTTGCTGCCCTAAAAATGCTCGTTGCAAGCAAAATTTTAGAGCCAAACACATGCACAAACAATTTATTTAAAAAAACAAAATTCTGCAAATATGTAAGCTTTGCCCCAAGCCTACCTAATTTTAGCCGAGAAAAATTTACGCCAAATAGAGCAGATGCAATTGAAGTAAGTTATTATCGCGAGAGCTTCGAAATTCGTCTCCAGACCCTAAATAATCACTCATTATTTTAAACTTTTGGGTGAACGTTCAAAGAAATTCGCATCAGCTGATACATAACGACTATGTAATTAGACTTTTCGCTTTAGGGCCGCTCCAAATCCGAATTCCTAACTACATCCATGCGCAGATCCTTGCGACGACAAACTACTGAATACAATTATATAATTTGGATTTATGTGATGTTTTTAAGATGATGATAACAATGCTGTTTTATCTTGACTTATCTTGAAAAAATTTTTGCCAAAAAATTTTGAGCAAAAATCACGTCATCAAGTGGTGAAAGCGAAAGTGGTGGAATCGGAAGCGCTAAGGGTGGAAGCGGAAGCTATTCAAAAATTGCCGCTTCCACTACTGTGGTTGCTATTTTAGCATACGATTCAGGATTGCGCTTTGATAGTCTTCGTTATTGATTTTATTAGCTCAATTTTGATTCGAATTCCGAAAATTTTCCGCTTTTTATACTAAACCAGAATTAAAAATTTTTGGCTGGTTTGGTACTACAGAAAAGTTTTATCATCGATTTGTTGAATTATCGAAATATAAATGAAGCAAAAGCACGTTTCAATTTTTTTTTTTGTTTTATCACTGCGAATCATTGCGGTGCAAAAAGCGAATTGCACACAAGAATAAATCTTATCAACAGATTGAAATCATTGATACCAAAAGACAATTGTGATCATTAAAGTACTTGGCTTCACACTTTAGTGTCAACTTTACTTTATTCGGTACCTAAATAAAAAAAGGTCCAACTATGCTAAAGCAATGTGACCCAAGAAATACCTAAAATCTTACATTTTTTCGTCACGTTTTAGCCTTTGGCCTGCAGTGTTGACACATACCAGTTAAAATATGATTTTTAAAGCATTAAAATAAGGTATTTTGCAGAGATATATTTTTATTCTTTTTTTCCTAACTGTTCCAGTATTTCATGCTCAGTGATCATCGATACGTAACAACTGCACAGACAGTCGGCATGGAGGTCGAGAAGGCAAAGGTGTCGTTTTCACGACGACCCTGATCGCATGATCTGGGTTCAACTAGCACTTTGCTCACGTTGTTGCGTCCTTGGATAAGACGCTTTACGATGATTATCTCTGCTTGGCGGCTTTAAACAAGCAGCAAATTTAGTGGACAAAAATTTGAAAAAATCCACAGGATCATTGGACCACTGGAGACTCCTAGGCAAATGCAGATTCCTCCAAACACGAAAAAGTTACCGTTACTGCAGGACACGTTAGAATGGATTTGAACCAGACGCCTGTCTATCGGCCGTTTGTGTACCTGCTTTTTGTTAATGTTGAGATTTAGTTCACTGAAAAATTGCACCTTATAATACTTTAATTAATTGCGGATGTTTCGCGTAATTTGCAAAAGTTGTAAAATACCGGTTTCCGAAATCAACTCCATCTTTTCTATTATATATTCTCTTCGTTCGCATTTCTTTACATGCTGTTTGATTTGGCGGAACAAGGTCATCATAAGTTTGGTAGAAGTTTTTGGATTCAAGGATTTTGGTCGTGATCATGTTCATATAGCCACCGAGTTTTTTGGCATAGTTAAGCTAACCTTTTGCGTTCCAAGTGCAGCCCTGGGATGAAAAATAATTTTTATGTAAAATGGTTCTTAATCACCTTTGGGATGATATCAGGATTTCTCGGCTTTGCCAAGTCCAAATTTATAGTAAAAATAATAAAATGGTGAAGCATGTTTATTGGTGATCCTACTGCCATAAATAAACATTAGGAAAAACTATATTCGCTATATAACAATAGCTTGCTTTCACTACAGCCTAAACATTGCCAGGCTTGGCGCCAAAGTAGCATGACTGGGAGGGGACACAAACACGGTTCTTGCTCGTAAGCACGGTCTTCGCCTGTGGGGGGCACAAGGGGATCTTTTCGTGCAAATCTGAATTGCCGCCCACAGATTCAGGGTTGAAGACCAAAGAAAAAAAAATCTTCAATCTAAATTGCGACAGGATTTTGTGGAGTGGATGTCGGTTCCTGCCTACAGATTCAGGAGTGAAGACCAAAAAAAAAAAGGTTTTCGTTGCAAAATCTCAGGCTTTGCCGTGACGTTTACTCGTATTTTTGTCCTAGAACGAAAGTTTGCTTACGCTTGGAGGGAGCACAAGCTGTGTTTTAGGGGGGCACAGGCAGCGAAATGCACTCCAGTGGCACCGGGCCTGTTTTTTTTGGGGGGGGAGCACAATCTTCGCTTGGGGGTGCACAATTCTCGCTTGGGGGGCAGAAGCAGTGATTTGGGGTTTCACGGCCCCGAAGTGTTCCCCCGTCGCGCCGAGCCTGCTCTTTACATCTTTGCAAACCTCATACTTGATGCAATTATCCAGGAGAGTGCTTCAAAAAATATCACACTCTGAAAAACTATCAGTGAAATGTGTGGTAGATTTTTACATTGTAAGCTGCTTCTCAGTATTTTGGTTGCTTGTTAGGTTGCAAACTACCTGATTGTATTTGCATTGATTACTGTTTGTTAGTAAGACTAAAAAATTGCTGGCCGAATTTGCATTGTGGGTTATTTTTGTTCGCATGCTCAAAAATCATAAGGATAACTTGGGACTAAAAATTATTTAAGGCTTCGCAAATATATTTCTTGAAAAATTTTGAGTGCATTATGACAATTTGGTAATGTTTTGTTTGATGGTGCTTTTGTGCTTCAAATAAATTTTCTTTTGTGCTTTGAAAAAACAAATTTTTTGATCATCCGTAGGGTGACTTTTGGCCAGCGCAAAATAAAATTCTAAGAAGTTAAAGGTGTTTTCGGAAATTTGCAACCAAAAGTACTAGAATTAGTTTTTGCACAAAAAAATCTACCATAAACTGAAAAAAAAATTGGACCTGGTGAGCAAGTTTGAGGAAAATTTATTGGACCGCAAAGGATGAACCTGTTGAAGACTGGGATTTCTGTTTAGAACTGCTAAAATTACTGTTACATTCGAGCAGAGGTGTTACTACAGTAACTAGTCACTGTAACTATAGTTACTCTTTTGGTGACTGTAACTGTAACTTAGTTACTTTTTCAAAAAAGTAACGAAAGTGGGAACTAGTTACTATTTGGAGACATTAAAAAGTTACTAGTTACAGTTACTTTTAGTTTTGGTCCTGTTAAAAAAGATTCTTTAATCGTTAGATTTTGGTTAACTGAAACACTTCTAAGTTATGTAATTCCTGTTTGCGCTACGGATTACGGATTTTTTCATTGTACATTAACGTGCTAAAAGGAGCGATTGTGGGACGTGCTAACAGGTGCTATTGTGCACTTATGGAGCTAACAAGCATAGCGGTGAAAGCGACAATGATGTTGAGTCGGTGAATAACAATGAATTTTTTGGATGTTTGTTCAACCAGTCTGAACCAAAAAAAGATGCTGCTGCAAAACGGATAGAAGGGTTTTTATTAGCAGTACCAGCAAAAAAGATAGATGATATAATTCCTTTGATGATGCAGCGCTAAAGAAACTGTTCGTCCAGTACAATACTTCTTTGCTATCGAGCGCTGCAGTTGAAAGGCTTTACAGCATGGAAAACGACATTTTGAAACCCAAACGTTCTGGGTCTCAGCCACGAACATTTTGTGACGCTTTCTTGAAAGCTGTAGCGTAGCCAGGGGGGGAGAGGCGGAGGGGGCTCGAGCCCCCCCCATTGGCCTAAAAAGTATGCAAAATAACGCGTTTTAGTGCTTTTGAGGCTGATTTTTGCTCCAAAAATGAAAACAGCTCCCCCATCAGGATTTGGGAGCAGAAGGTGAAAAGGATTTGCCGTTATTTGGACCAGAATAGAGGAGTTTTTTGGTTCTGGAGCTCACCCAATACGGTGAAGACCTTTTCGTTTGTTTTTTTTTTAAGATCACCTGTTTTTGGCCGGAAAAACCCTTTGAAATTCGGTGAAGACTTTTTATAATTATATTTTTGGAGATCACCTGTTTTCGGCCGGAAAAACCCTCTGAAATTCGGTGAAGACCTTTTCTTTTTTTTTTTTTTTTTTTTTAGAGATCATCTGATTTTGACAGAAAAACCGCCTCAATCTAATTCAAGACCAATGAAAATTTGGGTTAAGTTCGTTTACGGTGGTATCAAACTTCCAAAAAAGCCCCCGCCCCCTTTTGCGAAATCCTGGCTACGCGACTGCTTGAAAGGCAATTAAATAAAGTGCATCAATGTGTTAAGCAGTGCCGTCGCTACAAAGGGGCCAGGGGGGCCGCGCTCCCCCTAATCACTGCTTGTGCCCCCCCCCCCACTTTGGTTAACTTAAAATACTGTTTTTGGAACATCACGTAACGGCAAGACAACAGACAATGATGGAAAAAAGAATACTTACGTTCAAACATATTTCTCCCTTGAAGTTTTCTCGATTTTTTGCGAAATTGCTGACTACCAGCTGCTGTAGGCATCTGACACCATAATCCGTCTTATTAACATGCTTTTACGGATGTGTCGCGGAAGAGAGACGTAAGCCTGCAGTATCGTTACTGGTAGTTCGTTAGTGATTATGACATGAAACAATACGTGAAAACATTTTTTTCAAAGACTATCTGTTTTGATATTTAGAACACACTCCAGATTTTAGGTCGCAATCAGTAACGCAACCTGGGTGAAGGGGCTTAAGCCCTGATAGCAGATTCAACCTCAGCAGACTAGCGTCTAAAAGAAGTAAAGGGGGAGGGCTGAAGGGGCTAAGTAATTTAATTGTTTGAAATGATTTTTAAATTTTAAGAATTTAGTTATTCATATGGCTTCAAAAAGTGCGAAATGTGAGTAAAATTGCGTTAAATTTGCTATTTTTTTACTGCAAAATCACAAAAATTGCCCAGCGGCTGGGGGCTCCGCTCCCAGACCCCCGTCCACAGTCACTACATTTCTATATACTTAGTGACTATGCCAGGTCTGTGACACGCTTGAGTTGCATCAGTTTCTTTAGCACGGGGCTAAATTCACACAAGTTTTGTGCAAAAAATTACTTTTGGTTCAATCCTCTTAGCAAAATCCTGGTTGCGTGTCTAGAAGCATTCACTGCTGCATACAGGTTTTTCAGGCGATTATGGGCCGCAGAGGAAACACGCTACGTAAGAAACGCTGCCGGCCTTGTAGTTTTTGTAGACATGAATGCAGAATTTTTAAAATTGCGCATACTTGAAGCCGTTTAAGATCTGAAAATCAGTTTTTATATGCAAAAGCTCAGTTTATTCGGCCAGTGCTCCCTCACTTCGTTCGCTCTGGCCACGGCACTGGTTAGACCTACGTTGTGTATTTTTGATATAACAACAGCAACAATAGCCATAAGTAGCTAGTGCAGAGGCACAACATGAAAATTAGAAAATGAATAGAGAAAAATATCAGTTAATACTGGTGCAAAATTCAAAATCAACATTTTTGATACTTAGCTTATACCGGTAACTAGGTTTATTAAAAATAACTGTAACTCTAACTAGTTACTTTTTCAAAATTGTAACTGGGACATTCTATTATAAGACAGTCAAAATTTTCAAATTTTGTTTATAAGACAGTCAAAATTTTCAAGTTCAAGTTTCAAATTTTCAAATTTTCAAATTCAAAAGTCAAAGTTTTCAAATTTTCAAATTTTGTTTCAAATTTTCAAATTTTCAAATTCAATCAAAATTTTCAAATTTCAAAATTTTCAAATTTTCAAATTTTCAAACAGTCAAAATTTTCAAATTTCAAAATTTTCAAATTCAAATCCACCCTCTCAGATTTTTTTCGTACTTGGATATATGAAAGCCATCAAAAAACAGTGAAGGTTACAAACAACGGCATCAAAATTCGATCATCAAGCGGTTTTCGAGTTATGATGGTTTCAATACTAAATTTTTTAATTTGCGTAAAAATCTTCATCCTTATGCTATCGAAATAAGCAAAATATCAATTCTGATAGATTTTGAGGTGAGGAATTCAAAAATAAAGTTAGGTTTTAGAAAATTGCAAAGGTAAGTGGTCAAAATGTAGATTGAAAATTTTTTGAGTGCCCCATTTCATTTCCGATTATCTCAGAAGGGCAAAAAATTTTTTAATCCAACCATTGCCAAAATCTCAAGAATAAATCACTGTTTGACATGTTTAAGTTTGGTTAATGTTTTTTGTTGCATATTTCTGTAATTGGTTTTGAAACATAGCTAAACACTAACGTTGATTTTTTTGTGATTTTCTGAATTTTTTGGAACACATGTATAGAATAGTATCTTATAAAATACTAATTGTTGCAAAAAATGAAGTAATCACTTTGTATACAGTTAGTAAATCTGGCGATCTGCAAACATTTTGATTTTAACCCTTAAATTGTTGGTGGTTAGTATAGGTTTAGCTGGGCTGATACAGTTTTGCTTCAAGTTATTTCCCAAGTAAAAATTAGTCAAGTGACAGACATTGATTGTTATGGATATGGAGAGAGTTAGATTTCTGCCATCCTTTTTCAATTGCATACCTCTTGGAGCACTCTTTTAAAGTTTTAATCTCGAAAATGGGTGGATTACCATATATTGGAGTGCTTGGCACAAATTCTCAAATGATTGGGTATATTCTCAATTGAATGGGTATAGCACAAGATTTTCTCCCTTTATGTAATGGCGCTTTGTTCAGGGGTGATAATTAAATGGGATTCTTTATCAATTAGTTGCAAATAGTCAACTTACCCTTTTGATGCATACTTTACACTTCAGATTTTATTTGAACAGTTAGCATGAAACAAGGTAAACCCACCAGCTGCTATTGACTGACAGGAAACCTGGAATGACTTCCTTATATGTGACAGTTTAAACAAATGAATTTAATAAAACTAGTGTAATGTGAATGTTAAGTACTGCAGATTACAGTAACACCTTGATATTTATTTAGTAGAAACTACAATTGGTTCGCAAGCAATATGTTGGATATACTTTACTGGGTTTGAAATCAACGCTTGCCCTAGGCAAGCTGAAATCGCCTCGGGAAAATTATTTTCTGGCTCAACTTGCTCGACAGTCAAGTCAATAAAGTTCAGCGTATGAAATAAGCAACTTTGAACAAGATTATTTAAAAACGCAAATTACCGGTACCGCTTTTGCTACAGTACAATAAAAGAAATGCATGTAACGTAAGCTCTTGCTTGCTTTATTTTAGTGCAATCGCCGCTCTTGACACTTCAATCACTCACACATTATTAATCGCAATTAACATTTCTTAATCGCACGCAAATTCGTTCCATGCTCAAACACGGTTTGTGATTCTTTTGGCGCAAAATGTTTCGTTCTCTTTCAGCAAAAATTTTTACCATGCTTGTCGCGCTAATCGCTCTTTCAGGTATCACCAGTACTACCCTGTGCTGTAAGAAAGCAAGGTCGAAAATTTGTCAACTTTTTGTTTCATTTTTTTTGATGATCTTTAGTTCTTTTATCTTTCACACAAAAAAGTCCAGAGTTTTAGCCGGTGCAGTTCGCGAGATATTCGCGATTGACAAATGCATTTGTAGCAAATGGCAACGTGAATTTTTGTTAACGTAACGATTGAAATAATTACAATCCTTAAATCAATTTTTGTAAATTGAATGATTGAAAAAGACATGGATGCCAATCGAATTGATGACTTCTGCGATATTTATGCAAGAAAACTGAGATGCAATGCAGAACAGAACAATAGATGTGATCTTTTCAAGATAAATTAAAAGTTTTTCAATGCGATAAACTCGTCACTAGTTTCCGATGATAGATTTTTTTGTCATCTCAAACAACATAAACTGAAGCTCAGCCCGCGCAAGACTGTAGTTTAAATACGCGTAGTGATTGTGACGTAACGAATACTAAAACATTCTCAAACTTTTACCTAAAATGTGACTTTTGACAAAACAGAAAAGAAACAACAGAACTAATGACAAAAATCGGAAGATATTTTTGTTTAATTTTTATAATGGTTAATGGATGTTGATTTTTTGTTTAATCTGATGAGATATTTCTGGAAAAAAAGCGTGCAGTGCGATTGCCATCCCACAACAAAAGGTATCTATTACCTCACTCTGATTTAAAAATCGCACACAAGAACTGGATTTTCTCGAAATACGACATTATGCAAGTTCGGTAGTACGCACTTTTTCGAAACTAAACAACATAAAAATGCACTCTGTCATTTTGGTTCGGGCAAGTTGAGATCTCCCTGGGCAAATAAATATTTGTTATAACTAGCCTGACAGGCAAGTTGTTAAAAAAGTTAGTTTTGACCACTGCTGTATATATACCGCAAAGTGTATTTAGTGCTAAGTACTAAATGAAATTAGGTAAGTGGAATTCAACAGACTTACTTAGAAGTAAATGCACTTTGGGGTAAATCCAGTATATGCAACATATTACTAGCAAACCAATTGTAGTTTCTGCTAAATAAATATCAAGGTGTTACTGTAATCGGCAGTACTTAACATGCACATTACAGCATCTTTATATAATTTATCTGGTTAAACCGTCACATATAAGAAAGTCATTCCAGGTTTCCTGCCAGTCAATAGCAGTTGATGGGTTTATCTTGTCAATAGCAGTTGATGGGTTTATCTTACTGTTCAAATGAAATCTAAACTATAAAATATGTATCAGAGTTGTAAGTCGGGCCGGGCTTTTCGGGTCGGGTTCGGGCCGGGTTCGGGCCAAAAATTGACAAAAATGTCGGGCGTAATTCGGGCCTGAGACGTACTTTTTGCCTTAGATGTACAAAAAAATAATCAAAATTACTTGCCAATATTGCTAAATTTTAAGACCTAACTTAACTTTCGGATTTTTTAGGGCATGACTCGGGCTTCAAATTAATTTTCGGGTTCGGGCCAGATTCGGGCTTATAGTTTCGGGTTCGGGTAGGGTTTAGGCCTGAACTAGTCGGCCCGTTTACAACTCTGGTATGTATCAAAAGGGTAAGTTGACTATTTGCAACTAATTGATAAAGAATCCCATTTAATTATCACCCCTGAACAAAGCGCCATTACATAAAGGGAGAAAATCTTGTGCTATACCCATTCAATTGAGAATATACCCAATCATTTGAGAATTTGTGCCAAGCACTCCAATATATGGTAATCCACCCATTTTCGAGATTAAAACTTTAAAAGAGTGCTCCAAGAGGTATGCAATTGAAAAAGGATGGCAGAAATCTAACTCTCTCCATATCCATAACAATCAATGTCTGTCACTTGACTAATTTTTACTTGGGAAATAACTTGAAGCAAAACTGTATCAGCCCAGCTAAACCTATACTAACCACCAACAATTTAAGGGTTAAAATCAAAATGTTTGCAGATCGCCAGATTTACTAACTGTATACAAAGTGATTACTTCATTTTTTGCAACAATTAGTATTTTATAAGATACTATTCTATACATGTGTTCCAAAAAATTCAGAAAATCACAAAAAAATCAACGTTAGTGTTTAGCTATGTTTCAAAACCAATTACAGAAATATGCAACAAAAAACATTAACCAAACTTAAACATGTCAAACAGTGATTTATTCTTGAGATTTTGGCAATGGTTGGATTAAAAAATTTTTTGCCCTTCTGAGATAATCGGAAATGAAATGGGGCACTCAAAAAATTTTCAATCTACATTTTGACCACTTACCTTTGCAATTTTCTAAAACCTAACTTTATTTTTGAATACCTCACCTCAAAATCTATCAGAATTGATATTTTGCTTATTTCGATAGCATAAGGATGAAGATTTTTACGCAAATTAAAAAATTTAGTATTGAAACCATCATAACTCGAAAACCGCTTGATGATCGAATTTTGATGCCGTTGTTTGTAACCTTCACTGTTTTTTGATGGCTTTCATATATCCAAGTACGAAAAAAATCTGAGAGGGTGGATTACAAAATTTGAAAATTTTGACTGTCTTATAATAGAATAACCCAACTGTAAGTGTAACGTAGTTACTTTTTTGGCCATGTAACTGTAACTCAGTTACTTGTACAAAGTAACTTGCCCACCATTGCATTTTGAGGTTTTATGAAAAGGTCTGCTTCGATTTGTAGCCTATGCTGCAAAACAGTCGGTGAGTTTTTGTCATCTTTTATGTTACTGTAGTCCTAAACCTTTACTTTCTTGTTAAACTGCTAATGTAATTAGATTGTACTCGATTGAGTATGGAGTAATTGAGAATGGCCCGTCCGGGAGTGTTTTGTGCGCTTCGGTGTAGTATTTGTGACGACTATACGTATATGGTAGTCGCAATGAGTCGTCGGAGTGTTCGGAGTATAATCCTGGACGTTGTACTTTTAATTGCAGATTTGGAGCTTTATGCTTGTTTTTATACTTTTCACTATGTAATGAGTGTATTTACGCACTATCCGTTTTTTGTCCGCTTTTGTCCGTTTTTGTACATTTTTGCCTCTCAGTTCTCCATAAAAAAGTATGCGCTTTTTCGTCCGCATTTTTGTATGTCCAAATCCGCACTTACCACACTGCAGCCACGAACTAAACAACAATTTTTCAAAAAGAGTTTTGTTAAGGGGTACAGCTCAAATTAAAAATATCGCACTTATAATGTTTAATGTTCATACTCAAAATATTTTAACAAACTTTTTATCAGTATGTAACTGGCAACACTTAGTGCGGATAAGGACTAATAAAAATGCGGATGAAACAGCGCATGTATATTTTCATGGAGAAGCAAAAGCGGACAAAAAGACGGACGATACTACTGTGTAAATCCGCCTTAAGTGAAGATCCATAACCAATATTAATATTTCGTAGAATAATTAATATTTATGAAAGTTTTATGTATATTACGGCTACCTTTTTTGCTTAGCTTTGACGAATCTTATACTGCGCCTTTTTTTAGCTTTAGCTAATCTGTCTTGTTTGGTTATTTTTCAAATTATTTGTTATCGCTTGTTAACAGAAAAACGCCAGGAATGAATAAGCTCGTTTATAACGAAAGAGGTGAACTGCAACAACAGTTACCGCAAATGAAAAGTGCAGAGGTGAGCAAAGCGCAATTTCCGCAATTGCGAAAATTGCGTTGCGATTTAATTTTTATTTCGAAACATTGCGGAATTTGCATTGCGGACATATATCTTTAAAAATTGTTGAGTATCATAATTACGCTGCACCTTCAATAATTTTTCGCTAAAAAGCGCAATTTTTTATTTCAAAGTAAATTTTGTTTCATTTCAGTCGCTACATTGTCAAATATCGATCTTCTTTATCAAATTCCTTATTCCTTTTCCGCGTAAAATCACAAAACTGCGGAATGATGCATTGTGTTCAGTAAATTTGATTGCGAAAGTTTAGTAGGTTGCGCTTTGACTTGGTACAAAAATCTTGTTCTGCAATGGCGAAATTGCGTTGCGTTTCAACCAAATAAAATAGTTCGTTGCGCTTCAGAAAATTGAAAAATGTAAATTGCGCCACCTCGCGCTGCGCTTTCAGTGGTTAAAAAGATCGCTGCGCTTTTGATAAAATGCTTTTTGTGCCCGCTTTTGGGAAAGTGTGCGGATCACCCAGTAGTTAGGTTCTAACGCTGTTCGGTGACCAGAGGAATATTGAACTACAACAACAACAATTGCATGTAACTTCAGTGTTGCTCACAAAAATCGTTGACAATGCGTTTAAGTCGAGGAAAGGCGACGCTGTGTTTGAAGTGCAATATCTTTGGATTGGGGAAAAGTTAGGCCAACTAAATGCATACTAGACTTCTGCTTAAAATAGGCTAATCATTCAACAATTTTCTCTAAGAGAAGTTAAGCAACTGCTGGCGAAGATTTCGACCAATTGCAACCTTTCACAAGTCGTCAATGACGTCATATTTTGGTTGCTTCGCGTAGCTTCGTTTTGCTTCTCGTTCAGTGTAAACTCGACTTTACCGGTGATTTCTGAAACTTTATTGATTTTGTCACAAACGAGCAAGAATAAAAGACGTAATGTAAATTAAGGAAATAATCATCGACTGAAATTCAACATTGTATTCGGACGGTGATTATTTTCTTGATTTATGTTTCACCTTGTTCTTTCGATTTGCACAGTAATTTGTTTTTTTACATCATAGCGATTTTGTGTTTGCGTGTTTAGTAAACGACAATTTAATATACTATAGTACAGAATTGTAGACGGGCCGACTAGTTCAAACCCGAGCCCGAAAATTAATTTGAAGCCCAAATCGTGCCCAAAAAAACCCGAAAGTTAAGCTAGGACTTAAAAATTTAGTAATGTTGCTAAGTTATGTTGATTCTTGTGCACCTAAGACAAAAAAGAACGTCTCAGGCCCGAATTAAGCCCAAAATTTTGTCAATTTTAGGCCTGAAACTGGCCCGAACCTGACCCGACTTACAAGTCTGCTGTAGTAGGTCTACTCGATTCATTATGCGCGCTGTATTCTTATGATAGTGGAATAACCAAGCGACCTGCGCATTAAAGTTAATGCTGGATTTGAAAATTTGAAGTAATTTGTATCAGAAAGTTATGAGAGACTGAAAACTTGACGACAGCGCCAAATTTTTTTGGATCTCGAATATACCGTAAATTCCGGCGTATAAGTCGATTTTGCGTATAAGTCGAGGTTTATAAGTTTGGCCTAAAAATCCCGATTTTAATATGTACCTGTCGTATAAGTCGACCCCCTTTCCTGGCTCAAATCGCTTGCTAGAAATATTTCAGTCGGCATAAGAGGCGAGGTTTATAGGTGGGTTTACTAGCATTTTAACCTCGCCTTTGTGTTTGATTGTGTGGGACTTTGTGTTTGATCAATCTCATTTTGAGTAGGTTTACTAGCATTTTACTATTTATAAATAAATACCTATGATTTGGATTTGCGATGGTTTTTGTCTTTTAAGAACATACGTAATTAAGGTGTAACAGTTTTGTTGAATCTGAATTTACGCCATGAAAAACGTCACCGCCGTATAAGTCGAGGATGGATTTTTATACTTAAAATTCAGTGTCAAATTTTCGACTTATACGCCGGAATTTACGGTATGTTATTCGCTCTGATTAATTCAATTAAAATTTGTTGTGTTCTAAAACGCGAATCGTCTTTTCAAACAAAAATAAAATGATTTGATTATCTGTTGTGATTATTTGAACTGTAATATCTCGAAAACATGAGAAAACCAGAGTAAATATGGTGAAGATAGGTTTTTCATCTTGGTCTTTTAATTGCAATTCTAGATGAAGGACTCTCAGGTCTTTAACGCTGGCTTTTATCAAGATTGCTTTTCACTTGTAGCGACAAGTTTTCTTCGCATCCGACTAAACGGCCCAATGCTTGGAGTGAACACAAAATCCCACAAAACCTTGCACCAAGACGAATAAGAAGGAAGATGGTCATAATATTCTGGAGCAATTTTCTTCACCTAAAAAGCAAAGTACATAAAACGAGGTCAAGGCTGAAAAGGCTCACAGGAACAATAGAGTGACGATACGAATCAACAAAAATGAGAGAATAAATTAATGGAGCACAAGTTTTACTAAAATAGCGATAAACTTAAAAGCGATTATAGTTGCAATTCAATATGTAGCAACCTGACCAGGTGAGTTTTACTTCCCAAAACATCTATTTTGTATGCTGACTTCAGTTTCGCTTCTCTGTTTTGTTTTGCGAAAACGGAAAAGGCCAAAATAGGAATTGCACTATAAAACCGAAGCGGAAAGTGAACACAACATACAATGGTGCAAATTGGTTTATCTTTCGAGAATGCATTATTCCAATTAAGCATGAAGAACAAACAACTAAGCTAATGACCTTAACAAACGTACCGGTTCTGCAATTACAGCATTGCTAGTAATTAGATTGTAAAGCAAAAGTGTCTTTGGGAGGTGTCTTTTATCTATATACTACTGCATTAGAATGAGTGGAACTTCAATTCAACTGATTTAAAAAAGAGCTTGACAGTGTTGGCCAGAGCGCATATCACTACACCGTACACGTCACTTGTATCGTGTATTTATTTTCTATGGCGGTTCAAGCTCAAGGTCGTTTATTTTTGAAACAAAATTCACGTAATGTAAACAAACAATTAACATAAGGAATTAATTTGGCAAGGGAGACTGTGAGTAGTAGAAGGAAGAAAATATTTCAATTTTGAAAGAATGCCCACCAACCTTGCAACCTTATTTTCAACACTTTTTACGTGAAAATTGAAGTTTAAGTGTGAATCAATAAAAACACCTGAATATTTTGCTTTATCGCATGATAATATTGGTAAGTTATTAATAAATAAGGTAAAATGGGGACTTCGTATATTTTGTTTGGGGAATAATAAGATGGTATGATTTTGATGGGTTTAGACCTAATTTGTTAGCGATGCACCATTCGTAAACATTTGCTAAGTCCTTATTAATTTCAGTTTCTAATGCTGCTAGATTTGGGCTCTCTATTAAAAGGCAAGGATCGTCAGCAAACAATCATGGAAGACAATTGACGGAATATTGTTTAATACGTTATAGATTCAATTTCAGATTGTACATCGTCAGCTGAAACATACTGTTTTCGATGTACGAAAGAAAAAATAAATTTAGGTTGTTATTTCGTAATGTGTACATTAAACCACAGCACAAGATACAAGTTTTTTTTACGAGCAAAAATATCCAATTCAAAGAATCAAAAACATGGGCCAAGATTTTATTTTCACCGGTCGAAATTTGCACTTCGACTCGATTCGATTTGTGGATTCGCCATCGAGTCCTGGTATGCTAAGCAATGGCGACTCCACCTCAATTTGGTTGTGAATCGACAACGAACTACCGTAAAACCTCTATTTGAGCGCCATTCCCGTCTATTTTTCAACCCTTTGTTTAGTGGCGTTCTATTAGAGGTGGCGTTCAATTAGAGGTTGGCGCTCTACTTTCACCCCTTTTTTTAGTGGCGATCTATTAGAGGTGGCGCTCAGTTAGAGGTGCAAACGCATAATTAATGCGTGTTTGGCACGTGTTTGATGCGTGATCAATACATGGCATGATACTTTAGTGATGTAGGAAACCTTTGATCACTAATTAGCATAGGTGGGCAAGTTAGTGCAAAATGTTAGCTTCGTTAACCACTAGTCCGTTAACAAACTTTACACTTCCGTTAACGTTAATCCGTTATTTTCAGCTTTAATTAACGGATGTTAGTAAAGTCCGTTAATTCGTTAATATTTTGCGTGTATTTTACATTTCTTTTATTTACTCGCTTCTAGAACACGTATTGACGCTGTTGAGCTGATTGTGAGAAAATTATTATTGCTATGGTGGTGTTTTTGTGTTTTGGAAGTTACATTTTAGAGTCTAATCTAATTTCAAGATAAAAGTAAGTTCAAATGCACTTACGAAGCTGCGATCGAAAAATCTTTGGAAATTGCGAACAGCGATAATTAACTGATCTATGAGGCTGCAGCTTATTATTTGCCTCAAAAAAGAGCTCCTTTCTTCGCTTTCTTCTAGAAAACTCGAGCTAATACGCAAAAAGTGTTACCAGTGCAAATTGGTTTGTAGCCGTACGATGAATAATTGGTGCAAGATATTAACGATTAAAACCTTAACGGAAGTTAACAGAACTTAACAGAAGTTACTTTAGTCCGTTAACAGAACTTAACGGAAGTTAATTTAGTCCGTTAACATGAAAAAACTTTTAAACAGATTAACGAGTTAATGAAAAAGTTAGCTTCGTTATTAACGGATTAACGATTAACGGAATTGTGTCCACCTATGCTAATTAGCATCATGAATGTGAAGATGGCTGTCAATTAGAGGTAGCTTTCAATTAGAGGGTGGCGCTCTATTCTTCAACCGTCTTTTTTAGTGGCGATCTATTAGAGGTGGCGCTCAAATCGAGGTTTTGTAGCAATTTTAAACAAACAACTCGCAAAAAAATCACAACTTATTGGAGATGGATTCTTCATTGCTATACGTACCCACAGCAATTCTTGTCTAAGTTTAAAAACATTTTATCTGACCTTATTTTGCAAAGCCGCTTTCATTAATCAAGCAAAAAGTTGATTCAAGCAAACTTACAACCCTTTTAAATAAGAAAGACTAAGCATAGGAAGGAAACGTTTTAGATGAATTTTCCTTTCATGTTAAGATCGTGCTGTTTTTACTAAAAATCAGCAAGCTTGCCGTTTTCACGGTACCGTACCACATTCACACTACTTCAGCAAAATCAGCACATACTGCAATTCGCTAATACTTCCTTGCACCTATCTTCACTATGTAATGTAATGTTTCTCAGCAAAGCGGAAGTAATATCCAAAACTCAACAACAATGGTATTAATTAATTGTACGTGCACAAACGAATACATCTGACTTGACAAAAATTAATTAACAATACTGTAACAACACCAAAACGATCAATAATTTCTTTTGGTCGGAGAAGGGAGGAAATTATGCTGAAGTCTATTATGTTGAAACCATGATTGATGGATCAAAACTTTCGGGCAAAATTTAAATCATGCCTTAGAGTAAGTTACTATTTATGTACATAGTATAACGACATTTTCCTACGTCAAAACAATTTAATTCCTCTATATCTTATGGGAATTTTTAATACTTTAATGAAATAACTCACCAATGGTAATTTTGATCCCGGAATATTGGGAAAATCGTGATGCTCCATGTGGTAACCAACATTAAAAGTCAGTCGGTTTAGGCTGCCATAATAGGAATACGTCTCGAAACCATCTGTATACATGTAATGTTCAGAGATGAAATGGCCAGCCAATGGGTGAATTCCCATTGCCAGCACGGTCCCGGCAATCAAATAAATAAGCGGTTTAATTCCCCATACGTGGTAAAGCCAAGCATTAAAGCAAAGTTGTATTAACGTATTATGAACTTCCTTTTGAGTTAATTGCTTGGGATTAATTTGAAAGGGACGAAGAGAATAAAAAATTGGGTTTAAGAAAACCCAAATAAGCTTGAGAAAACTGTTCTTAAAGAAAACTCCTTCAGCACGGACAGGTATGTCCACATCCAAGTGATCATCTCCCAAATATCTGTGATGATCTAAATGATATTTTTTAAAGCTGATTGACATTGGAACTCCAATTGGAAGATTAATGATCATCCCAAAATATTGACTTAAAACCGGGTGTCTGTACCCAAAAAAAGGATTATGAGACATCTCATGAATTGCGAGGGTCAAAGAATGATTAATGGTTCCACCGACCACGTAAGCAAGAAGTAACACCACTGGCCAGGGCATGTCTTTGACGAAGTAGCAAGCAACAATTTGGCCGGCCACCATGGCAGTCACGACCAACCGGAAATGGCTGCTCCCACGAAACAGTTGCTTGATTTGAGGATATTTTTCTGTAAAAAAATAGATATTTTATTTGTAACAATAATTTCGCACCGCATTGAATCAAAATTTGTTTGGACATTCTTCTTGCTTTGTGCTGGTAGGGGCGGCCACTTACCGAATGAAAATAAACTTTTATCTCAAGCACTCTTCAGATTTTAGTCTTGTAGCCGTGGTGCTACTCAAATCGTGCTGGAACCGGATCTCGGTTCTATAAACTTAGCACCGGTTTCTTCTACCTAAAAAAGCTGGATATATACGCAAGCAATCATTTTTAACACTCGGTTCTCTAAACTTAGTTTACGAATCGTGCAAACCGGTACGAATTGGCTGAACAGCACCACATTTCTAGGGCAGATCAAAAAGTACTTTTTTTCTAGTTAATTCACATGCCTTCATTTTCAATTGAATAGAAAATCATCAACGTTTTATAACCTACTTTTTTTGGATGTCGTTTTTTCCGAATTTTTTCTAACCAAGACAATTTCAACCTTTTACAGCTCAAGCCATTGAATAAAGCATCTTTTTTTATGATTGAAAAAGCATGCCAGACGAAACATCAACAAGAGCCGTAAAAATTGAAGTAAAATGATGTCAAAAAATAGAACATGCAAAAGACACTGATATTATCACATACACTGCAGTGCGTAACAAAAGGCAGATTTAGAACTACTGCTTAAAAGTGTTTTTCGAATAGCGGTTTTGATTCAACACATGACTGACGTTTTCCAACAATATTCAAGAATAACGTAGACAGGACTGTAAATTGCAATACTTTTGTTCAACCACCAACTGAATTCTAGCTCCATGCAGTACCTACTTAGCATATCGTTCCTTCTACTGATATGTGGCTCGTCTGTGTATGTCCACTCATAATCCTTTCGAGACACTTTTGCTCCCATATTGCCGATAACCTTCACTCATTAATTAAAACTAAAGCTCATTATAAATTATTTCAACAGACCAAGAAACAAGAAAGCAAAGAAATGTATAAATGCGACTAAATTAATGCATTGCGTTTTTTTTTTTTTTTAACATTAGGACTAGTGTATTTTTCTGATCAATATGAATCATACAAGCTTTTTTGTTGCTGCTTGGTTCTATTTCAGAAGTATAATAAAACTTATGGATTATTTATTACTTTAAGTCTAAAACTAAGTCCAACCGAAAATGCCCAAAGACTTTTTGTGTAGGCATTATCAGGCTAATCTTAATTATACTGCTGTTATCTAGAGCAGACCTGTCTTAACAATTGACTGATTAGCTATCTTCGCAAAACAATTGTATACAATTAAGGAAGAGGCTGTAATTACTGTATCCAAGAATAGAATATGCTGTAAAGCTATGCGAGCAAAAGGAACCCGCAAACACTTTACTCTGGATTTGTTTGAATGCTGCAATAGCTTCATAAAACTATGACGTCATCAGAAAACGAGCATTACCACTGCAGGCTGTCTCTAACGCTGTGATCGGAGTTTAGAGGAACCCCTGATATATTAAGTCGACCAAAATAAGAAATAATAAAACAAAAACATTAAAAAAATTTGAATATAGATTTTGTCCTAAATCGAAAAAAATGTCAAAATTTCGTATTTCAAAATAAAATAAAAATGATTGTTGAGTTATCCAAATTTGAGTCAATAATTCAATTCCCCAATAAGGCTAAAATCATTATTTGTACCTAAATAGAGGTTTACCAATTTAAATGAATAAGTTATTTGTGCCCTGAAACGCACGCGGAAACGATGAATAGCTTCCTTATGCAACAAATTGATAACTGCTTTACCAAACCCTACAATCATAATATTGGAATGACATTTAAGGTTTATCTGTGAACTAAGCTATCACCCGACCCAGGCTTGAGCACAAGCAACTCTTGTAATTCGGCCAAATTAAAAAAGCAAAAAGAGAAACAAATTGCGTCGGAAGAAAACTACCTTTTGTGTATTTACAATTTACATCACTCTACAATCGGCGATGGCTCACAGCGTCGAGTTAGTGATCGATAGGTTGCTGACTCCCGGTTCGATTCCCAAACATGGGCTTCGCAAAGAGGGAGCAGGGGGGGGGGCATTTTCAGACACTCTCTCTTAAACCTCTCAAATTTCAAAAATTCTTCCATTTTTAGTTGTTAATACTGGCTCTATTTTTATTGCCTTCCTTAAAAATTTTATGCTAACGCCCTTGTTTCCTTACTGGCAATATGTTGTCGTGTCCTTGGGAAAGTGTCGTTAATAATTGGGCCAAGAAGTCTACCCATTGTGGTGACCCAGCCTGATGGAAAACTTACAAACAGAACACAAAAAGGTGCTCTGCGTTGGTGTAGTTGGACAGACCCAAAGTGTCCGGTTCAAACGTATGAATGAATGAATAAGTCTACTGTAGGGGTGCTTAACCTTTTTTGTCCCGTTTACCCCTTGGCAAATGATAAAAGTGTGATTTACCCCCATCTTTTTGATCTGTTTTTACCAACCTTTTAAATTATCTCCAAAAAAAGAAAAGAGTCTTTAATTGGAAAATTCACTGCTTTCACCGACTTTTTAGGTCATCTCCATAAAAAAAGGATCTTCAATTCGGGGAGCACCAAATTTCCCATCTCTTATAGATTTTTTGCTTTTTTTCAGACCATAACATGAATTTTGCCCCAGTATGCAAAACACTAACTTTACCCCCTAGGTAGGTGAAATTTACCCCCGGTAAAGAATCCTTGGTTTACTGCATATGTAAGTTAAATTGCAGATTCAACAGTGGTACAGGAAATCGAACCGAAGCTCGGTTGACATTGTGCATAAAATCATAAGCTGTATAGTACGAGTGTTTAGTTTGTTTCATCCGCACCTGGAAGGTTGAACGGTGGTAAGACGCTACGCAGGCCTTGCCCATTTTTTGCTTGAAATTAACTTAGGATACAATTGTACGCTTACAATACGCAGTTTTACGCAGAGTCACGGACGTAAAAAACATCGAACACTTCTGGGGGGACATGACAGAACGTGCTAGCGAGCTCGTAAAGGCCATTCTCGCTCGCTAAAAAGCGCTAACGAACAAAAATTTTCGTTGACAAACTGCAATTTCTGAACAGTCTCGCCCAACACACGTTAAAACAGTTCGCTCGAATTCTTTTGCGAGATGTTCGTAACTTGTGTTACTGCGTAATAAATATCTCATTGTGACGTCAGATGCATTTCTACTTCAAAATAATGCGTTCAAGCGTACTGTATGTACTACGTTGTTATGGAAAAAAATACCATAATCTATGCGTTATTATTCTATGCAAGCAAATTCCTCAACTGATGATAATTAGTAAATGAACGACAGAATTTAATTATATTTTTGAATCAATGTGAAATAAGAACAACTTTTTCCATACTATAATTTTTTAAACGACGTAAAGCGCCCTTGAGCTTGTTGGTGGGTAAACTCATGTGTTAACAGTAACTCTAGGTCTTTAGGTTTCCAAATTTTTCAAAAGTGAGCAAGTCGAAGTATACTCTTCCTTTTTAGAACTAGTAAATCTTGAGTCGAGACTGGCTGTTTTTAATTTTTTGCAGATATTCAGTCTCATTTGTTCTTGATTTTGTAAAACTTTATTGAGAGCAACGATGTCAATTTTAGCGGGCATGTTTGGAACACTTTTTAATTCCTGTTGCTCCGTCTGCTTAAGTGAAGGCTTTTTTCTTGCTTTTGCAGCATCGTAAAATTGCAAAAGCGAAAAAGCAAGCTTTTTTTCAAGTTGAACAACTGCCAAAAAAATGCTTAATTGCTTGCGCAGAGCAACAGAGCTTTATAAATCTTGAATAGTTGCAATATTTTGCTAGCAGATACAAGAAAATCACCGAAATTTTATCGCTTTAAATCAGCAAAAATTTTAGTTTTTTAGTGTGAATTTTTTTTTGGTTATTTTTGGTTTATTTTGCTGCCGAAGCTGGCGTTGTTTTTAATTTTTTCTTAAATTTTGAGCAAAAATTAGCCTCGTGTTTTAGAAAATCATTTTTATAAAAGGAGTGTATTGCTATTTTTGTCAACTGACACTACCTAACATTTCTTTATCAGTCGAAATAGCAAGTGGTTCTCAATGCAATTCGCTTTTTTTTAGCAGTTTGATAGCAAACTTGGCGACGATTTTAATTAATTTTCAGCAAAAATTCGCTTTGGTTAGAAGTTTTCAACATTTCGCAATTAAATTTCTGAACCAAAAAAATTCTCGCACGCTTAAAGAGTGCTTCAAGATCCTCTTTGAGTTGGCGAGGAAAATGTGACGTTTTTTACTCGAATTGCTTTCCGCAATCGCTCAAAGCAAGTTAGCGAGAAAGAATGACGTAATGGATTTTGCAACGCTTTACATACACGTGCAAAAATGACCTCTTACGTTTAGCGAGTATTTCGTTCGGTAGCGCCTCTTAAAAAAAAAACTCGATAATTAAAGCGAACGAGGAAATTTCTGTCATGTGGGCCCTGGTCTTTTTTGCTCTCCACCTTTATTTTTTCCAATAGTAGGCCTTCGTATAGAACCTTGCCCTTCTCCCCAAGAACAAACCTGCAGTTACGACACTGTGCAGAGAATAAACCGGGCCTTATCCTTGCAAGTCCTGATTCAGATTTTTTAGTTTTTACCGCGGCACTATCTGCAAGACCAGGCGTAGCCAAATTATTTGCGAATTTTTTTGAAGCTACTGCACGGAGACTTCACGTGCTGAAGCTGTAAAGGGGCATTAAGTTGAGTTTTTCACTGTTGACCAAAAAATTGGGAAGAGCCTAAAATGCAGTTTCATCAAATTTAAACTTTCTACGTCTAGTCGTTTTCAAGATATTGCCGTGCAAAGTTAACAATTTTCCGCTTACTTCAGTGTTGCCATTTTGCCAGTATTGTGACCGAAGATTAACTTTTGGAAAGTTGGCTTGAATTTACGTGAAAAGCATCTATAGCGTGTTTTACAATTCTAACACTTTACATTGTTTTTACAAAACTGCCAAAAACAGCTATTGGGAGTTATTTACAAGCATGCAGTACAGAGATGGAAACCGGTCGGGTTGCCGGTCGGGTCGAGATTCTTCGACCGGCCGGTCAAGCCGGTTGAAAAACCGGTCAAATTCTCCTTTTTTGGAACTAAAAAACATCTCAGCACCAACCAAAATATACTTACATATTTTGTAATAAATAAAACTTTTTATAAAAAATCAGTATGAACAAGCCACATTTTTCGAAAACTCTTGTTGAATGGTTTCAAGCTGTGACCATTAAGACATGCACATCCAGGGACGTATTTAGGGTGGGAGTATTGTGCCAAGCCCCCCCCACTTTGGGCCACGGCACAAAGCAAAAAAATGCAAAATATACGTTAAAATCGCGTAATCAGATTCTAATAAAGCATGCATGTGGAAGAGGCTTTTGTTACCTGGCATTTTAGCATCATTTCAATCAGCTTAAGAGTAGAAGTGGCGCTAATTACAGATCTTTAGTACATGCTAAAATCTTGCCGCTTTGAAAAGCTTGTTTCGACTTAAATTTACCACACTCTACACCGGGCAAGAGAGACAGAGCTCTTATTTTTTTATATCTAACTAGCCAAGGCTTGTACTGAAGTAGCAGCATTTCTGCAAACTGCTGGGGCACATCATATTTCGAATGTTTTCTAGCCAATGTCACAACAGGTTAGTGTTTTCAATGAAAATAACGGACGCGTTGCGTTCATCGGAATAGTTATTCATAACCACTTCGTACTACCGATGAGTTTATTTATTGGTGTGACGTTTCGCCTCCCAAACCGGGAAGCTTCTTCAGAACAACTTGCAGTGCTGCCTTTGCAGTTACAAAAAGATAATTGAGAAAAAAACAACAGCAGAAGATAGGTAACAGTAAAAACATACGAACATCACAATACTTGTGCTATTATACCCAAAAACATTAAAATGATGGAGCAATAACATTATATAATATTGAAAATTATGTCACTAACAGCGTGAAAAAAGGAATACTCAAAAATTAAGTCACTAACAGCGTGAAAGAAATTAATAACATTCATAACAACTAGGCAGCTTCACTAGCAGTTTGAGAAAGTATGAAAACATTATGTACTGGAAAAGGTTTTTAGCTGCACAGAGATGTATATTAATTGTTCTGTCCGTATATAAATCTCTATGGAGCTAAAAACCTTTTCCAGTATACAATGTTTTGCAATAGATCCTTTTCATACTTTCTCAAACTGTTAGTGAAGCAGCCTAGTTGTTATGAATATTATTAATTTTTTTCACGCTGCTAATGACATAATTTTTGAGTATTCCTTTTTTCACGCTGTTAGTGACATAATTTTTCAATATTATATAATGTTATTGCTCCATCATTTTAATGTTTTTGGGTATAATAGTACCAGTATTGTGATGTTCGTATGTTTTTACTGTTACCTATCTTCTGCTGTAGTTTTTTTCTCATTTATCTTTTTGTAACTGCAAAAGCAGCACTACCGAAAAAAAGTTTAGTGTTTGCTGCTCGGCAAATTGCAAATAATCTGTCACAAATAGCTAAAAAATTGTTACTTCATTTTTTGGCCTTCGCATAATATCATTAGAAAGAACGTCTAATAATTTAGCTTATGCCCTCCAGTGGTTTTTATGCTTATTTTGTGCACGTTTTGCGCTGCTCAAAACAGGTCTTTTAAACTGAAACTTAAATGAAAAAAATTCTTAAAATTGAGTCATTTTTGCAAAAAAAAACAAAACTTTTTTTGCGTTTTTTTCTGAGACCTCCGTTTAAAGTCACAAATTTTAACACCTCACCCATGCCCCCCCGCTTTTGAAAATTTTTCATTTGATACATTGAACAGTGAACCGGTTGACCGGGCCGGTCAGAAACCGGTCGACCGCCCGGTCAACCGGCAATGATTTTGAAATTTACCGGTCGGGTCGGGTCGAGAAAATCCTGACCGGTTCCATCTCTGATGCAGTAACTTTTTGAAATTTTGCTTGTAGTCTGCGACCCTGGCGAAATTTCTAAGAGGAAAAAGCTTTTTTAGGGAAAAGTCTAAATTGTTATATCTTGGGAACGGAAGGTCGTAGAAACTTCAAATTTCGTGAAATCTGTCTAATTTTTTTGAGAGAAAACCGAGCAAAAATTTTTTCACCTAAATGCCTTTTTAAATTTCGATCAACATAAAAAAAAGCACCCAAAATGCAGAAATGACAAACATAATAGAAGCGCAAGGAATTGCTAAACAGCCAAAAATCTATAGCCTCAGTCAGACTTTGACTTCTTTTGCTGCACCAACACAATCAAGTTCTCTTGCTACAACTTGTCTGTTATACACTGCTGCAGTACCTGGTATTCGCTCTGTATTTTGCAAAGCGAGAATCACTGAGCGATACTGAATCAACGCAATTTTCATTGTCTATATTTATCGCAGGACACTAATCAGGATATAATTACGCTTGGTATCTTTCATTTCCGCGTGGGAGAATACAAACTATGATTGAGGCGTGGAATAGCGTCGCAGCAGTCATTTTTCAACTCTTGGAACAGCATCGCAGCCATCACTTATTATCTTAAAAAATGCGTACTGGTAGCGCTGAAAAAGGCGATTTTGATCAAACGCGGTTTTCCAGATTCATTATTCTTGCACTGAAATTTTGCTTCTCTTCATCCTTCCTTAACTTCTATGTGATTAACTACAAAATAACTTTTGCTTTCACAACTTAATGCACATTTGAAGCTGTATGACAAAAAACGAACTTATCACAAAATCATGCTTCAAAAACACGATTTTTCATGGGCAATAATCAACGGAAGCTAGAAATAATTGCCAAGATGGATTACGTGCTTGGCTATGCTCAGACTTACAGCATGGTAGAAGTGGGCTTACAATCTTAACTCGATGCCTGCAAATGAAATATTCATTATACTGAAAGTAGGATGAACCCAGAGCAATGTAAAATATACACTACTAGTTCAAAAAGATATACCGATATGCCAGGGTTGTAGTAAGTCGGATCGGGTTCGGTCTCCAATCCTTTCTTTATTTTTTGTAACACAGTAATTCCTTTCAGAAAAACAGCGTTTTATTTCAAACCAATTGAATTCAAAGTCAAATTTATACTAA
This sequence comes from Trididemnum nubilum, assembly GCA_963965965.1. NCBI lineage: Eukaryota > Metazoa > Chordata > Ascidiacea > Aplousobranchia > Didemnidae > Trididemnum > Trididemnum nubilum. The sequence continues at coordinate 30,402,804 of OZ014481.1, read as the reverse complement.
AATATCCCGCAAAAATTAGAAGTTGATACCGAGTAAGGAGAACCTTTTAAATTTTAGGGTTTGCTGAAGCTACTTCACCAAAATTCGTGGACTTTTAGGCTATACCTATATTTACCAACAATGACAGCATGAATTGTTTTTGTGATATAATCACTTCAATATATTTTGATTCAGAATGATATAAACAAAATTAGGAACAAAATTTGAACGGCATCTTCCGTCTTTAAAAATGACGTTATTTTTATCAAAAAACCGTGACGTCACTGTGAGAATGTTAACAACTAAAAACCAACTTAAAAAAAGCAACCTTAATTAACCTAACCCTACATACTAAATTTTGTACTCCAATGACTTTTGATTTTGAAGTTAGGTGTGGGTAGGATTTTTTTCCTCTCTGATGTGAAACAGGTTGATCTGATATCCAGCGCAAAATAGGGTTAAGCATCGTTCGCGCAGGCTATGATTTGCATCTTGGCACAGGTAAGCAAACCTTCACGAATGGCCACTACGTCACTCGCGAATGTTGGCTATTTGCCTACCGCTCATTAACTTTTCTTGGCATTACGTTGCTTCCAGACACCAGGGCTGCCAAAAGTGCCTTTCGTGCTCTGCACGCGGCCCGCATAACAAGTTTTTGCGGCCCGCGATCAGTCCCGATATTTTCTTTAAGCTTGATTTTATCGCCAAAGGCAGCAAGTATAAGCCAATCTGAAAACTCCACATTTTGATCTTCTCCTAATTTCAACTAAAAATTTCATCAAATTTCGCTAGAAACCGACTTCTCCGGCCGAAAATTACTTCAAATTTGGTGCAACAATAATTGGTCTACTCAAGTTCAAAAAAATGCAATGTGGCCCGTTTCTCAAAAACTTTGAGCACCCTGGATCTACATGTATAAGCTGCTTTGACTGTAAATTACGTTTTTTCGCAACAATCGTTACGAAATCAACGTAGAATATCTTGAAGGACTTTTTTTGGCTTTCAACCCCCCAAAAAAATTAGTCAGAAATCGGTCATCCAAAAGGTCCAAACACTAAAGATTTTTTCGTCTTCAACTAATTTGGTCACTCAGAACACCAAATGTCTTGATTTCTGTTTAACTTCCACCACTTTTGTGCCCCGAACCTTTGAATCTCGCTAAAATTTTGCATAGCCCCGCCTTGGAATATGACTCGCTATGAGGTTACTGAATATGATTCTCACTCAATTAACGATAACAATAGGTAATAAATTTTAAAATTATTTCTGATACATTTTTTTCGCGTAGAAGAGTTGGGCGCAGCTTTTTGCGCTTCACCGATTTCTTGTTTTCTGAACTGGTAATTATTGGTTGATAAAAATCACGTGATCGACTGATTTGTGACCTTTGGCGTCACTGCATGAATCGTACGATAGCTGAAAGGCTTTTTTTCATATCACGCACGCTTTGATACAATCTTTGTCGAAGTAGTGCGTTTTTATTTGTAAACAAAGACGTCAATCAATAATTAACAACTTTAAATTTGCATAAAAAGCAATACATGTGCATTGTTTTTGTTGTTTTTCTTTATTGTTTTCTCTCGTCGAATTTTATCCGTATTCATTATCACAGTAACCATGGTATATTATTTCAAAACCTTTCCCTAATTTTACGCGTTGAAGGGCTTTCTGATCTAGGACAAATTTTTCCTCTGATGTAATCAGGAATTCTTAACTATTTTGAATTATGTAGAAGGTATTCGTACCTTAAGTTATGGAGAAAGGACAATACTAATTCTCAAATTCTCAAGCACAAAAATTCTCAACGAGGTCATTAAGTATTGCGATAGATTTTAACACTGCAAGCTAATCCATAATTACCAGGTGGATGAAGTAAACTATAAAATCAAGATAGCCAGTGGTGCCGATCTTTGTTGAGCACTGGGGGGGATAATTTGCAATTTTACCCCAATTTTTCCATATTTTCAACATTAAGGGGATGAACTTCAACCACGATTTTGTTCAGGTGTGGAAATTTAGGGAAGACCAAAAAAAATGCAAATGGAACACTTTTGTCCCCAAATTCAGGTGAAGACCAAAAAAAAAAAAAGGTCTTCAACAAGAATAGAATACTTTTTTCCCCCAAATTTACGTTCAGATGTATGCCCATTCAAATTGTTGCGGGGGATGCAGATGTGGACCATTATCAAACTATTGTGGGGGATGCAGCCAAATTGTTGTGGGGATATATCCCCCCATCCCCCCCCCCTTGTTTCGGCACCCCTGATGATAGTAATGTTGTATTTTGCTTTTGAGAAGCTGACTAGCTAAACCAGTGGTTTGAACTTACTTTTGTTTGAATTACCAAAACACCGGCCCCTTCAAAACGTTTAACAATGTTGTTCACTTCAGGTTAATTCTTTTTGCCTATAAAGCAACATTTAACAGGCTTTCACGATCCCCATCTTGTCAAAACAGACTTTGAAGCGTAACTTATTGTAGCGAATTTGGCTTTGCTGGTTTTGTTTTGATTTTCACTAATTTGTCTTCCGAAAATTACGTGATTAACGTCTTCGAAATCGACGAAATGAGATCTGACTGTCATAGCACAATTGCGCAATATAAATACAACACGCATCACGTGCAACAGCCAAAGATTTCAGTATTACACTTACAGCAGCCAAATATTTTGCAGCTAAATAGCAGAGGTGGAGTCGAGGACACAAGGCTCGAGGCCAAGACCAAGGCCAAGGACACAAAAAAAATCCGAGGCCAAGGCCAAGGCCAAGGACAGCCTTTCCGAGGACAGAACCTCTCGAGGCCAAGGACAGGTATGCTCGAGGCCAAGGCCAAGGACCAAGGACACAGCCGCAAGTGTTTTCCAAAAAAAAAGGTCTTCAAAAAAGTTTTCCAGGCAATCTCCAATTTAAAGGCGTAGCCAGAATGTTTGATTGGGGAGGCCTAAACCACAAATCACATGCAATGACGTCATCAAAAATTTGCCTGCTTTTCACTTAACCAGGATTTTGCAAAGGGAGAGAGCCTCAACTAATATAGTTGAAAAGTGCAAATACGTAACTTTGGAGACGTTTTGAGAAAGCCAGTGTAACTCAAACGTATCACAGACGGGGGTCAGGGGGCGAAGCCCCCAGCTGTTGGGCGATTTTTTGTAATTTTTTGGCAAAAAAAGCTATTTTAATGCTATTGAATCACACTTTGCACATGTTTAGAATCATTTAAAAGCACTAGATTTTTGACATTTGAAAGCCAATTAGAAAAATTAAATTGTTTAATCCTCCTTCTAATTGCAATTTAAGTTCAAAACACGTTTAACATCTTGCATTTTGGAGTTAAAGTTTAATTGTACGTGATTTGCTCCAGGTAGGGGGAAGTAAGGTGCATTGTCTCGTGCAACATTTTAGCAGTAAATGAAAACCCACTCGAAGATTTTCCTTAGAGAATTTTGTTTTGTCATGAAAAAAGCCAGTTATAGAAGTGCATGTTAGGCCAGGCGGCCCAGGCTCCCTTTACTGAAGTTCAACGATTTGTTCAATCAGCATTTTCCATGGCTAATTTTTTTAAAAAGTATTTTGTGCGTAAAAACTGGCGAGGTGGAAGTGAATTTATGAATTGTTATTGAAAAATAGTGCAATAGATGGGTAGTTTCGCTTACTAACCATGGGTCAGGCGCGCAGCCAGAAATTCGCAATGGGGGGGGGGCTGTTTTGGGGTCTGGGAGCAAAGCCCCCAGCGCTCGCAAATTTTGCATTTTTTTGCAAATATAACTTAATTTTAGAGCTACTTTAATAAAAAATAATGCTTTTAAAACGTAGCATAGAAATTGCCAACGCAACATGATTCAACTGGTTGCATTATCGGGCTATGAGGGAAGTGGCTGATGATAACATTGCAGTTCTCTTGTTTACATGCAGGTAAATCATAAAATCCTATTATTAAACAAAACTCACACGAAGTAATCTATTTCGTCTGTATTTTATAAAGAAAAATAATCGGGGGGGGGGGGGGGGGCAAATGGAAAGATATTTGAGAGAAGTGATTGGCAATTAACTAACACTGAGTAGCCACCCCCCATCTTTATTCCTGTTATAATATATAAGAGTTTATAATATATTTGTTGATAAAACCTATGTTTGGCGTTTTTACACTAGCGATCAAATTTGATTGCTTATTTTTGGGTATTTTCTAAAGTTTTCATTGATTGGTGACTTTAATTTTTGACAAATTAGCCCCCCCCCCTCTGAATGTATGTTTCAAAAAATGCCTTAAATCACTTTTTAGTCAATTCCAGCGCAAAAGACAGTCTCAGAAGAGCTAAAAACGTGGTGTTTTTCTTATTCTGCATTTTGGTTAACAGGCCAATGGGGGGGATATAGCCCCCCCCCGTTCCCCGCTACGCTACTGGCCATGTTATTGCCGATCCGGATTTCCATCGCGCTGGGCCCCTGGCACTTTGGAGATTTTCGCAACATCTTTCTGCCAAATGTAGGTGAAGACCATAAAAAGTCTTAAGATTTGAGCGCAGAGCCCTTAGCTGGTACTGCGCCATAATGTGGTAAATCCGGCCTTGGTTAATGCATTACGTTCATAAAAAGGCTAGATGTGATCCTGAGATAGCAACTTTTAGGATGAAAACTATCCATTTCTTCCAGGTTTACGTTTAAAATGGCTGGCAAAAATTGATTTTAGGGGGTCTCGGGGCCCTTGGTCTTCAGTATTGTTGTTTGCTACTGGTGTAAACGAAAAACGCTAAAAAGAAACTGAAACTGAAGAAACAATTAGCTTTTTTGTCACATTTTTGTCATTGATGAAATTTCAATTGGGGGGGGAGGCCCGTTTGGCTAACCCTACGCTCCAATTGCGCAAAATAAAAAAGGTATTTACAAATTTTCTGCGAGGTTTCTGGTGTTTTCAACAAAATTTCAACTGTTCAAAAATAGTGCTGTCCTCGAGCCGAGGACAGGGCAATTTTCGAGGACCTAAGGCTTCGAGGCCAAGGCCAAGGCCAAGGACTTGAGGCTTCGAGGCCAAGGCCAAGGCCAAGGACTTCAAAATGTGTCCTCGAGGACGTCCTCGAGGCCAAGGACGTCCTCGAGGACTCCACCTCTGCTAAATAGATAGCCAAATATTCAGACTATAATCGATAGATAGAGTTTCTGCTAGTTTATTCAAGAGCACTATCAGGCTATAGCCCCCCCCCCCCCCCCCATTGGCCTGTCGACCAAAATGCACAATAACAAAAACACCACGTTTTTCGCACTTTTAAAACAGTTTTTTGAAGTGATATGGACTTTAGAGTGGTTTAAAGCCACTTTTAAAACATTTATTTAGGGGCGAGAGCTAAGATTTGTCTAAAATAAAGCTCACAAATCAATAAAACTTTGAAAATGGCTAAAAATAAGCAATCAAATTTTATTGCTTAAAGCAAAATGCTTAATGTAGGCTCCATCAGAAAAATTATGGATGGGGAGGGGTATTCAGTAGTTTATTTAATTTAGTTAATTTGTAATTACATTTTATTCACCAAGTTGCCATTACCAGGAGACAGCGAAGAAACCTTTCGGTCTTCAAGTCAAGCCGCCACCTGCCCCCCTGTCTACCACACACGGCGGAGGCTTAACACTGTCCCTTTGATTGCTGAACGTCAAGCAAGAAAGCTGTGAATACCAATTTTTATAGTCTTTGGTTTGACCCGACCGGGAATCGAACCCAAGTCTAACGCTTCAGTAGCAGACTCTCTATCCACTCGACCACTGATCGGCTTAATTTGGTTAATTACCAATCACTTCTCTTAAATTTCGCTCCGTTTAGCCCTAGCCCCAAATTATTTTTCTGAAACAGATACTGCTCGAAATCGGTTTTATCAGTGCTTATATCGAAAATTTTTGCATCGGGGGACGCTTTTGCAGCCTTGAACAAATGCATTTGGCATGCGATAGTACTTTAGTGAAGATTACGTTATTCCGTCACCGAAATTAAATGAAGATCAAAAAAAAGCTCTTCGCCGACAATTGAAGTGTTTCGCCCTCGAAATCAATTTTCTCCCGTAATTTGGTACTATATTCGGCCGAAATTTGCAGGATTTATTCATGTTGCCTGGCTCTTTTTTTTGTCTGATCATCCAGCGCTGAAATTTCGATGGAGGACACTTAAATCTCGATGGGGAGACGCTAACTCTCGATAGGGGGACGAGTCCCCGTACAATTTAAGAGCTGGATTTAATTGAAGAAATGAAAACTACTTGAGGTAATAAAGAGGCGCCCCAAATATTTCTCCCCAATTTCCTTATTTTCGAAATTACAATATATTCCGTTTGACTACGTACCAATGTGTGACATCACACGAGGCAAGAGTTTGCAAAAATTTTTTGCTAAGAAACGCGATGTTCGATGAGAAGGCAAAAGGATTTTGTCTTTGACAGCAATTCTAATTCAAACTAAATTTATCGGTGGCATTGCATGAGTGATATAATCTGTTGTATCAAAGTTAGACCAGCTTTGGTAATGTTTTTCGCCCATAAATGACTTAAAATTTGAAGCCAAAACCATCATTCTGTGAATCAGTAGAGGTAGCCTAGGTCTGCAGTTGGCCAAGTTTTTAGATTTCGTTAGGCTACTTAATGCTGCTAGTTTGTAAGTTGTGGGTGTAAGATTAGGCCTACTGTATTATTGCGCTAGTTTCTGATTACATATCTGAGACTGGTCTACGCTGAGTATATACATGTACCGGTACGTATTCTGCTGTCTCATAAAATTGCTTGTTGTAAAATACCGGTAACGGAACTTACCTTAGCTTAGCGAAAAAGAGTTAGCAAGAGTATAGGCCTGGTAGACCAGGTTGATGTTGTTTTAGGGCTGTTATAGTAGACAACAGAAGTGGAGTCCTCGAGGACGTCCTTGGCCTCGAGGACGTCCTCGAGGATACCTTTTGAAGTCCTTGGCCTCGAGGCCTCAAGTCCTTGGCCTCGAGGCCTCAAGTCCTCGAAATACGCACTTTTTTTTGAATTGTTGAAATTTTGCAGATCGCCTGAAAAAAATTTTTGAAGACCTTTTTTTTCTTTTTTCGTAGATCGCTTGAAGAATTTTTGTGAAGACCTTTTTTTTTGGAGAACACTTGCGCTTGTCCGCTTGGTCCTTGGCCTTGGCCTCGAGTATTCCTGTCCTTGGCCTTAGCCTCGGATTTATTTGTGTCTTTGGCCTTGGCCTCGAGCCTTGTGTCCTCGACTCCACTTCTGGAGGCAATAGTCTACAGTAAGCCTATTTAATTAGGATTTCCTGCAGACCTAGGCTACCACTGCTGATCTACAGTATGATCGATTTTGGCTTCAAATTTTATATCATTTATGAGTTAAATACATCACCAAAGCAGGTCTAACTTTGATACAATAGATTATATCACTCGTACAATGCCACCGATAAATTCAGTTTAAATGAGAATCGCTATCTAAAGCAGAATCCTTTTACCTTCCACATCGAACATTGCGTTTCAGTCAGCGAAAGATTTTTGCAAACTATTGCCTGGTGTGATATATCACACATTGGTACGGAGTCAAACGGAGTAAATTGTATTTTTGCAAATAAGGAGAATTGCGTAGAAGTATTTGGGGCGCCTCTTTATTACCTCAAGTAGTTTTCATTTCTTCAATAAAACCAGTTTTGAGCAGTATATCTTTAATATAATGCACGCAAATTAAATTACTAATTGTGAGTTTTTTCGAATTATAGGATTTAATGATATTACTGGCTTGTAATTAAAAGACTGAAATTTGACAATTAATAAGTAAGCCCAGCTCATGTAATCTACGTTTACGCAGCCAGTTTAATCATGTTTTTGCGGGCAGAGCTAATTTCTATGCCACAGAGTTGTAAGTCGGGCCGGGCTTTTCGGGTCGGGCTCGGGTTCGGGCCTAAAGTTGACAAAAATTTCGGGCCTGAGACCTGCTTTTTGTCTTAGGTGCACAAAAACATAATCAACATAACTTGGCAACATTGCTAAATTTTTCAGACCTAACTAAACTTTCGGATTTTTTCGGGCATGATTTGAGCTTGAAATTAGTTTTCGGGTTCGGGCTTATATTGTCGGGTTCGGGCCGGGTTCGGGCCTGAAGTAGTCAGCCCGTTTACAACTCTGCTATGCCACGTTTTAAAAACATTAATTTTATCAAAATAGGCTTAAAATTAAGTTATTCTTGCAAAACCTCCGAATGCAGAGAGCTCCGCCCCCAGACATTCCCCAATTGCAGATTTTTGGCTACGCACAGGGCTGTGGCTATATATGGATGATAAACTGAAAAATGAGTAATAATTACAAAAAACTATTGCCCTATAAAAAGAATATTGACCTAACAGTAAAAAATTGACTTTTAATTGACCAATCAAATTAAGAGTACAAACTGACTTTTTCTATTCAGAGTTCTTGCAAAAAAACATATCATTCCAAATTATTATAAAAAATTAACGTTATTTAAAAACTTGCCCTAAAGATGACCATTTTCAAAACACAGCGGAGAAAAAAATGGATAGAGAAGGCTTAACCGAACTACATGCGGTTGCCTTCGAAATTCAAAAATAAAAAACGATTATGTAAATCTCTACCTAGCAAATGCTGTTCTCAAAGAAATCCCCAGCCGTACGAAAATGTACGGGCACTGGACCTATATAACGAAATCAGATGAGACACATCTGCAATTGTGCAACTATTGTAAATCCCGGGAACATGCGATCTCTGTATGGCCAAGAATAGTGGAAAAAACTTGTGCAATATGCAAAAACAAATGACATGATTAGCTGTACAGTGTACAGCACAAATGTCCACTCTAAAGAACAGTACAGGAAAATCGTACAAGCCATGCAAAACAAGGACCAGAACATCAAAAAACACGAAATGAAAAAACAAGGAAAACTGTTCGGACTTTCCAGCAGAAACAGAATAACCAACCCCTCCCCACCGAAAATAGGTTTCAACGATTATCAGATTTAGAAGAGAAAAACACAGAAAAACTATCGCAACCCAATCCGTCTTTTGCTGATAGCTTTTAAATAGTAGGGAAAAAGAAAAAAAAAATCTGCCATGGCAAAAAAACAAAAATGGATGATACAAAGAAAAAAGAACCTTGCAAAGCAAAAACCAACAACGTTATTCAACGCCAAGAACAGCAACAACAAGTTGCCGAAAAAACGGACCCTGAAATGAGGAAATAGCGAGCATTTCAATAACACTCCTGCTGAGTCTGCTCCCGGCATCCAAAATCTGTTTCAATGTTCAACACCCGACACGAAAAATAATCAAAACCTGACACTGAAACAAGAACAAGAAATTTCTCTTATAGAAACATCCACTGAAAATGGAACAAAAAGAAAACTGGAAGAGTCATCAGACGATTAAACACAACTTACTCTGACAAATGAAAAAGTTGAAGAGAAACAAAAGTCCTATACCAACCTTTTTGAACCGAGTAATTCAAATTAAAGTTTATTTGATCTGACTCCATCTATCCAAAAACACCAAAGATGGCTCCCAAATTGGACAACAGCCCGTCAAAAATTACTAATTCAAACATTAACCAAAGCTTGCCACCTGAACATAACTATTCAAAAGTTATAAATGATCTCTTACCAAAAGCATCCCTAAAAATTGGATTTATCAATATTAATGGAATTAAGCGTAAACTAAACTCGTGACGAATAATGATAAATAAAAACAGATTGGATATTTTACTTGTCCAACAAACAACTTTGATAAACTTTGGTAAAACCAATGTGAAAAAATGACAGACAGCTAATCAATTCTCGTTATTTTTAAAGCATATGATTCCTTAACAGCAAGACCCAAAATATCTTAGAATAGATACAGCTAAGCTAATTTGCATAGGTGGGCACAAGTCCGTTAATTGTTAATCCGTTAATAACGAAGCTAACTTTTTCACTAACTCGTTCAACCGTTAAAAAGTTTTTTCATGTTAACGGACTAAAGTAACTTCCGTTAAGTTTTGTTAACTTCCGTTAAGGTTTTTATCGTTAATATCTTGCAGCTTCGTTTTGCATTTGAACTTGTTTTTATCTTGAAATTAGATTAGACTGTAAAATGTAACTTCCAAAACACAAAAAGACCACCATAACAATAAATATTTCCTTACAAAAAGCTCAACAGCGTCAATACGTGTTCTAGAAGCGAGTGAAAAAAACGAAATGTAAATTACACGCAAAATGTTAACGGATTAACGGACTTCATTAACTTCCGTTAATTAAAGCTGAAAATAACGGATTAACGTTAACGGAGATACGATGTTTGTTAACGGACTAGCGGTTACCGAAGCTAACGTTTTGCATTAACTTGCCCACCTATGCTAATTTGATAAAAATTTAAACAAGCAGCGGAAATTTCGGAGATTTACTAAGCTAAGAACAGAGTCCAATTATTAAAAATCAGGGTGTTGGAGCCAGAGCTGGAGCCGGGGCCAAAGAGCAACTTGTTTTTTGGTGGAGCCGAAGCTGGAGCCACGCTATGTTAGAATTGCTCCAGATTTGCTCCAAATTAAAAACTGATACTTTGCTCACTAAGGTTTCTTGCTCGAAAGTCAGACTGTTTTAGTACTATTATTGCATTGATTGGTTTGCTGAGTGTGCATACGCTAGTGCAACATATATCTAAGACATTGTGTTAAGTATAATGTTTCGACCTTGTTTTTGAAAACCTCAAAGCAAATTTTAGCGGGCACAAAACTCTTCAATTAAACGAAGTTAAAATTCAATTCAGGTGCAAAAACGCTAAAGCAGAAGTAATTAGTTTTAGGCATAGGTGGGCACAAGTCCGTTAATTGTTAATCCGTTAATAACGAAGCTAACTTTTTCATTAACTCGTTAATCCGTTAAAAAGTTTTTTCATGTTACCGGACTAAATTAACTTCCGTTAAGTTCTGTTAACTTCCGTCACGGTTTTTATTTTTAATATCTTGCACCATTCATTCATCGGACCGGTACAAACCAGTTTGCACTGGTAACACTTGTTGCACATTAGTACGAGTTTCATAGAAGAAAGCGAAGAAAGGAGCTCTACTTTGTGGCAAATAATAAGCTGCAGCCTCCTAGGTCAATTAATTATCGCTGATCACAATTTCCAAAGATTTTCCGATCGTTGCTTTGTTAGTGCATTTGAACTTATTTTTATCTTGAAATTAGATTAGACTGTAAAATGTAATTTTCAAAACATAAAAAGACCACCACAGCAGCGCAATAAAAATTTCCTTACAATGAGCTTAACAGCGCCAATACGTGTTCTAGAAGCGAGAGAATAAAAAGAAATGTAAAGTACGCGCAAAATATTAACGAATAAACGGACTTTATTAACTTCCGTTAATTAAAGCTGAAAATAACGGATTAACGTTAACGGAGGTGTGAAGTTTGTTAACGGATTAGTGGTTAACAAAGCTAACGTTTTGCATCAACTTGCTCATTTATGGTTTTAGGTAGCTCTGGAGCTGGAGCCGGAGCTTAGTCTTGATAAAAAAAAGCAGCTTCTAAATTTATTCAGCTCTAACCAGAGTTGTAAACGGGCCGACAAGTTCAGGCCCGAACCCGGCCCGAACCCGAAAATTAATTTGAAGCCCAAATTATGCCCGAAAACATTCGAAAGTTAAGTTAGGTTTAAAAATTTTAGCAATTTTGCCAAGTTATTTTGATTATTTTTTTGTATACCAAAGACAAAAAGTACGTCTCAGGCACGAATTAAGCCCGACATTTTTGTCAACTTTAGGCCCGAACCCGACCCGAAAAGCCCGTCTCGACTTACAACTCTGGCTCCAACACCCTGGTAAAAATCAAAAGGCAAAATTTCGACCTCGACGTAATAATCAATTGCTATTTTCCTCAATTTATAAGAGAACGTGGAAATATTATTCTAAACATTGAAAAATTTTTCGGAATGCAAAAAAGATAATACTCTTTTTATATTAGCAGGTGATTTTATTTTATGGGAGATGCTATAGATTCAAAAAATTCACACCTATTCTAAACAACAACAGACAAAACTGCTTTTAAATCTCCTATAGACAAACCCAATCTAGTAGATGTTTTTCGACACTTCTATCAAGAAAAAAAGATTCTACACCAACCGTCATAAAGCGATCGCGTAGCTTTTAGAATTGACCAATTTTATGTCAGTAAAAACCTAATTTCGTTGGCTATTTAAAGTGATTTCTTTCCAACGATTGACACGGATCATGTTCTCTCTCCAACAATAACTTTACTTTCCAATTAAAATTAAGTGGGGTTTAAGCCTTTTCTGTTTAAACAATCAGAACTTAAAACATTTGAGTTTAAAAATAGAAATTCAAAATGCCTGGCAATATTGGAAGGCATATAAACAATCCTTTTCAAATGTGCTGGAATGGTGGGATACCGGAAAATGTATTTTACGGGACATTTGCAAAAAAATTTCGATAGATTTAAAACAAACCGAAATGTTAACCCACGAAAACAATAAAAAGACGCTGTTAGAAATAATTGATCAAGATTCGCTCAGTTTTGAAGACAAAAATTTAAAACTTAAATTGGAAAACCAAATACAATACTATTATGAAATCCAATTTCAAGGAACACGAATCAGATCAAAAACCCAAAAAGTTGTCAACGAAACTCCTAGTAAATCCTTTTCTGGTATTGAAATCAACAAAGCTCGGCAAAAAACATCACCCAACTCATGAATGAGAGTGAAAAACTGATAAGTGATAAAGATGAAGTTCTTGATGAAACTCGCGTTTTTTTACAAAAAAACTGTGGGGAGAAGAAGACCAAAACACATGAGAAAAATTGCAAAATGATAATGTGACCAGAATGAAAGAATCTGCAATTAGCAACGACGAAGCGAAGAAACCAAAAAATTTTGTATTTGAAAAAGAGCACTGAGCTCGACAGCGCTGTTTCCAGCTTTTAGATCTCATCAGCAGCCCTTATGCTGAGGGCTGCTGATGACAGCTAATGACCCTCTGTAGCGCAAATATTGTTATGCAGTACGAAAAAAAGAAAAAAAAAAAGTTGAAAATTACAATATTGTTTCAAATACTTGTTTGTCAGTTGCCAGTTTTATTTCGGAATAAAACATTAAAAAAAAAGAATTCTTAAATCTGCCATAAGCTTAGGCCTACAGCCATTCTTTCACCAATTAGTTCGATTCTCATTTTTATTGCACAACCAAATTTGATACAAACTTAGAAAAATCAATTGCAGTGGATTTTGCTTCAAAAAATTTTATTCACGAAACTTGCTTGAAGCCATCAAAGCAATGCATTAGCATTGTGTAATGCGGTTAGGGTTTTTTGTCTTGTGATCGCAGTCGTTTCAATTTCCCGATGCTACACGTTTTTGCAATTTTATAGATTACGGTGATAGGTTTGACTGGGCCAAGCAAACTTCTTTTTGTGGTGGTTCTGCCTGACAAAAAGAATTCCATACGAAGCGCAAAAAAGGTGCTAGGCGTTGTTGTTGTAAGATAGACGCAGAGCGCGTGGTTCATTCGCATACGAAAAAATAAATGAATGAAAATAAAAGACAAATATGTCGCAGTGTTGAATGGAACCAAGTACCGCGTCATCCACAAATTTATACTGTCGTACAGTTGACTGCATTTTCTGTAGGGCAAGCGTTTGCTAGGCTAAGAACAAAAAATGTGCATTTATCTATTTTGATAACCAACGCAGAATCTGAATAGAAAATCACCAAAATTTTGCGGCATGTCGTAATTCGTTGCACCTGCGTTATAAGTGCATATTTTTGTGCATTTTTGTTATGTTTTTCATTGTTCATCAATTTTCAAAAAAATGTACAGCCATATGTCAAACTAGCAAACGCGCCTTTTGCCTGCCCATTTATCTCGTAAGAGTTCTACTTCATTTGCAAAACCGGCGGTCCATGATTTCTCCAAGCAAGACACGAACGATTCTATTGGGAAAATGATCGACATGTCTTATTATAATTTTCTTTCACTTTCATCAAAGTGTTTTATGAGGAATCCAGCTCAAAGCTCTAGAAATTATTTTAGAGTAAGAATTATGCTCCGTGCAAATTACAAATTGAACCATTTTGGTTCCGTTGTTCTTGAGTAAACAAGTGAAACAATGCCGCACATTTACGTTGTTACGCGCAATTACTGTTCAAGAAATCGCGTGAAATTGCTAATTATGAATGAACAATGAGAATAAGTAGGATTATGCTGAATATCGCTGAAAAAAATCTTGCTAAAAACACCGAGTTGACCTTGAAAGTCATTGAATAACTCCGAATCTATTTCCCGTACAGTAATGATTTAGCAAATAGTAATCTATTGAATTCGTAAATTTTAGGAAAAGTCAGGAAATTTCATCATCGTAGCGTTACTGCTTCATAACGAAATTGCAAAATATGTGAAGGAAGGGATCGTTTCGATCTCCCCGTGGGCTTTATATGGTTAAGCAAATTACTAGCAAACAAAATAAGTTTCATTTTGAATAACATTATTTCGACCAATCAAAAGGTGGACTTCCAAAACGTAGAATTAAACAAATACTAATAAATGTCCGAGCAGCTTTCGAAATACCTGAGGAGAAAAATGAAACCCATATGTAAGAGCGAAAATGAAGGAAGACTGTTTTAAAAACTAATTTTCACGAGAACTTGCTTTTTGGACAAATTTTATTTCGCAACATCCAAATATTGCAAAGCTCGCATTTCTGCACTAGTCTTGCCAATTTGCACAGCCAGTTTTCATCCTTTAGATGCAGTTGGTCACTGGTAAGGTGTAAACATAGTCGCATGATCTGAGTTCAACCTACACCCTGTTCATCAGTAGTGTACCCTAGGGACGGCGGGCTATAGCTCCCTTCCCCTATTAGCCAGTCGACCAAAATGTAATATAAAGAAAATACTACTTTTTTCACACATCTGAGGAACTCTTTTGCTGTGATATGGTTTCTAAAGTGTTTTAAAGCCACTTTTGAAACATTTGTTTAGGGGTGGGGGCTAATAAATTTTCTTTGTCAAAAGTAAAGCTCACAAATCAGTACAAACTTTGAAAATGCATGGCTTAAAACAAGCAATCAGATTTGATTGTTTGATGCAGCAAAATGCTTAAACGAGGACTAAAGGCAAAATCAATGCGGATGTAGTTGCGCCAATTGCAAGAGACTACATTGGCGTTGACTCCATCCTTCTTGACCCAACCGTTGCAGAGATCTTCTATTACAAACACGACGTAGGGGTCTCTAATGTTATAAATTTTAATAATTTTTATTGGCAACCCTGCGGTCAGGGGTGCCGAAACCCGGGGGGATATATCCCCCAATAATTTGACTTTATCCCCCCAATAGTTTGAGTATCGTCTACATCTGCATCCCCCCCAACAATTTGACTCTGGTGTGCATCTGAGCGTAGATGTCTATTTGAATTCGGGGAAAAAAAGGTTTCCATTTTTGGTGAAGACCTTTTCTTTTGAGTCTTCTCCTGAATTTGGGGAAAAAAGTGTTCCATTTTTGGTCAAGACCTTTTTTTGGTCTTCGCTTAATTTGCTTACCTAAACAAAATCGTGGTCGGGGTTCATCCCCCCCCAATGTTGAAAATAGGGCAAAATTGGGGTAAAATTGCAAATTATCCCCCCCAATGCTCAACAAAGATCGGCACCCCTGCCTGCTGTGATAGCTTAAGCGTCGATACCGACGTCATCCCAGTTTTAACCCAAAGCAACGCTGCTATTAGGCCTTGCTGCGCACTAATCAGTTTAATCTTGTCAGCAGAACAGATTCGAGCTGGAAATTAATGAGTAGACTGTACGGCAGCCTAGGTAACAAAAGTCTAAGAACAAGCGAAAATAAGGGTAGTAGAGTAGTAGGCCATTATATGCAACTTAGTTGGAAAAGTTCCTTCCAGGGTCACAAAATACTGTAAGCAAACACAATAGGCTTACTGGGGCACTGGTAGTCTTATTATCAGGTACGAGTTTGTACTTTGTAGCCTAGTAATTAAAGTCTTATTGCTAGGCATTTAGGCTTAAGTGTATCAGACAGCGTGATTTTTGCTGAGGTCGCTAGGCTATTGAGACGTTGTGGGTGGGAAAGGGTGTAGAGGAAGGCTGCGAGCCCAGTCATCACGTTGGAGTTGCCTCTCGAGCTCATGGGCCCTCTGCTGGGCCCGCTGGAGCCAACGGCCTTCCTGAAGCCCATGGGCCCCCTAAAGTCTATGGGCCCCGGGGTCATTGTACCCCCCTGCTCCCCTCTCGTTGGCCCTGGTCCCGATTGCGGTTAACCGGCTCGACTGCGCAGCCTACGATTTGTTTTGGTTTGTCGACTTATTAACCAGTTAACTGCGTAATTAATTTAACAAAGTCG
Source organism: Trididemnum nubilum (assembly GCA_963965965.1). Classification (NCBI taxonomy): domain Eukaryota; kingdom Metazoa; phylum Chordata; class Ascidiacea; order Aplousobranchia; family Didemnidae; genus Trididemnum; species Trididemnum nubilum. The sequence continues at coordinate 30,386,477 of OZ014481.1, read as the reverse complement.
TTCTTGCAGTGCGTATTTAATTTTCAATATTTGAGGATATTTTACATATTGTTGATCCGTGACGTACATGAGTGCATTTATGCACCAAAAATAGTTGAATGATTGTTCGACCAGCTGGCCGGTACGAGCGGTAACGCGTTCGTCTCTGGAGTGGAAGGTCTGAGGTTCAAATCTCGGGCCGGTCAAATCGGACACAGTGTTGCCAACCGCTTGCCACCGTTGCGACATTTATTTGAAAGGAGCTGTGTTGCCCGGGCGCAATGACGCGGAGATAGGCCCCGCCAATTCGTTACACGCTTCGGCGTATTACAGCGAGTATAATGAAAGAAAGAATGGAAAAATACAGCAAAACCGCATGCATTGTCGTCATTGATGACGAAATCGCAAAAAAGTTTCAAAATACTTCAGCAGTAGTAGTAAATCAAATACTGTTTTTCAATCAGTTCCTCAGCGATGGCAGGCTACACTTCTTTTCTGTGTGCCTCATTAGAAGTTCTTCTTAGTGTGGTACAAATCAAAGCAAGGATTCACACATATTGTTTTTTTTTTGCATTCTTTACACCACAGTACTGGTAGTTTTCACTTAGACTACCCGCTGCCAATTCAAAAACAGTTAGAACACCTAAACAAATTTTTGCAAAAAATATTCAGCAAAACGGAAAAAAAGCGGAGTTTATTTTTCAATGCAAACCAATCCGCAAAATAATACAAAAAATACGTCACGTTGATTACGTCATGTTTGAATACGTCTTACATACCTCATTAGTTGTTATCACCAATTCTGAAAGTAGTAAGAGTTGCGGTACAATGAAAAAAACACTTCAATAGATGGAAAAAAGCAATGTGCATTTCTTAGTGCAATTAAAACGAAATATAAAACAAAAAATCGAATTTCAATAAAAGCCTACATTAATCTACACTGTATTTTATTGATTTGATATAGTTTCACCAACAAAATGACCTTGACTAACTCTAAAATGCATTAAGTTTAATGACAAGAATTATTGTCCTACGTTATATTAGAGTTCAGCGCATTTTGTGCGGCGTTATATCAGAGCTCAAGTCTATGACAGCTATACTCGTCATACGCAGTTTGGCGAATTTAAGCTCATGACGAGCCGACTCGTCGTACGCAGTTAACTGGTTAATGGACTGATTCCATACATTTCTTATTTTTGGTTCCTTGATTGACTGTAGTGGAGAACGCTGCACTACCAAACAGTCTATTCTTTTCACCAGCTCGATCTGTTCTACTGACAAGATCAAACTGATTAGTGCGCAGCGAAACGCCTCAATGCACTAGCCTAAAAGCGGCGTTGCTTCACGTTGGAACTGGAAAAGTGCGTCGCTACCGCGCTAAGGCTATCCACGTTAGGGTTGTCATCAAAGTTGAAGTCGAAGACACAACCTTCGAGGCCAAAAGCAAGGCCAAGGACTCAAAAAAATTCCGAGACCAAGACCAAGGACCGACTTTTCGAGGACCGGCCCTCTCGAGGCCAAGAACAGGAATGGTCGAGGCCAAGGCAAAGGACCAAGGACACAATTTTTCCAAATGATGGTTGGCAAATTTTCTATTATTTTTAAGCACGAAAGTCTTTAAGATTATTTCAAACATAATTTTTTGCAATTCAATAATTTTTTATGCTAATTCAAAAATAGTTGTTTCAAAAAATAATGAATATCATCTTGAACTTTTACATGTTATAGGCCGTTTGCTGTAAATTCTAGGACGCTTAAAAATCGAGTTTGTAAAAAAGTTTGAGTGGCAAAAAAATTTTGATGCAGATAGACTGTATTTCATCCTAGGAGGTTTATATAAAAAGTTCTCCAAAAATTACCCTGCAGTTTTCGAGCAAATGGGGGGTAAAGTTGGGGGTTTTCAAAACTAAAAATTACATATTTTCCGCATAATGTGCAAGTTTAAATCCTTTTATCATTTCTATTTGCTTGTTTTGACAATTTTTCAGATGCGCTAATTTCTAGTTTGGTTTTAAAGTTAAATTAAGCAATCCTCCCTAGCGCTCTCTAGCACTACTAGCGGCGAAATGTTTCTTTTGTGTTTATTTAAGCTTTTAATAATTTTCCCCTTAATTTTTCAGTGATTAACCATCGATAGGAGTTTACTTCATTTGTTTGAACGTACAAAAATAACATAAACTTTTCCGAAAGCATTGGGCTACAGATAAAATTAAAAATTTATTTATTTTGGGGCCTTGTTTGACTAGAAAACAGTTAACAAAAATCAATAAAATTAACTACAAAAGCAAACATGTTTCAAATGCTTGTTAAATATTTAAAATAAGTATATCAACTTATAACTGCACAATTATAAACAGGATTTTTGATGAGGGTACTTTTAAAATGACGTAACTGGTCAATCATGACGTCACAAAAAAACGTAACGAATGAATGAAACGTCACAATATAAATTGCAATATGAAGTTTTTGTCAAAATTTTGCAAAACCACGATATTTTTTGAGTTGATGAAAAGCAAAATCGCATTTTTTGGTAAAAATCAATTTTTGATGGGTGTGCTAGGTGAATTCTAACCCTAGGGTGCATCCGAAGCAAGTAACAATTGAAGAATAAATTAGAACACTTTTGATTACTTAAGAAAGTGCAAAAAATAAAGCAAAATATGCAGGTTGCCGGTGATGTCTTAAGCTTCAACAATGTTTGGAGAAATCAAAACTTTTTCTATAATATCACCGATCACATTAATACAAATTATTTTTATTGTGGTGGTCATCAATCATCACATTCAAGTTGCACGTTACGTGTTCGATATTTGAAGCAGATCTGGAGTCGAAGACACAATGTTTGAGGCCAAGGACTGAAAAAAAAATCCGAGGCCAAAACCAAGGACCGGCTTTTCAAGTACAGACCCTCTCGAGGCCAAGGGCAGAATTGGTCGAGGCCAAAGCCAAGGACCAAGGACAAAATTTAAAAAAAAGCTATGGTCGGCAAACTTTGACTGTTTTTAAGCGCGAAAGTGTAAGACATTACAGTTTTTCATGATAATTTAAAAATGGTAGTTTCTACAAATAACGAATGTTATTTTGAAGTTTTACGCGTTAGCGGCAATTTTGGTTACGTTCCATAGCGGTATCGTGGTAGTAAAACAATTAAGACCGTTATGCGAAATGAGAGTAACTAACTTCTGAACATGGAAACGGTCAATTTTAAGACCTTAACTTCATCAGTTAAAACCCCAGTGTAAACGTCCTCTGAGTGATTATGGATCTCTCATCCCCACCGTTTTAGTACTTTTTCCAAAACAACCTTTATTATTTGAACGACTTCTTTTTGTAGATTTTTAAAAATGTTATCATAGTTTTCAAACATTGTATAGCGACTACGATATTATTATCTAAAAGTATTGCAAAATAGAGTAAAATAATTTATGTTTTTAAAATGATTTAAGGTGCCGTATCCAGTATTTGCAAGCTCACGTCCTTGGAAAAAACGGGGTCTGGGGGCTAGGGCAAAGTTCACATGCCTCTGTTGAACAATTTTAGTGACTTTTTTTTAATAAAAAAACAATTTTTGTGATTTTGAAAGAGGTGAAACAATTAAATTTTCAAAGCAATTTTAAAAAAGAAAATACCGGTAACGTAAAAGTTAAGTTGAAAAACTTTAGTTTTATCACATTTTCCCCAATCCTAATTTTAATTAATCTTTTTTTACGTTTTATTACACATGATATTTTTCTATAGCTCATTAATTGCCTATCGATGAATGAGGGCACGCGTTTCTGCCGCCAAACGTCACTTTGTAAAATTTAACATAAATTATTTAATGGCAAAAATAACTTGAGAATCTTAGCAGGGCTGTATCAAGGAAAAAGGCCTTGAAGAAATTTGCAATTTGTCCGGGGTCGCCCTCCCCCTCTGAAGAGCTCACAATTGTAGAAACGTAAAAATAATAAATCATTATTTTTTTCGAAAAAGGCCCAAATTTTTCATGGGAGCTTCTCCTCATCTTAATGACGTCGTGTGAAAAATTGATTGACTGCAACGCGCATCTTTCCAGCCAGTTCCAGTCAGTAGCGTAGCTAGGGGGGGCAAATGGTGCTATAGCCCCCTCCCTCATTGGCCTGAACAGTATCCATTATAGCATGCTTTTAGCAGTTTTGAGGTTGGTTTTTGCCCTAAAACGGGAAATCGCCCCCCCCCAAACGAAAATAGCCCCCCAAAGATCGTGAAATGAAAAGTAGAAGTGGGTGTCAGTTGACAGAAAAACGCTCTGAATTTTGGTGAAGACTTTTTTTTTAGAGATCACTCGATTTTGGCAGAAAAACGCTCTGAATTTGCCTCAATCCAATTGAAACCAAATAAAAATTCGGGTCAAGTTCGTTTACAGTTGAAGCAAACTTCAAAAAAAGCCCCCCCCCCCCTTTGCGAAATCCTGGCTACGCGACTGTTTCCAGCCATTCAAACAATTATAGTTATATTTAATTTCATGTCTCATTTTTAACTCCACATGTAGCGCTTTTTTCTGATACAGTATAGTTTATTATTTGTCGAGGACAGAGGTGGAGTCAAGGACACAACGTTCGAAGCCTAGGCCAATGATACAAAAAAAATCCGAGATCAAGGCCAAGGGCTGACTTCTCGAGGCCTAGGACAGGATGCTCAAGGCCAAGGACACAAGGCGCAGGTGTTCTCCAAAACGAAAAAAAGGTCTTCGCGCGAGGAAATGCCAATTTCCAAGGTAAAGTGAAAAAAGCTCATGGCCATGGATCATTTTCAACAATTTAATGTCCTCGGCCGAGAGCAGGGCATTTTCGAGGACTTGCAGGCTTCAAGGCCAAGGATTTAACCTTCGAGGCCTAAGCCAAGGACTTCAAAATGTGTCATCGAGGACTCCGCCTCTGTTATTTGGGATTCTTAGCGGCGATTTTTAACGCAAAAATTGCTCAGCAAACGTGACTTTTTCCCAGATCACATAACAGTAGTTAGAGTGCTGCTCTTTCTTATTTCAAAAAAAATCTTCGCGATTTTTGCTCGCATACATTCAGAACAAGGTGGCTTTCTCAAGATAAGTTTTGTTAGTTATATCACGGATACACTAACATATTCTGTGTTAATATGCTATCCCTGGTACAGGAGCGTAGCCAGAAATTCACAATGGGGGGGAGCTGCTTTGGGGGTCTGGGGGCGTAGCCCCCAGCCGCTGGAGGTCAAATGGGGTCTGGGGGAGAAACCCCCAGCCGCTGGAGGCACGGAGGTCTGGGGGCAGAGCCCCTAGCGCTCAATAATTTTGGATTTTTTTGCAAAAATAACTTAATTTTAGGGCTATTTTAATACAAAATAATGCTTTTAAAAAGTGGTATAGAAGTTGGCAGTGCAACATGATTCAACCGGTTGCATTAACGGGCTATGTGGGAGGTGGCTAATGATAACATTGCAGTTCTCTTGTTTACATGCTGGTAAATCATAAAATCCTATTATTCAATAAAACTCAAACGGAGTAATCTATTTCGTCTATATTTTATAAAGGAAAATAATCGGGGGGAGGCTAATGAAAAGAGATCTTAGAGAAATGATTGGTAATTAATCAACACTGAATAGCCCCCCTCTCCTTTATTTCTGAGTTTATAACATATTTGTTAATAAAACCTATGTTTGGCGTTTTTGCACTAGCGATCAAAATTTATTGATTGTTTATTTTTGGGCATTTTTCAAAGTTTTTATTGATTTGTGACTTTAATTTTTGACGAATTAGCCTCTCCTGAAGATATGTTGCAAAAGATGCTCTAAATCACTTTTTAGTCCATTCCAGCGCAAAAAACAGCCTCAAAACCTAAAAACGTGGTATTTTTCTTATTCTGCGTTTTGGTTGACAGGCCAATGGGGGAGGCTATAGGCCCCCCATTCCCCCGCTTCCCCCCTGGCTGCGCTACTGCCGTGGTAACTGTATTACATTTCATTATCACGCACATATACTTTTTTCCGAGTCCATACTCAGATAAGCACGGTCATGAGTTAGCATTAGCAACAGTGGCGGATCCAGAAAATTTTGGTGGGGGGGGGATAATAAAAAGTTTAAGCACAAAACCTCAAAAATTCGGATGTCTTCACCGAAATTGAGACTGATTTTTCGGCCGAAATCGGAAATTCAAACGTTTTTTCCGCCCAAAACCAAGTGGTCTCCAAAAAAAAAAAAGGTCCTGTTTTTTCGAAAATTCAAACGTTTTTTCCGCCCAAAATTAGGTGGTCTCCAAAAAAAAAGGTCTTCACTGAAATTGAGACTGTTTTTTCGGCAATTCAAACGTTTTTTCCGCCCAAAATCAGGTGGTCTTAAAAAAGAAAAAGGTCTTCACCGAAATTGAGACTGATTTTTCGCCCGAAATCGTTAGGTTTAGGCTGGTGGGGGGGGATGCATCTCCCATCCCCCCCCTAAATCCGCCACTGATTAGCAACTCAAAAATGTTTGCGTCATGACCCCGGATCCCTTGTTATGGCTCTTGATGGTTTTAGGGCTTTGCGGTTTGTACCACCCGCACCGGAAATATTAGCAGAAATAAGAATAACAATTCTACACTGCCTTTTGCCCCTCATTCTCTGATTAAAGCTTTCACACAATGCCATTTAAAATAAGATTTACTATGACTTGGCAATCACAATATATGATATTTTTCAAATAAGGAAAAAAAATGAATTGAAAAGCTAGAATGTTTGATTATTTTTTGTTTGGTTATTTTTCTCTTCCACCAATCAAAAAATAATGCTGTCCTTGAGCCCAAAACAGGACATTTTCGAGGACTTGTAGGCAGTGGTGTAGGAGGCGGGGGGTCCGGGGGGCACTGGCCCCCCCCGCTTGGTTTTAAAGTGTCGAAATTTTGGGCAATTTTATATTATTTGGGCAATATTGCATTAAAATTTTGGGCAATTTCATATTTTTCGGGCAAGTTTGCGTCAAAATTTCGAGCAATTTAATATTCATCAAACCGTCTCAATTTCAGTAAAGACCTTTTTTTTTGGAGGTCACCTTAATTTGGACGGAAAAACCGATCACTTTCCGGGCAAAATTCAATGTCATTTTTCGGGCAAAAGTTTGGTGCTCCCCCAAATCCTTTTGAGCTACTACGCCCATGCTTGTAGGCTTCAAAGCCAAGGACTTGAGCTTCGAGGCCAAGGACTTCAAAATGTGTCCTCGAGGACTCCGCCTCTGATTTAAACTTTGTTAAACAGAGTGCTACTTGGCTAAAATTGAGAGAGCGTTGAACAAAATCTCACATGACAAGTCGCAGTGTCTTCATGGGAGTTGGGTCTAGAAGTACAAATCTATTCTATTTTATCTAGGAGCCTGCACAACAATGCTAGGGCTACAAATACAAATCTACATTAGGCCTAGTTGTTTGAGAAACAATGCTATAGGTCTACATGTTTTATGCATTTTCAAATCTAAAAGTCTCGACCATTTTCCCGCAGCACTGTCATAAAATTACTACTGATACCTGAACACAGCAGTTTGCAACGATGTTCTGCTTGGCAGGTCATATAACTTTATTATCTCTGTACCAGTAACTATAGGCTATTTTAAAGTACTGTTTTGAAACAATGCTTCATAATTTCTGCCTGGCACGTCATATCACTTTTGGTTACCAAGTACCTGGCAATCTATACTGTGTAGACCTAGGTCTACTTTAAAGCGATGTTTCATCATGAATACTAGTATTTATTGCTAGTAATTTGCCAAAAATTTCTTTTTAAAACAAATTTAAGAACAAAATCCAACTATTGCACCCACTTAACCCAATTTAAGCCAACGTAGTAAGAAAACTAACCGTTAAATCAGTGTAGCCTACCTCAGAACCTGATCCAAAGCAGTTTTTAAAAATTCGTTGAAGAGAAAGTCCCCAAGTTATTCTATTTTATGATTGGTCGATTCCGGTTGTCTGATTGTACTCATCCGCATTTTAGAAGCCAACTTTCAGGTCAAATTAAAAAAATACTGCAGGAAAATAAATGGAGAACTTTTGCATGTGAGTTTGTGAGATGAAAATCAATGTATTTAAGCAAAAAATAAGTTGCCACTCAAATTTTTTTACAAGGTGAACGCTAGAATTTACAGCAAACGGCCTATTAACGGCAATGTTGATTACGTTCCGTAGCAGTATCGTGGTAAATGAAACAATTAAGGGCCGTAACTCGTGAATTGGAAATAGGAATAACTAAGAACTATAAATTCCTAACGTGGTAATGGACAATTTTAAGGTCTTAATTTCATCAGTTAGGGCCCCAATGCAAACTTCTGCTGATTATGGATTCCCACTTTTTCAACAGTTTCTCAAACACAAACCTTATTGTTTGGTTACACGTTTTCTTTTCACAGAAATTTTTAAATATTATCATAGTTTTTAAATATTGCATAACAACGATGATATTATAATCTAAAAGTATTGCAATAAATTTATAGTTTTGAAATGAAATGAGGTACCGTACTTGCAAAGCTCAAGACCTTGGAAAAACTGGGTTTTGGGGGAGAGGGCAAAATCCCCATGTTTCCGTTGAACAATTTTAGAATATATGTTAGGGTGTTGCAGCCGCCTCATAAATTTGAAAATTTTATTGTGGCAACTTCTACCTTAGCTCAAGTTGGAGGCTTCGTACAAAAGCCCGTTTGGTAAAGTTTCGTAAAAATTTGTCTATGTTTAGGGATAGCACAGTAACATCAAAATTTTGGCAATTTCCAAAAAAAAATTTTTTTTTCATTATGAAAGTTTTTGCACTATGAAGGTGAAGTTACACAGTATCCGTTTTTCGTCTGTTTTTTTTTATGTTTTTGCTTCTTCCGTGAACAAGTATGTTCTTTTTCATCCGCATTTTTATAAGTCCATACCCGCACTAACCAAACTGTCACATTCTGGACAAAAGTTGTCCGAAAAAATTTTTTGCTCAAGGGTACAGCCTTATTTTGAAATATTACTCTTATCGTTCATACGCAAAGTTTTTGAACAAAATTTTTATCAATATGAAACAGTCTACTTAGTGCGGATATGGACTTACAAAAATGCGGATGAAAAAGAACATACTTGTTCACGGAAGAAGCAAAAACATAAAAAAAAAACAGACGAAAAACGGATACTGTGTAAATTCACCTTAAGTCGAACCTGTGATCAATTTCGATCATTTCCACTGTTTCTGGAGTTGTTTAGTACACAGCCATCAAGAGAACTTCTTCCAAATTATCAAAAGTTGCATTATAGACCTGTAAAATATTGCACGCCTACATCGTAAATTTTAATTTGCCGCAACGAGATTCGAACCTTTGGAACTGGTTTATTGAAGATTGAACGTAATTCTGTACGCAAATTGGATTTTCAGACTGCACTGTATTAAACGGCGGATTATCGCCCAAAGACTGACCTGAATTTCGTTTTACGTTCGATTGTACACTGCACATCCTCTTTGTAGCGTTTTTTGTTGTTCACGTAAAATCTAAAAATTAGTTAGCAATTGGATCTTGTCAAGGTAACGTCATTAATTTTGTGTTTTAAAAATTGACAAGTTGAGTTGAGTTGTTGAATTGGAAACTGCGACATTGGAAATTCTCAAGATTAAACCTCGAAAACCGCATTACGATACTGTCAGCCGTCGTCCTCATCGTGTTATTGTGTTCTCTTCCGTCACCGTTACAGTCGTTTGGGCGAAACAGTTTGGTACGTTAAGGATTGTAATTAGTAATGTTTGACTATGATTAATGTTGGGAAATGAATTGAATTAGATAAGAGTTAAATCATTATAATTCTTTGAGACGGTTTTCTCCAAAATATGTCGAGTTGGATGTTTTTTATTGTTTCTGTTACTAAGCCTTGCTAATTAATTATTATGTAATGTTTTTAATGAAGTTTGCCACTGCGCTAGCGTTCATTTTACCTTTTTAACAGAAACCGCTCGCTCGCTCGCTCGTTCGTTCGCTTGCTCTTTGAATATTTTACTTCTGCTGTGAATAAACATCGATCTGATCTACACGCTTGGTGGAGAATTGAGCAGGAGTCAAGAAGCTAAATTTGAGACTCGAGTTCCGAGCGCGTTTCTCTGTAGCCAATCACCTTTGTTGGCACCCGGAGTGTTCCCAAACCACTCAATTAAGACGTGTGCGCAACAAGACTTACTGCCACAAGCACAATTAATACCAAATTATTGCATTTTTTTCTAATACAATAATTAATTTCATATCTGGCTCTAATTTTAAACTGAAAATCGCTCATTATTCTTATTTATTCAGTGTGTCTTTTTTTTACCCTAAGCAGCTGTGTTGACAAAAAGCACCTTATTGATAAGCTGTACAATTTCCGTTTCTTTTCTTTGACAGCTAAGTTTTGCCTTTATTCTCGATACTGGTTTTTCAATCAAACATCATTCTTTGCAAAAATGTTTTTTCTGCTTCATTTTTCAATCATGTTAAGGCGTTGGTTTGATAACCAAGATTTCATTGTTGTGTTCAATTTTTTTTCAATGCTTGAGAAATCTTGAAAATATGGCAAAGATCTTTTTGCATGCTTTGTAGATCTCGAAAAAGTATAGTATGATTGCTTTTCTAACTTTGGAGGGCTCTGTAGCAGAATAACGTTGATGGTCAGTTGTTATATGCCATTTAGGCATTCTATGGTGCCGACTGGAGTTTCGTGGTTGAGCAAATGGCAAGCAATCAAAGCTTTCCATATAGGCGTTGAACTCCGACAACGGTACGTTTTGGTTCTTCTTCATTATTTATATGAACTGGATCGACAAATGCAACCCAGTTGATAAGTTTGCCACGACAGGAATTGAAAAATCAGTTGCTTGCTGTCTGCTGATGATTTGATTCTGCTTCTATAGAATTTGGCCTTCAGCGCACATTACATAGGTTTGCAGCTGCTTATGACATTGCAGGAATAAAAATAATAACGGAATAAAAAAAACAAAAAAACAGTCAAAACTAATGTACGGTACTTCATGTTTCAAGAAACACTAATCAGTACTTGTTGTAACTGAATGGAGTGACACAGAAACAAGTATGCAAGTTCAAGTATCTTGGGGTTGTATTCACGAGTGACAGAAGACAAAACGAAGAAATAGATATCCGAATTGACAAGGCAATCGCAATAATGAGAGCTTTGCACTATTCAGTTGCTGTGAAACGAGAATTGTCGAAAAAAAGCAAAGTTATCAATTTTCGAAACAGTCTTTGTCTCTTCTCACCTATTGTATCACTGAGTGGTCGTGAAAATTTGATAATGAATGATCGCTAGTGCAAGCGTCCAAAATGAGGTTTGTCCAAAAAATCAAAAGAGGTACATTATTGACAAGGTGCACATATCTTGAGATTCGAAAATCTCTAGAGCAGCTACTTTCCCAAATTAAAAGATCTCGGTTAGGATGGTTTGGCCATGTAAACAGAATGCCTCAGGAAAAACTTCCCAAACAAGCTTCACTTGCTAAAGCAAATAGGGAAAAACAGTTGGACGACCTACAACTACTGTACTGTAGATGAATCAATATTACATTGAGGATCTTGGGTGGAATTGCTTGGGACTTCACCCAAGTGAAATGATGAGGGTGATGGAAGACCGCGAAGTGTGGTAGCCTAATCTCGAGCTGCTGCCCCTGCAATCCTCACGGGAAAGAGGGCAATGAAGAGAAAAAGAATTTTCCTTGAAGTTTTGAATGTTATTTTTTTTTGCGTTTCTACTGTTTGTTCTGTTAAAGTTGCATTTGTACAATTTTTTCATTTCATCTACCAGCTTTTTTACTTCCCCAATTATTTTTAATTGACGAATTGTAGGAATTCCAACTTCGTGGTGGAAAAACATGTGGTTTTGATAGTATTGTCATCAGGTCTAAAAATAGTTACTGGCGGCCAACTGCGAGAATTTACAGATCTAGTGATAGTGTATTGCTAGTAGATTAATTTACTAATGTTCATGTTTTATAGAGCTTATACTAAGCAGATTGCACTAAACTCCGTATGTTACACAGCAAAACATAAAAATATGATTTTAGTAAGCTGCTGCTGTAACTATAGTTAGGACAGCAGTTTAATAGATTTCAGTAACCAGGCCTAAAGCATAGTCTGCACCGTCATTCTTTAAGAAAATAACATTGTAGGCTATGTTTCACTCTGTTTTACAGCCAGCCAAAATAGATACAGTAGATCTAACTCAAATAGAGTTTCTGTTGTAGTTTCCCAGCACGGAAACGGGATCAATTTTGACCACTATTAATTCTGAAAAAAACAAACAAAAACATAAATTTAAACAATTTAGAAGTTGTAGTAAAGTTTTTTTCAAAGCATAAAACCAGTACTTAAATTGTAGTTAGCGTCCCCCATCGGGATTGAGCGTCCCCCCATCGAATTTAGGTTTCCCCCATCGAGATTTAGGTGTCCCCCCATTGAGATTTGAGCGCTGGATGATCAGAGGAAAAAGACCTACAAATTCCGGTCGATTATAACACCAAATTCAGTGATTCAGAAAGAGAAACACTTCAACCGTGGGCGAAGACCTTCTTTTTTTCTTTGGTCTTCACCTAATTTTGGCGAAAAAGCACTTCGATTTTCGGCGAAGACCTTTATCTTTTTTGGTCTTCGTTTAATTTCGTCGACGGAATTACGTAATCTTCACTAAGGTTTGGTCAAGCCTGCAAAAGCTTCCCCCCTTGCAAAATTTTACAATTTAAGTACTGCATAAAACCATAGGTGGACACAAGTCCGTTGATCCGTTAATAACGAAGCTAACTTTTCTATTAACTCGTCAATCCGTTAAAAAGTTTTTTCATGTTAACGGACTAAATTAACTTCCGTTAAGTTCTGTTAACTTCCGTTAAGGTTTTTATCGCTAATGTCTTGCACCATTCATTCATCGTACCGGTACAAACTAATTTGCACTGGCAACACTTGTTGCGCATTAGCACGAGTTTTACACAGTGTTGGGACTATTGCCACTTTCACGAGTTCGAGTCCGAGTGCGAGTCCTTAAGCTACGAGTCCGAGTCTGAGTCCACCAAAACTCAAAATCACGAGTCCGAGTGCGAGTCCGAGTCCGAATGCCACGAGTCCGAGTGCGAGTCCGAGTCCGCCAAAACTGAAGATCACGAGTCCGAGTTCGAAAAGTTCGAAAATTTAACCGGAATGTGAAATTTAAAATTTGGCCAAAGTTATTTTAGTATGGACAAACGCTTTCGGAGATTCTGCAAGAAGACGTTTGCGCAACGTTTCTGCAAGCGTTGCACAATCTTCTAACAAGGCCCTTTACACACAAAAAAAGTTGCATTAACGCTTTTGCAAGAACTCTTGTAGATAAAATTTAGTCGTCTACTTCAGCCTTAATTTACACCCGAGTTTGCAAAACTCCTCATGGCCGAGAAAGTCAAAATTCGAGGTTTTCCTTCTTTTATACCAGTATATTTTGTCTAGCCAGTTCAGTTTTGACGAAGTTTTTTCAGTAAAAGTATGCGAGTGACATCGCATGAAAAATTCTTACATTGTTGTTTGAATTTGCAAAGAATTTTGTAAGTTATTGAAACGACCGACGCTCGCGTCGAGTGCTATTTTGTTTTTACTTAGCCATTTTCAAACTAATGAGTGCGAAATTTCGGACTTTTGCTTATAACTCAAGAGCGGTTTGGTGTAGCTACATGAAATTTTGACAGCAGTTTGAGACTATTGATTTGCATGTTCGTATCAAATTTTGAGGCAATTGGTTGCGTGACTTTGGTTTTAGGAACCAAAAACCGCCCCGCAAGTTTGGCGTAAAAAGCGGTCTCATTCAAAAACGGCTTAAGTACGACAAAAAATATTTCACACGATTATATTTCTTAAGCTACCTTTTCATCCCAACTAACTCACTTTTGGCTGCAATGAGGTTTTTTTCTTTTTTTTCCTTTGTTTTGCTTTTTTTTCTTCCTAAATCTCGTACGCTCTTCTTCTTCTAAACTACAAAACATCAAAATCTAATTTTTTTGTAAAGTTATTGAGTTGCAAACGCAATTCTGTCTTTCGAAATATTTTGGGGCCACTCCACTGGGAACCCTCCCAAAATCGGGCCCAAAAATTGAATTTTTTGAAAATGAACAAAATGAAAACCGCTCTAACTAGGGCGCTAGTTTCTTTGATATCAGCAGATACTTAACAGACAAGTATTTTGACATACTTTGGGGGGTGCCACCCCTACGGGGACCCCCCAAAAATGGACCCCCAAAATCAATTGTTTGAACAGCTTAACTGAGGGTGACAGTGCTTTTTGATATCAGTAGATATTTAACACACTAATATTTGACGTAGTTTGGGGCTACCAGTCTTCCCAGGGACTCCCCCAAATAGACCCTCCAAAAATGAAGTTTCTGAACAGCTCAAGCTAGGGTGCTAGTTTTTTTATCATATCAGCAGCTACTTAACAGACAAATATTTTGACATAGTTTGGGGGTGCCACTTCTGGGGACCCCCAAAAATTAATTTTTTGAATGGCTTAATCTAGGGTGCTTGTTTTTTTGAAATCTGTAGATTCTTGCGTCGGTCGCTGAAAGGGGTTGCTACTCAGAAAACTCCCATTTAGTTTTTCACAGCAGTTAATTACTTTTCGGGATATCAGATTAAGAAAATAATTTTAAACAAATCAAATCTTTCATTATACTCATTGTTCTCTTTTCAATTTTTGTTTTATACTCGTTATATTACGCCGAAGTGTGCAAGAGTTGGCACTGCCCATGTCCACATCATACGGCCTGGGCAACACAGCTCCTTTCAAAAAAATGTCGTAACGGTGGCGAGTCGTTGGCAACAGTTTGTCCGATTTCACTGGCCCAATATTTAAACCTCGGACCTCCCGCTCCAGAGATGAACGCGTTACCGCTCAACCAGCAAAAGAGCTTATTTCAGTAGATTTGTCACAGCGTCCAATAAAAAATAGAGCTTTATTAGAACTTTTAAGTTGCGTATTAATCAGTTAATGGACAAAAGCGTGCAAAAAAGTATCATCTTTTCGGAAACTGGGCAGACTGGTGGTGTGGTATTGCATTCAATTAATACTGAGTGAACCAAGTTTATGTGCATTTTTTCAGTAGTTTAACTACTTTTGGAAGTAACCTAAAGCCAAAAGTTGACCAGCTGAAGCTAAAAAATAGAAGGACCTTCATAATTTTCATCAGTTTACGGACAAAGGTTGAGGATCATTAAGTTCGCGATCAAGCGCGCAACTAGATTTTGCTGGGGAGCTTTGGATTTGTTGGGTTATATAAACCCTTGAATTTTGGGATTATATTTTTAAGTGATTTTGCGAAGGGGGGCTGAAAGCCCTTTAGCCTCTCCTGATTGCGCCACTTGTCGCCATGGTTTGGTATCTTTTGTCGTTTCATAACTAATAAACTAGAATTGTTATTTTTATTTCAGAGGAAGAACCTCAGTTTTAAATACATTTGTCATTATCTGTACATAATTTAGTGAATGCATTATGCAATTTTTGTTTTTATGGTTTATGAATAATTTGAAAATTGAAAGAATTAGTTTTTGCTGAATTGGCTGTATATGTTTTAACCAACTAACCAATTGGCCAATTATAACCAATTTTAACCAATTGGCTGTATATCACCAACAGAAATAATTTTTTTTTGCAAAAACCTTAGAAAATTCAGGCCTAACCAAAGCCCATACACAGAAAAAGTTAACCAGCCCTGCACTGCAGAAGTAATCAAAAAAAACACTTCATGCTTAATCATCTGGATACGGTAATTTTTTTCAGTCTTATCAGCAATTTTTTGAATGCAAGCTAATTCTTTTTAGGTTTTCATTCTCCATTGTAACATTAAAGAATCAGGTATAAAATTTAACATAACTTAACACAGACAAAACTTATTATCTCCCTCCACTACCTGCGAATACTTGAATAGTGAATACCTTTCAAGAACTTTTCAGCCATGCGATATCTTGAGCATATTTTACCTACCGGCATCATCGAAACAAACGTAATCAAACCAATGACACCAAAACGCTAAAAAAATGCGGTTGCCAAAATATAAAACCAAATTCAATTAGTTTTCATTTTGATTTGGGTAAGAAATCTCTCCCTGCCAAAGATGATGCATTGCTTGTCACATTTATATTTTGTGGATATATAGTAGCTCTGTAATAAGACATTACAATAAGACATTCAACAAAAATCACGAGTCCGAGTCCGAGTCCGAGTCTGAGTCCCCTCAAATTTTATGAGTCCGAGTCTGAGTCCGAGTCCCAAGGGCACGAGTCCGAGTACGAGTCCGAGTCCTTAAAAAGTGGCCTCGAGTCCGACTCGAGTCCGGACTCGGACTCGAGTATTCCCAACACTGGTTTTACAGAAGAAAGCCAAGAAAGGATTTTTTTTTTTGTGGCAAATAATAAGCTGCAGCCTCATAAATGTACTGATTATCGCTGTTCGCAATTTCCAAAAATTTTCGGATCGTAGCTTCGTTAGAGTATTTGAATCTATTTTTATCTTGAAATTAGATTAAACTGTAAAATGTAACTTCCAAGACGCAAAAAAATCACCATAGCAATAATGATTTCCTCACAATCAGCTCAACAGCGTCAATACGTGTTCTAGAAGCGAGTGAATAATAGGAAATGTAAAGTACACGCAAAATATTAACGAATTAACAAACTTTATTAACTTCCGTTAATTAAAGCTGAAAATAACGGATTAACGTTAATGGAGATACGAAGTTTGTTAACGGACTAATGGTTAACGAAGCTAAGGTTTTGCATTAACTTGCCCACCTATGCATAAGACCGAAAGTAAATGTTTAATTTTGCAATGACTCATTAGTAACACAGATTTCACATAGCACCATCTAGCGGCACAAAATCAAACGATTACCAAATCCTGGGTAAAAAAGATCTCTGCGCGAACTCTAAACCACAATTTTTTTTTCTCAAACTTTGTATTCTTGATTTTCTTTGGCAACTTTGTACTTTGAAGAAGGTAGAAGAAAATCCGAAGAGGTCGTGGCAACTGCAACATCCTACTATATATATATCATATTTTCAACCACTGTACGGCCTGCCGTTTCAGGGTTTGTCCCTTCATCAGCAGCGAACAGAGAGTATACTGGTTGGCTAAAAGACAGAGTCTTAAAAAATGCTCGAAAATCTTTTTTTTCAAAAAATAGCAATTTTTTTGACTTTTATAGGAGAGTGCACAAATAGATTTTCAAAGCAATTTGAAAAAAATACCATAAAAGTTAGAAAAACTTTAGTTTCCCACATTTTCCCAAACCTAATTTTAAGCCAATCTTTTCTCCAACGTTTCAGTGCATGCTGTGATTTTTTTTCTTTAAATGATCTTGCATTTAATGCCTGTCAATAAATGAGCGCATTCGTTTCGGCCGCCTAAAGATACTCCGTAAAATTTAACATAAGTTATTTAACGGCAAAAAGTAACCCCAGAATCCCAGCAGGGCCGTATTAAGAAGGAAAGCATTGGATGCATTTGCCCCGGGACCCTCCTGCAAAAACCCCACTAATTGTCGAAACTCGAAACGTAAAAATTAGAGTTGTTCTTTCTTATCTTAAAAGAAATTCTTCGCAATATTCGCTCGCGTATTTTCCGAACAATAGCTGTCGTTCTCAATTAACGTTGTGGTAGTTGTAGCAGGTTGCGTCTGTGTCCTTAGTCCTTGGCCTTGGCCTCGAGAGGGTCTGTCCTTGGCCTCAAAATTTTTTTGTGTCCTTGGCCTCGAGCCTTATGTCCTCGACTCCACCTCAACTGGCTACTACATTATATTATTTTTCAAATAAGGAAAGGAAAAAAAATTGTCAGGCCAAAAGTCATAGACGTAGCGTAGGGGGGCAGGGTACCCGCCCTCCTAATTGAAATGTCAGCGATGATAAAAAGGACAAAAACAAAGCCTATTGTTTATTTAATTTCAGTTTCTTTTAGCGTTTTCGCGTTCAATAGTATTTAACAATATTATTAATGTTGACGACACAAGCTCTTCACTTCAAATTTTTGTCAATCAATTGAAATGTATAACTCGGTAGAAATTCAAGTTTTTTGTCCTAAAAGTTGCAACCTCTGGCCTTCATGTAACCATTTTATAAACTTAATGCAATAACGTGATAACAGTATTAACCATTTATTATACCAACTTTAAATAATAAGCCACCTCGCCAGTTTTTACGAGACAAAATATTTTTAAAAAAAGCTAGGAAAAACGTTTAATGAACAAATTATTGAATTTGAATTCAGGGGCCCAGGGCCCGCTGGTAAATCTAATACCAAAACTAGTTATTTTCATGACAAATCAAAGATCTTCAAGGAAAATAAATCCTCGAGTAAGTTATCACTAACTGCTAAATGTATTGCAGAAGGCAATGTACATGCTTCCCTTTAATTGGACCAGGCCTGCCCAACCGTTTTGCTGGTACGGACAACATTTACGGGAGAAAAGTTATTGCGGGGCATATTCATGGGAGAAAAGTTATTGTGGGCCTCATGCATTTTTAATTTTTTACCAAGATTAAACTCCAATTACTAGCAAGTTTGTTGTACAAAATCGGTGCCGTTTCGGCTAGTGTTTCGGGAATCTGTCCCCAAAAGTAGGTGAAGAAAGACCAAAAAAAAGGTCTTCGCCGCAAATCGGTGTTGATTTCGGCCAGTATTACGTGGATTTGCCTCCAAACTTGGACGATTTCGGCCTATATTACAGGAATTTCCCCCAAACTTAGATTAAAACCAAAAAAAAGATCTTTACCGCTAAACCGAACTGATTTTGGGGAATCCAAATAGAAGAAGGTTTTGATTCAGATTGTTCCGGTTTTTAAAGACCTTGCCGGCATAGGTGTAGCCAGGATTTTGGATTGGAAGTGCCCAAACCACAAATCACATACAATGACGTCATCAGAAATTTTCAAAAGAGAAACTTTGTAATGGGGGCAAAGATATCGTAGAATGGAAGATCAGAAGCTGTGGCTTGTGTTTGGCACTTAAGCAGGATTTGGTAAAGGGAAATGGCTTAAAACCAATAGTTCAAAAGTGCAAATGTCTAGCTCGGGAGGCTTGTTGAGTAAACTAGTGTAACTCAAACGCATCACAAACGGGGTCTGGGGGCGGAGGCCCCTGCCGCCGGAGGCTTTGGAGGTCTGCGGCGAAGCCCCCGGCCGCTAGACGACTCTTTGTAGTTTTTCGGAAAAAAACAATTTAAATGCCGTTGGATCACATTTTGCACGAGTTTAGAGCCATTTGAATAAACTAGATTTTTAACATTTCAATGCCAATTGGAAAAAATTAAATTGTTCAATGCTCCTTCTACTTGCAATTTAAGCCCAAAACACGTTTAAAATCTTGCATTTTGGTGTTGAATTTTGTAAGTGATTTGGCATAGGTAGGGGGATGTAAGGTGCACTGCCTCCTGCAATATTTTAGCAGCAAATAATAATCCACTCAAAGATTTTCCTAAATGATTTTTGTTTTGTCTTGAAAATAACCAGTTATAGGGGGGCCCAGGTCTCTTCATTCAAATTCAATAATTTATTGAAGGAGCACTTCCCAAGCTAATTTTTTTTTCAAACGTATTTTTTCGTGTAGAAACTGGAGAGGTGGAGGTGAATTGTTACTGAAACATGGTACAATAGATGGTTACGCCAACCAACCATCTTATTCCCGGGCAGGATTTACATTGCGTGGGGCCCCTGGTACTGTAATACGACTCATCCCATTAAAACACGAAATAAGAACTAGCTAAAGTACTTTGGAAATTATCGCAACATCTTCCTGCCAAATACAGATGAACACCAAAAAAAAATTCTTACCATTTGAGTCCCGGGCTCCTGGTTCTGTACCATATAGTAAATCCGGCCCTGGTTATCGCATTACGTAGCCTACATAGCAAGGTTAAATGAAAGCCTGAGTTAGCAACTTTTAAGACAAAAATGCGTAATTCACCCCGGTTATACATTTAAATTGGTTGGCAAAAATTGAATTAAAGGGGCCCAGACCCCCTAGTTATCAATATTATTGTAAATTACTATTATTGTACGCGTGTACCGTTGTACGCGAAGATGCTAAAAGACACCGAAACTGAAGATACAAGCTTTTTTTGCCACATTGTTATCATTGCTGGCATTTCGATCGGGGGGTGGACCCAAGGCCTTCCCTGGCTACGCCTATGCTTGCAGGCCACACAAAGCAGCTTCGCGGGCTACGGGTTGGTCAGCACTGACTTGGACCAAGTCAATTACAAAAGTTATCTAAAAAATGTTACGTTTTATACATGAACTGCAAAAAAAGTAGAACTGAACGATTTAGTTTTTTCAATTGGATTTCAAATCTTAAAACTTAGTTCTATCAAATGGCTTTAAAAACATGCAAAATGTGATCCAAATGGCTTTAAAATAGCTTTTTTCCCCAAAAATTACGAAAAATCGCCCATAGCCTCTGGCGCTGGGGCCCCGGTCCCACATCCCCAACGGTGATACGTTTGAGTTACATTAGTTTCTTCACCGCACCTCCACAATAAAATTTAACACTTATTTCGAAAACATTAACTTCCGGTTCAAGTCCTCCCCTGTTAGCAATATCCTGTTTACGCTCCCACCGAGGCCTCATGCTTCTGACCTTCCATTCTAAGATATTTTTTCCCTCAAAAAGCTCCTCATTTTGAAAATTTCTGGGGACGTCATAATACATGTGATTTGCGGTTTGGGGCCCCCAATTTGAAAAATCCTGGCTACGCGTATGCCAGAACTCATAAATTTTTTGTTTGGTTATTTTGCTTTCAACCAATCAAAAAACAATGCTGTCCTCGAACCGGGGACAGTACATTTTTGAGTATTTGTAGGGTTCGAGACCAAGGCCAAAGCCAAGGACTTCAAAATGTGTCCTCGAGGCCAAGCACGTCATCAAGGACTCCACCTCTGGTTGTCATTGAAAATTATTAAAATTTATAACTTTAGAGGCCTAGACGTCGTGTTTGAAATAGAATATCTCTGGAACGGCTAGATCAAAAAGGATGGAGTCAACGCCAATCTAGTCTGATACGATTGGCCTAACCAACCCATTGATTTTGACTTTAGTTCTTGTCTAACTGCAGTGCTTAATGTTATTTCTGAACATTTATTTTTTATTTGTTTGTTCATTTTTTTGCTATTATGCTTCTCATGTACTTATAAGTTTCTTGATTTTTCATATTTTTATTTTTTTTCAGTTTTTTTTTCTCATTTCTTCCTTCTTCTTCCAAATTTGCTTTAATCTTTATTCAATTACTCAGCGTTATCAGGAAGCATCTTGACTGGATAACTTTACGGGTTTTCGGTATTTCCTGGCTTAGAGATCAGCAGAGGTGGAGTCCTTCAGGACGTCCTTGGCCTCGAGGACGTCCTCGAGGACACATTTTGAAGTCCTTGGCCTTGGCCTTGGCCTCGAAGGTCAAGTCCTTGGCCTTGGTCTCGAGGCCTCAAGTCCTCGAAAATTGGCCTGTCCTCGGCTCGAGGATAGCAGTATTTTTTGAATTGTTAAAATTTTGTGGAGCGCTTGAAAAATTTTTTAGAAAACGTTTTTTTGTGGAGATAGCTTGAAAAATTTTTGTGAAGACTTTTTTTTCTTTTTTTTTTGGAAAGCACTTGCGCTTGTGTCCTTGGCCTTGGCCTCGAACATTCCTGTCCTTGGCCTCGAGAGTGTCTGTCCTCGGAAAGGCTGTCCTTGGCCTTGGCCTCGGATTTTTTTTGTGTCCTTGGCCTTGGCCTCAAGCCTTGTGTCCTCGACTCAACCTCTGAAGATGAAAAGTGGAGTCCTCGAGGACACATTTTGAAGTCCATGGCCTTGGCCTTGGCCTCGAGGCCTCAAGTCCTCGAAAATTGGCCTGTCTTCGGCTCGAGGACAGCAGTATTTTTTGAATTGTTAAAATTTTGTGAAGCGCTTGAAAAATTTTTTGGAAAACGTTTTTTTGTGGAGATAGCTTGAAAAATTTTTGTGAAGACTTTTTTTTCTTTTTTTTTTTGGAAAGCACTTGCGCTTGTGTCCTTGGCCTTGGCCTCGAACATTCCTGTCCTTGGCCTCGAGAGTGTCTGTCCTCGGAAAGGCTGTCCTTGGCCTTGGCCTCGGATTTTTTTTGTGTCCTTGGCCTTGGCCTCGAGCCTTGTGTCCACGACTCCACCTCTGTTAGAGATAATATTGTGCTGTTTGCAATCTATCTTTTTCTATACGTGAGCTTTTTTTTACCATGAGCAAATAAATTCATGTTGCCTATGTTCATGTAGCCTACTACAACAAATATTACGTGTTGCAGCAAGCCAAGTCAAATATTTGTATATACAATTGTAATATTATAATAATGCAGAGGTGCAACCAAAAAACCCTTATAAATAATCCTAATTTTCCTTTTCTTCTCTCAAAATTTTCATTAAAATTTTAACTCGATGAATTTTATTCAATTTAATCGGCGTGTTATTGTTGTGAGTCAAAAGAAACAAGCTCCGATTACGGTTGACCTGTATGACTTGTATCGAAAAGTTTCTGAAATATCCCAACTCTCCAACAATATTTCAAATTTACAATTATCAGTCAATGCAATCAACAACAGGCAAGTAGAAACAGAGCTTCAATTAGACCAGCTGGAACAATATGGCCGAAGAGAGAATTTAGAAATTCATGGAATTCCTGTTACCAAGAATGAAAATACCAGGCGAATTGTTAAGGATTTAGCTATATCTCTAAACGTTGAACTTGATGATACACACATTTCAACTTGTCATCGTATGCCGCCGCCGAAAACCCCGAAATCCACCATGAGGAAATCACATACAGGTACGTCTAGATCTGGAAACATTTCCAGCGCACAACATCCCGCAATCATTGTCCGGTTTTCCAATCGAGACAAAAGAAACGAACTTTATGGAAAACGCAAATTACTTAACAAAATTCAGTCTGGCAAAATTAATTCTAGTCTTGCTTCTACCCAAATAAGAGAAAATTTGACGGCCTACCGAAAAATGCTACAAAACGAAGCAGTTAAGGCTAAAAAACTATTGAATTTTAAATTCATTTGGACTTCCCAGGGTCGGATCCGTCTCAGAAAAGATTCAGAAAGCAGAATAATCAACGTAAATTCGCTTTCTGACTTATCTAAGATAGGCTACTCTGACCCTGACATAGGCCAAAAGATGCATTAAATTAGCATACTTTTCGTGTAGCCTAATTTATTGAAATTTGTAATAAGTTTATCGGAGAATAATAATATTATGCAAATGTTCACATGTGTTAACTGTAAAAAGTCACTGTACAACAGTGTTATTGGAGTTGGTATCTGTAATGGTTGCTGTGCTGTCGAATTGCCCTTCTTTGCTACAAGTAATATTGAATTTGAATTGCTTACGAACAACAAATGGGCAGACTCAGTGAGCAGATATGATGAGTATCACCTTCCCCAAAAATTAGCCAACAAGTCATTATATGCTAGTCCCAATGATTTTTTTCTCCTACATTTCAATGTTAGAAGCTTATCTAAAAATAAAGATAAAATTGATGAGTTTTTACATGATTTTGAACGTTTATCTGATTTAGTGGCTATTTCGGAAACTAAACTAAATGAAAACAGTACAAGTAATATTAGTATACCTAATTATTGCTTTTTGCGTAATGACTCTCCTTCAAATGCTGGTGGTGTTGATATTTACATCAAGGAGTCGTTTAAATTTAAAATACGCGAAGAACTTTCTCTCAACATTTCAAATTGTGAGGATCTATGGATCGAAATTGAAACCAACCAGCCAAACAAATCATTCGTATGTGTTGTTGTTTACAGGCACCCCAACAAAAATATACAAGCATTTCAAAATACGCTATGTGATACTCTGCTGTCCTTGGAAAATGAAAAAAATTTGTATATAGTTTGTGGTGATATGAATGTCAATTTTTCTGACAATAAAAGCAAAATAATCAGGGAATATACTAATTCCTTGAATTCCGTTGGATGCCTTTCTCTGATTGATATCCCCACTAGATTTTCAGACACTGGTGCGTACAAACCTTCCATACTAGATCATATCTACACTAATATAAATAAATCAAGAACCAAAAGTGGAGTGTGCATTTATGATATTTTGGACCATTTTCCAATCTTTTTTATTCTGGAAAGGAGTAAACTCTCATCTAAAACAGAAAAAAAATTAACTAGATGCACGAAAAGTTTCAATCTTGAAAACTTCTTATTTGATCTAAATTACCAATTATCAACAAATATGTTTGATTCCAAAAAATCCAGGGTTGATGATGACGTAAAATGCTTAAACGACACTTTTATTGCAGTATTAGATAAACATGCCCCGATGCGTAATATGATCAGAAAAGAAATGAAATTAAACTCTAAACCATGGATTACAAAAGGGCTCCTCACTTCTATTAAGACCAAGAACAAGCTTTTCAGAAAATATGTTAAAAACAACAATCAAGAAAATAAAATGAACTACAAAAAGTATCTTAATAAACTTACACATATCAAGAATTTAGCAAAACGCATGTATTATGAAAAACAAATCAAAGAGAACCATCAAGATTCATCCAAAACGTGGAAAATTATAAAAGAAATAATTAACTATCAACAATCTTCAAGAAAATCTAAATTGCCCTCTACTATTACAATTGATGGTCAGAACTACAACACAAGCTCCAAATCTTTTCTTAACAAACTATGCGAGTTTTTTGCTAATATTGGTGCTAACATGATCAGTAAAAATAATCAAGAATCGTCTCATCAAATAAACATTCACAGTAAACGTTGTATGCAAAGTTTTGTAATGCATGAAATTTCTGAAGATGAAGTGAAAACATCCATAAACAACGTCAAAGCACATACAGCGCATGGATTTGATCACATTCCAGCAAAATTCATCAAAACTGCTGCATGTGTTCTTACTCCATTTCTAACCAAAATATTTAACAAATGTGTTGAACAAGAAACTTTTCCAAATGATTATAAAATAGCGTATGTAGTGCCTATTCCTAAAGTTTCATCTCCACAAACATTTGGTGACTTTCGACCCATTTCACTTTTACCAATTTTTTCTAAACTTTTTGAAAAGATAATAGAAATTAGGATGAGAAACTTTCTGAATAAAAATGATATTTTAACTGCTTCGCAATACGGTTTTAAAACAAACAGTTCGACTGAATTAGCCATTACAACTTTATATGATAAATTACTGGATAATTTAAGCAACAAAAGCACTACATGCTCTATTTTTCTTGATCTAAAAAAAGCATTCGACTCGGTTAGTCATGATATCTTACTCAAAAAGCTGGAGCATTATGGCTTTCGTGGCAGTGTATGGAAATTGTTAAATTCATATCTAAAAGATCGCAAAATCTGCACGAAAGTTGACAACAGCATTTTTAAGTTGCACAGTGTTAAATTTGGGGTTCCTCAGGGTTCAGTTTTGGGACTGCTTTTTTTCTTGCTTTATGTTAATGATTTGCCAGAAGCATCACACTTTGAAACCACTTTATTTGCTGATGACACAAATCTCCATTTATCGCACAGCAATGTTAAGACTCTTCAAGTCCAAGTCTCACTGGAGATGAAAAATATAGAAAATTATATAAGTGAAAATAAATTAACTATTAACTACAAAAAAAGTGCTTTCATGGTGATTAGTAACACCTCGAATCCAAACTCTGATTTTCAAATTTCTATAAACCATAACCTTATCGACAGAACCAACACTGTAAAATATCTAGGAGTTTATTTGAATAGTGATTTATCCTGGAAAACTCATATAGACTACCTTGCAAAAAGACTGTCAAAAGTTTGTGGCATGATTTACAAATTGCGTCATTTTGTTCCGACACGTACTCTAAAAGTAGTGTACTTTAGCATGTTTAACTCAGTTCTTCAATACTCTTTGCTTAATTGGGGAAGAGCATGTAAAAGTCACTTACAGAAGTTATCTATTTTACAGAACAAAATTATAAGGGCTTGTCTTTTTTGTTCTAGACGTGATTCAACGGCATTACTGTACTCCAAATTTGGTGTTTTAAAACTCGAAGATATGATAAATATGGAAATTGCCAAATTTATGTTCAAGTTTTACAACAAAATGTTACCCAATTCCTTTGACTCTTACTTTACCAAACTTGACAGCATTCACAGTTATAATACTCGACAAAAAAGTACAAATGAATTTTTTTACTATCGTGCCAGAACTGAAATGGGAAAAAAGAAACTTCATCATATCTGCTTAAAAGTCTGGAAAAATATCCCTAAAAAAGATCGAGATGTCTCGTTCTACAGATTTAAAAAGTTATTTAAAATAAATTGCTTATCAAAATATGAGAAAATGTAGCAGTTTCATGAAAAATGCTCTTATTTACGATCTAGTTATATAAGAGAAACGCTCCAGGTTGTGTTTAGCTTTCATTACTTGAATATACAGTTGAAACCGACTATTACGACCTCTAAACGGATCGCAAAAAAAAATGTCGTTGAAAGCAAATTGTCGTTACACCGGTAGAAATTCTACTGGTAGGAATACTGTTGGAACCAACAAAAATGTGTTGTTAAAAGCGAATAGTAGTTATAGCCAATGTCGTAATATTCAGTTTCTACTGTATCTGCCTTCTTTTTTAAAACAATCGTAAAAGAGGACTAGAAGAGTTTTTTTTTTACGGTAATTAGGTAGTGGGTGGTATGTTTATTGTGTATTGGTTTCTGATTGTGATCTGTAATACTAAGTTGTGTTGTAGTTTTTTTTTTTTTTTTCTTTTTTACGGTGAGGTGTGTAAATTTTGTCTGTTTTAGTTTTTTTTTTTTTTCATTGACTTTGGGTCGGGCTTTCGGTTGGTTGTGTTTGTTTCCTACTATCATAGTCGTTTACGCTACAACAATTCAGGTTAATGTGTTTCAAGACGGGCTTGTAGGAAATAGATGCAACCGATCCTTGGGCTTGACCTTAAGATTAACAGTGTTCGACGTTACGCCGTCGGTGATTTCTTCATGGGACTGCATTGCAGCTTGCCAGTACCTTTTCTTTTTTTTATATGAAAATACTTTTTTTTTTTAGTAAATGTTGTTCAGTTAACAACATTGCTTCATATAGTTGTGGGCGGACGCTTGGGTGTAAATTTTTTCCCGGCTACAGCAACATCTGACTTCGCAGGCCCGCCTCGGACTGGGCTACTTTTGCTTGAAATTGTTGTAATTAGGATTGGGTGGGTAACTTTAACCTATTTTTTTGTTTTGTTGTTCGGCCTGTGGCGTCGGATGTGCCAGTAGGTGGGGAAATGAGTGTTCAAGTGCTTACCTACTTTGCGTTATTTCGTATTATGATTTATTGCCAAGTTTAAGTCTACGCCTATTACAGTTAAGTATTGCTATAGGTGCAGTTGACTAAGATGACCGAATGGTCTTTTCACTGATTCCTTCCTGCGTACTTTTAACGTTTGGTAAAATAAACTTGACTTGACTTGACTTGACCGGCTCGACTGCACAGCCTACGAGCTTCATGATCTATTGCATTGTTACGCTTTTCTGCTGGCTTTGCGTTTTGGTTGGTGCTATTCCGTTGCTTCGATTCGTAACGTCATTGCTTGGAGAAGTCGCGTTACTGCGACTGCTGCGGACATTATGTGGCGTAGCTTCAAGCTTGCGCAACTTTTGCATATATCCGGCGCTGTTTGTTTGTAAGTTTGCAGTTTGTTAAGCTTACTTTTGAGTTTTCAGCCAAGGGTGAAGGACGGCTAGCTTGCTGGCTTTGTGATAACAAGTCTAGGTTTGGGTTTTCCAAATCGTAAAGTATATCTGATGAACATCTTCTAAGTTGGCTAAAGTATGACAAGATTTATTGATTACTTTTTTATGTGTGGATTATCTGAAAACAAAGATCCAAAGTTATACAGAATTCATGAAGATGGCTCTGCATTGGGTGAGTGAGCTGTCACTTGTTTTGTATTTAAGTTAATTCAAAGGTTAGTAATTCCTCCATTTGTTTTTATATGTAATCATCAGTCATAGACTTTGTCATTAGGTTTGTTGTATACAGTATAATCCTGAGTTGTCTACTTTTTTTCAGAAGCGTCGCCGTCTGTGTATGAGCGCGCACGTTCACTTTCCAATTTGAGCTATTTCTCAAAGTCTAGCCTTAAGCTATTCCCCAAAATCTAACCCTAATGAGTGCTCCCACCTTGCAAGTAGCCTACCTGCGATTTTGCATCATTCTTCAAACATTCTGCCATGCTATTAATTAATGATTGTGGTTTGCATCATATTACACTGATTTGCTGGCTTATTATTAGTGTCATAGCATACCGTATGTGGCATCAATGGGGTTATTTCTTGAGTTAGTAGCTGGTGGTATGCTTCACTGTTAGTGTTCAAGCTTTTGATGTTTTAGCAGTTCTGGGCCCGTATTACAAAGTTTGAAGATAATGAGACTTCTGGACTTGAATTATTGAGCTGTTTTCAAGTGAGATCACTCGAAAAGCAAAATGCTATTATAATTTCGTCTTGATGCAACAATACTCAAGCAGCTCGTATAAACGCAGAGGTGCTCCAGACATGCGTAATTAATGTAAACATGCGTAGCTTGCATCACATTTTTCAAGGATGCGTGTATTTGCTTGAGGAAAAATGTGGAAATATGTCAGATTTTTAAGGAATGTTTCAAATTTTTAGTGGAAAATTTGAAATATTACCGTAACAATTACATTGAATTTTTTGCGGGACAAGTCTAGGCGGAACAATTTTGCAACATTAGATGCTAACCGCAAATCACGAAGTCATTGATTTGACATGTTTGTGGACAGAGGTATAAAGTACCGGTAACGAAAGTAGCTCTACTATTAAAGTAAAGTGTTTTGGTTAAAATAATTATAGTTTGGGATACTCTCTAATTTCTCTTGCTTACTTTTAGAGTGAAGTCACGCTACTTAAGTAGCATTTTGCTTCAGACTTGTGCAAAGTACTGTAGTTTTGAAATTGAAGCACAAATTTGTCAGAACGGTGGTCTGGTGGTGTTATTTACCGGCAATTGTTTAATTAAATTAAGCTAGCTGAGATTTTTTGAAATGATTCCAAGTAAATTCTGCGTGACATGATTTTAAAATCTCAAAAGTTTTGTTGCTGTTCTTTTTGATTTGAATATAATAATAAAAACTGGCATCAATTAGTAATTCATGACTACTTGAGAGAGTGAGGAGTTCAAACACCAAGCATCATGTGGTAGTGATGTGAAGGTAGTCTTTACACACTACAATTTATTGATTTAATATTGTGTTCAAGTTCGATTTATTATTTGTCGCTTAGATGCAATAAAAGACACACTATACGTAAAAATAATTTGCAAAAGCAAAACAAAAATAACTTTTTTCTCGACCGGAGACTGGAAGGGACCTGTTAAGGTCATTTTGTTTATTTTGCTTAATTACTTTCACAAATACTTGTACTAGAGTACTTCTAAAAGAAATGCTTTTTTACTTTTATTCAAGTACTGGTACTTTTTCGTTCAAGTAATAAAACTTTGGCTTGATTACACTTTTCGAAGATGTTTTTTACCACTGCTTGTGGACTACTTTTGCCGCTTTCAAAAATTCTTAGCACGGCTTAAAACAAAATTTACATTCTTTGTTAAACGAAATTTACAACCATTACTTTCGTTCGTTACTTTCTTCGTTGGGTTGGGGTTAGGGTAAGGGTTAGGATTAGGGTTAGGACTATTTTGACACTTGTGGAGAAATAGCGTTTAGGACTATTTTTCCTCCAAATGGCAAAAGAGCATGGGGTTCTTTGCCCGTAGAGGCAAAATAGCCATTGCTTTTTGATTTTATTAAACTAAGCCAACTGGCACAGTAACTTTATACAGTATAGTAGCGTACCATAGTTCTCAGTTCTGAATTGTAGTAGGCCTACTGTTTTTACCTTACCTAGAATTCTTGGATGTCGTGAAGTATATAAGCTGTCTGGTTGTTTTGGAACCTTGGTAACTTGTGTATATGCGTACGTGCACTCTCGCTCCTTTCATGCATGCACTCATTCAGGTCAGGGCTAGATTTGGAGAATACCTTAGATTGTAGAGAAGGAAAGAGTGCACGCACATTTGCTGCTTATACACTGGTAGCAAAGCTTCCGAAAAAAAGCAAACAGCTTATACTTAACGACACCTCAATTCTTTCCATGCGAATACCATTCTGCTTAATTACTGTACTGCCACACTACACAGCACTGGTACACAGCGTTCCCTATAAGCACAAAACAGTGCGAAATTTTTTCCTTCATTTTTGCGCTAATATTTGTGGCGTTACCTGGTTTTTGTTCTGAGAACCTTTAGCATTTTCATTTCCTGCCAAAATTCGTTGATTATGAGCTGCATTACGGTGCGACACCGCTAATGTATGGTAGTGATAGACCTAGACGAAGCTAGCAGAGAAAGTGCGGCTCTCTGCCTGGTGACTTTTCTTTGTTGGAGGATGGCAAAAATCTCGAGAAAAATTTCACGGTTTCCAAGCCGGTGGCCTTTTTTGGGGCCGAGATCAGCACAAAAGTCGTCAAGTGCCAGCAGTATCTGACGGCATTTTCACCACGCTTTCTGGATTCGCACTTTTTCCGGCATTTACGCAGTAGGTGAAAATTTAGAAGGAACACTGCTAATACACACTGATTTGTACAGAGTGCTTATCCCTTAGGCAATTACCAGTAGCACTGAGCTGCTGGTTCACTACAGCAGACAGTGGTATGTTCAATCAATAAACTACAAAACTGGTACATCATGCTGTATGTTTTTCGAAGTTTGCTGTTTTGTTTATTTAGACTTAGAGGCAGGGATGTGGAACAGTGTTCCCACTAGGCCGATTTTTTTCAGCCAGTCAGCGATTTGTTGGAGCAAGGGCAAATAATTTTTGGCAATATGGTAAACATAGCTTTAGAAAACTCCACAAATTAGAGGAAATATGACATTTGGTAGACTTTAACACTCAATTGGTAGGAAATTTAGGGCACATATACGTCTGTTTAGAGCTTTGGGCACAATTGTTTCAAGAAAATTTGGGCACTGGCTGATAAGCCATAAAGTTAGAAGAACATTGATGTGGAAGCAGTAAAAGGGTATTTTTTCCAATTTGGCCAGTCATATTGAACATCAAAAACTTGAATGTGGTGCAATTTTTTGTAAATTATATGGTACGAGGAAAAATTGTTTGATAGACCATCATTTACAAAGAAACTATTTTAAAGGCTTGTGGTTCACTGAGATTTGGGGAAGTCCCCACCCCTATCAACTCAAAGATGAACCTTGTAGGCAACCAACAAATTTTAAAACTATAAATGTTCAAAAATTCTCCACAGTATTTAGTTGTTTAGTCTTAAGGTTTAAAGATTGTCTTGATTTTGTTTTTTAAATGACAGATGAGACTTGGCTCATCTTTTTGTGAATCTGGGGCCATACTTGTATTCATTCAGTAGCTTGTAGCAGTGCATTCACCAACACAAACAACATTTTGAGTTCCAACATTTTAATTTCTCTTACTTTGTAATGTATTCTTTAAAAAGCAAACAGAAGAGAACATCGTAACGTCTTTCAAACAAACTATGATATTAAATCGGTATTGATTGTTAAACATGATTTCATAATGCTTCTCTTGATTATTATATTGCTGTATGCTACAAGAATATTCTAATGCAGGGTGCTGCGAATAATCCCATCAGACGTAATTCATGTTTAAAATCAATTTTTGCTGTCGTTGAAAGTTTTGTTACTGCTGTCCTTGAAATACATGTTTCTAACAAAATTTGGAGCAAGCCACATACACAAACAACTTATTAAAAACACACAAAATTTATGATTGTTGGGACTTTGCCACATGGCTACGTAATACGAAATAAAAGCCAAGTAAAGAATTGTGCTTAACAGCGCAGATGCAATTAAAACAAGTTATTATCTCAAGCGCTTGCAAATTCGTCCTCAGACCCTGAATAATTGTTTAATATATTAAATTTCTGAATGAACGTTCAGAGAAATTTGCATCAGCTGAAACATATGATCTTGTGACTGGTCATTACGCTGTAGGGCCGCTCCAAATCCAAATTCCTCACAATGCCCTATGCGCAGATCCTTGCGATGACAAACCACTAAATACAATTACATGATTTGGTTCTATATGATGTTTTTAAGATGGTGATAACAAAGCTGTTTTATTGTGACTTATGTGGAAAATATTTTTTAAATCAAAAGTTTGAAGCAAAAACTGTGTCACCAACTGGTGAAAGCAGTAGCGATTCATAAATTGCCACTTCTACATCCCTGCGTAGAGGTTGTCTCTAGCACAAAATTGTTTTTGAAAATTTGTGGTATAAAGCTTATTACTTAATAGTATAAAAAATCTTAACAGTGAATTTGGAAGTTTTTTTTTTAATCGCGTGGCTGCAGGTTATTGTGGAATTATGTTTAGTACCAGTACTGTATGGTTCTTTTTCATACGAGCTTTTGCCAGCGTTCATTTGTTTTACGAGGCTTAGGAAAATCTTGTTCTTGCTTAAATGCTGAATTTGCAGGTTTTAGAGAGAAGAGATTGGTTTCTTCAGTTCTTTGCCACTTTCCAAAAAATGTTGTGGATAATCCTTGGAACTCAGCAGAGGTAGAAACAGCATAATAATTGTCTTTATCTGATGTCTGGATATTCAGCTGTTATGATTGTAGTGTATCAGTTTTCAGCATCGAACCTTTGAAGAACTACACAACTTGACTGGAGCTATTTTTTGGGGGGGAATAAGCAGTGTTGTTTCTTGGTTACATTAGCAGGGATACTATGAAATGACCTTGGAGTGAAATTGCTACCCGCTCACCACTAAACGAGAATTCGTAAAACTCGTTGAACTTTTGATCAAAGTACTGG
The DNA here is from genome assembly GCA_963965965.1 of Trididemnum nubilum. NCBI lineage: Eukaryota > Metazoa > Chordata > Ascidiacea > Aplousobranchia > Didemnidae > Trididemnum > Trididemnum nubilum. The sequence continues at coordinate 30,353,646 of OZ014481.1, read as the reverse complement.
TAACCAGCTTATTATTAAGGGCATAACATTCAGAATTAAAATTGTTAAAGCAATGTCAAAGTTTTTAATTGTGCTATGAAAGACATGATTAAGTAACGGTAGCCTATCAAAATAAGCTTTTACGCTGCTTTTTTAGAGTCTTGAAACATCAGAAAATGGTTAAAACAAATTTGCAGCATTACTGATTAGATTAAGAACTCCGTTGTTTTTGGTTACCACTCATTGTTCCTATTATTTTTATTCTGTTATTTAGTTATGGAAATTTTGTACTCCTTGTGGACTTTCCGTGTTCGTTGGTACTTCAACTCCAACCAATGTTCCACATTTTCATTCATTTTTAGTTACAAGAGATGATGGATCAAAATGCTATGCTCATGTTTTAGCATTTTATGAGCGTTGCGTCAAACCTCAGCAAATAGAATTAATAGCTGGTATGTTATAACCTTATTTTTTAAAGTTTGAACCTTATCCCATGCCTAAATTTTTTTCATTTTCTCGAGAAATGGTATGGGTACTTTAAACTTCCAATACCTCTACGCTTTATGACTAGCCCAACTGATTTTATGTAGCGACTAATGCTATTCTGTTGAGCTATATGCTGTATATATCAGGACTGATTATTTACTCAGTGTGCCTTATGCACTAAAATAAAACTGTTGGAAACTATTGTTGATACTGCACTTCATCGTTCAAAACGTTTGTCAGTATGTTAAAGTTGTTCTCGAGTAATTGGATATTAAAACAATATTGCCGGTGATCTAAACGTCATTCTTCAAGTTTTTTAGCATTTTGAATAGTGTATCATCATAGATTTTGTGTCATCTCAATTATTTATATAAATGCAATCTAATTTGATGTGAGAATACTATGGATCATTTGAGGTTTCAGTGAAACAAAAATATCAAATGCTCTTGTTCCCCCATACACAACTTCTTATTGAATGACAAATCAGTTTATTTCGCATTCATTTAGATAATATTACTCATTGAAACTGGGAAGGTAGAAATAATTGTCCTACTAATGTATATTTTCAGTATTCCTCTTTTGTGATCAGGAGTATTTGTAATATTTTTGTTAGCAAAATACCACCCCATTTTTTAAAATTAAATAATCATATAAAAAAAGGTTTTATAAGTGTACTTTTGTCTTGTTTAAATAGAGAAACCATGTCCCACTCCAACTTGAATTCTGCTAATGCTTTATTAAAGATATTAACAGGCTAACTGAGGTACATTTCTTAACAGATTTGTTGCAACTTGATGAAGAAAATCACGCAGAAAATATTTACGTTGAAAAATGTATTGGTTTTATCACTCAACTTGCTCTTATAAATACATGCGAAAAAGTACTCAAGACTCTCTTTAAAATGTTCATGGACCAGTCAACCCCAACTAATAATAACGGTTTACCTATTGAAAGTTATATTTATAACCTTTTGTATGAGGTGAGGAAATGAGAGTTTGTTCGCTAATCTTGTTAATGGTTACAATTGGCATCAATATTTCTATTCCCTAATGCCATTAAAATAACTAAGCGAACTTAGGTCAATAGACTAAGTCATTCACTATAACTATCTAAGGAATCGTAAAATCATTATTTTTTTTTACTATTCAAGCCTGTTACAAAGCTTTTATGCCAGAGTTTTTTACTGGTTTTATTTTTTAGCAAATTTGTCATTGCACCTTTTGTTAGTACTGTTCCTGTTAGATCTGTGTTACCGTGTAAAAAAAGGTTAAAAAAAAACTATGCCGTGGTTAAAAATTAGCGCGATGTTTTTGAATAGCTTGTGTATGTTAACAAGAAAACTAAAAGTTTACTGCTTCAATCTATTTTGTTGTACTATATGCAATGATAGTATTAGCATTGCTTTTTTTAGTGTGACATATCTTGCTGAACCATATTCAAAGCATTGTATTCAGAAAATAACGTAGTTTACATTTTTAGTCCTTTTACCATCATAATTTCTTTTTTTTTTTATGTCGTAGTGGAAGAGAGGTTCAAATCGGCACGAGTTTTTCTGAACATAAAACTGGTTTATTGTTTTTCAACAGGTACCTCAACTATCACCAGGAAGTAGTGTAAAGCTTTCGTGTATGGGACACGAAGACCCCACTATACTACATCAGCCGACTGTGAATGAATTGCCATTGCTTGATGTATATTTGACTCAAGTAATGGGCCTAGTAGGAGGCGCGAAAAACCTCTTAGTCCTTCTCACTTCATTATTGCTTGAACACCAAATTCTTTTAGTTTCTGAAGGTATGTTAAATTGTCAGTGCATTCTTATCGAAATTTGTATTTTTGCGATATTTAACCTAACAAGAATAAGAGCTATACGCATAGTTTTAAATTCAAAATTTGGTAAAGCAGTTTTAATCAAAATGATTTCTATGCTTTTCCATTTGGATTTGGATTGTAACGCAAATCAACTTTTGCGTGCTCGTTCTTCTGATTTTCTCTCTCAACCTGCAGTAATCTACGAATAATGTTAAAAATAGGGAAACAATTTTAGCACTCTAATGTTTATGCTCAATTACTGCTTGGTCCAAAAAAAAAAACGAGAAAAAAGAAAAAAACTAAAGCACTAGTGAACCGTCATTTCTTTTTTTTGATGTAGCCGTAAGCCGCCTCATGGTGCAGCGTGTAGGCTTGAGGAAGAAAAGCGATTGAACGCCAAGTTGTACAAAACCCAGCATTAATTTTCGGTATAATATGTTACAGACAGCCATCGACTTGCTTTGGTTGGCGAAGGCATAACTGCACTTCTTTTTCCATTTCAATGGCAGCATACACAAGTATCTGTTTTACCGTACGAGTTAGCGACTCATTTTTTCGACGCGCCTGTCCCTTATTTAATCGGGGTGATCGTCTTGCCTGGACAGAAGGAATTTATCAGACAGGCTTTGGAAGTAAGTTGTTACACTTTCTAGACACATCTCATTAATTCATAAAAGTGGAGTAAGTGCTCTGCGATTGGCTTATTCGAGAAAACAGCGCTTTAAAATTTCGCGATAATGTCCCAGCCTCTTTGAGACTATGCGCATTTTGATCTTTATTTTACTCAACATCTTAGCCAGTTGGAGTACGATGTGAACATTCCCATGAATCACTTTTTTTTGTTTTTCAAGCTATTTCGATTTATTGGACCTTTTAACTTCGTTACTAATCAATGACTGCTACCGGCCAGTTGTTGAGCGGTAACGCATTGGTGTCTAAAGCGGGAGGTCTGAGGTTCAAATCTCGAGCTGATCGAATCGGACACAGTGTTGCCAACGGCTCGTCATCGCTGCGACATTTCTTCGAAAGGAGCTGTGTTGCCCGTGCGCTATGACGCGGAGATGGGCCCCGTAAACACGTTACACGCCTCGGCGTAATACAGCGAGTAAAATCAAAGATTTGATAAGATCAATGACTGCTGTAGAGCCCCTGGCCTTTTTGAAACAGTTTTTTTTCGTTACCGCTGTTTGGATATTTGTATAGCTTTTTGCATGTTTGTTGCGTGAATGTCTGCACCTTTTTTTCGTTGCAACCCATTTAAATAAAATCTCGATTTAAACTTGCTTGGGATTAGCGAAAAAGTAAAATTGCTGTGTAACGATTGCCTTCCAAATTTAATTCATGTTTATACATCAGAAAGCTGAACAGTTTTACAGAATTTAATCTTGCTCAAAAAAGTTAATGTCTAATCCTAAGTGCTTTAATTGCTAACAAACGCATTTTGCCGTTGGGTTTCAAACTAGTCAGGAAACCTATTTGATTAACATCGTGTGTTTTTCGTGATGCATGTCATTGTCTAACAAAAGCAAACGAATTTTTTTTGCATTAATGACTAAAAAGATAGTACGAATGCTTTAAAAGAGCATTCAGGTCGGGAAAATTTTTTTCTCGGTTTTCTCTTAAAAATTCTCGACAGATCTGAAGACAACTTCACCAAATTTGAGCTTTCTGCGGCCTTACGTTTCTGAGATGTAGCAGATTAAATTTTCCTTTAGTAGGGGTTTTTCTCCTTCGAAATTTAACTAAGGTTGCCTATTAGAAACAAAATTTCAAAAAGTTATTCTGTGTTCGTGATTCTCAATAAATGTTTTGCGGCAGGTTTATTATCAAAACAAAGTAAAGGTTCAGCACTGTAAAACTAGCTGTTTTTCAATAAATGCAAGCCAGCTTTACCAAAGTTAATCTTCAGTCACAATCTGACAAAACGACAATACCGACAAAATAAAGTGAGAGGAAAGCTATTAATTTCGAACCGTAATATCTTGAAAACGGCAAGGCATAGAAACTCCAATTTTTGTGAGAATGCATTTTAGGTTTATCTCAACGTTTTACTCAACATTAAAAAACTTGACTTCCTAAAGTGGCAATTTTTTTAATCTCTACCGTTTGCCTGGCCTGTTAATTATCTTCCTCGACTTGAAGCTTCAAAGCCGTAAATCCGTAAATTTTACTTTTTTTGGTGGTTTTACTTTTTTTGACAATGGTTGTGGTCACTAACTCACAAGCCATTTTTCAAAATTTAACAACTTTGCCCATACGGTGTAAAAAAGGCCATCTCCAACGTATGCCACCCAAAATAGCTCTGGCTTCATTAGGGCATTTTTTATCGATTTATCTTAGCATTTTCTGTTGAATTCTGTTTGTACTTCATATATATTTTTACAATTGGTGCAAAGAGCTTGAAATTTCAATTTTGGTTTTCGATTTTTTCGATCCCGATAATTTTTAATTGATTCTATTTTTATTATGACTAGGTGAACCAATGCTACGCTGATTTGGACGAAGCGATAGTTGAATGCCCGGAAGATCAACCTGGCTTTCCTAATCACAGAGAACTTTTTTTCCAGTTTGATCTTTTCAAAGATAACTACATGAGAGAGGTAGCTTAGCATGTAGGAAACTGTAGGAATATAAATAGATCACTACCACAGCTTCAATGCGGCGTAGGCCGTGAGGCTAGTTCCGATCAATATTTGTTTATAGTTTATTGCCACAGGTTTCACAAAGTACTGCAGTCGCCATGGTAGGACTTACGCAAAAAGGAATTAATTCTATTTTTTTACGTGTTAAATATTGTTGAGCTCGAGTAGTTAGTTGCTAAATTGAGCAAAATCTTCACATCGTCACGCGTAATAAAATTTACAAAATATGTGCAGTTTCACCCACGTTTGAATTTCTTCGCATTACTCTAGTCTGTAATTATGAATGCGGATATTACTGTGACGTAAAAAGAAGCAAAGTTGCTTTCTGTTTTTCGCAATGCATCCTATAAATGACGTCACTCTAGAACCGGAATGAAATGCTGCACGTAGGAAGTGATTTGCCATTCATGTAGTATATAACTTTATGTTAATTACAAAGAAAAATTTGCAACGATGTGCCATTTTTAATCGCTTTGAATATCTCTTTAAAGATATTTGAAAGTGGGAATCGCACTATACTGTGATTTTGTTCATATTGCTAGTAAGATGTAAAGTTTGTTTCTTCTAACTTTTTGGCTAACCTGCTCATCCTAAAATTTCTTAAAACAACTGCGTATAAGGCTGTAAAAATATGTTGATGAGCAATTAATTTTGTCCCAATCTAGTATTAAAAATGTACTGTATAATTATTTTCTGTGATCCAACAAACAGGTGATTTGCTAACAAACATTTGCTTAGCGGTACAGAGTTGTAAACGGGCCAAGAAGTACGATCCCGAACTCGGCCCCAGCCCGAACCCGAAAAGTGATTTATCCTGGCCGAAAAATCTCGAAAATTAGGTCAAATCTAACAATGTGTAAGATTATTGCTCGTCATAAAACTACTCGTTGCTGATAAATTGTGCCATAATAATAATTGTGTAATAATAATCGCATTAATGTTTAAACGAAGCCGCATTCAGTGTTGCAAAGTTATTTGAATTACGCTTTCATAGCATCTAAAAAGCGAAAACGCAAGTCAAGTATATACGTACTTCAAGCCGGAATTAATCCCGACATTTTGCCAATCTTAACCCGAACGTGACCCGAAAAGCCGGCCCGACTTAACTTTGTAGTAGTAACATAGGCGTAGCCAGGATTTTTGTTTGGGGTGGGGCCCAAACCACAAATCCCATGCAATAATGTCATCTGAAATTTTCGAAAGAAAAACTTTCTACAGGACAAAGATGTCGTAAAATGGAAGATCAGAAGCCGTGGCCTGGTTTTTCACCTAACCAGAATTTTGCTGAAGGGAGAGGGCTGGAACCAAAAGTTAAAATGCATGAATTGGGAGACGCTTTGAGTAAACTAGTGTAACTGAAACGGCGCGGGTTTTTGTTTTTTTTTGCAAAAAATAACTATTTTAATGCCATTAAATCTTATTTCGCCCGTTTTTAGAGCCATTTGAAAGAACTAACGTTTTAACATTAATAGCCAATTGAAAAAATTAAATTGTTTGATTCTCCTTCTACTTACAATTCAAGTCCAAAACACGTTTAAAATCTTGCATTTTGGGATTAAGTTTTGTAAGTGATTTGGCCTAGGTAGGGGTAAGTAGGATACATTGTCTTGAGCAATATTTTAGCAGTAAGTAGTAATCCACTCGAAGATTTGCCTAAAGATTTTTGTTTTGTCATAAAAATAACCAGTTGTAGGAGTATATGTACGAACAGGTGCCAAGGCCCATTTAATTCAAACTCAATAATTTGTTCAATGAGCATTTCCCCTTGCTAATTTATTTTTCAAAAGTATTTTGTCTCGTAAAAATTGGCGAGGTAGAGGTAAATTGCTCCTATTGAAAAAATGGGAAAATAGATGGTTACGCCCACTAACCATGTCATTTCCCGGAGCCATGGTAGTTTGTGAATTTTCGCAACATTTTCCTACCAAATATAGGTGAAGACCAAAAAAAATCTCACCATGTGAGCGTGAAGCCCCTGGCACTGTGCCATATGGTAAATCCGGCCCTGGTTATTGCATTGCGTTCATAAAAAGGTTAGATGAGGGCCTGAGGTAGCAACTTTTAAGACAAAACCCCTTAATTTTACCCGGGTTAGAACCGAAAGGGTCTTTCAAAAATTGTCCAGCGGTCTCTTCTGCTTCTACAATAGTGTTAGCAAAGCTAAGTTCTCTCTGTAACAATAGGAAAAAATATCTATAAACTAACTGTCAAAATTTTTTACATTATAAAATTCCAGCTTGCTAGTGCCCAGTAGTCTGTTAGGTTATGGCAAATTGAAAGGAAATCATCACAATTCGACTTTTAAAATCGTCAAAAACGACTTTTGTGTATATAAGTCAATTGTTACTATTTCACTTCAGTCATTTTCACTAAATCACTGTCTATTCTAGGCTAATGCTAGAGGCTAATGTAGACCTTGGTATGACTTCTCATCAAGCCAAGTAGGACATTTGTTTCGTAACTTGACTAAAAGTGATAATGTTAGCTAGTGGCTAGACTACTTCGCTTTAGTTCGATTAATTGATTAACTCTTTTAGGAAGCTGGTAGAGAAAAGTATTCTGGTATTTTAGTCAGTGTTTGGAGAATGTAGTTACTTTTTACGTAGAAGGTTTAGTTACTTTAGTAGATTTAGTGCATTTGTACAAATTGGGTTTAGTAAACTTTTTTAAGAGTTATTGGAGACGAGGCCGTGGAGTTTCGCGGTTAGTTTACAAAGCAGAAGTAAGCCTATATTGCTAAAACTTATTTTTGATATTTTAATTTTCAGGAAATGCTATTAACAATAAATGTTTGTTGAAACAGCTGTTGACCGCAGTTTCAGTTATAAATTTAGATAAAAAATTTGCGGTCTTGCAGAATTGTTTAGCGGTTTCTCAAGCCTAATCTCAAAAAAAAAAAACTCTGCTTAGTGACATTTCAATTAGGGGGCTGGCTACGCCTATGAGTGGTATAAGCTGGAAAATCCTCATTCCAAATATGCGTTTTGTCTTTTTTTTTTGCGTTTTTGTTATATGACAACTTGACAAGTGATCAATTTGATCATGTCCAAAGGCGCTTCAAGAAAATTTGTGTTTGATTCTGCGTAAGATAAAGGGTTGATGCTTGTTGCGTGTGGTCCTGGCACCGAAGTTTGTATAACTCGCAATACATAAAGCGAGATAAAGCTTATTTCTCTAGAGAGACGGATAGTCTTTCATGACGATTGACCTCGGCCTGCAGGATTTTTTTTTTCTGATAAAAATTTTGTTTCAAAATTTCCGACCCGACTTTCTAAATTTTTCTTGCAGATGCGGGCGATTTCAAAACGATCATATTCTGTGACGTCTGATAGCGAAAAGTTTTACCCCGCGCAACCTAATGGCTCTGTTGTAGGTATGGTTCAATGTTTGCCTTACTTGTCAATTATTACTCTAGAGTTAAACAAAAGTGTTTTACCATTGTAAAATATTGTGATTCGCTTAACTTAACTATTCGCTTAACTATTCGCTAGGTTGTCGTCTATGAGATTTTCGTTTAACACTTTTATAATTGAAAGTATCAGCTTGGGCACTTCTTGATTATTTTTGCTCGTATCTTTTTTTAATATTTCTGTTCAAAAAAACTGCCTCAAAAGTGGACACGTAACATTGTAACAAGGCTATGGATCATTCACAGCGCTATTGTGCATGTTTTCTTTTCAATCAAATCAAATCCTTCATTATACTTGCTGTATTGTGTAACGAGTTGGCGCTTGGCCTACTCCATGGTTGGCGGGGCGTCATTGCTTACGGGCAACGCAGGTACTATCGAGGAAATGTCGCAACGCTGGCGAGCCGTTGGCAGCACTAGATCAGATTTTACCTGTCCGAGATTTGAACCTCGGACTTCTCAATCCAGAGATGAACGCGTTACCACTTGACCAACTGGCCGGTTAAAAAAGCTAAAGTCTTCATACGGCGACTCTTTCACTTGAATACTCAGTATCACACACTACCAAGCAGTGGCGCTCCCAGAAGGGGGTTTGGGGAGTCGAAACCCCCAGTTTTAGAACTCAAAAAATCAGCGTAATTTTGTTGATATAACGCAGTTTATAGCATTTTCTATATATGCTTTTCACCAAATAATCACTTCAGTTGTTGTTAATCAGTTGAGATTTTGTTTTACCACTGTAATTTGACCCCACAAGATATTTACCAAGCTTTTAAGATTTTTGCATTTGTTTCACCTACAATATTGCTGACAGAAGCATGTGTAACAATGTGTTTTGTATTGTATTCGGTCATAAACTTCTGAGCAGAACAGCGCTTGACACTAAAAAGAGATTGACCGCCATGTAGAGAAAATAATCGCACTCGTGTAAAAAAACTAAATTACTAAACCAAATACCCTTTAGCAAAAAAAAAAAAAGGAAACAAATCCACAGTTTGAAGATGAAAACCACAACAAAATTACATTCAAACGTCGATATTTTTATTTTGCAAACGTGTTCAAGAATTTCAAAATTTTCGCTTCAGTCGAAGCAATCACAAACCGTTGAAGACTCATCCTAAATTGGGCGTGATATCGTTAGCGTATGCCCTATACTTTGTTTATTCAAGTAGTTACTTCAGTCGTACCGAAATTTTGGTTGCGATAAACAAAGGATACGAACAACGTATACCGGGTGTAGACGGTATGTAACGAGGATGGTGTGGAGTTATCTTAAAAGCTTTTGTAGTTACTTACAACACACTTTGACTGATGGTATAATAAACTTGTTTAGCAACCCTACTGAACTACAGTAGGTGTAGACTCTTGTACTTTTATGTTACTGAATCGCAACTTTAATTTCTTTACAACAAACTTAACATTTTGATTTTTATTGAGCATTTATGAAAAAATAATAAAATATGCTTTAATTAGTGACGCAACCAGGGGAGCTAAAAGGGCTGAAGCTCTCTTCTTAGTCAAGTAACTTAAAAGATTTTACCAAATTCGTGATTTTCAGCTTTTAAACGTATTTTGAACTTGACCAATAAGCGTGCGGGGACTGATTGGACTCAGCAAAATAAATTTTTTCTACTGTTCTTCCAAATCTTAATAATTTAGCTTTGTTAAATGCTCTAAAAACGTGCAAAATTTTATCCAAATGGCGTTAAAAAGGCTATTTTTTCCAAAAAATTGCAAGAATTATCCAGCGGCTGAGGGCTTCAGCCCCTCATAGTGGTAACTTGTTTTCTAACACACAATTTTCATAACCAACAACTTTCGAAATCGTTTTTCCAGGATTTTTGAAACAACAATTTTGTAACGAAATGCAACTATTACCGGAAACCTAATTTGACTATAATATCGTGCGTTTCATTAATGGGTAAAATAAATTAACTACAATTGGGTACTGGTTGCTTTTTAAAAAATGGACCCCCCTTGAAAAATTTCTGGTTGCGCCGCTGCAGTACCGAGGCTTCCAACTCGTCAGCACCACAACAATGATATAACAAATTTGCACTTCGCACCGACGTGAATAAGCTCAGCGCTATATCATAATCTTATACTATGTTATTTACTAAAAAATATGCATATACACTGTATTTTGACTGCTGGGGTTTCATGCATCGAACAGTTGAAGTAATCACAAAACACACTACACTATGTAACGTTTAAGGTACATTTGGTACATTTCGTATTGACGAAACGATAATTTTGCGTTATAGCTTGTCGTAGCGCTAATTATTATTGACTTTGTGGTATTTGCCCAATTGCGCTACTTGAATTTTGATGATAAAGCAAAGTTGCTATTGATTGCAGTTAAGCAAACTACCTGTATATTGTTTGATTGCTCGGTTTTTTTGTTCTGGCGACATAACCCTTTTAGGCGTTTACGTTGGGTTCGATAGAATTGTAAATGCTCTGATTAAAATTTAACTGTTAATAAACCATGTGAAATAAACGGGCATTTAAGCGCATACCTTGATGCACACGTACCGGTATTCACTTTTTAGTTGTACTTTTAATTACAGTAAAAAAAGTTTGAAGAGGCATCAGGTCTAATTTTAAATCATTTATTGCTACATTAAACCCAACTGTATTTTTTTAATTTAGTTTTTAAGCTGATTTCAGAATTCTTCAACTTTGCATCGAAAGATATTTACATTGCTTTTTTCCGCTATTTGTAGCAATCCTGCCATTGTTTAAATAATTTTTGAATCAACCATTAGGTGTCGCTTGTGTGGACGTATGGATAATGTTTAGAAAGCATAATTGCTATGGTTACAAGAACGAATAAACTATCCCACACCTAACCCTAATCTAATTCCTTAAAAAAGTAAATCATGGAAAATGCGCGAATGAAAAGTTTTTGGTAAAATAGGCTGGTCAATACCAATCTGCAACAAGCTTGCTACAAAGCCTAGGTTCTAGGCCTACTTGCCTACTATTAGTTAAGTAGCCTACCAGTTGATTCTAAAAAGCTGTGAAGTCTAATCTAGCCTCTGCGTTTTCGTACTGCCCTATACTCTAGTGATCACAAAGAACAACTATGTACGCCTATATGAAATAGGTCAGACTTATCAATCTTATAGGCCTATTTTTTGAGTTTCTTTGTAAGTGCACCAGATCAAATATCTTTCGGGTAAAAGAGTAAAATTCAAACCAAAAGGCCTTGTGTTGCTTTTAAAAACACATCTTTTTCGCCTAAGTCATAGCAAGAATCTGGCTAAAACATTTAAACAAATTCTTACCCCGTGACCTACCAGATTACTTAGTCCGTTTGAACCACGTATGCAAATTTGATGCTGCTATGTTGCCATAGCCGAATTTTTTCCCGTAAAGCCAAAGTCTTTTCCATTAAAGCTATTTTACGTAAAATTAAGAAAAAAAAACGGGACAAAAACGTTGGTAATCAATTATGTTTTACATCTTTAGTGTTAAAATTTAAAAATTAGGGTGCGATGCCCCTCTAAGATCGTTGTCACTGTTCAAGCTTTGAAATTGTTATCACAGCTTCTCGGTTTGACGTTCAGCATTAAAAGGGACAGTGTAAAGACTCCACCAAGAGTGGCAGACAGGAGGCAGCTTGACTCGGAAGAAACAAGGTCATTCGCTTTTACCTGTGCAAGGCAAGTTTGTAAATAACATGTGACACACTATCAATTTCATAACCAATTTGAAGATATTTCATAACCAATTTTAGATGGGAAGTCCCACTCATCTTTACATGTAAACGAGACAATCACCAAGGTAGCTAATATAGCGAAAAAAGCTGGCGTTATCAACTCATTAGATGATATTGAGAGCTTTCACGCCAACCCTATGTGTGGAGGGAAACTAGGTGTGAAATTGCAGGTAAATATAGATAATAATTTATTGGTTTTGTCCTTTTTGAATTGGAACTTTTTAGACGAAACAGACCAATTTTACATGTAATACTATATCAATTAGAAGAATTAGTTCTTCATCAAACTTTAAATTTTTGGGAAATGATAAGATCTTTTTGCAAATTTTTGCTTCTACGCTTTAATATTTGTAATCAAATTTTTGTATTCGTAAATTTCATTTGAATAAAAAATGAAATACCAACTAACATTGAATAAGAAAGCTTTAAATCTGGAGGTGTTTCAACACTGCACTTTGCTGGGTTTTGCCCTGTAATATTAAACGCACCTGGTTTTAGATCGAGTTCCGCTTTCAGATTATCACGAAGAAAGTTGCTATGTGTTTTGCGTAGGGTATTTTTCTTGAGCTCAATTTCATTCGCTATGTTAATTGATTGCACGCTAAATTACCATCTGGATATTTTATTTCGAAAATAGCAAGAACTACTTTGCTCTGTATAGCTTTCATCATATTTTCTTTGATTATATCAGCTGTTTTGCTCAAGGCATATCAAACAATGTTTTGAACTTTGAACAGACCCTTGCAAGTGTTAAACTGCATGTTATGAACTTTGAGTTGCTGCTTTACTGTTACTACGTCAGTCGTTTTTGTTTGCTTTTTTTGCAGTTGTCCAAAACCATTTGAATTGGTTTGGTTTTGTTAATATGATTCCCAATTGTATGTTATGCCAGTTGTATGTTATGCTTAGCTCAGGCTACACAGATCAATTTTTACTAAAATACCGGATATAGCCGTATTTTTTCACAATTAATCTCAAGTAGCTTTGTTTCAGTTTTCTTTTTGCTTTCGTCTACCTGGTGCCTTGGCGCACTGGGAAAAACAAAAGTTATGTTTTGGCCGGCGGCGTTTTGTCGGGATGATAGCAAAGAAATGAAATGAAGCCTTCTCAATTATTAATCTAGTTACATTAGATACAGCTCCTGACCTTCGAGAGGGTTCATTTTTAGATTTTGTATGGAATTGAGATCTGGTTGCTGTGTTTTCTTAAATCTGCCTTGATGCCGTAGTTTTCAGTTGTCCTAATCTTTCCAACTTGGTTCCTTTATCGAATCTGTCTGGTTTCATTTCTATTTTCATTTGATAAATTGAACCATGTCGAACACCAGCCTCTTATAATTTTTCGGTCGTTTGCATCCTCTTTTGCCACTTCAACTTACATCCCCTTTCTCGAGCCTTTTTTTCATATACTATTTTGCCTTACACTCTGTGCAACTGTTTTACTACACGCTTAAGAGACTATTGCTTCCTTCAGGATGGTCCCTTCCTTCCTCTCGGGCAGTTAGCACATGTCGTCACCCATAGGCGTCAATTTTGGGGGGGCTGGGGGGCGGCACCCCCTCGAGTCTAACACTGAAGGAGGCGAAATATGTCTGGCCTCCTCAGTTTTTTGGCAAGTAATACCCACTTGGCAACAAGAAATCCGAAATTACGGACTGAGATAGATCCAGAATGCGGCGAAGACTTTTTTTTGGTCTTCACCTAAAGTTGGGGGCGAAATTCCGGACTGAAATAGAATTATGTAGTTTGACCAAACTTGGCAAAAACTTTTGCCCCCGCGAAATATGCTTAATTAACAAAAAATCAACGTCTATGTCGTCACCCGAAAAAAAGGCTAAGTCATTTTTTTGAGTTTTGAGAAAAACGAAAACAACTTTCTCATTTTTTAGTGAAATAACGTATCGTTACCAAAATTTGGCAAAAATACATCAAAATGATTATATCAACGATGGTCTATGTGATTTTGCTTGAAAACATCTCACTCAATGGCAAAGTGACTTCAGCAAAAATAATAGAAATTTTTCTGTGACGTAGGCAAAAAAAATATTAATTTTGTCTTGAAAAGCATTGCTACTATTCAGAGTTGGATTCCTCGACGACGTCCTCTAGAACACGATTTGAAGTCCTTGGCCTTGACCTCTAAGCCTACAAGTCCTCGAAAAATGCCCTGTTTGCGGTCGAGGTCAGCGCTATTTTTTGATTTGTAAAAAATGGGCCTAGGTCATGACCTTTTTTTTTCTTCGTCTTGGAGAGCGCGCCAGAGACCTCACGGTAAATTTATGTAGACCTTTTTTTTGAAAACACTCGCGCGTTGTGTCCTTGGTCCTTGGCCTCGAGAGGATCGGTCCTTGGCCTCGGCCTCGAGCCTTGTGTCCTCGACTTCACCTCTGCGATTATTTCTTTAACATTTACTTGAATGGTTAAAGGTTAAGCCTAACTTGTACAGAGATAAACTGCAAGGAGGAACAAATTTCACTTTTTTTTTGTTTTCTTTTATACAGCAAAATCGTTTCAAGTATTTTTGAGTGGTTGACATCTTCTGAAGATAACTAAATTATAGAAATAAACTAAAACTGGAATTACTTCTTATGAATGCCATGGAGCTGCAGCGATTTGTTTTTATCCTGCTGTTGATCATAGGCGTAGCCAGAATTTTAGATTGGAGGGTCCAAACCACAAATCACATGCAATGAGGTCATCAGAAATTTTCGAAAGAGAAAGTTTTTGTGGAACAAAGATATCGTAGATCTTTTTGTGCAAAAAAAGAAGATGGGAAGCTGTGGCCTGGTTTGCCAAAAGTTAAAAAGTGAAAATGTCTAAATTGGGAGACGTGTTGAGTAAACTAGTATAACTCAATCGTTTCAAAGATGGGGGCCTGGGGGCGGAGCCCCCCAGCTTCCGGAGGCTATGGAAGTCTGGGGGCAAAGCCCCCAGCCGCTGGAAAATTTTGAAAAAAAAACTATTTTAATGCCATTGGACCATATTTTGCACGTGTTCAGAGCCATTTCAAAGAACTAGATTTTTAACATTTGAAAGCCCGTTGAAAAAATTAAATTGCTCAATCCTCCTTTTACTCACAATTTAAGTACAAAACACGTTTAAAATCTTGCATTTTGAGATTAAAGTTTGTAAGTGGTTTGGCCCTAGTAGAGGGAAGTAAAGTTCATTGCCTCGTGCTATATTATAGTAGTAAATAATAAACTACTCGAAGAAATTCCGTCGAGATTTTTGTTTTGCCATGAAAATAACCAGTTGCAGGAGTGCATGTACGACCAGGGGCATAAGTGTAGCCAGGATTTTTGATTGGGGGTACCAAATCACAAGTAATGACGTCTTCAGAAGTTTTTGAAAGAGAAACTTTTTGTGGGACAACGATATTATAGATTGGAAGATCAGAAGCCGTGGCCTGTGTGTTTGTACGTAACCAGGATTTTGCTATTGTTAGAGGACTTAAACCAAAAATACAAAGTGCAAAAGTGTAAATTGGGAGATGTGTTGAGTAAACTAGTGTAACTCAAGCCCATCACAGGCGGGGGTTTGGGGATGGTCTGGAGGCTAAGCCCCCAGCAGCTGTGCAATTTTTTTTGAAAAAAACTAGCTATTTTAATACCATTGGATCATAATTTGCACGTGCTTAGTGCCATTTAAAAGAACTAGATTTTCAACATTTGAAAGCCCGTTGAAAAATTAAATTGTTTAAGCCTTCGTTTACTTACAATTTAAGTTCAGAACATGGTTAAAATCTTGCATTTTGGGGTTAAATTTTGTAAGTGATTTGGCCCAGGTAGGGAAATTAATGGACATTGCCTCGTGCAATATTTCAGCAATAAATAATAATCCACTCGAAAATCTTTCTTTGAAATTTTTGTTTTTTCATAAAAATAACCAGTTGTAGGAGTACATGTACGAGTAAGTGTTTTATTGAATTTGAGGGTGCCCAAGCTCCCTCAGTTCAAATTCAATAATTTGTTCAAAGAGCATTTCCCCTAGCTTATTTTTGTTTTTGAAAAGTATTTTGTCGCATAAAAACTAACGAAATGGAAGTACGAGCTACATTGTTATTTAAAAATGAATGGTTCAATAGATGGTTACGACTGCTTGCCGTGTTATTGCCCGGCCTGGATTTATAGTGCGCTTGGGACTTTTGGAGATTTTCACAACTTTTTCTGTCTAATATAGGTGAATACCAAAAAATGTCTCACCATCTGAGCGCGGAACCCCTGGCACTGTGCCATATTATGGTAAATCTGGCCCTAGTTATTGCATTACGTCCATAAAAAGGTTAGATGAAGGCTTGAGATAGCAAATTTTAGGACAAAAATTCTCAGTTTCTCCCAAGTTATACATTTAAATTGAATTGAGGGGGGCCCGGGGTCCTTGGTCGTCAATATTATTCACAAATGCTAAAAGATAGCGTTGTACGCGAAAAATGCTAAAAGAAACTGAAACTGAAAAACTAATAGGCTTTTTTGCCACATTTTCGTCATAGATAACATTTCAATTCGGGCGGGATCCCCGGACCCCCTGGCTACGCCTATGGCCAGGAGGGCCAGGCCTCCTCAATTCAAACTCAATAGCTTGTTCAATGAGCAATTCCCCTGCTTAATTTTTCAAAAGCATTTTGTCGCGTAAAAACTGGCGAGGTGGAGATGAATGGTTATTGGAAAGTGGTACAATAGAACGATGGTTACGCTCACTAACCATGTTATTGCCCGGGCCGGATCTACATTGCGCGAGCCCTTAGCAATTTCGAGATTTTTGTGACATCTTCCTGCCTAAAATAGGTAAAGGCCAAAAAAAAGTCTTACCATCTGAGCACGGAGCCCTTGGCACTCTAAATTCTGGTAAATCCGGTCTTGGTTATTGCATCACGTTCATGAAAAGGTTAGATGTTAGATGGCCTGAGGTTTAAACTTTTAGGACAAAAATTTTTAACTTCGCCCGGGTTGTACATTTAAATTGGTTGGTAAAAATTGAATTGAGAGAGCGCAGGCCCCCTGGTCGTCAATATTGTTATTACTTACTGCTGTACCCGAAAAATGTTAAAAGAAACTGAAGAAACAATAGAATTTTTTGTCACATTTTTATCGTTGTTGGCATTTAATTGGGGTGACTCGCGCCCCCTGGCCCCATTCTGGCTACGTTTATGCTGTTGACTTTTAGTATGCAAAGTACTGTAACTAAGTTACTTTTACTTTCTAAAAGTAACTTAGTTACAGTTAGTCGGGGAAAAAAGTAACCAAGTTTCCGTACAGCTACAGTTTTGAAAAAGTAACTTGTTACCGTAACAGTTACGGTTACAGTTATTTTGATTAACGAAATTTTGACGCTAATAAAGCCAGTGCTTGCTGCTCAGGATGGTCATTTTTTTGTTCATCGATATTTGTACATTGCGGCTTGCGGGTTCTGCAACGCTTGATTGAGCAGTGATGGTGTAGTGGTAAGAACGGTAGTGTAGTGGTAAGAGCGTCCGCCTTGCAGTCGGTAGACCGGGATTCATTCCCTTGTCGAGCCATACCAAAAGACTTTAAAAATTGGTATTCACAACTTCCTGCTTGACGTTCAGCATTAAAGGGACAGTGTGAAGATTTAGCCATGGTGTGGTTGACATAGGTGGTAGCGACTCGAAGACCCTACGTTCATTTCGCTGTCTCCTGGCCTAGGCAACTTGGCGAATAAATCAGTGAAACTGAAACTGATGTAATCGCGTGATGATGACCAGGTGTGTGTGTGTGCATCTAGCAATCGGCTTGCGCAGCGCATGCAGTTAATATAATTACCAAACGTAGTCCGGCATGCGTGTGCTGTCACTAAAAAAAGTAACTATAACTAGTAACTTTTACAGGTGTAATTTTGTAACAAGGTACCAATTTCGTTAAAGTTTCAAAAAAGTAACTAAGTTACCGTGGCAGTTACTCAAAAAGTAACTAATTGCAGCTACTAGTTATAAACGTAACTAGTTACTGCCCACCTCTGGTCGAGCAACTGTGCTGTTTTCAAAAAAATCTTTTCTGTTTTCAAAGAATTTATTCTTTTTTCTAACAGCTAGTGTAGTTTTTTGATGCCTCAGTCAGCATCGACTGACATAGGCTAATCATAAAATTGCCTTAATCAATATCAAATGACATAGGCTAATCATGAAATTGCCCAAATCCGTCTCTGGACTTGGACATTTTTATTACAACAGCACAAAGCGCCCTCTAGTTGTGATTTTTGAAATCTGAAATGTTAACAAGGTGCGCCTTTCCACGCTGATCATTTTGCCCCAAAATCGACGTAGACAATTATTTTTCTGTTTTAACCATTGCTCAGCACTCGCTCTCACCTTCCTTCCGTTATTCAGGGTTGGAATTTTTATCGTATCGCAAATTTTGTTGACTGATAGCAATGACTAATCAAAACCTTTCACAGATTAGCGAGCGAACGTTATGTGAGCACAAATTTAACATCAACGTTCGTGAAACGATTTGCTCCATTTTTCTATCTATATTCTTGCAATACGACAAGTTTGTGATCGCGTCAAGTTTGGATGAACATGGGGCCTGGATTCTCGCCACTGATACCCAAGATAATTTTGACAAAGTAAGAAAAATGGTAATTATTTTAAACGTAATTTACGAAATGTAAACCAACTCTAGGACAAAACTGCCTGCAGTCACTTTGCGGAGTTAATTAGACCACTCAAAAGGTATTGCTTAATTAAATTGCTGCTTTAGTTTAAGACATCAAATTTTTCATTATACTCGCTGTTACACGCTGAAGCGTGTAACGAGTTTGCGGGGCCCATCTCCGCTTCATTGCGCTTGTGGGCAACACAGCTCCTCTCGAAGGAATGTTGCAGCGGTGACGAGCCGTTGGCAACACTGTGTCCGATTTTACCGGCCCGAAATTTGAACCTCAGATATTCGCTCTAGAAACGTACGCGCAACCGCTCGGCCAACTGGTCGGTTACTTTAAGACATAACATAAAAGTTGGAATTTTTGTATTCTAGTCCCAGTTGTAATTTTGCGTGATTAGTTCAAGTTAAGCGAGATGTAAACCAATTAACAGAAGTTGGATTTGTAAACAAAGTATTTGCTTCCATTTTAAAACCATCCTAGATAAATAAGTTTTATGTTGTCAGCTGGTTTGTTGTCTTTGGTGGATGCTCTTGGTGCGCTGTAAATGAGTTTTTGCTGCATGGAGACTACTTCATAATGAAACAAAGCCATTTTTTGATTGACAACAAAGCCATTCAATTACCTTTTCAGACCTCGTTTTTGTCCGACCAACCTGACTCGAGACTCCCTTTCCTCCTCCCATTCCTCGACACGCAGATGTTCGCCACTTTCATTGATTATTCCATCATGTTCCACCAAGGAGAAACATTCACAAAGGTTAGGTTTTATTACACCTTATTTTGATATTAGTGATTCAGGAGAAAAAGTTTGATGCATTTGTAATGCCTTGCACCAGGTTAACTGATTGATTTCCTCAATAGTATTGATATGAATGTTCGACTCATGTTTGTTTGGATAACTTTTTCATTGGGTTATTTTAAACTTTAGTAGGGAATGCCGAGCAAAGTTACTGTTTTGATGTAGAAGAGAATAGAATATCTTTCAGACAGTCGGATCAAAAAGGAAAGAATTTACGCGATTATGCAAATATACAGGGTGGGCCGTAAATAACGCACCAAAGCATATTAAACAATATTGATAATAATAACACCAAAGCATATTAAACAATATTGATAATAATAATAATATTTCACATCACAATTTACTTTTAATTCTTGGGTGCGTAACTTACGGCCCACCCTTTTGTTATAATTATCAGAATTGTTTTATATGCTTTGGTGCGTTATTTACGGCCCACCCTGTAGTCTGATGGCATTGACACATCATGTGGTCCTTCTTTTTTATATTAATAGGTGCTATGATATTGCTACTTTTTACGGTTCGATTATTATTGAATAACTAGACAAATCAGCTATGTTTTTTTATTTGTAGGACCCTAATTTGCGCTTGTTTGATGACCGCATTGAGCAAACAAAAGTCCCTCTCGACACCCGCAGCCCCACTACGCCGGACACACCCACGGTCATGAAGAACGTTCTCCGAACCATCTCCATATCATCGAACAGCATTGGAACAACTCATTACGATACTTGGAGAAAGGAATCCGGTATGTTTATTATTCTGAAAACAGAAATATGTTTACGAAACTTGTTGCACTTTAAGGCCCTTTAAAATTGTGAGCGTATGCGCATATTTTTAGTTTATTTCGTAAAGCCCGGCCTACTGCCTTGTAAGTGTACCAGCTGCCGGTTGATTCAAGTAAAGATGGGCAGTGTGGACCAAGCCTTTATGATGCGCCAGCTGTTTTCTTGCATCATCTGATGCAGGTAGAAAGCCGCGATTTAGCGCTTTTTCTGACCTGGAGTGTGCGACATTATCTTGAGAGTACGAATAGTTTTTGCAGTGTAAGATTTTTGCTTTTGTTATTTTTTATTTTCTAGTATTGTTAACAACTTAAACTCTACCACTATTTTGTAATTGATATAACTTATGCTTTGTCTTAATAATTTTGTGGTTGCATTTCAGAAACCCTGGTTGAAAGAAGGTTCAGTAAAGTTGACGTAATGACAGGATTGCCCCAACCCATTCATAAAACAATCGAGCAAAACAGCACCGCTTCCACCGAGCATCCCAAAGGAACTTTTCCTGTCATTCGAGTAAGAATAAAAAAAAGATTGTTTCAAGAAAAATTTCTTCATCTCTCCCCATATCTCAACTTCTTTCAAGAGCTTGTTGGTCTTGGTAGTTATGAATAAGTAAAAATAAGGCCATCTTACGAAAAAACTGATCTAAACAGGATTTAACGTTTTCATATGTTTTGGACACGTTTTTCGGTTATATGTAACTAAACATTTTGAGTTCTGGAAAGAAAGAGGAATGAGTAAGTAAAGGTCCCAAATTCTTTTTCAGGTTTTTAAGTTACTGAAAATTGCAATGTCTATTGTTTCCGAGCCCTTGAGTGTATTTTATTACTCAATATTTGAATTCATAAGATTGTCATTTGTCGAGATCATCATTCTTTTAGCGCTTACCCATATACTGTACTTTGACGTTTATGATTATCAAACGAATCATATTAGTTTGGTGCAAAGCCTTTTATAAGCTTTATAGAATTAATTTCTACAAGTTACTTGAGTAATTTTCATTAATTTTGCAGCCGAAATTACTCGATTCGGAGGCTTTTGAGAACACGAAGAAGCATCTACGAAGGCAGCATGGTACGAACAGAACCAGTCTCAAAAGGCAGCCATCCGGAGTTGAATCAAAATGGGTGAGTGCAACGAACTTTTTTTTTTACTAATGTTGAATTTCCTTCTGACTGTCAAAAATTAGGATGAATACTATTTTTAGAGGTTGCAGACTCGACTATCACGCCAGGTCATGAGGACAGTTATCTTTCAAATATTTCACAGCCTCTGTTTAAAGAGACACCTTCAAATTATGTTCTAATACTATTTTATCATATGCCCTTCTGTAACAATAACAAAAAACATAATTATAGTGTCATAGACTCCGAAACGTAATAACGCCTGTCTTTGAATTGCTATGTAGCAGCTTGTTTGTTTAACAAGTTGCAATGACCAAGAGTTAGCGAAGAAATCTTGCGGTCTTCGAGTCAAGCTATCGCCTACCCACTTATCTATCACTCACAGTGGAGATTTCATGCTGTTTTTTTTTTTTTTTAGTGCTAACCATAAAATAGGAAGCTGTGCGTACTAATTTTCATAGCCTTTGGTTTGACACGACTGGGAAAACAGATGTTCTATTTATTAGGTCACTGATTGGTGAATCTTTTTAGAAAAAGATTCCTCTTCTCCGCCAGCCTAGCATGTCCGAATACTCACCTGAGATAATCGCTCAAACCAACTGGATGTTTGTTGGCAAGTTGCTCAAAGACATTAAACAAAAGGTAGGCAAAAGCTGCAAAAAAGATAGATCGATATAGTGAGCTACGAAAAAGCTAGACCTTTAAGGGTACAGTCAGTTAGGTATGGTTAGACGTTAAGATGCGTTTACACTGGCCGTGAAGCAACGTGAAGAGAAGGTTGACAACCTTTGCGAGTGATGGATCACGTCACTTGCTCAAATAGGCCAACCATTCATCAACAATTTTATTTAAGTGAAGTTAAGTAACCGCTCACGAAGTTTGCGACCCGTTGTAACCTTCGAAAGTTTTCGATGACGCCAAATTTTAGGTTGCTTCTCGTCCAGTGTAAAGGCACCTTTAGAACGGCGTGGGATTTGTTGGTTTGAAAATTAAATTTTGAAGTACCTAAAGTTACTCGTATGTAGTTTGCACCTAAATTCTGTGCATACTGGTAACAGTCCAAACACTTAACTAGCGACACAAAGTACAAGCCTAAATTAACCTAAAATAATCGTAACAAGCCTAAACTAACCGAAAGTACAAACCTATATTGCTGCTAGGCAGAAAACTATCGGTATGACTGTTGGTTGTTGTTGCGTCTTGCCGCAACTTTCCGATTCCATACTGATTAATGCCTCTCTCATACGATTGAGAATTTGGCTGCAACTTAATTCGCAGTCGATTCGCTGAATTCGCAGTCGGTTCGCTGAAAAGTCTTCGAAGTTAAGGAGAATTGGTGAATCTACCGCAAATCGGTTGCTACTTTGTCTTTAGTCGAATGAAAGCACTAACATTTCGCCCTAGATCCGCCAGTACAATTACAACTAGATCGGCCAGTGTCAGGACAAGTACTTCTATAACTCGTGAGACAATTCTATGGCGAATCAACTATTAAATCATACTGGATCAACAGGTTTTTAGGTAACTAGAATAGCACGATTCAAGTAAATTTATTTTTCTTTTTTTACAGACGAAGAAGATATTGGTCGGCAAAATGGGGAAGGAGGCAGTAGAGCTTGGCCATGGTGAATTATGCGACAGTTTATCGAATTTGGAAGAAAGCACATGGATTGCCAGCCTCTGTGACTTACTGGAAAGAGTCTGGTCCCATGGCCTGCTTACTAACTACAAAAAGGTAATTTGCTTCAAAAATTGCAAAAAATTTTTCTCGCTAAAATGTTAATTTTTTGCATTGATGTGTAGGAAATGAGAAAAGCTAAGATACCTTGGTAGGGATTTGGCTTGTAAATGGATTTGAAGTACGCAATAAGAGTGTTATCAAGAAAATGTATCAGCTGTATTGAAAATAAAGGGAGTTTTGCAACACATGTTTTAAAAATTTAGCAGTTATTACTTTTGCCAAGCTGATCTAACTGTTAATTTTTTTAAATGGCTTTTATCCGGTCTGTTGATTTTTCACAAACAAAACGAAAAAGGATTAGGTCATTATACAAGGTGGCCAATAGGTAGCCCAACATTAGATGGTACATAAAAGATAATAAGTAGAATGATTAAATAGGAATTGTTGAGTGATTAAATTGAGTACATTTAATGCTATTTTCATGAGTGATTAACTGATTATCGATTTTAATTTTGATCTTATAACTGTCGAGTTACTTATCAGCCATCCTGTATATTAAACCACTGGTGAAACTATTGTTTTAGGGAAAATCGGCATTGTGGTCCCACTTGCTTCAATATCAAGTTGAAGAGGAAGAAAAAGGCAGGAGAAAAAAAATGGTGTCGCATTTAAGCGGGAGTACTCCCTCACTTTTGGACAATGATCCTACTCCTCCCCCTCCCGCCACGGATTCATTTGACTCCTCCACCTCTTACTACTCCCTCCCCCGCTCCTTTCCCAGAAAGCGTGCAGGCCGTTCGCCAATGAAAAGGGCGGGATCAGAAGGTATGGTTTTTGTATGCTGTTTTGTTTAAAGATACTTGGGATTTTCCAAAACAAGAAAAATAGCTTTTTGAGGCATTTCAAAATTGGGTTGGAAAGTTTTTAGATAATTTTTGGAGCTTTAAATTAAGTTTCTATCCAGCTTTATTTAATGCACGGTGCCGAGACAACCGAGAAGGTGTTAATAGAAAGCTATCAGTTCTTGATAGGCTGTATTCCAGTAATTCCACGTAAGCGCAGTTATCAATCTGAAAATTCTCATACGAACAGTCCCTTTTGATTCGATACATTGCCGTAATATATCGGTTATTTTCCAGCAAGCTATTGATTAGCATTTTTTTCGCGTGAAGGGTTGATTTAGAGTTTAGTCGATTGGTATTTATCTGTCCTGTGCTTAAGGTTATACATCGTAATCACGAGTCACTATTGTATAATAACGATGAGAGGATTAACTTTTGTCTGGAGAGTTTCTACAACCTATTTGGGTTTCTCTGTAGTTTCGTTCTAATTGTTTCTTACTTCCTGATTAGTTTTCAATTGTTTCTTTCCAGCTCGTCAAATGACAAATGACAACAACTCGTCGAATGTTAATTCAGTATCACAAGTATCCTTCACACTGCTGCAATCCATAGAGTAAGTTGCGCTTAAGAGATGAAGATTGAGATTTTGTGGCGGCGAAGTTCATTTACTAAAGCGTCAAGTTAAAGAAACGAAAGTTTTCCTGTTCGATTCTAGAACTCAGGGTTGCCACTTCCTGGAAAAGTTCTGGAAAGTCCTTGATTTTTTTTTGCTGTCCTGGAAAGTCCTTGAAAGTCCTTGAATTTTGTTTATCAGTCCTGGAAAGTCCTGGAAAATATTTGGAAAGTTTTGTCGTGATTTACCTGGACAAAATGTGAATTTTTTTCATAGTAATTGGTACCTTGTAATTGTACAAAGCGATTGTTGAAATTATTTGCATTGTGAAGGTCTTTTAAAAAGCTTTATTCTATTGTTAAAAGACAGGGATTATTTTATACGCTGGCGCACAAATAAAAAAATCGCTATCCTAGCTCTAGCCCAAACTGCAGCAGTAGCTCTACTCCAACGTTAATCCTGACCCAAACTTAAAATTTTAACTCTAAACCCTAATGATAATTTAAAAAATAGAAGAGAGGAAAGGCTGGAGAACCCATTCTTCAGCTCTTTGCTCTCTTATTCTCTTGAAACAGTTCTTACTTAAGTACGTTAGAGAGCAAATAAGCACTTTTTTGTTAAAATGCCAAAAGTTGCACTTTGCAGTACAGTATGTATGAATTATGGAATATTATTAGAAAGAGCGAATTCATGGACAGTTATCTATTGCCATGCGTTACTCTAGTAGCAGTAGCGTAGCGGGCTATACTCCCCCGTTGGCCTGTTGACCAAAATGCGCAATAAGAAAAATGCGATATTTTTTGCACTATACTTCTGAGCCAGTTTTTTTTTGCAGTAAAATGGACTCTAAAATAATTTAAAGCCACTTTTGAAACATTATTTAAAGGTTGAGCTAATATTGGTCAAAAAAAAAATTAGTAACAACTAACTAAAATGGCTTAAAATAAACAATCAATTCGATCGCTTGATGCAAAATGCTTAACATAGGCTTTGTAAAACAATTATAAGAGGTCTATTCAGTATGTAATATTATTCTGTTAATTACCAATCAACTTTCTCAAATCTCGTTTCATTAACCCTCCTCCCAGCAGTTTTTTCAAAGGAGGTGCCTATTTGCACTCTAGCATGCAAATGAGCTCTGCTTATAGAGAGCAAAAGAGGGTGCTCATTTTCTCTAATATATACTCTTTTATTAAATTATTATCGTCAAGGGTTACTAGGAGTTTATATTTTGAGTTTGGGTTAAGATTAACGTTAGGTTAGAGCTAGGGTTACAGTTCGGGTTTAGTTTAAGGTTAGGGTCAGGGCTAGGGTGGAGTTGTTTTGTTTGCACCCTGGCGTGGAAATATGCTTTGTTATTTTTCAAATGATAGGATTTTATAGTTCACTGGCTGGAAATAAAGCTAGGAATGAAGCTTTACCATTACTTGTCACGAGAGCTTGACCGATATATCTATCGGTAAGCTGATATATTTTGGCCGATATCAGGGCCAAGCCGATATATCATATCGGTTATGTACTGCTGATGAAATACCGGCTTAGCGCAATTACTTTGAAACTGTTTATTTTTTAGAGCATGCACGAGTGTTCTTGCGTCCTATTTGCTGACTATGACTTGTGTTGTTTGTAATAGTCTTTTTTTGGAGGAGGATTAATGAAGCTTTTAGTGTCAAGTTAAATGAAAAATATAGACAAATTTAGGTAGTTGATGAGTTATATATCAGTATCGGCCTGAAAAAGTCATATCGATCGTGCTCTTGCTGCCACCCACATACTGTAGCCCATTTATGCAACCAGTTTAATCATGTTTTTGCAGTGCTAATTTCTATGCCATGTTTTAAAAGCAATATTCTTTACCAAACTAGGCCTAAAATTAAGGTATTAGTGCAAAAAAAAATTTCAGAATTTTCGAGAGCTTGGGGCTTTGCCCCCAGACCCCCAATGGCTTCTGGCGGCTGGGGGCTCCACCCCCAGACCAGAAAGCACAACCTTTTCGTTGCAAATTTCTAACTTTGCACCTGGCTAGTGGTCAGTGCTGGGAATGCAAATGCGTTACATCAAAATTTTTTGTCAATCATAAATACAACAGAGTAGGTGCATAAAAGAGTAATAGTTAAAATTAAATTTTAAGTCCTGCCAAAAAACCTCAAACAGTCCTGGAAAATGACCTAAAAAAGTCCTGGAAAGTCCTGGAATTTGATTTTGCAGTTTCTGTGGCAACCCTGAGAACTGTTCATGCGCTATTGTGTCCTTACTAAAGACACAACGCTGATTTTCCTTCGGGCCCAAGAGATAGTAACTATCCGGGTAACCCAGCTAGCAGAACAAAAACTAGCGTGTTTTTTGTTTTGGTATGGTAGCATGCCCCGGGTTCTTACGCATATGAATGATGATTTTTTTTTGAATTGGTGTGGAAAAGTCCCATGTCAGCGCCATATTTCAAACAATTTAATAGTTGTTTCGTATTTCGAGGAGATTGTTATTTCTCAGTATTTATTTGCTACGGCTTTACCATTACGACCAACTTAAAATGTTTTCATAATTTCAAAATATAACTTTTAGACGGATCTTATCAATGCGCGAAATCCAAACCGATGTTGGGCGAAGTAGAGCTTGGATAAGACTTGCTCTGGAGCAGAAACAACTTAATCCATACATCAAAAAACTAATCTCCAATCATCGACTTTTAGAGTGAGTTTTTATTGCGTTGCATTCTTTAACTAGTTGCGTTTATCATTTTAATATAGATTTTTTGCAACTACACTTTTTATCAGAACCAGTAAATTTTGGGCTGAGGCTAGCTGTGGCTGTTCTTAAATTTTCACGAATTTTCAGCCTTCTTTTTTCTTAACTTTATTATTGAATAATGACCCAAATTTATCCTTGCATAGTTAAACGTTTTGTTGTAGATCATGATTAGTGCTAGACAAATCATTTCTGGCAGTATAGAAAACGCTGCTATTTACGTAGTGCTAGTTCATATTCTTTGTTATTGTTTTTCAGCTGAGCCTGGCATTGTTCGTAATTTGTTGTTAAATTTTGAGCAAAAAAATGAGCCTTTTTATAAATTTTTTCTTATGAAAAGGTTTATAAAAGCGAAACTTGTTTACTTCTGAACATCATGAAGCCAGATATAGTGCAAATTTCTACTGTTGAAAGATTTATTTCACATTCGTTCTTTTTTCTTTTTATGTTGATCTAAGCCGCATTTTCCATGGTTGAGTTTCATACAAAGATTGTGTTCTGCACAATATGTTGCTAGTTGCACAGTCAAATCAAAATCAAATCTTTCATATACTATTACGCTGAAGCGTGTAACGAGTTTGCGGGACCCATCTTCGCGTCCTTCCGCCCGGGCTACATTGCTCCCCAAGAAATGTCGCAGTGGTGGCGAGCCTTTGGCAATACTGTGTCCGATATGACCGGCCCTAGATTTAAACCTGTGACCTCCCGCTCACAGAGTCGAACGCGTTACCGCTCCACCAACTGGCCTGTACTTAGTTAAATGTACAAAAAATTTTTCCTATTTAGTTACATGTACAAGAAATATTCGCTCTTGCAATGCGACGACGAGCGCGAGCAGTTTCTTTATCACGTGCTATCACTCGCTGCTGCTGATTTTACTTGCTTCACTAATTCCTTCACTAAAACTGGTAAGAAAATGCCTGATCGTTTGTGTACTTTCTGGCCTAAGGCTACCAGCGCGGAAGCTTAGGGAAGAGCCACCAGAACGGCGACTATTTAAAACAAGCAATGCTAGAAAGTTGTCTTCCCACAGGATTCGAAACTGCAGCCATGGGATTACCGGTCCCCTGCTCTACCACCTGAGCTTTTCAAATTCAAAATCAAGCATGTGAGGAAATATCCTCTCTAGCTCAAGTGGTAGAGCAGTGGACCGGTAGTCCAAAGGCTGCAGGTTCGAATCCTGCGGGAGGACAAGGTTTTCGCGTTGTTTGTTGTGAGTAGTCGCCGTTCTTGTGGCTCTTACCTACGCTTCCGCACTGGTAGCCTTTAGGCCAGAAGCACGCAAACAATTAACATTAATATCTTTAGCCCGCAAACGTCAAAAACATCACAATTAAATTATTATCAACATCATAAGTGAATGCCTATTTGGAAGAATTTTGGTGGATGCGGCGGAAAGCTAGCAATGCAGTTTTTGAGTTACTGGCATATGCGATCTCTATCGAGATTACCTTTATGCGTCTTCTCTATTCACTCTTTGCAAGAAGTATGAAAAATTTTGCAACCTAGTATGCTTTTCTTTTTAGGAAGAGACGATTATTTGATTTTTTGGCGTTCTTGGTTTCGAAGGTGATTGGAACACAGATTGGGAACACTTTGTATTCTATGTTAATATAAAAAATTCGGATAACTTACATCAACATGTTTTTTGTTGAAAAGACTTCAAAAGGTCGAATTTTTGATTAAACTCAGGAATGAAAGATGCTGAAATCGCCACGTTTCTACTTAGACTATGTCAAGTCGTATTTGTAAAACCAACGTTTCTGTTAGAAAACATTTTCTGGTCAAACTAGTGATCCTTGATTTTTTTATCTCAAATTTTTAACTCTGAGTTTAATCATGTCTCTAGTTTCAGCGCACAAAACTTCTGTTTTAGAAATCGAATACAAGGTGTGGATAGTTCCAGGGAAACAGTATCTCGCTCAGTCCTCCCAAACTTCTGCCAACGTCTACATGGCGATAAATGGAGAACTTGGGAGAACCGAAAAAATTCAGCTAGGAAAAGGTTGCAACGAATTCTCATTCAAGGTGAACATTATTGCAATTAGATTATTTTTTCACGGTAAATTATTTAATTTTTGTAACAGTATTTTAAATCTTTCAATATCCTTGCTGTATTACACCAAGACGTGTAGCGAGTTGACTGGGTCCGTCTTCGCGTCATTGCGCTCGGGCAACACTGTGTTCAGTTTGACCAGCCCTTAATTTGAACCTCAGACCTCTCGCTCCAGCGACGAAGTATAACCGATCGACCAGCTGGTCGATTTTGTAATTACTTTGTTTATATCTTGAAAGTGATTTGGTTGAAACTCAGCAGATTCCTCGATTATGAAATTCTGCGCAGGTCACACAATACAATCCTTAAAAATTTATCCCCACAACAGCGCCTGCTTCGCTGAAACAGCTCCTCAGGTGGTTAGATCCTTATTCAACTAGAATCTGTTTGATATTTGAATTGATCACGATTTGCATCTGACCAACGTAGGAGTTGTTTCTGCGAAGCTGGCGTTTTATTTTGGTTTTAGATTTTTGTGGTTTTAATTGTAGCTATATTTTGCTTTAATCGTTTTGCGTGCTTTTGGCCTAAAGACTACCAGCGCGGAAGCCTAGGGAAGAGGCACCAGATCGGTGACTACTTAAAAACATGCAATGCGAAAAAGTTGTCCCCCCACAGGATTTGAACTTGCAGCCTTTGGATTACCGGTCCATTACAATTAAACATCACATTTTTCAATTAAATTATTATCAACATCATAGTATATATTCAAACAGCCAAAATTAAGCATGCGAAGAGACATCCTCTCTAGCTCAAGTGGTCGAGCAGTGGACCTGTAGTCCAAAGGCTGGAGGTTTGAATCCTGTAGAAGGATAACTTTTTCGCATTGCTTGTTTTTAAGTAGTTGCCGTTCTGGTGACTCTTCCCTAGGCTTCTGTGCTGGTAGCCTTTTGGCCAGAACCACGCAAAACGATTAAACGTTAAAACTCTGACCTGCAAACGTCAAAGCATCACAATTAAATCTCGTTTTTTTTCTTTTTGTTTCATTTTTTAAAAACCTCTATAGACGAGGTATCACTTAATCAGTCGATATTGTTAATTAAAAAACTAAATCCATTATTTTGTTTCCTTATTTAGCATCGAAACCTGGGCGTAATTACCACCCTCACTATCGGCCATGACAACGCTGGCATGCTTCCAAAGTGGCTGGTGGATTACGTACTCGTGCAAAACCAAGTTACTGGCCAGGTAAGAATTTAAAAATATTCCAAAAATTTTCTTGCTTAATCTTTGGGTTTCCGTCCCGTTGTACAACTGGCTTCAACTCGACATTTTACAGTAATTCTAGTTCGGATCTAATCTTTGCCACACTCGTACATTGTCTTTTTTATGACGTTTTATCGCCGTGATTTTAACTATTTTGAGATTTGGATTTAAAACCACTCTGTAAGGAAGGGACGCAAGAGCGAAACAGCCTATATGGCGCAATATTTTATTCAATCAATAGGAGTTTTGATTGCTTTTAATTTTGATATTGATAACAGATAAGATCGATTTTAATTCAATTCGAAAGCGAAAGCTTTGGAACATTTGGAGTTTTGATTGCTTTTAATTTTGATATTGATAACAGATAAAATCGATTTTAATTCAATTCGAAAGCGAAAGCTTTGGAACATTCAAAGTTCATTTGCTATTAACGGCCAGATTAGAGGTGATAGGAAGTGCATTGATGCAGCCGGCAATAGTGCTTAGTACTGTTTACAATCATGCTCTACTTTGGGTTTAGCTGCTGATTGAATCAGACAATGCCTAATTTGGTCAAAATATGAAAGACTTTCTAGAGTCTGCAATTTCATTGATTTGTGGTGGACCGTTTTCATGTAGTAATATTACAACAATATTTTGTTTTGTTACTGTATTGTGCGGTTACTTTTGTTAACTTTGTATCACTTGCCCTTAGCCCCTTTTTTCTCTTGTTAACTCCCGGCTACCACTGCGTTCGTGAAGTTTAAACAATGCTACCATTGCTATCTTCAACACATAAAATTCATATTTAAATCAGTAACAACACCTACAAAATAATGTCCTCTACAGACTATTTCGCCATTAGGCTTTTCCGGAGCAGGGGGGGGGGGGGGGGGGCTAAGTCTAAATCTTATTCCAATAGTAAATCTTCAACACTTACGCAATAAGCATTTTTATCGGACGTTTTCATACCCATATTCTAATGTAAAAAATGTGCTACTATCCATATCAAGCCCGCAACTTGTTGCAGTGCAGGAAACTCTATGCGCTGTGGTTAAGTTCCTGTCCTTTGCTGTGGAATATTGAGTCCGCCAAATTGTCAGGTCGTTAGAGGCAACAAATAAGTACCCATTAACAATCAACATTGATCACCTATGTGGCGATAAAGTGTGAAAAAAGTAATTACATTTTTTGGACCAAGTTGGCTTGGCCAGGAGACGTCGAAGGGACCTTTGCCGTCCTAGAGTCAAGCTGCCCACCTGTCTACCACACACGATAGAGGCTTCACACTGTCCGTTTAATAGCTGAACGTCAAGCAGGGAAGCGGTGAATATCAATTTTTATAATCTGTGGTTTGTCCCGACCGGGAATCGAACCTGGGCCTACTATTTCAGTAGCAGACGCTCTGTTTACTGGACCACTGATCGGTTAACTTATGTATATCCCGGGTCCTCAGCACATCACAGAAGTTCAACGTGGCAACCTGTTGACCCTACTCATCTATTTGAAGAGCTAGGAAGTTCCAAGTCATATATCCTTGTAATTTTTGCGTTAATATTTGCTCAGACTTTATGTTTTCCTTGTCGGCGTTTTCTGGGAAAAGGAGTTGACGACAACAGCATAGAGCGCCTCCTAGTGCCTGAAAACATTCCCCGAAATGAAGACATCATTAAGTTTGCGAATCGTCTTCTTCAACAAAACGCTAAAAGGTAGCTAGTGACTTTGTATCTTAAGAACGAAAATCTGTGAAATCTTGCTATAAAATATGATGGCAGAAAACGAGCTCCTCAACAACATGCAATTCTCTACAACTTGCAGGTTTCCTGCCAAGTTACCACGAAAAAAAGCTTACTTAACGGCAAATTTCATCAACAAAAGCAAAAGGACAAACCTAGCATATCAGAGTAATTTAAATTGGACAAAAACTTCGCTTCAAAGTTTTTTTGTTTTTATGTAATGTTAGTTATGTTTTTTAATTTTGCTTGACTGGACACCAGCAGCGTGCAATACTCGTAATTATGAATTTGCCTGGGACTAGACCGCTTTGGATAGAGTGTTTTTCTTAAAGTGCATTTATCCACTGCTTTATTTTAAGCCTTTTTTTTTGCATTTTTATAGCACCAACAACTGCATGATTGCTGAGCTTCAAGAGAAAGTCGGCCACGCTGTCAACAGTCTGGTAAAGTATTACTACAAATCTGAGCGGGAAAGACGACTGGATGTTTCGCCCCCTCCTGCGTCCTTCACAAAACTTATTTGCAACCTAGTGGTGGCGCTAGAATCGGCTTTCACTCACGGATTGAAACCGGGTGGATTATTCAAGTAAATGCAACAAAAACCCCTGTACATTACTTAGCAATTTCTTGATCGCAAATTTAAGGAAATCTTAAAAATAAAATGGAAGATTATACTTTAGTACCGGTACGACTTATAACTGTTTCAACGAAATCGTGTTTTTGAAGTTTTCTCGAAAATTCTAAAGTAGAGTTGATCTTTTTCGCAGTTAAATTTAGTGACTGCTTTAGTACCTTGTTTCGTATCTAATGCGTATTTAATGTTTAGGTTTCGATTTTTCATATTATTATCTTCATAAAATTTTGGGGAAAATAAATTAGCTATTTAGTTTGGTTCGAGTGAGTCTTTAGATTGACAACAGTTGTGCTATTTTTGTATGCCCTTTGTCCTATTTTTAATATTTGTTTTACAAGTGATATTAAAAACTACGGTATATTACTTTCATTATTTTTATATTTGTCCTACAAGTCCTACAAATATGCCATTTGTCCGACAAGTGATATCAAAAACTACATTATTTTCATTTCTAGACGTCGTCGTTTCTTTGCACTCGATGTAATATCAGTTTGCTTTGAAACTTTTCGTGAGTCATCGCTCGTCGCTTTGACGTCATTTCATGAACAGACTACCCCGTCACCGAACCTTGCCCCTGCCCCAGAACCTACTCATATCACGGATGGCGGGGACTGGTTTTTAGGTATGACTTTTAAGCGTTTGCTTGCCTGATTTTACTTGGGCAGTCACATGATGATGTAGCCGTTAGACTAATGGACTCTGATCCTAGTTTGGGCTTCGGTTTCTCTACCGCTGCAGATTTCGCAATGTTCTTTTGGTCTTACTTCGTGAAAGGGACTTGCTCTGTGAATGCAAACTTTTATTGCAAAGGATTGAATTTAGTTGTACTCTGCTTGAGTGGTGGAGCCCCAACGTCACATAAACGCATTATTTGCATCTTTAAAATAAATTCTAAGTTTAAAAATCGTGTTAGCCTGGCACACTAGATCCAGAAGTGCTGCAAATATATTTCATCTAATGGCATCCTCAGTGCTAATATATAAAATCATATAAACGCTACGTGGTAACCAACTAAAATACTAAACTATGAATTAGGTGTGAAACTGGCGTACAAACAGGCAACCTAAACTGCATACTGATACTAGCCATCACAACAGAGATGCAGTAGCAGTAAAACGGGTGAAGTAACAACTATTGCAGAAAAAGATTACGTCAGAAATCGAAAAAAGTACTACAACAGCAACGCGAGTATAAAAACAAAAACACGAGACCTAGGTTAAATTCGCGGCAAAAATCATTTGGGTTTGGTTGATCAACCAATATCACTATGTAACAATCAGAAACTACGGGTTTTGAACGATAAAATGAGTTATGTTTGAAAGCAATATGTCGAAGTAGAGCAGAGACATCATTTTCGTCCGAAAAATTATTTTGCTAGATAATTTTTTTTCCGTGTAGCTCAATGATGACACCATCTGCTGAAAATGAATGTACGGTTTGATCAATGTGCTCTATGTGGGCACCACGGTAACCACTCAAACCAATACCCTCTCCAGTCTTCACCTACTCCGGAAATTTTAAAATCATGAAACAATTAACTTGCAAAAACTTTGGTATTTATACTGCAAATTGTAAATTGTGTACAGCGCAAAAACTTTGGTGTTTATACAGCAAATTGTAAATTTAGTAAATTTTGTTGGTTAAGCTGTAAATTTATTTCCAGCAAATGGTGTCATCATAGAGCTACATGGAAAAAAATTATCTCGCAAAATAATTTTTCGGACGAAAATGATGCCACTGCTCTACTTCGACATAATTGCTTTCAAACATTACTCATTCTATCGTTCAAAACCCGTAATTTCTGATTATTACACTGTGATATTTGTTGATCATCCAAACCCAAATCGCCTAGATTTTACTGAAGCACTTTGGCTGCGTATGACCAAAGCTATTATTAATCTGCAGAAAATGATTTTTGCCGCGAATTTAACCTAGGTCTCATGTTTTTGTTTTTATATTCGCGTTGCTGTTGTAGTACTTTTTTCGATTTTCTGACGTAATCTTTTTTCCACAATAGTTGTTACTTCACCTGTCTACTGCGTTTCTGTTGTGATGGCTAGTATCAGTAGTATACCGTTTATTGTGCCACCCTGTACGTCAGTTTTAGACCTAGTTTATAGTTAAGTATTTTTAGTTGGTTACCACGTACTGTTTTTGTGATTTTGTGTTTTAGCTTTGAGGATGTCTTTTAAGTGAAATATATTTGCAGCGCTTTTAGATCTAGTGTGCCAGGCTAATATGGTTTTAAACGTAGAATTTATTTTAAATTTTGAGAAAGGCTAAAACAAGGGTCATAGTCAAGAGATTCCTAAGCTGTGAGTGCTCAAATAAATAATGATTTAATGGCAATATGACAATGGATTTGAGTCGTTGCGACGCGTTTCGTCCTTGCTCAAGGAACTCTTCAGGCGACAAAGGTCAATTTTGTTTTATTAGTCAATTGGAATCGGCCCCCCCTTACCGTTTCTAGGCTATATGTCTTCCAGTGCTACATGGCAACTCCAAAACTTTTTTGCCTACAACTTACCGACCATCATTTCCCGGTAGGCTACTAACTCGCCACTGGAAACCTTCAAAATTTATCACTGGTAAAATCTACTACCTGTTAACGAAATGTACAAGCTAGGCCGACTTACTGCTAACATTGCAAATTTAGTCTGCATAATGTTAAATTTGAAATCTATCATAGAAATTAATATTGAATAGTAGCCCGTTATTGTGAAAAAATACAAACGGTAAGGGGGCCGATTTCAATTCATTTTTTTTTAGCCAATAAAACAAAGTTGATCTTTGTCGCCTGAAGAGTCCCTTGAGCAAGGACGAAACGCGTCGCGACGGCTCAAGTCCATTTATTGTCATATTGTCATTAAATCATTACTCATTAGTATTTTTTTACAATAATTGGCTATTATTCGGTATTAATTTCTATGATTGATTTCAAATTTAACATTATGCAGACTAAATTCGCAATGTTAGCAGTAGGTAGGCCTAGCTTGTAGATTTCGGTAACAGGTAGTAGATTTTACTAGTATTAAATTTTAAAGGTTTCTAGTAGCTAGTTAGTAGCCTACTGGGTAATGATGGTCGGTAAGTTGCATGTGAAAAGTTTTGGAGTAGCCATATTGCACTGAAGACATAGCGCGTAGAAACGGTAAAGGGGGGCTGATTGCAATTCAAGTTTTTTCGGCCAATAAAACAAAATTGATCTTGGTCGCCTGAGGAGTCCCTTGAGCTAGGACGAAACGCGTTGCGACGACTCAAATCCATTTATTGTCATTAAATCATTATTCATTTTGTGAAGCAATGTCCCAAGTGCTCTTACCTAAACCCTCTTAATTGAATTAGATTTTATGTTTATACCGTTATCGTTTGGTTTCATCGAAATTTTTAGAGTAGATCGTTTTTACTCTTAGAACATTAGCGTCTTTGGTGTGGATTGCTAGCAAATGTTGCGGCGAATTTTGATACAAGTTATTGCGAACAGGTAGCAGAAGAACGTCTGCAATGACACCAGCCACTCAGCTGAAGTTACGCGAGCTTGCTAGCGACAACGGTGGCGACATAAATGATCTGATGAAAACGGAAGCAGCGTAAGTTTCCATGTTCTAGCCCATTTCGTTCTGCGTTGCCCCGGCCAATGCAGGTGGTTTGCTTTTCATTCTATCCCGTAATCTTAACATTCCAGCTGAGCCCCTAGGGGAGTTTCGCTTTGCGTTCAGGGAAGAAACTGCATTACTACGCTGAAATGACGGGACGTTAGTGCCGCTATCTGAGTCTCCGTAACACTATTTCTGGCTCTTCCCTCTCTGTCTTTAAACTTCAGACCTTTGGTTGTGGCCCGACTGTTGGGTAGGTGCACTGTTCTGCGCCCCACACTTTGT
The DNA here is from genome assembly GCA_963965965.1 of Trididemnum nubilum. NCBI lineage: Eukaryota > Metazoa > Chordata > Ascidiacea > Aplousobranchia > Didemnidae > Trididemnum > Trididemnum nubilum. The sequence goes on along the minus strand of OZ014481.1, from coordinate 30,316,894 downwards.
AAAGGACGGAGTATCAGCACCACAACGTCGCTGTGTTGTGTTGTTTGATCTAAGGTTTAATCTGCCTTACCTTTTTTTGTCGATTTTATTTTACCCAGGCCCAAGTTCTAATTACATTCACTTGTCTGACAGAGCGCGTGAATGGAAGCATTAAAGACGCCAGCATTGCCCAAAGCTTAGAATGGTGTTTTTAGCGAACTAGATTACGTAATCTTGAATTCAACTCGCACCGCGTTCATTTATTGCGGCATTGGCTAAAACGCTTTAGAATAAGAATCGCTGCTTGCGATATTCAAACAAACACCTAATTTTACAGAAAAAATAAAAAATATCGGAAATATTGAGCGTCATCAACTCACACGTGAGTGCGGATTTTTTTAAAGTGCCGCTTTAAACCAGCATAGTAGCCATACCGTAGTAGTGTGCTTAGTTTCTTAAAGATGAATCGATAAATTTCCTGTTTTGAAAGTTGCTGGACGTTTTTACTGTTTGAGCTACCATGAGGTCAATCAGGTGATCCATCAAAACTGTTTATTTGATCAAAATGTTATGTAACTTATGTCTGTGACTGGGTGAAAAAATTACTCATTTGGCAAACAACCCTAATATAGCGAGTTAACGATAAAATAATTGTATTTTCGTAAGTGCCCCCGTTTGGCCTTTTGGAAATCTAGATTTCGACGAAGTAAATCCTTTAGTAAGCGTGCTAAATTAACCGAAAATTGACGCTAAATTTACTAGAAATATGAAAAAAAACAACCAGATTTGTCTTGGTTTGGCGAAGCTTATTTTCGGAAGTGCTTTGTTTTGTTTGCTAAGGTGCTGTGTGGGCTGGAACGTTGCGAATATTTAGCTTTAAAAACACTTAGCAGTAATACTTAATTACTTTAGATTTGAAAATTAAAGTGTGGTCGAAAATAGTGTTATATTGCTTCGAAACTGCGAACCAAATGGATACATTTTTGGTTTAAACCCTGCCGATTGGTACGGAATAAATTGTTGAAAAGAAGCTGACATGTTCTCAATGTTCACTGTTCAGAATTTTGATGACCTCAAATCATGATTGTTTTGAGCGTGTACTGTGTATCCTTCTATTAACTACACTAATTTAAAATTCTTGGGAAGATATCGAAAAATATCTAACCAAATACTCATATATACAAAAACGGCTTAAATGGATAAAAGTAACGGTTCTTCTCTTCAAAATATCTGCCTTTCAAAAACTCCCGATTTTCGAAACTTTAAAAAATGGTTCTGCATGTTGGTTGTTTTGTGCTGTTTCAGTCAAGTCACTCCATTGGTCTGCTTCATCTTGAGCTTCAATATTGCTGGTTTTGGAATTTTTTTGTATATGCATGTTTCAAAACAGCAATTTCTTGCGCCGTCTTTCTTTATCTAGAAAACAGATTGGTATTAAATCAAGTTTATTCGCTCAACTAGTGGAAACACTAATTTTGGTATTAGTTTTTTGCATAGGTGGGCAAGTTAATGCAAAACGTCAGCTTCGTTTACCCCTAGTCCGTCAATAAACTTCACACCTCCGTTTACGTTAATCCGTTATTTTTAGCTTTAATTAACGGAAGTTAATAAAGTCCGTTAATTCGTTAATATTTTTAGTGTAATTTACATTTCTTTTGCATTCACTCGCTTTTAGAACACGTATTGACGCTGTTGAGCTAATTGTAAGAAAATATTTATTGCTATGGTTATCTTTCTGTGTTTTGGAAGTTACATTTTACAGTCTAATCTAATTTCAAAATTAAAATAAGTTCAAATACACTAACGTAGCTGCGATCGGAAAACCTTTGGAAATTGTGAACAGCGATAATTTATAGACCTATGAGGCTGCAGGTTATTATTTGCCACAAAAAAAGCTCTTTCTTCGCTTTTTTCTATAAGTGTTAATACGCAACAAGTGTTACCAGTGCAAACTGGTTTGTACCGGTACGATGAATGAATGGTCAAGATATTAACGATAAAAACCTTAATGGAAGTTAACAGAATTTAACGGGAGTTAATTTAGTCCATTAACATGAAAAAACTTTTAAACGGATTAACGAGTTAATGAAAAAGTTAGCTTCTTTATTAACGGATTAACGGACTTGTGTCCACCTATGGTTTTTTGTGTTGAAAATTTGAACCATCTTAACAAACGTATTTTTTGATCGAAATCAATAAGAGCTTGAGACAGTCGCAGTCATTTTCGAGGATGAAAGTTCCTTTTGTTTATTGCGGGCAGCATCTAAACGTTAAGTTTATCATTGAAACAATTCGTATCACTTCTCAGATAGCAATTCGTTGTTTGATGGTCTTCATGGCCGTGTTTCCTCTAACTTTTTGACTATCCGGCTTGGTTCACAAATTTTTTCAAGACAATTATGCCGAAAGGTTTACAAATGCATTTATGTGTCCTCAATTTCAAATCAAGTCAGTATTGAAGTACACTAAAAGTCATATTTCCACAAACTTGTCGACTTTTCTAAAGCTATGTTTAGTTATTTACCATATGGCCAAAAGTTATTTGTCCTTGATCCAACAAACGGCTGATTAGCTGACAAAAATTGGCTTAGTGGGAACACTGCATACGGAATGTTTCTTCAGAAAATTTTTGGAAGAAAATTACTTCTTATCTTGCCTTTCAGAAATTTACTGTTCTTCCGATTGCCGGCAGTATCAAAACTCATGGCTTTCTGATCTTTTTTTTTCTAATTAAGTATCACCCTCTACTGTTTTCTTCTAGGTTTGAATTATCAGTGTTGTTTTCTTCCAGGTTGGAAAAAGAACGAAAAGCGTTTGCTCGCATGTGTCAGTTGTATCAACAGATCAGTTCCGGGACGACTCGGCTCGGAAAAGACGATATCTTCCACTTATTGCTGGTAATCGGTATCCACGAACAATCCCTCGCCTTGTGGCTGCCAAAAATATGCGATATTGCTCAGGTAAGTTATAATTTAAGTTGTTAGTCCTCAGAGGTCACAGTAATTATAATTACATTTTAATCACCAAGTTGCCTTGGCCAAGAGACAGCGAAAAGACCTTTTGGTCTTCTAGTCAAACTGCCACCTGCCCACCTGTCTACCACACACGGTGTAGGCTTCACACTGTCCCTGTAATTGCTGAGCGTCAAGCAGGGAAGCTGTAAATACCAATTTTTATAGTCTTTTACAGTAGCCTGTTCCTTGGTAGATTCGGTATGCAGGATTTGAACTTCAGTCGGACATGGAAGGAATTTTGTTTTTAAATGGTGATTTTGCGACATTCCAGTATTTAGAGTTCATAATTTGTGTACAATTCCAAAATGGTGAAACCGCGGAACATAGAACTGTGAGATTTGGATACAGAATGGACAATTGGGCAATGGACATAGATGAAAGCATTATATCGTAAAATTTTTTGGAGCGTTCGGTCACGTGACCGCAATTTAAGGCCGAAAATCGGAAACAAATTGCCAAACCAACGTTGAACGCTGATTGATAAATAAAAAGTTTTAAAATCTTTTGGAATTTCGATTAGAAAAATGTCAACAACATTTTTAGAAAAATAACTAGTTGATGTAATTATTATTTAGCGAAGACCTTTGCGCACGCCATTTTGATCGTGTGCTTTTTCAATTTTCCAACTGATGTTCAAAAAGGCAGGGTGCGCAAATATTGCGAAAACCGCCTCAATTGCCAGGTTATCGCTACTTGGAATAATCTTTTACTTGCGTAAAATTAGTATTTACTTTGCCTAAATACTTAGTTAACTAATTTCTTGAAAATTCACAATTTGTTTCAGACAACCACCAATCTTTACGAAGAGAACGCTTTTCTGGTCAATAAAAAAGCCGTCATTTTCATGTCCCAAGTTCTGACCTTACTGGTTGAAAATGAGGTCCCCCTCGACAGCTCTTTATTGAGGGGCTTTGATGACATAATTCAAACGTGAAACCAGCGAAGGTAAATTACATACTCTACAGTAGTTCTTCTGTTGCATTGGATTTAATTTTGCTTAAGGTGTACGTTTTTTGCAATTGGGACACCTAAACGTAAAGTGGACCATGTCGACTTAGACCGAAATCGATTTTTTGTTAATTTTGGAAAACGCAGAGCATTTAAATTTTTTTCTAAAAGTTTCGAGCGTTTTGTTTCAAGTTTAAATTTGGCCCAAGTTTACTTAGACCTATTGCCGTTATAACGCTGTTAGGAATAGTGGACCATGTTTATTTGGTCCACTCTACAATACTGGATGCAAGTAAATTTTTCGATTGTAACCCGAAATTTAATTCATACAATTGATGACGTCATAATAAAAAAACAATTTATTTTTGCAGGTAATGAAAAAAAATGTGTTACGCATTGGCTGATGCACTTTTTCATAACGAATAGGATTTTTTAGAATTTGTTCAAAAATTTGTAGCTTATTATGTGTTATAGTCGCTTTATTAAACTATGAAACAGAAAGAGTAGTAGGTTTTAAGTTGCAGATTAAATTCAACCGAATGATTTAAGCCGAGAGATTTAGCTTTGAGATTGTTAACCACAGGATAACCTTGAACGGGTCAGTAGGTAAACGTAGACTTTTTACAGGTAAGTCAGCAGGTAATCGTAGTTACTGTAGACTATTGCAAGTCTACGGTGACTGCTTTAACCTTACTGTACACTTACTGACTAGATAAGTCTATTAGTAAGTTGACCAGTCATAGGCGTCGCCAACTTTTGATCCTCCTCTTTTCCATCCAACCGACATAATTTTCCGATCGCGACAAATTGGCGACGCCAACTGTGTCAGAAGAATCGATCAACATGGTCATAATGCTTTTAGCTAATTTTACATTAATTTAGTCAAAAACACTAAACTATGGTAAACCCACGGTAATCAAATAAATGTGCAATTTACTGGTTAAAGCAATATGTACCAGCACAGAAGATTTCGTTTTGCTGCGAAGTAAATCACTTGTTTAAGTAATTGATTTTTGTATTGGAATTTAACTAAGGTTTGGGATGCTGCGAGGAATGTGGGCAGAGGGTTCTTCATGGCACACTTTTCCGTGAGGGTAGCGGGACAGCAGCTCGAGATCAAGGTGACACACCTCGCCGTCTTCCATCACATCCATCATGTCGCTTGGATGAAGCCCCAAGCGATTCCATCCAAGATCTTCAACGTAATTGGCCCATCTAGTTCTAGGTCGTCCAACTGGTCTTCTCCCATTTGCTTTGACAAGTAAAGCTTGTTCGGGGAGTCTTTTCTGAGGCATTCTGCTTACATGGCCAAACCATCTAAGCTGAGATCTTTCAATTCGAAGAAGTAACGGCTCGATGTTAAGAGATTTTGTATCCTCAGAGCTACGCACTTTGTTAAACAGTGTAACTCCATCGATTCTTCGTAAAAAACTCATTTCGGACGCTTGCACTTGTGATCGCACTTTTTCGGTCATCACCCAAGATTTGGCGACGCCTCTGATGTGTACGTTTTAACTTTTCAGTGCAACACTTGTAATGGTATCGTTTTTAATATTGTGGAGTAGGATGTGCGCTGTTGATAATGATTCGTTGGTATCGCTGATAATGATTCGTTGAAGACCTATAGCCGTGAGTATTATCTTAACGAAGCTTTAGTGTGCAAGGAGGTGTTTATGAGCACGTTCGGGATCAGTTCTGGTCGTATCGACAGAATCTTAAAGAAGAAAGCAGACAGTCTAGTTCAACGTATTCCGAAGTATCGATCTCATTACAAACAGTCTGGAACTGACTCAAGGTATTTGTCACCTGGTATCAGCAAATTAGATGTATATGAGCTATGGAAACAGGAATGTGTGGCCAACAACTTGTCCGTTCCAAGTTATGAATGGTTTTTAACGTATTGGAAAAATTTTAATTTGAAAGTGCACGTTTCATCCTATGATTGTTGCGGAACATGCGATGAACTAAATGCGAAAGGATGCGAAGACGAATTAAAAGCGCACCATCAGGAAGCAATGAAGGCCAGAGAAGTCTTTAGAGAAGACAGCAGAAAGCCCAACACTTTCACCTTCGATATGCAAAAAGCACAGTCGCTTCCCCATCTCCAGACCAACAAAGTTTTCTATCTCAGGCGGTTATGGCTTTACAATTTCGGGGTCCACCATACCACATCCAGACAAGGGTATATCTATTCCTGGACTGAAGGAACGGCCAAAAGGGGCAGCAATTAGGTCGGAAGTTGCCTAAAGAAATTTATTACTGAGAATTGCCAGGGATACGATGAGATTATTTTGTGGTCTAACAGTTGTGGCGGCCAAAATCGAAATTTCAATGTCGTGGCTTTTTTGCTGTCTTTGGTTAATAATGACAACTTCAGTTTGCATAAAATTACACACAGATTTATGTGGAGCGGCCATTCGTACCTGCCGAACGATTCCGATTTCAGCCACATTGAGAAGCGAAAAAAAGCGGCTGTAGCTATCACTAATCCTGGTCAGCATCTTGATCTAATGAAAAATGCCAAAAAAAACTAAGCCATTTCATGTGTGCGGAATGAAGAAGGAAGACTTCGTTGACGTGTCGAAATTAGCTGGAAATTTCACCAAACCACGATTAAACGAAAACAACGAACCACTAAAGATTATGCGGATGCATGAAATGATATATACCAAAGGAAATAATGATACGTTTACAGAGATTCATTTTTAGATGATGATTGGCAACAGTGATCATTCATTCTTCCAGAAGCGACAAAGCCATTTTTGATCGCCTTCCGAGATTGTATCCTCTTGGAACTCCCGATATCCTTTAAGAAAATACCAAAACCTACAAGAGCTTCGACGATACATTCCACCTATTGATCGTGAATTTTACGAAAACCTGCCACACGAACGAAATTGGAGCAGCAATGACGATCTTCATCCAGATGAATAAGAATAACGATATGACAAGTGCTAGTCTGTTTTAAATTCCGTTCCATATGGAACGGACACACCAGGGATACAGGCTCAGAGTTTTTTTTTTATTAAATTTTGTCCGATTAATATAGCCGAGCCCCCCAGATTGGATGTTTTTTTTTTGTTGTTTAAGTTCTGTTTAAATTTATCAGGATCAGAATTAACGACTTAAATATTAAAACTTAGGTAATGAAGTTACCCTACTTTGTTATCAAGTTATCCTTTAATAAAGTTATCCTTACATTTATCAAGATCAAAATTAACGTGTTACTTATTAAAAGTTAAGTTAATGAAGTTATCCAACTTTTTTATGAATTCTGCCTTAGATAAGATTCAATGTCTGTTGTCCAGTGTGAAAACATTTACAAAAACTCGGAGTTAACGAGAATACGTTTTGTTTGAGTATATTTTGATCTGAGTCAATGCCTTAAAAAGCAAAATTTAATGACGTTTTTGGATCTTGATCGTAGAGGCTACGCTTTCGTTATGAATTTTGTTTGAGTTAAGGTGTTAATTAGCTGATATGACAATGAAAGAAGCAATTTAATAGCGATATGGTATGTCATTAGTGCACTGAACCAAATAACGGAGTAAGAGCTGGAGTAGCACTTAGCATAACCAGCAAAATACAATACATCAATGATGCAGAGATAAAGCATCTTTTACAGAACATAAGATATACGTGTCATTTTTTAGGTTGAGTAATCGGAAATTAGCTTTTTTTTTCCTTTTTTTCAACTTGGTCCACTTTACGTTTTAACATTTTAATAGTCTAAGTTTACTTGGTCCGAAAATTTTTACAATATGCAGTAACGTAAAGTGGACCAAGTACATAAAATGAATATAAAAAAAATTGTGACGTCACAATAACGTCATGACATTTTTCAAAGACTATCCCCAACCCAAATATTTTTGTTGGAAATAAAGTTGGGTTTCTACATTTACTATAACATGCTTAAAAAGAACTTCAAATTCAAAGGCGTTTTTCTCGAAAACTACTTTTTTTACTTGGTCCACTCTACGTTTAGGTGTCCCAATTATTATTGGGTCTGTATTTGCTTGTTTTGATACATAAGCAGCACTGCTTGAACTAAAAGAAAACTCTTGATTTGAAAAAAAATGTGCTAATTTTTTACGTTTTTACATCTTTCATTCAAATTGAATAATCCATATCCTTACTCAATACGAAACTAAAGAAAATCACGAAAGTTTTAAGCATAAACTACATAAACTTGCTCAAAATTAAGCTAAAAAGATCAAATTAAATTCGATCCCTCAAATAACTTATCGTAAATATCTGATATTTCAACTATTACAGCCAATTACCATATCATTAAAACATTAAAAACCACATTCGATTTCGAATAGAAGTTTTTGAAACCCTGATATCAACTACAGACTGATATTAATTTAATCTGTATGATTTTATGTTTAAGATGATAATTCTTGGATTTCAAAGCAGGAAATGAGACCATCTGTTTTAACTCTGCTTCGCCTTGACTTTACGTTTGGAATTAGACAATGTTATCGTGTTGACTTACACTTTAGCTGTATTTTATATTTTTTCTTGCTGTGATGAGCTTGGTTTTAAATGTTGTAATGTCGTTATTTTTTGTACAATTATGTTGGAAGCCTTTGCTTTTCGCTTGTTCGATGTGTAGAAACGAGCAACTTTCAAGTTAAACGGAGTTAAAACTACACGAAGCAATTAAGATATTTAGTTTACTCAGAGTCATTAAAGCCAATATAAAATGAAGTATATTTTAAGTAGAAACGTTTCGGTTTTATCCTTCAACGATTATCAACCTCGTTCGAACAAAATTCATCTTACTAGAATTTTTTTATTTGAATAAGATTGATGATGGTTGAAGGATAAAACCGAAACATTTCTACTTCAAATTTGTTTCATTTTAAATTGACACTAATATTTCCAATCCCTAAGAGCTAAACCCATATTTTTGTGCTCTAAAATCAAAGACACACTTTTAGCATCATAGCTAAAGACACAGGCAGATCCAACCAGCCAAGTATTATCTCCTGGCTGCTTGGATTTGCATGGTTCTTTCCACCGGATGACTGTATTGTAGAACTATAATGTTTCACCTCAGAACCCCAACTGGGTTAGGGAATCCGGGAGAAAAGTAAACATTTCCACATCACCCAAAAGAGAATTTCTTTGAACTTCTTGCAAATTTTGCTAAAGCTAGAACTGGCGGGCACGGAGGTCGTTTTTATATGTAATTTCTTAAAAATTAAGTCCTTTTCGATCTTTGATTGTTTTGTAACTTTAGGCAGCTTCGTCATTTTCTGAAAATTGAACCGCTAATTTCTTTGCGTATTTTTTTAGTTTTCATATTCTGCTTATTTTACTGTGTAATTTATACGTTGTTAATGTTTATCAGTGTTATTTACTGTTTTGTGCGGAAATATGCCTCTGAAATACAACCGATTACTGTGCAATGTTAATTTCACGCAAACTAAGGTTTAATATGAAGCATTCAGCTTTTTCAATAATTTAAAACCAAAGAATGTGGTAGTAAAGTAAAAACAGCATAAAATAGTGCGATGTTGGAACTCTGGGCCACAAAAACGACTAGGTTTTTGATTCTGATTTGATTCTTCTGAAATTGAGATGACTCAATTTTTATTCTTCTTAGATTGAGATTACTCATCACTTGGTGAAAATAAAAATAGAATTTCACTAGTTTTTTTGAATATCGCAGCTAAAACACCATTTTAGGCATTGCCATGTATTGTAAGACCTTGCTTTATAAGTTTTTTGCGAACGTTGTGTAATAAATTAGGGTTTGGAAAGTTTTAGTGTCGCATGTCGTGCAGGGGTTTATCACTCAGCGCTTCGTCCAAGTTGATTTCACAGACTTTTTTCATTAAATTTTTCATGTTAACGTCGAATCCAAGATCGTAGCACATCTTTGGTGATCAGTAGCAGTTAGCAAGAGGCTTAAGTTTGCGATTTTTTAAGGAAGCAAACTCGGGTTGAACAATTATTGTGTTTGAAAACCATCAAAATCTTTGCTAGAGCTTTAACTTTTAAATTTGCAAAATTACGTCGGCGTACTTTTAACCTTTTTCCTGTGGAAGATGGGTTGTTAGAACTAATATTGTTGCTGTTATACAGTATTTGTTTAAGTGTATTTGAAATGTTTTTTGTCTCAAACTGAAGTTTGCTTGTGTAGCTTTGTGAGATGTAGTTATGATTAGCTTACCGCATACGGTATCAAACTCTGTGAATGCAAAACTCAGAACAACACGACTCGAAGCTTAACTATGAGGTTACCACGACGTAAAAACGTTTCGCCAGATCATCTTCTTTAGCATTTAGAGACCACGGCTGGCATGTGGTAGCTGTGGCATAGTAATCATAAATTCAAGCTATCTTTTTACCTTTAGAGCGTTTGTTTGCGTTTGTTGTTTTAATCTGTCGCATTATTTCGTGCGGTATATGTCTTTATCTGCAATAAAATTAAAGTTTTTACTTTTCTTGCGCCTCAATAGCTTCACTTCCCGTCGTAGTCAACCTGAAGCCTTAGCCCTGGTGAGGAAAGACCTGTAACCTGAGCCCAAAAAGTTTCTCTTTATGTTGGTGTGGTTCGACAGGCGCGGAGTGCCTCGTTTTTGCTCATGAATCTAATCGAGGTGAACTGAGTGTGACAAATTTGACGGGACTAAACCTATTTTTCTAAGCTATTGACATTAAAAAATAAAAGAACAAGTTTTTTTTTTCACGACGATCCTGCGTTTGTCATGTATAACAGCGTAATTGAAAACAGCGTCGTTTAGACAAAGATACGGAGTAAATTGGGTTGTGGAAGTGAAAACGCGGGATTGTGTGGGTATGGAGTGATTGAGCGTTAAAAAATATTAGACTCCAGAGTTTAAAAAGTTCTGTATTAACCTACCAGTTTAGTTCGAAACTTCAAGTACTCGTTTTCAAAAGGTCGAATAACTAGTTACTAGGCTATTATAGATCCTGTAATAAACGCCATTCAGAGTTGTAAACGGGCCGACTACTTCAGGCCCGAAAACTAATTTGAAGCCCAAATCATGCCCGAAAGTTAAGTTAGGTCTGAAAAATTTTGCAATGTTGCCAAGTTATTTTGATTAGATTTTTGTGCACCTAAGACAAAAAGTACGTCTCAGGCCCGAATTAAGTCCGAAATTTTTGTCTACTTTTGGCCCGACCCAAAAACCCCGGCACGTCTTACAAATCTGACGTCATTATTTCCAATTAAAATCATACTAAAATGACATGTGAATTTTTCACAACCCTTATAAGTTACTTCCCAATCGTGAATTTTTTGGTGAAACAGACAATTTTTCCATCTTTTATGTTGCGTGTTCATGTTTTTCTCGCTTCCTTTTTTCGGTTTATTATTCAAGCCCCAAAAGTTAACAATGCTTAGTCAAGTCAAACAGCTCGTTGAAATGTTGGACAAGAATTTTCTGTTTCTGAATTAATTGAAAATTTAGATTCCAAATTACCTTCTTGTATTAACCAATGTTATGTTTATCAAGCCTCTTTGCTTTGAAGAACATAAATTTTGATAAAAACAATTCTGTATTTATTCTGCATTTAAACATTGCTTCTCTGCAGAAGCATTTTGATGAGCTGCATGAATTGCTCTCCTTATTTCCTCATTAGCCTGAGATTTTATGCACCATAGAAATTCGCATTGCAGATGTTCCCCTCATTAACATCTCGATCCCTGGTTGTAAGTTTTTTCACCGCAATTCCGCAGCTGTTATTGAAGGTGTTGGCATTTATATAACCGATGGTTTAAAATATGAATTCATTGATGATTATAATTTAGCTATAGCTGGGGTAGAAGAAATATGAATCGAATTCGCTGGCAATAGCTTTCCTAAAGACACCAAATGTTTACTAGGTAGTATAAAATACACTATGCAAGCATCCCTCTTAAAAAAATGAAATATTTTTAGATAAATTAATGACCGCTTAGTACATTTAAATTCCGCTTCAAAGCATTACTATATTCTTGGTGACATGAACATTAATATTCTTGGTAGCAACTACCAGGTAGAAACAGCTATAAAATATGACTTGAAGTTAAACGGCAACGGCTGTTATTCGACAATCACAACAGCGACTCATGTGACAAATTATTCCAAAACATTGTTGCATGATATCTTAACAAACGAACAAACGCTTGAAGTTACTAACACCAGGCGTAATTGATTTCCAAATCTCTGACCAATTGTCTCATGCTTGCAATGTTAAGAAATTCCCATTAAACTCTGCCAAACATGCCTTTTAAAGAAACCAAAACATTCCAGGCTCGTTGTTTCCGCAATTTTGAATCATACAAATTTTGCGAAGATCTTGAAAAAAGAAGAATTGCACATTACTTGTATTTCTGAAATAGATTCCAATAATTTTTACGATCAATTTAATAAGTATAATGAATGTACTTTAAATGTAATTAACAAACACGCATCATGCGAAAAGCTATAGTAGAAAATAAAAGAGACTGCTGATGAAGCCTTGCATAACAACAAAATTATTTGATGCTATTCGCCGGAAGCAGAAACTCTACAAAACTCAGTTTAAAAGCAGCATCCAAGTAAAATTGCGTAGTACAAAATATTTTCTGATGATCTAACTCGAAAGAAAGAAAGGAGCAAGATGCAAGAAACAATTTTTCTTTGATGAACTGAATAAACATAATTCTAACCCTAAGAAATTATGGGAAGCGATGCGCATAATCCTTCCTCCAAGCAAAAAGCAAAGTCGTTTCAGCGAGCAACCGAATAAACTAAACGTTGACGGAAAAACCATTGAAAATTCTTTCGATATCGCCGAATCATTTAACAATTATTTTGTGAAAGTGGGTAAAACACTTGCAGACGAAAATTTGCCAACTTCTTCGCAAAGTTGCAAAAAATATTTGGGTAATCGAATTCAAAATTCGATTTTTTCTTCATGTGCCATGACCTAATAAAGTCCACAACATTATTAACTCTTTAAAATACAAAAAGTCGTCAAAAGAAAATGTAATACCCACTTATTTGAGTTATTTCATTAGAGTAGCAGGTCACTTGTTGACACCTTATTTAACCTACTTCTTCACACTCTCGTTTGATTTTGGCATTTTTCCAGATATACTTAACATTGTCGCTGTAACTCTAATTCATAAAACTGACACAACAACGAAAACTTCAAACTAGATTATGACATCGCAAGCGATATCCGGGGACTTCGCGAAAGTATTTAAAGATTAAAGAACTTAAAGATTAAAGTATTTAAAAATTAAATTAAAGAACTTCACAATTGCGTTTAGCGTGTTTATGGTTGTTGAGTTGATTTGTCTAACTTGAGTTGTCTAAGTTGAGTTGATCTGTCTAATTTTATTTTTCTAACTTGAGTGGTTTAAACTTTTGAAGGACCCGTTGGAGGAGGACTCTCCAATTGTGGCACTTCAAATTAGTGATATTTTATTTATCGATTCTGATTTTATCTTTCTTTTATATTTACCTATTCTGAAAGTTTCATATGTCTAGCTTGAATGGTTAAAAACTTTGAATTCTGAAGGACCTCCGTTTTGGTGCCACAAACTTTTTGTCAAATTTTATTTTTCCTTCGTATTTGCTTGTGTATCCTGAAATTGTGATGAGTCTAGCTTACACAAGTAAAAATTGTGAATTTCGGAGTCCTCATTTGAGGGTATCCCCATCATAGGCGTAGCCAGGATTTTTGATTGGGGGGGGCCCAAACCACAAATCACACGCAATGACGTCATCAGAAATTTTCGAAAAAGTAATTTTTTGTGGGGCAAAGATATCGTAGAACGGAAGATCTGAAGCCGTAGCCTGATGGCACTTTGGCAGGATTTAGGTAAAGGGAGAGGGCGAAAACTAATTTGTTGAAAAGTGTAAAAGTCTAACTTGGAAGACGTGTTGAGTAAGCCAGTGTACTCAAACGTATCAGAGACGGGGGTCTGGGGGCAGAGCCCCCAGCCGCCGGTGGCTATGGGGGTCTGGGGGCAAAGCCCCCAGCCGCTGGGCGTTTTTTGTAAGTTTTTGGAAAAAAAAACTATTTAAATCCCATTGGATCACATTTTGCACGAGTTCAGAGCCATTTCAAACAACTAGATTTTTAACATTTCAAAGCCAATCGAAAAAATTTAGTTGTTCAATCCTCTTTTTGCAATTAAATCCCAAAACACGCTTAGAATCTTGCATTATGGTGTAAAATTTTAAATGTAAGTGATTTGGTCTATAGGGGGAAGTAACGAACATTGCCTCCTGCAATACTTTAGCAGTAAATAATTAAGTTCATAATAGCGTTAAACGAGGGCCTGGGGTGGCAACTTTTAGGTCAAAACTTTTAGATTTCTCACAGGTTTTGCATATAAATTGTTAAAAATTTGCATTAAGGGGCCCCTGGTCCGGGAACCTTGGTCGTCAGTCAGGGGCCCTTGGGCTCCCTGGTTGCCAGTTAGAGGCCCCGTAGCCCCTTGCTTGTCGGTTAGGAGCCCAGGCCCCCTGGTTGTTAATTAGGGGTCCTGGGGCTCCCTGGTCGTGAGTTAGGGGCCCTGGGGCCCCCTGGTCGTCAGTTAGGGACTCCAGGACCCCTTGGTTGTTGGTCAGGGGCCCTGGGGCCCCCTGGTCGTCAGTTAGGAGGGCCCCGGGGCCCCTCGTTGTCGGTTAGGGGGCTCCTGGCCCCCTGGTTGTTGGTTAGGGGCCCCCTAGTTGTTAGTTAGGGTCCTGGGGCTCCCTGGTTGTGAGTTAGGGGCCCCCTGGTCGTCAGTTAGGCACTCCGGGGCCCCCTGGTTGTTGGTTAGGGGCCTGGGCCCCCCTGGTTGTCAGTTAAGGGGCCCCCTGGTTGTTGGTTAAGGGTCCCTTGGTTGTTAGCTAGGGGCCCTGGGGCCCCTAATCGTCAGTTATGGGCCCCCTGGTTTTCAGTTAGGGGTCCCGGACCCCCTGGTTGTCGGTTAAGGATTCCAGGGCCCCCTAGTTGTTAGTAAGGGCCCCCTGGTTGTTAGTTGGGGGCCCCGGGACTCACTTGTTGTCATTAATATTATTGTTAATTAGTGTGTAATTACTGAAAAAAAACTGCAACTAAACATCGCCAGGCTATGTTGTCATAACTTTTTGTCGTTAGTGGTATTTTGATTGGGGGGGGGCCGAGCCCCCTGGGCCCCCCCCCCCCTGGCTACGCCTATGACCCCCATTGTGATACTCCCAAATTTTGTCAAATTTTATCTTTTCATATTTGTCTATTCTGAAAGTTTCATCAGTCCAGGGTGAGTGGTTCAGGTTTGAATTTTGGCGTCCTTGTTTGAGGGGGATCCCTTCATTTTGGTGCTCCCAAATTTTGTCAAATTTTATCTTTTTTTCGTTTTTGCTTATTTTGGAACCCATAATTTTTGTTTGGTTTAGTTTATTTTTGATATTTACCCACTCCGAAAATTTAATTTATCTAACTGTAATGGTTTAAAAGTCTAAAATTTTGGTGACCCCGTTTGAGGGGGAATCCCCCATTTTCATACCCCCAAATTTTGTCAAATTTGATCTTTTCGTAATGTTTGCCTACTTTGAAAATTTCATGTGTCTGGCATCAGTGGTTAAAAAGTTTAATTTTTTTGGCCTCGTTTGAGAAGGACCTCCAATTTTGGTACCCCCAAATTTTGTCAAATTTTATCTTTTCTTTATATTTACTTACCTTAAAAATTTCATGTATCTAGCTTATAAGGGTAAAACGTTTGAATTTTGGAGGATCCGTTTGTGGGGAAACCCCCCATCGTGGCTTCCCCAATATTTGTTAGGTTTAGTTTATTTTTAATATCTACCCATTCCGAAAATTTGATTCATCTAGCTCCAACTGTTTAAAAGTTTAAAATTTGGGAGGACTCGTTTGAGGGGGATCAGTTTCATTCGGGCACTAGTCCTCCCTGATATCTTTAATTGCTCAAACTTTGAATACAATGCGTTTAGCAGTTCAAAAGTAGATAGCCGGAGAAGAATAAGAAAAAAGAAAAAAAGTAAGAAAAAAGAAAAATAGTATTCAAGTTGGGGTAAACGAACATACCCAAAAGAAAAGCAGTTGATAGTGTGCTCAAAAATCACAAACCATTTTTCATCAATATCGGTAATTACCGAGATATATCGGTTCAAAATCATCCACTTTTTGCCCATTTTTGGCCAGTAAAATTTTGGTCACGTGACTGGGCGCTCCCAAACTTGGTTTGCATAAAGCATCCACATTGTGTCCAAATTTCAGCTGTGCACGTCAAGTGGTTTTGGAATTATAAGGGTTTAATAACCTTTCAAGCCAAAAATTACCGTTTTTTTTATGTTTTTTGTGTCTCAATTCACGATTACGTGACCTGGGATCCCCAAAATTGGTACACAAGACGCTTTCATTAATTGTTATGATGAGTCCAAATTTCAACTTTCCAGGTTTTTCTGTTTGCTAGTTACAAGCAAATCAATCCTCATCTGCCAAAAATCGCGAACAAAACCAATGATAATACGCGCTCGCGCAAAGTCCCAATTATCGGCCGATTTCAGTATTGCCTTATATGTCTAAAATTTTGAAAAAATTGATGAAGGCAAAACTCGCACTTTTGTTTATGTTGGTTAACAATAAACCTCTGTGTGTCTGTCAATAGAGATTTCTCCAAATCTTATTTTTTTGATCGATGTTTGATACTGTGACTAAGTTAATTATTGCTATTTTCAGTTATTTAAATCTGAAAGTCATCTTTTAGACTAAGTGCGTCGAAATGTACCGATTACCGAAGTATCGCATCATTGATAGCTACAGTAGTTTTGGGACAATCTGCGTTTGTGGGTCTACTTGCTACATTACTGCAACTTGCAAGTCGCCGCAAAACGATATTAAGCCGTTGGCAATGCCGCCAATTTGACCGAATCCATAGTTACTCCAATGTCTAGCTCTAAAATCGAGTGCTAACCCCAAACCAATAGGGCCGAATTGCTGAAAAAAATGCAACACTTGTGTCATATTTTGTATTACATTGATCACAGAACAAGAACACAGTAAAATAAAAATGATAACAACGCAGGAAATAACATAGTGAAACACGAAACACGTGTATCACGAAGCCTTCAACTTTTCGTTCAAAAAAAGGCTGCAAGATAACGTAATCACAACAAGCAAAAACGAGGCTAAAGCACCTGCACAGCTCCTGTACTGTGTTGAATAGTTTTGGATTGGGCTTAATATTCATTCATGGGCACAAACCCGGCTTTTTGCGTTTGTCTAACCACACCAACACAGAGCACACTTTTTTGGGGGTTCTTTTTGTAAGCATTTTGCCATTCTAGGCCACGTGATGAGCAAAATTTAGAAATCGAATCGGGGGCCAGTGAGCATTCAATCACTCTCCGGACGTTGTACAAACAAACAAAATTCAAAAAAAAATAAGGGGCTATAAATTACAGCGTATATAATTTAACAAAGACAAGCAGTGTTCAAATGTTCATGAAGAAACACTGCCTTCATAAAAATGAAATTCCCAGCTATTATGCAATTCTTTTAGCTTGGATAGTTTGTTATCTCAGCGTTTCAGTGATAAAAGATATTAGGTCAGCTGGGGCACTGTGAAACCAAGGCTGCCATATCAAAAATATTAAAAATCAAGATAAATAATAAAAACAAACTAAAAAATATAAAAAACGGGCCCAGAAAAGATCAGCAAAATCCATGGACTTCCACATTTGTAAACGATGAATTTTTGAATGCACGGCTAAACTCTTGGTGACATTTTTTCAAGTCCCAAACCCTCATTCTGTGTCGGCGGCAATGTTCATGGTATTCTGTGGTCAATTGGTTTGATTTGTCACTGTTTCTGCGCCTGAGTGACGACGCATCCGAACTGCTCCGAGCTCTTCCGATTGATGACGATTTAGAGTTCCGCTCACTGACGTCAGAATTGCTTTCAGTCAAACTGTTCAACGATGTACTTGAGGATGATGACGTAGACATGAGGCTGGTCCGCATTTCTTGGCAAGGTGGAGAATGGGCAACACTAGACGGCGCTGACATTATTTGGGAGGTGAAAGAACGGAGTGGGGACAGCTGACCGGTAGAGGCGACATGGATGACAGCGTTTTTCCTTGGTCGTTGAAATTTTAAAGCTAACACAGAAATTTCATCATTCTCCTCCTCCATGTGCTCCGCGATGCTGTGGATGTGTCTAATGGAGTGTGTCGTGAAGTCCTCATGATGGTTTGTGTGCTTAAAAATGGAACGTCGAGATGGTCTTGGACTAGGGAACGTCGAAAAACTACTACATTGTCGCTTCAAAGTGCTTGCTAAAGTAGTAACAAGGGCTTCGTTAATATGATTGTGGTTGCCGTGGGAAATAGTTTTCAAAGCTTCCGAGGCGCAAGTACAAGCTTCGGAATCCAAAATTGCAATTTTGTCTTGGATTTTGCACGAGTTTTTTCTTCGCTGACTAGTAGATGGCGATCGAGGACTGAGTCGAGAAAATTCGCGCCACAAATCCTCGAAAACTGTACTCGCATCATTCATCGACTCTTTGACAGAGATTTCGCGGAACATGTGGCATCCCAAGTCCCGTGCAAGAGCCATTCCTTCTTCAGTCGTCACCATTCGGTCGCGATCCGCCAGATCGGTTTTGTTTCCAATCAAAATCCAACATGGCTTGTAGTTGACTCGCATTTTCGCGTGCGTGTAACTCGCAATGAACTTCAACCTCGTCAACTCGTCAAAACTGTACTTGTCGGTGACGTCATAAACGAAAATGAAACTTTCTCCCCATTTGCATTTGTCCTCCAGCAACACCGAATTTTCTTCCTGCAAAAATAACATTATTGCTTTAACATTTTAACCAAACGTATGAGAAAACTGAACATTTAGATGTATAGTACTGTAGTACACTATGGCATAATGTTTTTTGTTTTAGCATGCATTACCATCTCATTTTTTATGACTATTGACTATTACAAGCAGTAACGCGTTCGTCTCTGGATCGCAAGGTCTGAGGTTGAAATCTCGGGCTGTTCCAATCGGACACAGCGTTGCCAACGGCTCGCCACCACGGCAACGTTTCTTCGAATGGAGCTGTGTTACCAGGAGCAATGACGCAGAGATGGATTACGCAAACTCGTTACACGCTTTTGCGTAATACAACGAGACAGACTATTACTCCTTCTATTTTCACGACATATGAGGGGAGCAACGCTGGATATTTGACTTGGTAGGTCTTGGCAAAATTATTGATCCAGACCATGTTTATTTAGCCTACTGTAAACAAGATATCTAAGCCGCTTCAAATGTTTTTCCATAAATGTTTTTCCATAGAGCAAACATAGCAAGTGCAAAAATAGGAAGTCTAATCTTATTTCTTACTTGTCCGGCGGTGTCCATTATTTCAAAGTTGACTAATTGATCGTCAACAACCGCTGTATGGCGATAGATAGTTTCTAAAACAAAAAAAAAGAAATTTTAGTTCTGACAAGCGAAAGTCACTCACTATTCAAATCAAAAAAATGATCACTTAAATTTGCGATCACGGTGTAATGTTTTAGGTTAATCAAAGTTGGACCCAATTGAATTCATGCTGTTTTAGTTTTTCTTGGTACTTTTGGTACGGTAGGTTCTTTCAAACATCTGCTTGACTATCAGTATCATGCTATACTTTATTTATGATGACGTTAATTGCTTCAGTATTTTGAAAAGCGCTTAAGATATTTAGTGCAATATTATAGTAAAATGATAAAGCTTTTCATTCAGCTACAGGTTTTTAGATTGATTTTTTATTTATTTGAAATTTGCGTTTTTTATGTGTTTCGAATTATGGAAAAACTCTCAAATGGCAAAGAACAATATTTTGGTTAGGCTTAATAAGATATCTGAAAGAAACCTGTATCTGGCTGAATCTACAAAGAACAGCGCTTAGAAATCACTGACCCTTTTTACGTTGCTTTTAGGTGGTTGCAAATAAAGCAAATGTAGGTCGCATACAAACACTTCTCAACCTACTAGTTTGCTTTGATGAACCTCAAGCGTCTGTTAAACCTCACAATTTGCTTTGATCAATTTAGATTTACTTAGTTCAACAACAACAACGAACCAATTCCAAAATCTGTACCATTTTCAATTATGAATTTCTTTTTTAAGAGATTGGAAGTGCAAAATAAGAGAATTTTTCATTATTTTTCAGCTAAACGTTTCTACACAGCATGTAACGGCGTGCAATCACATTAAATTGAAAAAAAAAACAAAAAAAAATCTGAGGTCACAGTTATGGTTGAAAAACGGCAAAAGATATTCATTTAGAGATTTGATTCGCAGTAAAATGATTACATTGCCTTGAGCATTTACAATTTTAAGTAATTTATTTCCGACTGCTTTCAATTCTTTTTTTCATTCGAAATGTTTTTTGAACCGCACCCGTTTCAACCTTTCGGTAATCAAACCTCAGACCGTGTGATCCGAGGCAAACTCCACAAACAAGGCCGAAGCAAAGCAATTGATACTCACCGAGAGAAGGGTCGTAATCGCCGATGTATCGCTTAGTTACGTATCTCACCACCATCGCTGCAAAATCAAAAAACAAGGTGACAATGGGTTCTGATGAAATCAATAGTCACGAGTCAAATATGATTGATGATGATTTTAAGCATGAACCGGAACGTCTTTTTTTTGCAAAATCCCTCAGTTGTTCAATTTTTGTTTTTAATGACTACAAATGAAGATAAAACACTTCAAGTATTTGTGTTGAGAGAGGAGTTGGCTTTAGCGTTGACATGTTTTTGATTGTAGGGAAAAGAGTTGTCAGCCTAGCGGTAGATTCCAGAAGTCAAGAGGTTCACTCATGTTTTTGCCAGCAGTACCGACGAGAAATAATGGATTAATATGTTTTGGCAATAAAAACTGAAACGTGTCATTTTCTTTGTCTATTCTGAGCAATTCTGTACAAAATTCAAGCATTTAAACATTTTTAGATCGAAGCAACATTATGTAGGCTGTAATTTTGTTCTAGGTAATTTTCGCAATAGGGTTAATTGCATTTTATTGCGTTAAAAATTCTTAATAAATGGTGTGCACAAAGTTTGTCAATAGCATAATTGCTTAGTTAACAACTTAACGCCCAATAGTTTACTTTGGTAAATATCAGTTAAATTTTTGATTGCTACATTTCATACAGGTAATAACGGATTTGTTGCGACAATTAATTACTCAAAAATTAATGCCGCGGCACATCAACATAATAACAAGAAATTCCATGGTGGTTACAAGGGGCCTATTTTACTGCAAAAAAAAATCGAGTTTCTCAAAGTTTCTCGGTCAATTAGTCAGCTTTAAACGATCAGATTTCAACTGTTAGTTTTGTGAAGGAAATAAAAGTTTTCTGCTCTGAGCAGGGCAATTGACTTTTCATTAATGCATGAAATGCCAACTTGTACTGCAGGCTTTGAAGCTTCACACCGAGTATAATTTCACACAGACGACAACCGCCATATTTCAAAATTCAACAAAATCTCGCCCTAGTTAGTGAACTGGTTAAAAATTAATTTGAAATATGCAAAGTTTAAAGCTTACAAAAAATGATTGGGTAGTTAGGCTATAAAATAATATTCTTGATAGAACACACAATATCTAATTTTTTTAAATCTAAATAGACAATTGTTTCAATGGACACTGCTCAGAGCTTGCAGATACAAAGTTTGGTAGTCGTTATATTGCCATCTATATAACTACTAACCTAGAATTTTTATAATATCCTTCGATCCTTTACCAAAACGATTTTCAAAAATTATAAATTAACTTCTCACAATATTTAAAGTCAAGTATTCAAGAAACAAAAAAATTGGATTATCGAAATTGATTTTTTTTTTGACAGATTATAAACTTAAATCGTAATCAGCAAGGGTGCACACTTCGTAGTGCCAACATATCCATTATTTCGTCAGCAGTTTAGTGTGAATATTTTCATACATTATTCAAGACCAACTTTTATTGAAACGCGATTAATTTTTCAAAAATAGATTTTTTTAAATTTACGAAATCAGACTGTGGGAACTTTACACTTTCTAGAAATTGAATTGAAAACAAATTTGTTTTGATTCGTAAGCTGAACCTTGAAAATGAACGTGAATGAAAAAGCAATGCTATGGCTTAACTTTTCAACACAAATGGCATTTGCTTTGTCACAAAAGGTGTATGTCCTTATAAACAAAACCCTTTTCTAGTAGAACTACACCTTGAAATACACTCGTTAGCGACCGCAAAGAATTTTGTTTTGCTAGTTTGAGTTTGCGCACAGCAGCCTATAATAGCGTGAGACGTGTTAGTTTATAGTTTTTAGAAAGTGTTACTAATAATTCTTCGTTGATTCATCAAAAATAGCCCGGCATTGACAATATACAAATTGCGGATGTTACAGATAAAGTCATGGCGAATTCAAGTTTTAGTTTTAAAGCTTTCTCGAGACATTTCAAACGGTCAAAATACTACATTATAATTGTAGTAACTTGTACACTGTCTTCCTAGTTTCTAAACCTGCACCGTTATAATTACAGTATGTATGTATTTAATCAGACGTGTTTTAATCTTGTAAATACTTGTAGCTTTTGTAATTGTAATTACATGTTTATCCACCATGTTGCCTTGCCCAGGAGACAGCGAAGGGGTTTCACAGTCTTCGAGTCAAGCAGCCACCTGCCCTCCTGTTTTCCACATACGGTAGAGGCTTTGCACTGTTCGTTCCATTGCTTAACGTCAAGGAAAGAAGCTTTAAATACCAATTTTTATGATCTTTTGTTTGACCAGACCGAAAATCGAACCCGAGTCTACCTTTCGTAGCAGACTCTTGATTTTCGCAACCACTGATCAGTTTATAACGCCGCTGATTGCAAAATTGCTTTAATACCTTTTTTAACAGATTTTTGTGTGCCAAAATCAATGTTTTTTGTATGCAAAACAATCGAAATTAAATAAAAGACGCAAATTGTCAAAAATGAAATACTATTCTGTCACAAGATGTTCTGGCACACATTCCAGTCTCAGGGGAAATATAACCGTCTCACTCAATGTAATTAAAAATTGGTAATTTCACAACAAAAACGTAAACCAAAATTTTTTTTAATTAAAATTTACAAAAAGATCTCCGGTTTCTTTTGAACTCAGCTTTCAAACTACGTCAATATTGGATGAAAAAATACTAATTTTTACAGTGATGACACTGCGTAAATTAAAACAAAGTAGTGGAACAGGCATATTTTTGTTTTGAAACTTTTAGACCTCAAAACAATGTAAGCTTAGTGTCAGTATTACTTGAACAGATTTACACTTCTCTTGGAATAAGACTAACAATCAGATTTTGGTTAAGTAAAAAACTGTATTCGGGAACCATGGTTCCGATTTCTCGGCTGTTAATTGTTGATCAATTTTTATGGTAATTGTTATTTAGAATGACAAATTAGTGCAATTAGAAGTGCTGTGTATAAGAGATATTATTTCGGTTCGGAGTTCTACATTTGACTTTGCCAAATTTTGTAGCGCAGGAGATTTAATGGTTCTGTACCTCTACTGATCTTTCTAAGCGTTTTTTTGTCTCGCAGGCTAAGTTTACGAGATGGATCTGCAGTCCGCAAGGTACTGTTTAACACTACATGATTCTAGGTGTAGAAAGTGGGTCGATAATGAATCGTATATTGTGAAATGATTTTCACCTTTATAAAATTCATAAAAACGTGATTGAGAATAAACATGAAAAAGAATTTCCAAATAGTCAAATGTTAGTCTCTTAAACGAGAGGTCAGAGGCTCGATTCCTGCGTCGGTCAAATCGCTGACGCCCAGTGTTTCCTACGGCTCGCCGTAACTACAACAACTTATATTTCAGCGAATGAAATTTTATGTTTCAGCGTGATGACGTGGAGATAGGTCCCGCGAACTTGCTGGCTGTTTAATTGTTTGTACTGTTCGATAATGGAAAGAATATATAGAAGATTTGATTTAAAATCTAATTCAGAAAATTCTGTATAATGTCAAATTATTGAATTCATCAAGCTGTTAGAGAATTTTTTAGAAGTACCCCAATTGCATTTTAAAGGCAGACCTTCGATTATTGGAAAACAACAGGACTAAGAACTTTACAAGGAGTTATTACTGTTTGCGTGCTTTATCTTAAAACTGGAGTGTTTAATTAACTTCTCTCAGTACATTAACTGAGCTATGTTGTATTGTGCTTGTATAACATCTATTAGCAAACAAGCTAATTGAGTTGATATTCTAAAACATCAACTACTAGTAACTACTATTTGTTTAAAGCAAGTGACATGCATCTTTATAGTTTTCGATGGGGGCGGTGTCCGTCGGTAAAAGTTTTTGTCAAAAGGGCCTAAACAAAAAAGGTTGTCAAACTCTCAAATAAACAACGAGGGGGAGGTCATCAAAACTCCACAGTTTCTCTTCTTAATGTGATTGCCCAAAATTATCATCGTAATCAAAATGACGTTTTGCTAACCAAATGCAAGACTCAGCTTTGCCGCTATTGAAAAGATTATTCAGGCTTAGATAATGGACTGGTGAATAAAGCAACCAAAATTGTGCAACCACACTTAAACAAATAATACCCTTTGTTCAAGCCGGCTTGTAGAAGATTGACTTTATTACACTAACAAAAACAGTTATTATTTAAACTCATCAATTATGATAGGTAGATCGTCTGACGCAAATAATCACTGACTTTATGAATAAGAACTATTAAAGCATTCTTATGCAAAACTACAAACTACCTATAACAACCATCGCAAACTTAATCAAGATTTTCTGCAAAAAAGCTTGGAGACATGTTGACACATTCTTGCTAAACTATTTACATGCTGAAAAAATTGAATCAGTGTTTTTGAATGCGCTTGCTCATAGCAATATACACGCATAAATAAGTTAAATCACTAATGCTGCAAAATTTTTGCAGAGAAATCTTGATCGTGCAATCTGGGGATAATTATAGACCAACAAAATATGATGGCTAATATCTCACACTACGTAAAGAATTAAAAATAGCAAATATTGAGATGTAAAAAGCGATGATCCATAATTTTAAATTCATTAACATGCAATAGTTAAAGCAATTATAGCTTTGGCAACAATTAAGCGCAATGTGTTTCCTTGGCTCGGTATGAATCTGAACTGTGGCATTAATTGGTGATACTAAATTTGAATAGCCAATTTTTGAAGTTACAAAGAGATTAGCAAATTGTACCCACTGCTAATAGAAGAGTTGAACTTATTCGATTGTTTACTGCTGTTACGGTTATGGGCAGTAGCGTAGTCAGGGGGGGGCGGGGGGGGGGGGGCTCGAGCCCCTCTCATTGGCTTGTGAAGTATGCAAAATCGCACGTTTTAGGTGCTTTTGAGGCCGATTTTTGGAGAAAAATTGAAAACAGCCCCCCCATAAGAAATTGGGTGCCGAAGTTGTGAAGTACATGTCGTGATACGGCCTGAAATAGCGTATGAATTTCCGATTTTGGCCGAAAAATCAGTCTCAATTTCGGCGAAGACCCTTTTTTTTTTCTTTTGGAGACCACCTGATTTTGGGCGGAAAAAACGTTTCAATTTCCGAGGTTTCCGAGAAATTCCCTCTCAATTTTGGGACAAACTGTGTGATTCTGATTCAATACCAATGAAAATTCGCGTCAAGGTCGTTTGCACTTTTCTCACTCTTTCAAAAAAAGCCCCCCCCCCCCTTTTCCAAATCCTGGCTACGCGCCTGGTTATGGGCTACATGGCAAAAGTACTGTTGTACAACATTTTAATATGCCATTTAAAATAATGGTAATACTGCACTTCAAATTATTTTGTTAAACGAGCCTACAGTGTTGTTTTTGCTCTCATGCTATTTTAGATGAGCAAGTGTGAGGTCCAGAAACGTCACCAGTGTTGTTACAGTCGCTAATTCTTAGCGCATTTGGCCTAAAATGGTTTATTTAACAAAAAAAGGCTAAAAAAAACGGTTTGAAGAAAGGAAGACTCTGTGACGATGGATTAAAATATGATGGGTTTGACAGGTTAAAATTCTTTTAAAATCACCCATCTATATCTCAACATTAATGTCACTGCGCTCTGCCATCATATCAGTTTTGTCAAAGGAAAAAATTTATGAGAACAATGAAATCAGCAATTTCTCTACCCAATGTACCGAATGAATATATTGAACATGTAATTTTTTTTACAAATTATAATACTGACACGAAAGTTTATTTGTCTTTCGGCCTATGACCGTTTTAAATTCTTGAACCTTTGTAGAAGAGATAGCCATTACCTTTCTTAATCTACTTACTCAGACCAAGTTGCCGACAAATTTCTACACTGGTAGGCACATATAATTTTGACAGCATAGGATTAGAAATCTTAAAAACTCCCGTATGTAAATTAACTATTCAACCACAGAAATTCCTAAGTGAGTTTGGTCACGCTTCGAAGAAACTTGAATTTTGCAAATTTAAATTACAACGCAAAAAGCATAACTTTAGGAAAACTTAAAAAACAAAAAAAGAGTAAGCCATGTATAAGCTATATTCATTGTAACCACGACATTGGTTTAAATCCTCAACTTAAAGCTGAATTCCAAACTGATAACTCAAGTTGCACTGCGCATATTTTGCACCGTGCCTAAAGTCGGGGGCGGTAAATTCTATGACCTATTTTTCTGAATTGTTTTTATTAATTGATAATTAGTCAACAAAACGCTTTTTTTTATTCGCTGTAGAAACTTATCGCTTCTACTGAGTTATTGATTAATTTTTTCAAGATGCCCTGCATCAGATTCCAGAGCGCTAGGCGATACAAAATATCTAACAAAAAAACTTCAATATTCGTTGATTTGAATTCAATTTTATCCACTTTTTGTGGGTGTTGTTGCAACTGATTGACAAACAAACAATTTAACCATGCGTAGATTTGCCAATGAAACCTTTACTTTGCTAATTGTACAATTGCACATTGCCATGTAAATTTTCAACTTGCTCTCGTAAAAAATGAAAAAGTTTTATGTTCAAGCGTGGAAAAACAGACACTTGAAAACTAGGAAAGTTTGTTAATGCTTTCAAGAACTTTAGAGAAAAAACATCAATGTGATCAAAGTTTTGTTTTGCTATACCAATGCTATTTGTCTTCTTGCCATCAATCCATTTCACAAGCAGTTTTACTACACTATGTTGTTTGGTTTGTTTGAAGCTTGCAGACACTTGCCTAATCTAATAACCATCAATACAAACTCTCTAATTAGATCATGATCGATCTTGGATGGGTTGAGAAAGATTGAAACGAAAAGAATTACGATTAACGTTTTCACGTTGTGTTTGAAGATTTGGAAGTTTTAAGAACGATCGAAGTGCTTACAAACAAGAGAACAAACATTTATGTATAACCGTAAATCTTTTTACTCTCATTTTAGAAAGCCATGACGCAAATCCTGAGACGAAGGTGCAAAAGTCAAACATAATATGATTTAATGCCTTGTATTTCAATACATGCCTCTAAAACAATAAATAGCGCGAATTTTAAATTATCATCACTATCAAAGTTGTCGATATGACAAGATTTTGCTATTTAACGTTTGTGGTTGCGATTTAAATTATTTAGTGGTACCAAATTGCTTATTCTAAGAGCTTCGATTTACCAGATAAGGATCAGGATTGTAAACCGTAAAATCTTAAGTAAAAGCACTTTAAACTCCACTCCATTTTGAATAGCTGCGGCCAAAATGTTACAAAAACCCATTAATTGGATTATCGCCACCTCATAATACCCCGGTATCTTAAACCATCTAAAATTACGTGATCTAAAACCAAAATGAACCATTTCATAGTTTATTAGCAATTCTTCGAATATTACAAAGTAAATAGGCTACTATTTCGTGATTTTCTCTCATGTAAATAGTTTATTTCTATAAGTCTATTTAATACCATACAACATTGAAACGGCGAAAATCATCTAGTATAGTTATAACAGATAAGTGTGATTTGGATTCTGACAACAAATTTGTATTAGAATAAGAATTTATAATTCACAATATCTAACACCGTTTTTTTTAAGACTTGAGGTTTTGCTTATGTTATAAATCATGGATTTCTTGTTGACTTTTTAGTTTGGTCAATACTGTACAAAATTCAAATTTGCAGGCTACAAGTTTTTTTCTTGAATAAATAAATAAAATGAAATTGCAAACTATAAAATTTAAGGTTAGCCAGATTTTGCAAGTTAATTCAAGAAAAAAGTTTGTTAAATATGTTAATTTGATTGAGATTTGAATCATACCGTTTATACTAATACTTCAACAATATGAAAACCTCCAAATTATACAATAGCTTAATTTAGTGAGCAATAAACCCAATTAAATTTGCTCCCACATGAAATTGCAGCAGGTCTACAAAATTACGAGGAAGACAGGGTGGTGGTTAAAGTTATTAATCAATGCAATAAAAATATTTCCAATTTTTTGACGGCATATCTATTTTTATCAATAAATTAAGACTTAATGACGTAAATTTATGTGAAATGTTTTTACCGTTCCGGTAAATGCAAATATGTGGAAAATTTTAATGCTTGAAAACCATCATTAACGTAAATAATAAAACCACTACACAATATAGCTCAAATATAAGCTACTTTTGTCCAAAAGAAAGGTAGTGATAATGGCATGCCATATAAAATTTTCCCCGTCAATTCAAAAATCTATCAAGACAGCAAACAATCTTGTCTGAAGGGATGCAGATTACAACAAGCAGAAAATTTTGTGTCAAAGTTGTTTATAGCTATACTTACTGCTTTGTAGCAACAAAAAAAGATCCAAAATATTTTAGATTACGATACTTGATGCTTTCATAATTTATACAAAATAGCAAAACCTCCCTAGTTTTTGCCAGCGAAATTTAATTTTTGCTCATTTCATTTCCATCAAACATATACTTTACTTGTAAGTTAAATATCTTTTACTACAATAAAATAGCCTGCTTACCGGTTTTTCCAACGCCTCCAACTCCCAAGACCACCACACGCACTGATCTTGGCGAGAGCCCGAGAGTAGCCGAGTTGGCTCGCCGGAGTGTGTGAGATATATGCAGGCCAGAGAAAGCTGAACTCATCGATGACGCGCGATGGCGTTGATTCATCATATTGTCGTTCCTCATCGAATTTGAGTTGTTAGTCTTTTTTTTGCTTAATTCAAGACCAAGCAAAATGAATTCACTTGGTGAAGGTTTGACAATTATCGAGACAAAATTTGTAACTAATGCTATATCAAGTTAAATATTACTCATGTATAATCACTGAAAAATAAAAACAAACGAATAAAATAAATAAAATTAAAAGTATTACAGTAGCTTTTCTGTCACTAAAAACTTTTAAAATCACTCTGAGTGATTATGTATATTATGTAGGGACGGTATTAGCTGTGAAGTTACAGACATTTCCCACCATTAAAAACGGTTCTTCAAGCTGCAGTGCAGGTATGTTATTATTTCGACTTCACAAATATTTTCAAGATATTCTTGTTTTTGCTTACTTTCTCAAACAAAGTTAATTTAAAAACTGCTCTATTTTTACACAGAAATCGGCATGCAAATCACTTAAGATACAACGAACTGAGATCAAATGTAATAAAAATTCGAAACTTATGTGCTTTTCCAGTGATACACAGTATTCTTCCAAAACTACTCTACGGTTAAAATCAAACATTGCTGAAAGAACGAGAACATTTTCAATAACCATAAAACCAATTTTTTTGGCGGAACAAATAACAATTAACTGCAGCACTCAGTTAATGTACAACTATAATTATTAGTCGTTATTCAAGGCGCTACCAAACTTCGCGCATTGCTGACCATAAACATAGCACGAACTGTCTGTCATTAAGATATTGGTGAAGTTTGCACTGCTGTGCTGCTAAAATGACGTTCTTCTTCGGGTCATTCGAGAGATTCTCGTGACACTGATCACTGAATATGGATTGTTAGTTCATGGATCAAAATACTGTAACCTAACCCTCCAGCGAAAACCCTAACGGAAAATCGTTAGTTAACGCATCAATTTAACATGTTTTGGTTTGACCCAACATAGGGTTCATTCATTCTAAAATTTCCGCAGCAATAAACCTATACAGCCAACGTAGCAAACTATTATACCCTTCAATTTCAAAGCTGTGCTATAGCTTTTGCAGAGAGAGTATTAAAAATCATAATATCTAGAGATGCTTTTATCAGAAATAGCAAACATAAAGTAATTGACCGCGGCGAGAATCGCTCCAAAATGGTGATGCGGAAAAAAAAAATTGTTGCCTCCCGGTGTACTGTAATTCTTCAAATGTTAGTTACCACTTAAATAAAGTTGCTATTTTCGTATATTATGGGTTATAGACATCAATAAGCAATATTTTGTTCCCAAATTTTTAGAGTTGAGAAACCACTTTTGTGCTTGTTAAAGAAGGAGCAATGCCAAGAATAAACTGTCCAGGGTTACTGAAACTCGATAATAGTGGAAGCTATGTTAACCTACCCAAGTAGGGGCTTAGATCAAACGCTACCATCTTTTATGATGGCTCTGACAATGCTGAATTAGAGACCTTCCAATTCTGTTGCGGTAAATCAATCTTACAAAGCTGTCGTCCAACATTCTTTTTTAATGAATCAAAAAAATCTTACTTCCCTTAATAGTGTGCTGTAAATAAAATAGAAAAAATTAAAAAGCTTTGTCATCTTACTTAACACTGCCGATACTTAAAACGCGGAACCATAGTATATCTTGCAACCTTGATTAAAATGCATTTTTTGCCTCATTTCCCCCCTACTTTATGCTTTGAAGGTCATCTTCAAAAATACCTAGGTTCTTCACTATCTCCATTCACTACAACAGCCACAATGAATTCATCTATGTGGCTGTTTCGTAACATCTCAGTTATATCTTTTAAGCTTCATGTTTGTTCTACAGTCTTTTTATAAGTCAAAATCATTATTTTCTGCTCCCTTTATTGGTTCTATTTAATGAGTCAAAAAGTTGTAAGCTTCTGGTGTACAGGAATTAAAAATTACCTAAAATTGTTTTCAGAAAACTCAAACGTATAAGAAAAATCTTACTTTTATTTATCTTCAAAATTTGATAGCTTATAGAAGCAGAAAAATGCAAAATTTACTCCGGATAAATTTCTTCTCCACTATAAGAACACCGGTTGATTTTTACCAGCTGACTCTCGTTTGCTGCAGAATTTTTACCAGCAATTCACAGCTTCACTATCATCACTTTTTTCGTGTTCTTAGCAAATTATTCTATAATTGGTCATGATATCTTTCTCTGAAGTTCTGCGCTATCAAATCACCATGAACTCGATAGCTGTGCTGTCGCGACATCTGCATACATGTTTTTGGTTTATAATAGTTCGCATATTTGAGAAGTGATATGTTTTCTTTTTTCTGTTTTCATACGAGCGTGTTTTGTTGGCATCTGCTTTTTTTCTTCGCTCCAGACCCTGTAAAACTGTCGCTAAACTTACATCAGGGCAAAATTTGATAGTAATTATTTATCGGTGACAAATATTGATTTTGACGGCAATGTAGATTGAACAAACTTTGATCGGAATTACCACACCTCCTGGTTACCCTATGATAAATCATCGAAAAACTTGGCGTTGAGTTTTGAGGGGGGATCATGTTACGTTTGATAGAGTGCAGTGTATTTTACACTAAAATTTGCTGTTGAGCTTCATAAGATAAGAGATCTCTCTACCTGAAGCGTTTGCCAGAATAGCTATCACCCTGTTCTGACTTCTGAGTGAATGGATTGATTACTAAATCGCAATTTTTCAATTCTTTTCAAGTATTGATGAACAATTCTTTAAAACACAACTGTAATTAAGCGATTTTCACTATCTTCAGAAATTATGCTAATACCATCAATAGGCTACCAACTCTGTTTTTTGATAGAATTATCTGCAATATTGTTTTGCCTTTGTTTTCATCACAAAATCGTAGTTAGGCGCCTAAAGGCGTTTCGACGATTCGATACAAAGTCAAGAAAAGGATAAAATTCGAAAGATTGTTATTATGGGCTGCGATACGGAAGAAATATTACAGAGCTTTGGGCTTTACTAAAAACTACTGCGACAAAAACATCTTTGACGAAATTTTTTTCCAATCCTGTAAATCTCATTAAAAACTTAAATTCTGAATACTGAGTTACTGAAGCAATCTTTTTCAAAGCATCATTACAGTTTATTGTACACCTGCATTCACTGGGTTGTAGACCAGCAGTAAAACGAAGCAACTAGTACCAACAGCATTTGTGGTGTTACAGTTTACACTGATATGAACCAGAATACTACAGGATAGGGTTCAGTTTAGTTTAAGATCATCAAAATTATAAACATTGAGAAAATTGTAGCTTCTCGTAATGACTCTTTGCATTTACTGATCTATGACGTGATATCAGATTAATGCAAAGAGTAACAACCAGGAGCTGACATCTTCTTAATGTTGTACTATTGGGTTTGCACAATGCACAGATTTGACTCATTGCTTTTTGTGCCTATTGCCATGCTATTGCATACTATTGTTTGATGTGCCTTGAATCGACAGATGATCATCTACAATCCTTGTCTTTTTTAGTCTTTGCATAGTTGTTAATGATGTTTTATTATGCTATTGAAATGATTGCCTGAAAGTAGCTTTTAATAGCCTTTGTAAGAAAATGATACAGGTACTTTCTAATGCAGACTAAACTGAAACAACTGCAACGCAAATTCTAACCTAATTCACAATTATATAATAAGTTTGTTATACTTATCATGCTCAAAATGCATTTCAAATTTGTAAAACTTAATGTTTTTGCTGTAATAAGCATCTTATTAAATTTTATTGATTGATTTTTTATTTTGTTATTGCTAAGAGACGCCAGTTTAAAAATTACAGTAGTGGCTCATTTGGATTTTCATAAAAATTAAAAGTAGAATCTCTACTGTACTCGTGCAGATGTTGCATAAACAAAAAAATCTTTGTGCAAAACTAATTGTTCGCAGAAATTAATTCAAATCAACAACACCTAACTGGAAGTTTACATTTTAAATTCGGGTTAAAAGCCTCAGAAAATAATTAACATTAAATAATCAAATTAAAGAAGTGATGTATCCTTTATGTGACCTTACTACATGTCCATTTAAGGATGGTCAACAACAATTTCGAATTTTTGCAAGTTTCACTCATATTTCTCAGTTTTTGAAATAAACGGACGTTGTTGTAGATGGAAGAAGAACAGATTCAGGTTTGGGCAATTTTATTCAACCCTCGGTTGAACTCAAGGGCATCACCACGTGTTTAGTTAATTAAAGAGGTATTACGTGGGACCAAAATGATATCATTTCTGAATGATTCCGACAGCAAAGGATGCTATGGTAACCTGAAGTGTCATTCAGAAGTTCACAATGATTACAATGTTACAAGCAAAGCGAATTTAGGCGAATCATGTAATGGTATGTAAAATTAGTAAAACTCTTTGCGATTTTCTAGTTTTTTTCTGGCATGTCCGAAATTGTTTGATTTTTTTCAACATGGCGCACATGAATCCCCAAATACTGTATTTTAAACAGCGTAAGCTAGAGAGCAAATATTTTAAAGGTTGCTAGATGTTTAAGGGATAAACATTTAGTGGGATACATTTTGGAAACTCCCCAAATGTGCCCCCAACAATTGATTATTAAACTGCTTAAGATAGTAGGATGTTTTTTTTATTATTATTATCAGTCACTATATGGCTGATCAATATATTTTGACACTGTTTGAAATTCCAACTCTCCTGAATGACGCAGAAGAAAATATTTTTAATTGCTCTCTCGATGGAAAAGCGAAAAGTTTTTTTGAGAATCTCATTATTCAACTTGTGTCGGTCTTTTACTGAGCTTGTTTCTCAGCAAGCTCCCATTTAGTTACTGTATATCTTTCGGTAAGTTTGCTTCCAATGCAAATATAGTTTACAGCAGAGTTGTAAGTCTAGTCAAGCTTTTTGATTCGGGTTCCGATTGGGCTCGGGTTGGATTTGGGCTTAAGATTGGGAAAATTTCAAGCATAATTTCGGCCTGATACGTGGTTTGTATTTTGGGTGCTATGGAAACGTGATCAAACTAACTTTGCAACAATAAATGAAGGTTTCATTTAAACATCAGTGCGATTATTAGCTCACAATTATTATGGTTGCATCATAATTTATCAATAATGATCAAAACGTATAGTTTTATTCTGTCACAGCTGCTGGGTAAAGTTAGAAAGGGAGCAATTAAATGAACCGTATACTTTTTAAGACCCAACTTAACTTTCGGACTTCTTCGGGCCTGATTTGAGTTTTAAATAATTTTTCGGGTTTGGGGCGGGTACGGCCTTGTATTTTCGGTTTCGGGCATGAACCAGTAGGCCCATTTACAACTCTCGTTTATAGTGTTATTTGCCTCTGACGAGGATATGTACGTCAAAGGGTGTCGCTTGGAAATTCAAATTGATCCTATTTCTTCAACTCGCATTTTGAGAAACTGAAGACGAAACTCTTTGTTGAACCTAAACTTTCCTTTATTAGTGTTGTTCTTGCGAATAATTTCTATACAGCAATTTTCATTTATATACTGACAGCCAAGACGAAAAAGAAACATTACTTTTGAGCTGATGGCATAAACTCTTAAATGAGTGTTTTGTTTTTTTGGCATTGGGTATCGCAGTCAATAATTTGAAGTAAGGCTTGTATCGACTGCTTGATCCCTCCAGGCAATTTCTTAGAAAAGCAGTTTACTGTAAATTGCGCCACAATTACTTTCAAAATACGTTTCAATCGGTTATAGAATATATTTGTATGCGGTAAAATATTTTCCTAATTCGGTAACCACTCCAACATTTTATATACGTCGTCCTTGTATTATTCATACCTCATACAAAGAAGCAAAGCAAAAAAAACAAACAACTTTTGTAACAAATTGGAGAAAACATTTTGCTTTTATTGTTTAAAACGCTGCTTAAAAGGTCAAAAGGCAATTTTTCAGGCTTAAAAATTTTGAGGAAAAATCAGAAAAAAAAGTTTTAATAGGAAACCGTTGCACGTATTTCAACAAAATAACAGCATTATCCCAAAAGCAATCAGTAATCATTCTAGTGTTGCATTGAAATTGATACTTAATCGGATGTAATAATTCGATTAATAGCGATAATTAATGCTGGATTTTCAATTATGCAAAATTTTTGAAATATGCAAAAAATTTGATAACTGGAAGAGGGCGTAAAAATTAAACAAATTCTGTAGTTATAATGTAGTTGCAATAATCAGAAGTTAAAATGTACCGTAGTTTAGGGCTTTAGGCTGTAGCATAATTATTTTGTCCTAAACTATGCAATAATTAGGACTTGCATAAATATAGTATTATTGACGTTAGTTTTAAACATATGTTCCCACTTTGAAATACATTGTATTTTTCCAGAATTTTTTAAAACATCTCACGAAAGCTCTGACGCTAATTTTTTCTTTCAAAATTGATTATAATGATTTCAAGAAAATTTGGTCAAAAATGCTGCGTAATTATGAATTTTTAAATTTAGAATTGGCAGATAAGAAAAACTACTTTCAAATTTTGAGTCTAGTTAAGCCTTGCTAAGTTTTACAAGTTAGTAGCCAAACGTGCAACTAAACGTGACCAATTTCAAAACACAGAAATATAGAGCCAGTGTACAGTAATCATATTGCTTCGTTCAACGATTTTACTTTTTTGGCAAGGTTTAACGCAGTGGTTCTTAAAGTATGGGTCGCGACCCAACCAAGGGTCGCGAAGGCTTAAAAAATGGGTCGCGCCAAGGTGGTTCAAATCCGTCAAAATGATTTTTTGCAAGATCAGAATTTTCAAAATCTGCTGAATTTTTTTTCTTTCCGTTTATTAAGTTTTTCAAAATTATTGCATCATACACATTTAGTTGGCTTCATCTCAATAAGATTGCGTCATAAGTAGTTTCTAAAAGTTTTAGTGGCAGATGACCTGCTGCAGAACTAGCCGAAATTACTTTTTATAACAGTGGAGTAGTTTGAAACAATTTCCTAAAGTAGCACATTAAATCGCAGGTGTTATTGTTAAAAATTGTGTCAAAATACTCTGTATTATAACTGGTTGTCTGTGTCTTATCTGAGTAAATAGCAGAGTGATAACATTAAACAAACATTTTTTCTGCGCTTGAGGTTTGGGTCGCAAGTTTATCATCAAACTCAGGTTTGGGTCGCGCTCAAAAAAGTTTAAGAACCACCGGTTTTAACGTGATACAAGATTGGCGCAAACAATTTTGTTTACTGACAATATTTTCCCCTTTTTGTTTGCATTCAATAGGCATTTTTCTATCGGCTTTTTTTAAGGCAACCAGGCTAACAGAAAGTTATATGAGCCGTTTGAACTTGTAAACCTTGGGTCTAACTGGGTTAATAGGACATAATAACAACACATACCTGGCAATGTTCATTTCTTGGTTATTTTCTATTTTGTCACAATATTGCTCATTATTCAAATTGACACGTGACAAACAATGAAAAACATACAATTGCAAACAAGACACTTTTTTGGTTGTTAATATTCCGTTAAAATTTTGCAGACCTTGTCACAAAAAAATAAAATTTAAAATGCTTTGCCAAACTTTTCTTCGTTGGTTTGATTTAACGCAAGCTTTGTTTTATCATCCAAAATTCGATCTACTTTTTGATCAGTTTTGCTTCAACGGTAAGCCAAACTCATATCGAACCCTAACCCAAACCCGAACCCAAACACTAATATTTATTTTATACGATTATGTTCTAAACAGCTCTCAAATTTAAAAGATTACAGTTTCTTTTTTTGCTCTTGCTTGAACTAATGCAATTTTAGGCAACGCTTAAAATATTGGAAAATTGAAAATAAAAAAAAATAAACTATCGAAAAATAAAGAAGCAAGCACTCTATGTTTATTTGTGCGGCTTTAGAGAGTTGAGCTACCGGTCTGTGACGAAACTATATAGCAAAATTTTCAAATCGAAACGTTGCAATTTGATTATTTCGAGTTCTGTTGTTTTTTCAAACTAAGTGAAAAAGATTAAAAACAAAACGCGCAGCAGTTGAATCTTCATATATCCTCGCGATATTTTGTAAAATAAATGTTGCTTTTGTCCAAAACTTTCATCTCCCTCCAAAAAAATAATATGTTTTCTTTGCTGTGCCCGACTTTAGTTTGTCCAAAAGTAGGTTTTGGTTTGGTTTAAATTTGTTCAAAAAATGAAAAAAATAAACAAAACAATAATGCTCTGAAATTTGATAGCCAAAATTTTCGCTTTCTGATAAAAAAAAGTTCCTGCTTTTGTATATTAGTACTCTTATTAGACGCCTTTACGTAAATGAGGTCAAATGGTGTGATAGAACATGAACTTAATTAAATCCATACGTTCAAGATACGACCGAGTGCAAAGAATTAGAGAGCACGGTTTTTCTCAGCCAACAAGAATGTACGAAGACAAAATCATGTTAAAAAAATGTTTGTTGAAAAACTGTACGCTTTGTACTGCTGCAATACCCTTCTTACACGGTGGCTTGTAACGTCATACGAATGAACCTTGCAGAAAACGCAAGTGAAATATTTCGTCAAGTTCTCGCTACTGTAAGCAGTTTTCTGCCTAAAATATTGAAACAATGTTTATTTTCTACTCAACCGTAATTTTCACACAAGACCCAGGTAACCGAATATTTTTTTGCTTTGGCTCGTTATTCTCTCCATTATTTTTTCTGTCCCTTCGTGATGTTCAATAATATTTAAGAAAAATATTGACGACCAAAATTTTTAAGCTGCTACTTGACTGCGTGGGTTATAAGAACAGAGAAATTTTAATATTTGCTTAACTAAGCTGGAATAAAAATGCAAATTTACTTTGAAACCTGAAGCAGATTTTTTGCCCCTGAATCTGATTTTAGGCCGATAAGGGGTTATAGATAAACACATTATCATTCCTTGTACTTCAAAATAGTAATATGAACGATGCAAATACTTCATACTGGTTACTCTACACAAGATAATCTTTTAGGCCAAGTCGAAGATTATTTTTTCATGTTTATAGCACTGCTTTGCTATTAGAGTTCAATGCTGTAACATAATGCCAAAAAGGTTTCAATACGTAAGCATTTCCATCTCATCGGACGATTTTTTTAAGTCTGTGTTTCCTTTTATTTTTGTGCCTTTGATCCTTTTAAAAAGAGGCATCAAACGTTAATTTAACACATTTTTTGTATGTCAAGGAAAATTTTATATTTTTTTGACATTTTTTGCGACTAGTTTCAAAATTCTGACACTTTTAGATCGAAAAATATGTGTATTTATTTTTCCCGAAATCTGTGGAATTTCTTTCATTTTAAAATAATTTTTGAATCACTGATCCGTGACTGCTCCTGTTGCTGTGGTTTGGAGGCTAGCTTGAACGTAATCTAGTAGGCCTATCACTATTATAGCTAGGACATGGAATGGAATGGAAAAGATTTTTCCATATATTCGATACTGGAAATTTTCTTCCATTAAATACTAAAAATCTTCCATTCCGTATTCCACGCCATATTAAAAATTTCTTCTGTATTCCATTTCATACTTCCATACCAAGGTAAGTTTAGACCGGAAACAACACGTAATTTGCATTGCACTTTTGCTACGTTAAGCCTGCTTCTGCAAGTAGTCGCTCACGAAGGTAAGCAGTATGGTGTAGTACATCTCATCCCATTTTGAAGCATAAAATATCACTCATAAATATCGCAATTTGAAGCATAAAATACCGCAATGACCTACCATAAAATATCACTCAGCATAAAAATATCAACCATAGGCGTGGCCAAGGTTTTTGATTGGGGGGGGGAAACGCAAATCACATGCAATGACAGCTTCAGAGTTTTTTAAAAGATGGGATTTTTATGGCACAGAGATACCGTAGAATGGAAGGTCAGAAGCCGGGGTCTGTGTGTGTGGCACACAACCATAATTTTACTAAAGGCGGGGACCTTCAACCAACAGTTATGAAGTTTTCCCGAAATGTCTAAATTGGGAGACGCGGTGAGCTAACTAGTGTAACCAAAACGTGTCGCAGACAGGGTTTTGGGACAAAGTCCCAAGCCGCAGGAGACTATGAGGATCTTGGGGCGAAACCCCCAGCCACTGGGCGATCTTTGATAATGCTTTGGAAAAAATAAGTATTTTAATATTAATGCCATTTGGATCACATTTCGCACGTTTTTAGAGCCATTTCAAAAAACCACAACGCCAATTGAAAGGCTCCAATTGTTTAGTCCTGCCTTTGCTTACAGGTCAAGCCCAAAACACGTTTAAAATCTTGCATTTTGGGGTTAAATTTTGTAAGTGACTTGGCCCAGTTGGGGGGAAGCAAGGTACATTGCCTTCTTCAAAAATTTTAAAAGTAAATAATAATTCACTCAAAGATTAGCCTTGGAGATTTTTGTGTTGAAAAGAACCTGTTTTCGGAGTACATGCACGACCAGGAGGCTCAGGCCCCCTTCAATTCAAAATTAATAATTTATTCAATAAGCATATCTCCCCTAGCTAATATTTTTTTAAATAATTTGTCGCGTAAAAACTGGCGAGGTGCAGGGCTATTGTTATTTGAAGTTGGTGCAATAGATGGTTTCTAATCATGTTAGTGCATTACGTTCATAAAGCGGTTAAATAAGGGTCTGAGGTTGCAAATTTTAGGACAAAACCCTGAATTTCTCGCGGGTTATACGTTTAAATTGCTTGGCAAAAATTTGAATTAAGGGGGCCCCTGGTCATCAATATTAATATTATTGTTAATTATTACTGCTGTACGCGAAAATACTAAAATAAAGTGACACTGAAGAAGCAATAGGCTTTGTTGTCATTATTTTCATCATCGGTGGCATTTCAATTGGGGAGACTTGGCCTACTGGCTACGCCTATATCAACCACTTAATCAACAGACAATAGGTTTACCCGTATGCTCAGGGTTTAATGATTGCAAGTTTGTAATCACATTAACTTATACGAGATTTAGCATAGCCAAACTGCAAAAAAACATTTTAAAAACATACCAAAAAAAGCTTAAACGCAAAACAGAAAAAACAACAGCAAAGAATTAAGCTCAATCGAGGAGAGAAAAGGAAATACAAATCTTTATTGCGATGGAAAAGTTTTTTCACTTGGCAAATTGTCATTCTTAGAGTAGAAATTCAACCTGTCAGCATCAATGCAGCTGCAAATTGCAATGAACATATCTGATGATGCAATGCCCAAACTGTTTGCGCAGTGCTCATGATCGTATTACCCTATCAGTTTGTCGCAGATGATTAGCTGTTAAACGCTTCCACATATTTTTAGTTATCACTACACGTATTTATTTTTCTGTAAATGCCGTGGGCGAAATCTAGTATGGAATTGGTATGGAAATACGGAAAATTGTCTTTCATTTCATTCTTGAAATTTTCCATTCCATTCCATTCTGGTATCTTCCATATTCCATATCGAAATTTCCCTTCCATTCCATTTTCCACTCCATTCCATACCATGTCCTGATTATAGCTCCTACCTCCATTAGCAGGATAGCAGCCTACCATTACCAGTATATTTTAAACTACTAGCCTAGCCTAAGAGTTTTTTTAGACAAGATTTTATTCTTAGAAATGCAACAAACAACTGCTAAACTAACTTAATTAATCGTTTGCGTGCTATCTGGCCTAAAGGCTATCAGCGCGGAAGCCCAAGGAAGAGTCACCAGAACGGCGACTTCTTAAAAGCAAGCAATGCGAAAAAGTTGTCTTCCCGCAGGAAAAGCAATGCGAAAAAGCAAGCAATGCGAAAAAGTTGTCTTCTAGCATGCGAGGAGACGTCTTCTCGAGCTCAAGTGGTAGAGCAGTGGACCGGTAATCCGAAGGCTGCAGGTTCGATTCCTGCGGGAAGACAACTTTTTCGCATTGCTTGCTTTTAAGAAGTCGCAGTTCTGGTGACTCTTCCTCGGGCTCCCGCGCTGGTAGCCTTTAGGCCAGATAGCACGCAAACGATTAATTACGAAAGCTCTGGCCAGCAAACGTCAAAACATCACAACTACATTATTATTAAATTAACTTAATTGATCAGTAGGCTATGCTAGCCTACCAGCCTAGAACTATTTTTCGTTTCTTCCCAAGCGCAGCAAATCGCATATGCTTTTGCAAAAACTAGCATATTCAA
Organism: Trididemnum nubilum; assembly: GCA_963965965.1. Taxonomy (NCBI): domain Eukaryota; kingdom Metazoa; phylum Chordata; class Ascidiacea; order Aplousobranchia; family Didemnidae; genus Trididemnum; species Trididemnum nubilum. The sequence goes on along the minus strand of OZ014481.1, from coordinate 30,275,755 downwards.
TCCAATAGGTTATTTTTTAATTTAAAAAGCAATTTACCTCATTAAAGTCATAGCAGAAACCTGGCAGAAGCCCATTCTATCCTAAGACCTACAATCTGACAAAACTCGTTTAAAATCACTAATGCAAATTTGATGTTGCCACAGCCGATATTTTCCCCGTAAAGTCAAAATCTTTCCCGTTAAAGCTATTTAACGCCAAAAAATGAAAAACGTGGTACAAAAACGTATAGGTAATCAATCATTTTTTGCATTAAATCTAAAAATTAGACCGCAATGCCCCTTAAGTTAATTCTTCATTGCATGTGAGCGTAATATACCAAATTAACCTTTTGCCGATGGGGCTTTGTCAAATAAATATCTCCCTCAATTTTTTCTTCAAAACAAAACAAAAAAAAAATCGAACGAACAGACAAAAAAATGGACAAACGTAAAAAATAGGACAAACAGACGCCGAAAACAAATAAAAACAGCACGAACAAAAAACAAAACTAGAAAAAACTGAACGGCTGAAAAAAATAAAAAAGCAGAGCAAACAAAAATAGAATTTAGCTTATTTTTTGTCTCTTCGATTTATTTGTAATCATTCATTAGATTAATCACAAAAATTACAGCCAAGGCGATTGCGACTAGTTTATTTCGAACGTTTCGGCCTTCTTTTGGTGCCATCATTAACGAACAGTTAAAACTACACAAACTACATTCTAGTAATGACTCAAATGAAAAATATTTTTTTAAGCATTAAAAATGCGGAGTGGATAAGACGAGGAGTCGAAGTTGAGATTAGGTTTTGAGAAGTTGGATGTATAGTGATTTGAGGATCAAAAGTTTGTGTTTGTTTGGGCAGGAGGTGAGTATAGTTTTTGTGGATTATAAAAATCAACTTTGTGGGAAGGGTTGGATTGGAGATGATTACAGGCTTCAGAGATGAGGCTTGATTGGTGTTCTTCCTGGCGTTTTACAAGATTTTTCCGGGTTTGTTCGATGTAAAAAGATCCACCTGAGCAATTGAGGCGATATACAACATTACTTCTTGCTAGTTGTCGTTGAGGATCTTTAACGAAAAATCGTTGTTTAAGTTTGTTGGTATTATAGATGTTCCAACATTGGTAATAAAAATGTCCTTTCTTTAGTTTCAGATTGTTTTTTGTTTTGCCGTATGCTGGAGGCGAACCCTTGGCCTTTGTTTCACTTCTTTGTATCTTGATTTCGTTTTAGTTGCACCTGCTAAGGGCAATCAATTACTGTAACTACAAAGCTCTTTTTAGCTGCCGTTTTGTTGCACAAAATCATTCGTTTTCTTTTCAAAGTGTTCAAGCACGTTCAGTTTTTGTTATTTGAGTTACAAGAAGGACTGCATCTAATTTTTACAGAAAAGAGAACCTCCGTAAAATTTGCATTTATTTTTATTCGAAGATTGAGTTTTATCTGCGTTACTATTTGCTACTATCGCAACTTAATTCTACAAAATAAATCCTAGACGACTGCCTCCTTGAGGACTGTTTATTTAATTCAAGCATACCGAAGAGTGCAGTCTTGCAAGAAAGCAAAGCAGGGCTTGGGCGCTCCGCCGGGCTCTAGTGGTTTTCTACCAATAGATAAACCTTAACTTAGAGTCTGGTATGTGGGTTTTCAGATAATTGTGAAGTCCTTTTTTTTCGATGTGGTGGTAAATGGAGCCCAAATAAGGAAGTTTAAAGAGTAGAAAAGTTAAAGGTTTTATTTGGGTTTATTTGGGGTTGTATGCAGACGAACTCTTGTCTTAAAGACAGGGATACTCTTTACTTCACACGATAGCTTTTCCAAATCTTGCATTTTTTATGCACCAAACGTTTCTCAACTCTGGAACTATAAACACCAATCACCACGAAAGAATTCATCTAGTTATTCTTTTCCATTGCCTGACCAAACAATAGCTACGTCATAAACCTCCATTTCTTTCTGCAAGAGTAACATGCACAATGAATATTTTCGATATTTCTTCCAGCATACTTTTCCATAATTTTCGCAAAAATTGTCGCGATTCGGAATTTTCTCAGTGGACACACGAAAATGCCTGCGGAAATTCCGAAATTTTCCAATGCACATTTCAGAAATATCCCGGAAAATTTGTTGCATATTTTTGACGCAAATCGTACGCATTTTCTGCCGGAATAGAAAATTTAATCATTTATGTCTCCACCGAGAAATTATGGAAAAATTATCGGAATTTCTCTGGGAAATTCCGAGTGGAGACAGGGCCTTATCCTGTACACTTTATTAGAGATGTTTTGTCTTTCGATTTTACGTCAACATTAGTTTCACTCAAACCATGTAAATATGATTTTTGGTCAAAATAATGCACTTGGTATGCGTAACGAGAGGAGATTATAATGCACTGTGCTGTTGCATAGATTGCACATAGTGCAGAATGCAACAGTGCTAAAAATAGTAATGTTATTACTTTAATCATGTTAAATAAATCACATTTATGCATTTATCTTCTTAAATACCTTTCGTTTAAAATTGTTTAGAAATATGATCTCACACGCAAATTAACATGTTGCTTGTAAAGTAATCCACAAACATTGAACTATAATGAGCACATGAAAACCGAGCGTTACAGAATACTTTTTGTTTCAAATACCGGTAATTTTTTACAAAACGGATGATTGGGCACGAATTACACTTTTTAAGATCAGGTTATCGTTTGTGATTTGTTGGAAAGTAATTCATTCCAGGATGTGGTAGAATAACAATCATTGTTGTTCTACCCCATCCTGGAATGGTTTCAGAAAAATGGATATGATATCTTTACTTGCTTTTACGCTACAGAGACCCCTTCCCTCCCTTCGACCACAAATTATTGAAACTAACCAAGTCATATTTAAGAAATGTTTACTATGTCAAAAAATTTCCTCTGTTGGACCCAATCTATATTGCACGCGAAACAATGAGCGTAGGAGCATACTTTTAGTTGTTGTTGTTGTTTTTTAACAGAACTTCGTTACTCCCGGCGTACCACCTTGTCAGCGTACAAGCTGCCAGTTGGTTAAAACAAACAATGAATACGCTCTTACGCTCACGTTTCTTCGCATAATGTAGACCAGGTTTTAAACCCAATACATGCAAATGAGTTAAGTCTAAGTGACCTCTGCTTAAAACATGTTGGGCCCGACCCACGGCCTCGATTAAAACAACTAAATCTCGGATAACGGTTCTATAGAGTCTATAAATCAGTAGAGTTTAAGGCGGTTGAGATACGTTTCAAAGTGATCGATAGGCCAAATTTTTGTATATTGTTGTGAACCAGTTTGTGTAGCTGCCAAAGATGCTTTCTAAGGTTTCAAAACAACACATAACAGCAGCTGAAGCATAAAACACATCTTGCATTGTAACAACATGGAAGTTTTAAAGGCTTTAGATGGTTATCAGTGTAATAAGCTGTAAATGAATTTTGAGATTCACAAAAACAACGTTTTCTTCGACTTTTTAGCAATCTTGACATCTAATGCAATAGGTTTGCATATTTGCAGTTGAAATGCCACACGCAATTTCAACCACGGTGATACGATCTTTTTGAGTCTAGAAAACAACAAAACTAATTCAGCTAAACATTTATTACAAAAAAAAAAAAATTCAAAATAACAAGAAAAATTTTAATGTACAAAGGACTTTTAGGCTTCACTTAATAGATCATAAGCTGTTGTTTTTTCTGCGTAAGAGTTATTTTTTGTTTGGAACAAGTCTTTTGTTCCTAAAAAATATTGTATGTTGGCCATCATAAATTGATTAAAAAAAAACTTAAAATTACAAGTAATACTACCAGCAATAAAATAAGTGGTCAACTTCGGGATTAGATAAAAGCGCTGATTCTCCAAATATCTCGACCCAAATTGTCAAACATTCATTGAAATAATTTGCATTACGTTAATTTTCAATAATTTTGGGATATGTCGTTGTTGATTTAGTTCCACCATTAGTTGTCGCTCTATAAAAAAGAATTTAAGCCGATTTCCACTTGAGAGGGGAATTTATTTTTAAAGTAAAACTTAAAAACGGCTCTAGCAAAACTTTCAGAGGTGAGCACAGCGTCGCTACTTTTTCAGTAGCGGTAGCGGTCTAGCGAAAGCGCCGCTGCTTTTTTCTTTCAATTGCGAAAAGTTGCGCACCGCCACAGCTTTAGCCAATAGCGCAAAGAGGCAGCGCCGCTGTCTTGAAACCAATTAACCTGCCGCGCTGCTGCAAATTAAACAATAAAATCAATCGTTTATACCCAATACATTTTGTTTGAAAAGAATGAAACAACTTAATCTACTAAAACGTTCGGAGAGTATTTTTGTATCAATAAAATTGACTATTGCCTAAGGAAAAAGATGCTAACCCTAATTGACAGTCAGTGAGTGCTTTGTTGGAATCCAGAATGATCAAAAGTTTCGTTTTTGCATTGATTTTCTCGCTTCTTATTCTGATTGGTAATTACTATAGGTGTTGTATCAAAAAAAAAATACGAAAACAAGAGATCTTTTCGGGCACTGGTAAGCTCACATTAATTCTTTAAAAGTTAAGCTGGAACGCATTAGTTAATTTCCGCCCTAATTGAAATTGTCTTTAACCGTATAGTTTCTTTTTTCTAGGTTTATATGATTTTCTTATGGAATCCATGATTTAATAATCAACCAGCAGTTAGTCGTTCGCGAGTTAGAATATTCTCTTCTGGAACGAGAGGTCTGGATTTCAATTCCCGGGCAGTTCAAATCAAACACATGGTTGTCAACGGCTTGTCACCGTTGCGACATTATGCAGCAAGCTGCGACTTTGAGCCTTAACTTTAGCCCTTTTTTTTGTAGTGTTGCTGCTTTCGGTCGAAAAATATAATACTGATACCAAAAATATATGATGCCACGTCACAAAAATAGAGAAACGGATACCGCCCTACACCACTGTGTTTTCAAAATCACGGCATAAATTATAATCGGTTTGCAAAAGATATCCTCAGGACATAAAAACGCAGAGTGTGTATATACAAGATGCTATAAGGAACGGAGCAAATCGACTACATGGTATTCCTAAATTTTAATATTATAAACAGATACTGATCGAGAATGGTTTTAGTGAAGAAATGAAAACTACTTGAAGAAATAAAGAGGTGCTTAAAACCTTGTTACACTATTTTCCTTTTCCGCGGAAATAGATTAAATCCGTACCATTGGCAACCCTGCGTTGCGAAATTTTGTGACATTCGAAAAGAATGATACGGGGTATATAGTGGGGAAAGGTTTGCGGCACCTTATTAGGTCTACTTCTAGTAGTTTTTATTTCTTCGATAAAACCGATCTCGAGCATTATAAGTTATACGGCGGCTATCACCTGGATCGCAGTAGTGCCGGTTTTCCAATTCAACCCATTCTTTTTGTATTTAACCATTCAACATTCTGCTTTCAGTGACTCAAATTTTAATAATGGATATAGTATTAAATAGAATGAAACTATTCGAATAGGATTGATACTGGTAAGAGTTACTAACCACAACGTCTTTAAAACAAATAAAATATGTTATAAACTATTGTCTTGATCATTATTTTCTTAGCAAAAGAATTGTTTTTAATTGTTTTTTTCTCCAAAAATGCCGAAAAAGTAGCGATAGCGACTAGCGGCAGCGCACGCTGTTTTGCGTAAAGTAGCGGTAACGCCTCTGCTTTGTAAATTAAGTAGAGGGTAGTGGCAGCGCAAGTTTAAAAAAGGAAACATGAGAAAATAAATTCCGTAAGGCTTTACTTCTGAATAAAATTATTCGTAAGTTTTTTACTACAGCATAAAATTTTCATTTGAATTGGACAAACTTGAAAACAAATGCATTTTCGTCAGACAAATGATGAATTACTGATCTCTGTTGCCATCTGTCGATAAAAACTAAAAAGATGAATATCTGTTTGGCCTCGCAAGAGAATTTAACCCCAAAAATGACCGTAATTCAGTTGCGTTTCAATATTGCTTTCCAAATATTTTTTTATAATTTAGGTAATTTATAGCAAATTCAAAAAATTATTAAAATAAATTGAAAATAAGTGAGTTACATTCCTATGCAACTGCAAATTTTGGATGTTCATTACACTGCATTTACCTAGGTTGAAAATCTTTTTTATTTACGTTGTTTTAACATTGCGTTCGCCGAAACGCAAACGGTGCAATCATTAGTTTGACTGCATAGTGAAAAAATGCTGTTTAAATTAAATTTTAGGTTAAATCGTTAACAGCTTTAAGTTGTTGATTTTTTTCCTTTAGATGAAAAAAATCCTTTTTCTAGACATTGCTGGACTGGCTGGGAAAACAGCAAAACAAGTTTTCCTCTCAGTGTAATGGACCAAAAAAAAACACCAAAGGTTGAATTTTTCATTTTTTTACATTTGCCAGCAAATTTGCCAAGGTTTATGATAAAATATTGCACAAACAATAATTTATTTATTACATCGCAACTGAGAGCCCCTCCACTTTAAAAAAAAATAGTAAACTTTGGCTTGAAGCTGGCTGTTCTAAAATTTTCGAAATTTTTCAGCCTCATTTGTTCTTAAATTAATTGAAGAATAAAGTAACACAAATTCATTCTTGTTTAATTAATTTGTATTTTGTTATAGATCATAATTATTGAAATAATCTTTAAACAAACCGAAAATGCCAATTACAGAAAAATGAAATTGTAGCATAAAAAAAGAAGCAATTCGAAGTGAACAAGAAAAATGTCGTCACTTCAAAATCGTCAAAGGAATTCTTGTCTAAAACTTTTAAAATTGCCTTAAACTGCATGTGCATTACAGCAATGTAATCAGAATTTGATTCTCAGGAATCTTTCGTTAATAATAGCAATGATAGCGTATTACCTAATTTAATTGTTGCAGTACTGCAATACATCATAATACAATCTGGTATTGCTCATTTAAGACGTTTGACCCTACACCGAGGTCCAATTCGCGGTCTTGCAAGTTTCGCTGAAGAATGAACCCTCCTAGCCTACCGGAAACAACGTCACGCTACGTAAATTTTCCTGATTTGGCTGGCAGTGTGTATTATTAGATAGATGATAGAAACTTGGAAAGCATGCCTTGAGTCGACCAGACAATGCTTAAAGTTCAATTGTCGCCGCCAAAGATGTTGTATTATCGACTTGCATTACTTTTCAAAAAAACATGGAATTTGAGGAGCCAAATAAGCGTTCCAGAATGTTATGACGTCATGTAATTGGAGCAGTGCTCATTGCGAAGCTTCGGTTATTGAGAAAAGTTAAGAGCGTCATTAAAAGAAAAAGGTTTAAATAACCGACCTTGACTATTAGTTTGTCACTCGATATTTTAATTAGAAAAATTGCAAAAATTCCACAATTGCTTACATAAGTATATTTGGCACACGGGTTTGAGTTCTCTGTATCCAGTTGTTTAATGGACTATAATGACTTAGGCAAAGCTTGATTGATTACTCAACTAACGATGTTGAATCTTAGGTTGATTTTTTGACAAGTTAAAGAAAAATAATAACTGAAACAAAAACCTTCCCGAAAATGGATGGTGTTGAACCTTCTGCTTTCTTGCTCGATGATATAAAACTGTTGAGCTATGATTAGTTAGATCGATTTCATTCTATTACTGAAAAATATGGCTGTGCAAAAGCAAAGAGTGTATATATTTACTACAAGTACGAATAGTTGGGACTTGTGAGTTTACATTTCATTTGCAGAACCATAGTAGCTGACTTTCCTAAGTAGCTTGTGTATTTTATAAAATATTGTGTAGCTTATGGCAGCTTATAAAACAGATTTTTTTAAATTCTTTCAAATTTTTGTTAAATTCATAAAATAGGTCCGACTTTTCAAATTAGTATTCACAAAAAACAAGTAGAGGCAGAAACTATATTAAACTGTAAAGTGTAAACAGTATCACAATTCTTAATTGGTACCCAATATCAATTTCAAGCATTAATTTAAAAGCGGCCAATTTAGATAAATTCCAGGAGCATTTATTATTCTCAGGCCATATCGTTTTGTTTCTGCTTTTTTGTTTGTTATTATTTAGTGAAACTAATTTATTCGTATCAATTTTGGTAAAGGTTCTGAAGTATATCATTTTGTAAATTTATTACCGTACTTAGCCGAATAATGTTGCATCAAAATATAACGTATTATCAACAGTTCCCCTTTAGTTTTTGATTGACGTATTTCTCGGAAGTTATAGCTACAGCGCGGATAAACGCATCGCTTATAGTTCATCCTTCCTCTATAAAAAATATTTTTAAACTTTGACGAAAGTTAACGTTTAAAAACCTGATAAACGTAACATCACGTAAAAATGATCGGAACTTACTTTGATCTTACTTTATTATAAACTTCCTTCGTAGAACCTTTTCGGAAGTAAAAGTATTACGAAAGAGCTCTATAAACAGCTTTAATTATGTTTTTGCGCTGCAAAATTTTGTTTAAAATGGTTTTTCATCGAGAACCTCTATAATTGCGATTTTTAGGATTTTTAGGGCCTAACAATTAACATCGTAAGCGTGCAAGTGTATCAGTAGCGTAGCCAGGGGGGCGGGGGGGCTCAAGCCCCCCCATTGGCCAGAAAAGTATGCAAAATTGCACGTTTTTGGTACTTTTGAGGCCGATTTTTGCTCAAAAAATAAAAACAGCCCCCCCCCGAAGGGATTTGGGTGCCGAAGTTTTGAAGGAGTTGCCGTGAATCGGCCGGATGAACCGTATAAATTTCCGATTTTGGCTGAAAAATCCGTCTCAATTTCGGTGAAGACCTTGTGTTTTGTTTTGTTTTTTTGTTTTTGGAGATCACCTGTTTTAGGGCGGAAAAACCGTTTGAATTTCCGATTTCGGCCGAAAAATCCGTCTCAATTTGAATCTGATTCAAGAGCAATGAAAATTCGGGTCAAGGTCGCTTACAGTTGTCTCACTCTTTCAAAAAAGCCCCCCCCCCCTTTTCGAAAGCCTGGCTACGCGCCTGGAGTGTATCCTGTGTTTCAACAAATTTTGCTTAGGTAAGAAATGGCATTCTAACAAGTCAGCATACCGGTACGCATATTTTCGAAGTGCACTCTTCTCAAATCAATCAATATACTGGTTGTATTACGCCGAAGCGTGTAACGGGAGCTGGCGGGGTCCATCTCCGCTTTATTGCACCCTGGGCAACACGGCCCCGTTTGAAGAAATGTTGCAGCGGTGGCGGCCGTTGGCAACACTGTGTCCGATTTTACCGGTCCGAGATTTGATCCTTAGACTTCCTGCTTCAGAGATGAAAGCGTTACTCTTTTCGATTTTACTATTTATCAGGCTGGCAATGCTGCTTAAACCCTAAACTGCACTGAAAGGTTCTAAAGAAAAAGAATAAAAGAGCGCAAAGCGAGTCGCACTCATGTGCGACTTCGTACCAAACTAAACCTATTTAGACAAAAAAAAAAAAAAAAAAAAACGATAGATTTTAACAATGTGGATACAATTCGGAAAATATTTTCGGTACCATCGTTGTATCGAATTTTTGCTTTAAGTATACGATAGGCTAGTGCGCTTAAGATTTTGCGCCAAGTGAACGGAGCGAAGTCGATTATTTTGGATTTGGTTTGGCGAATTTCCCCGAAACTGCAGCCCTAATGATTGATGATCTTGACCAGACTCAGCAAATTTATTTCAACATCCAGAAAATATAGCATAATCAATATTTTTTGTTCTAGATATTGTCATCTCATCTTTTAATTATGTTGATTGATTAATGTATACATACTATTATGCATTCGACTGACAGATATAGACAATTTCTTCGTGTCAAATGTAAACTTTTTTGCATTGGAACTAAAACCTACACCAAAAACATGCATAAGGAATTTATACCGCATATAGTAACATTCAAAAGCATCATTTTATAAAAACAATGACAAAATAATACGGTTTTTTAATCCGTATTTTTCCAAAAAATCAAAAAAGGCGATTTTCCAGCAACCAACAAACAGGATATCAAATTCAGATTGCATAATACTAAAAACAAATAAAAAATTGACCTAGAAATTATACGGGCTGTTAGCAATGTGGAGAGAGACAAAGCAACTGCACCCATGAAGTGATACCTGCAGATTCTGGGTTAATTTCGAGGTAAATCAGACTAAATTGTTCGTATATTGGGAGCCGCACCTTCCCCGCTTGACGTTTAGTTGAAATGAAGGTCAATGTGTATTATAAACACCCTCCCTTTAGTTCAGGCAGTTTGTAATTTGCTTGACTTGAAGGCCGATAGTTTTGCTAATTCCTAGCTTGTTTGATTTTTTTTCGTCAATGCACAAAAATAACTCAACACACACACACACACACTTACGTACAAACACATGATAAAAAATAGTAACCAATATTGGTGTAGGTTCTGCAAAGCATTGTATTAGCTTATAACAACTAATGCTACTTTTTTCAGAATGTTTTCCAATTATTCGTTGGCTTAGCAGAAAACCATTTCACATATTTCACCTTGCGCACAAATTGTTTAGATTCAAAACTATTGTTGGAACGCAATTGGCCATTTTGCATTTATGCAGAGTTAAAGGACATTCAAGTCAAGTTTTTCGCTGTTGACCAAAATGTTAGTACAAGCCTAAAATACATTCTCATCAAATTTGAACTTTCTAAGTCTTTCCGTTTTCGAGATATTGCAGTTCAAAGTTAGCAGTCTTCGTCTTACTTCAGTGTTGCCATTTCGCCAGTATCATGACAGAAAATTAACTTTTAAAGAAGCTCGCTTGAATTTACTTCAAAAGTCGGCAATTTACAATTCTGACCTTTTGCTTTGTTTTGACAACAACTAGAGCATTCATTGAGAGTTACAAACAAGCAACAACTTTCTGAAACTTTGGTTGTAGTAGGCAACCCTGGCAAAATTTCTAAGGGAAAAGGCATTTCTAAGGAGAAATCTAACTTGTTATACCTTGGAAACGAAAGGTCGTAGGAAACTCAAATTTGGTGATGTTAGTCTTTAGATCTGTCAAATTTTTTTGAAAGAAAACTAAGCAAAAAAATGTTCGACCTGAATGTTCTCTTAAATGTAATCAGTATCTTCAAAAATATTAATGCATAAACATTCAAAATTCAGTCAAAATAACAGCAAACACATAAACAACTTTCAAGCAGTAATACTAACCTGACTGATTTTTGTATGCGAGTTCAAGTCCAGCTAAATTTGACTATAGTCGAGTTAGAGTTCAAAATGTTCTTTTTGACATTATTTTGAGTCTTCGAGTTTGTGTCCCAGTTTTGAAGACAACAACGTAAAACATAATTTTTTTTTATTAATAACAAATGCACGTTGCTGGCCTAACCATAAGAGTGCCCAATGTTCCTTAGAGTTCCAGAGCAGTTGAACAAACAGAATTATGGCTGATAGTTGTTGTTTCATTCCTTTCCTACATGGCTGTTTCACGCGTCACCGCGATCATAACGGAGTAGAATTCAAATAGAATAAGATCTACTCCCTAATGATTCTAATTTCCAAGATTCTAATTTGCATGATTCTATTTCTATGATTCTATGATCAACTCTCCGATGAACGCGTGAAACAGGCCTGTAAGAAGTAAATGAAATATCAACTATCAGTAATAAGCAGAGGTGGAGTCCTTTAGGACGTCCTTGGCCTCGAGGACACATTTTGAAGTCCTTGGCCTCGAAGCCTCAAGTCCTCGAAAATTGCCTGTCCTCGGCTCGGGGACAGCACTATTTTTTGAACCGTTGAAATTTTGTTGGAAAGCGCCAGAAACCTGGCAGAAAAATTTGCGAAGACCTTTTATTGTTTTCCTCAAGTGGAAATCGCCTGAAAAAAAACTTTTGAAGACCTTTTTCGCCTGAAAAATTTTTTTGAAGATCTGTTTTTTGAGATTGCTGGAAAAATTTTTTGAAAACCTTCTTTTTGTTTGGAGAACACTTGCGCCTGTGTCCTTGGTCCTTGGCTTCGAGAAGGTCTGTCCTTGGCCTCGAAATTTTTTGGTGTCCTTGGCCTTGGCCTTGATCCTCGTGTCCTCGACTCCACCTCTGGTAATAAGCCTGTTAATAATTAGATATCAGCAGTACTGCCGTCCTAAGCAAATAATAAGAGGACATAGGCTCAACCATCGCTAAAGAGTGGTTTTGTAGCGCCCAAAGTTAAACAGTCTTTTCCAAAATTTTGTTGCATATATCTGTCAGTATTAGGTGCAGATAAAAAAAAAGGTCTTCGACAAAATTTCGATGCAATTTTACGTTAATCCGTGGCGAAGGCTAAGCAGTCGAGAATCCTAGCTTGACCTGACAAAAAAAGTTGGTAGGCCGAGACTACCTTAGCCTACCCTCGACGCCAGCTCTGGATACTAGAATGGAGGGGATAATATGCAATAAAATGAAATGCCTTAACTACAGTATTTGCTGGGTATTTGCAATTACGAAAAGACCTTGCTGACTTATATCAACCTCGCTGTAAACCCAACAGTATAGTCCAACATGTCATCAAAATAATTAAATGCTCAAACAGGCAAGATGATTAACAGGTTTGTGCTAACGGAACCTGAACACAAATGCTAACATCATTTATCACAATACAACCTTACCGGTTTTAATTATTCAAATGTAATCACTTATCTTAAAACAACCGGATTACTAACAGACTAGCTACTATTTTTAGGGTTCAAAAGAGTTTGAAATCATTTTTAAACCGTTCATCACTTTCAAAAAAAAGTTTTTCAAGAGTGTATACTCACAACCCTGATTTTTTCAAAGCAATGCTTAAGGGGTCCATACAGGTCGCAGTTTTTTGAAATAAAATGGATATAGATAAATATTCTCTATTTCGACAAAATATCCACTTAGGAGGCTGCGGTAGAGTGAAAGTTGACGAATTATAATGAAAAACAAGCAAAAAGAATCTTTATAAATCCTAACAATAATATGACAACAAACCTTTGCAGTATAATTCGCTTACAACACAGTCCTATTATAGGTAGTTGATGCAGATTTGTTGTGCTTTATTCCAAATTCAAACAAAGCTTAAAAGGGAACTGAAGGCAAAATCAATCGATCTAAAGTTAGGGTTATGATATTAGATTTGGTTGGCTTTGATTCCATTTCTGCACCCAGACGTTGCAGAGATATTTGACTTCAAACACGACGTAGGGGTCTCTCTAGTCATAATTTTTGTTGGCAGTTCTGACGTAGATAATGTCAGCGACGCCATTTTCGTGGAAGAGTCTAGAACACCTACAGAAAAGCAGTCAGAATCAACACGCTTGAATGATTTCCGATTTTAATTTTTTCTGTGTGTTTGAAGTTGTTTGGAAAACCTAACATAGAAATAGACTACGCAATAGAAAAGAAGACGGTTTCACTTTTGTTGCGTTATCCAAAAACTTTGGAATACACAAAAAAATAAAAATCACTCAAGCGTTTTGATTCCAACTGCTTTTCTGTTGGTGTTCTAGACCAGGGCTTCCGAAACTGGGGGTTGCCACCCCCAAGGGGTCGTGTAATGACCTTCAGGGGTCGCAAAGAGTATACCAAATTTTACAAGGAAGTGTAAAATTGGTATACTTTAGTGACCCCTGACTGTGATGAAAAACTCGTGCAATTCTGCAAAAACGTCGTTCTTAACTTAGCCATAATAGTGAGACTTAGTTGAACAATGTATTATACGAGCAGATAAACTTTTCCCCATTCGTATATATAGCACAGCTGGATGCCTAACTTAATTGTTTGATTTTGTCTCTTTGGTTTACGACATGATGGAACTATGCTGACCAAATTCAATGCTTGTATAGTGCTGTAGTCAGTAGCGTCGCCAGGGGGAGGGGGTATAACTCCCAATTGGCCTGCCGAACAATATGCAGAATAAGAGAAATACCATGTTTTAGCACTTCTGAGACTGTCTTTTGCACCGGAATGGACTAAATAAATAATTTGAAGCACATTTTGAAACGTTAATTTAAGGGGGGAGCTAAGTTGTCAAAAATAAAACTCATAAATTAGAAAAAAAACTTTCAAACATTGCCAAAAATCGGTACTCAAATTTGATCACTTATTGAAAAATCCTTAACATAGGTTTATAAGCTCAGGAATACGGGGGTATTCAATATTTGTTAACTACCAATCACTTCTCTCACACTTCCTTCCATTAGCCCCTTTAATTATATCGTTCTCTATAAAACATAGGCGAAATAGATTACTCCTTGAGAGTGTTAATGAACTACCGGTATAGGATTTTACAATTTACCAGCTTGTAAAAAGAGAACTGAAGTTCTAGCAATAGCTACCTCCCACATAGCCCGTTTATGCAACAGTATAATTATTTTTTGCACTGCTAACTTCTATGCCACTTTTTAATAGCATTAATCTGTATCAAAATAGGCCTAAAATTAAATTATTTTTGCCCCCAAATACAAAATGTTTGAGTAGTGGAGGCTCCGCCCCTAGACCCCCGTAACACCTCCTCTATTGCAGAATTCTGGCTCCGTGCCTGGCTGTAGTACCGGTAGTTTAGTAAAGGAGTAGGAGCGTAATATGTATATATAAGTATATGTAGCTGAGCAGAGGTATAACCACCATACTACTACTACTGGTTAGCTTCTAATCAATGGATAGCTGCATAAAAAAAGACGCACGATAACGGTAATAAGCGTACTTGCCGATGATGTTGAAGCAGCGGTAAAGACAAACGCAAACAGGGTACTTGCAAATGTGTTTACGTTTTGTAAGCGTTGGGTACCAGTCCTTTGTTATTATTATTTTTCCATTGAATGAATAATTACCATAAATACACACTTCTCAGCGTTTATTATTTTAACGTCGCGAAAATTTTTACAAGATTGAAGGGGGTCGCGAACAAAAAGTTTGGGAAGCCCTGTTCTAATCCAGACTCAAACCCATCTTCGTCCTATCCTTGGAAGCGCCGCAATTAGACTAAACCACAGAGCCCTTTTAACCTATATGTAGGTTAACATAGGCCTCTATGGGCGATGCACTGCATCGAAACGTCAGGGTTGTCAATTAAGGTTACATTTATGGAGGCCCCTATATGGTGTTTGAAGTAGAATATCTCCGAAAAGGCTTGATAATGAAGGACGTAGTCAACGCTAATCTACAACAATGTAATACGATTGCCCTAGCTATACGTACTCCCATTGAATTTGCCTTCAGTTTTCGTTTAAGCAAAAGTGGTTGGAGCAACACTTCTTACTTGTTTTTCTTATGACATTTTTATGAAATCAAACTTTACTGATTGTTAGGGTTTTATTGACAAACCGGAAATTGCCAATCCGGAACTACATGTTTCCTCACTCACTTGTGTTCACTCAGCTGAGACAAATGTTTCTACTTAATACAAAGAATGCGGAAGCTAAAGCGGTAAAAGCAATTAAATTTTTCAAGCGGAAACACCAGATCGAGTGAAAACAGGACGAAAAGAAAAAAAAAAAAAAATTGGTAAAGGGACGTTTAACTTGTAGTTTTCTACTTCGAGCCATCATAGCAAAATAAATGTAGAACTTCACCTAACTAAATTTTAGTGTTTTACCAATTTCAAAATAGTCGGCTTTAAAGTCAACGGTTATCCATAAGCTGCAACGTTGCTTAAGTTTTAGTGTAGTGATAAAAATTATATTTTAACTAAGCAATATTTTTAGATCAAATTTATTTAGAACATTCAAACTACCAGAAAAAGAATTATTATTGCATCATTTCATTTCGGCATAAACTCGCTGTCGTCAAAACGTTTTTGGAAGTTTAGATTATATCTAAAGCGTGTCTAAAATTTTAAAAATTTGTTTTCCATTTGCAACGCTGCGTGACATATAAAAGAGAAAAAGTTAGAATGAATTTCAACCGTTCCAGGCACATCACGTGACCAATCCAATTTTGATGAAACCAGCCTTTTTTGTCCAAATTGGGATTGGGGGAATCATTTGGGGTCTATTTAATCTCCCTCAATTCGATTTTATCCCTTAAGCCCTACATGAATGAAAAAGGGGGGTTTCGTCAAAATTGGTTCAGTCATTTGATGTGACTGAAATAGTTGATAATATTCTATCCTTACCAATGTAAAAGATCAGAATTAATATATCCAAATTGATAAAAATCAAAATGCTATAAATCATTTTTAGATAATCGAAAACGTGTTTGGCTTAAACTCGACAAAATAGCAGCTAATATATCATTTTGAATTCTATACTATCGTGACTTAAGTTAGATCCACTGAAACTCCCTTTATGAATGTTTTTTGAGGGGTATAAATTTCAATAAAGCTCTTGGTCTACAGTAGTTGTCACCTACGATCATTTGCAGAAAAGAAATTTGGCTGTCGAGCAAGTTCAATGCGTGTTGTTTATTTGAATCATTTCTTTGTTTGTTTATTCAAATAATGAAAATTAATTCACTTTTCCAGCATATAACAGCACTTTCTTTGGAATCTTCCCGAAACTATTTTGTGTAAGATTTTAATATTGGCACTATAAAACCTGTCATGAATGTTTGTATTGATGTTGTGACAACTATAAACATCGAGTTTGCATTCTACGGGGTTAAATTTAGATTTGACCTATTCTTATTTATAAATTTAATGACTTTTTTGACCATGAACGTAATTTTCACGACGATAACTTGTCATTGGCTTAACTAAAGGTCAGTTGGAAGCAAAAAAATCAGCTGTAATCGAGCTTTAATTAAGCTTTCAGCATAACTTTATACTTATTATTTAACCTTCCTACAGAGTTGTAAACAGGCCCGAACCCGAACATATAAGCTCGAACCCGGCCCGAATCATGCCAGAAAAAAACGATAGTTAAGCTAGGTCTGAAAAATTTTGCAATGTTGGCAAGTCATTTTAATTATATTTTTGGACACCTACGACAAAAAGTATGTCTCAGGCCCGATTTAAGCCCGAAATTTTTGTCAACTTTAGGCCCGAACCCGGGCCGAATTCGAACCCGACCTGAAAAGCCCGGCCCGACTTACAACTTTGCTTCGCTAAAGCTTCAGGGCTTGATATACTGATTCGAAGGAAACCCGCACCCAAGATTTTGCTAGGGGCGTGGTGGGGGTCTTGAACCCAAAACTAAACTTGACTGTATTTAAAAATGAAGAAACTGCTGCACCTCAAGAGTAGCAGACGGAGGTCTGGGGCAAAGGCCCAAGCCGCTTGGCAATTTTTGTGACTTTCCCCGTTTGGGTTGAGAGCCATTTGAAAGAATCGAATTGCTAAGATTTTGAAGCCATTTGACAGAATTAAAATCATTTAGTCAAGCTTCGGCCTAAGCCCCCCTCTCCACCGTTTGCAACACTGATCATAAACGTCTATTGTATCTAATGTCACTTAATCAGGTCGAAGCAGAAGAAGATCAAGCACCATCGTTTATATTCTGAAAACGTTTGATTTAAAGAAAACTACCAAATTGCTTATAAATATTATTATAATCATCCATGCGCAAGTTTGGTGAGTTTCGTTAATTGGAAAAAGATTGTTTAAAAGCACTTGGTCTAGTTGGAATTGCCGTGAGACACCACATTGATTTTGTGCCATTGTCCTTATTAATTACTGATGGACTCTTACTACAATGATACTTTCTGCGTGGAATAGAAAATTAAATTTTCTCAAACCAAAAAATATATTACATAATTTAAGTCGGAAAAGTTTTTACTCGATTTTTTCTCAAAAAATTTTGACGTATCTGAAGACTAACTTCACCAATTTCAGCTTTCTACGACCTTCTGTTCCAGAGATATAACGGATTAGATTTCCCTTAAAAAGGCTTTTTCCCCTTAGAAATTTCGCCAGGGTTCCCAATCAGAAACACAATTTCGAAAAGTTACTGCATGTTCTTGATTCTCAATAAGTGTTTTGCGGCAGACTTATTGTAAAACAAAGGGAAGGTTTAGAACTGTTCATTTAGCTGCTTTTTAATAAGTGTAAGCTAGCTTTCCAAAAGTTAATCTTCTATCACAATTCTGACGAAATGGCAACAATGAAGTAAGGGGAAAACGGCTAATTTTGAACTGCAATATCTAGAAAATGGGAAAGCGTAGAAACTTCAAACTTGGGGGATCCTAACATTTTGGTCTAGAGTGAAAATTTACTTGAATGTTCTTTTAACGTTTCTTCTTTCAGAGCTCTTCCACGAACTAATTTTTGTACAATTTTTATGAGCATTTTTTCAAAACCATAAAGTTAATTCGATAAAGACAAAGCATGAAGTAATCAACTCTTTGTCTCAGATAATTATGTTGCAATTCCCAAATCTAAAACTGAGTGATGAATTGACGATATTGATCATTGTCCGCACAGCACGTTTGTTCTAAATATTTTGACTTTTTTCGAAGTACCGAGTGAAGGTCGTTAAAAAAGCGCTAAGCTCGTAAAATTTATGTAAACAAGCTTGCTTACAATTATTAAAAAACTGCAATTATATTTGTTGGTGAATATCATAGTCCTATTGTAAATCTTTGATAAACAAGTTTACCATCATTTTCCAATCAAACTTTGTCTGTTGGTAGCGGGAGTATGGGTAATTAAATTACTTAGGCAAATATAGATACTAGAAACACATAGTGTTTTGGCAACTGTTGAAAGAAAAAGTTTAAACATTGATCACAAACATGTTAAACGTTTTGTAGTTAATTTTATAGTAAGTTTGTACAAGGTTTATTACTTGTCTCAAAACAGTCGCGCATGCTTTGTGACGTAACCATCATCGTTCATTTTGTTGCAAAAAAGATAGAAAAAAGTTCGCGTTTTTTCTCCTTCAAAACGACTTCAAACAGTTCTCAATCGAATGTGCCAAGTACGCGTTCATAGTTCGTTCATCCAGTACGATTAAATTGCTCAGAAGGAGTGTGCAGAATGTGAATTGAAATGGAGGAAAATGAAACAGTTTAGTTTCAGGGTTAGACTGCGATTTAAATGACAACAATTTTGAAAAGCGACTCGCTTTTCCGCCAAGCAGTTATTGTTCATGTCGTTAAAATTCATGGTGTTTTGAACAAATTTGAAATCTATATCAGCATCACACCATTTTACAAGCAAAAATGGTAGTGATTCCAATATCTGGACAATATAACTTGTCTATCAAATTATTCAGCAAATCAGCAGCTTTTTAAACTTTAGTTTAAGATATGTGGCAGCTTCATGTGTCTCAATCATGTACTTTGAAGCCCCAAAAACTTTGAAATACATTTAATAATTTTCTAGGCCTAAGAATTCGACAGAGTGCATTGAACTGCAGAAAACCAGAAATTCCGTTTTTATACCAAATCATTATAGCGTTTTGATTTATCCTAAAGATGTAGCATATTTTGTTTAAAACGCAATGTAAAAATAACTGCCTATTTTCTCACTGATCATCCTAATTTTGATTTGATGAAAGTATTCCTATATTAATTGGTGTTTCTGATAATGCCATAGACTTAGCATAATTACTGTATTAGCTGAACTGTAGACAAAGATTATACATTTTCACCACAAAATGAAATTAATTGAATGAACTTGAAACTTGTGAAGTGGTTTATTTAAGATTGTATACAGTACGCGAAGATTTATTATTCCTCCTACGGAAACATTTTGATCAAATTATATTGGTTGAATTGTTGATATAAACTTCAAAATGAACGGCACCAGAGGAGGGAGAGCCAGGTCGGTGAGTTTGGCGAAACCGAACTTTTCAAAACCCATGTCCCACCGGCGAAGTCAGTCCTCATTGATCGGACTTATCCACAGATCAGTCAGGGTTGTGGTTCTTGGCGTCGGGGGAGTTGGAAAGACAGGTTGGTTTTTATTTTTGCTACATTTTTGCGTTTTATCATTTAGTATTTTCTCACAATATTTAAACGTTTTTGGTTAAATTTGAATTGTATTGGCTGAACGACGTCATTAGATGCGTTAGTAATCTGTCTTGAATGTTTTAAATTGGAAATACAGTATTTTTGATGGTCGGACACACATTGGCCGGTATTTACAACATCAGTACGGCTTCTTGGTCCTGTTGTTATCGAGAAGTTGGTACAGTGATACAATGGTATGTTGATGATTTATTGGAAAGTCATCGATCTTTTCTAGCTGAAACTGTCATGTTTTTATGATGGAAAGTTGGCTGCGACGTTTGTGTTTCGTAAATTTTACAACTCAACAAACACAGAAGTCAAAGTCGAGCCTAAAGCTAAAATGCACATGATTTTATAGAATAGTTCATATTTCTACTTCTGTTGCTCTTTGTTTATTCCTCTGGACCATATTATAACAACTATAGTTGCAATATCCGTCAATACAAGGCGCACTTTTGCTCAAAATTCATCCACTAACAAGGTTTCTAGCCTGTATGAGCTGCAAAAATGCTTTAAAAACTATTTTCAAGATAAGAAAAGAAGT
Source organism: Trididemnum nubilum (assembly GCA_963965965.1). Classification (NCBI taxonomy): domain Eukaryota; kingdom Metazoa; phylum Chordata; class Ascidiacea; order Aplousobranchia; family Didemnidae; genus Trididemnum; species Trididemnum nubilum. The sequence goes on along the minus strand of OZ014481.1, from coordinate 30,255,386 downwards.
ATAATTGATGAATTTTTTAACGATACATCCCATAAATAAACAAGTGCCCAGCTAATAAATACATAAACTACATCCAGTGAATGAAATAATACTAGAATTACTAAAGTTCTACCCCAATGTATGTTTGGAGATACTCATGAGTAGCTCTACCTTTATTATACTATAATTAATTGCAGTAAGCAAAATTTATGAATTTGCAGATCTATTTATTGTGTAATTATTTGCCATGTCAAATTTAGGTGTAATAGCATTTGCAAAGCATTGACAAATTCTAATTACCTAAATTAATAAATTCTCGTTAGAACTGGCATAACCAGCTGCCATAAAAAAAGATCAAATAATTAGTTAAATTTAATTCTTAATTGAAAATTTAGCAAACATGATTAGAGCCATTCGCTGAGTAATGTGTTTATACAAGTCATATATTATTTTCAAGGATAAAACTAATTAAAATTACACATTGAAGCCATAAATTTTACGCAAAGCTTTTGATCCCTCATTTTAATTATGTTTTTCTTGTCAAAAGCTGGACGAAGTTTGAAAAAAGCCTTTTAGTCTTGGTTGGTTATTTGGCTAGCTCAGAAAAATTGAAAACGGTCCACTGCCTAATCGAATAATATTCAAATTATGACAAATAACGCTTAATTAGACCAAATTCATAAACCTATTTTTCAATTTTATGAAATAAGTACATGATACGGAAACGAAACAACTAATCGCTTGACCTATTGACCAGTCCAAACGATCAAAATTTCCAACTTAGCATTAAATGCTTTCTCCTTTAACTGTTATAGTTATTAAACCATTAAGCAAATAATTTGTTTGCAAAAAAATAAAACGAAAGTTTTTAAAACCATAAATTAGCTTGTTTTATGACCCATTAACTTGGTCATCTTACTGCACAATTCCCATCATCACGAGTTGGATAAATTTAAGTTTGCTGGTAGATACCCATCTAAATTAAAGTACGCTATAAATAGTTACTGACTTTGCTTACTGATATTCCGTACTGGTGTCAGTATTTAGAAATCATTTTACTATCACGACATGCAAATGTCTACTCTATAGTATACAACATTTTAGCAACATTTTTATTTTTTTTTTATTTTTAATGCTGTCCTGCACTACACTACAGTACGCATAAGTTACCTATCTTGACGCTTGTTTTGTTTATAGTTTTTATTGGAATCTTACTCTTTTCGTACCAGCTCGATTCTCACTAAAAACACAGAGGACCCATGGGTTTGATCTAGTATTTGTTGGGCTTAACCTGGATTTGTTCTTGCTGCTCAGTTATTCCAACAGAAGTCGTTGGTTTATGGTGTTTGTTTTCCCACGAGCTGGAAAGCGATTTATTATGTAGCAAAATGCCGCCTTAAGCCTAAAAGCGATTATAAGTTGCTACACTGTGTGCATCAAAGTGCGTAGTTATCAACCGGTTTATGAAATTCAATGCCATTTTGTTAATTTGACGGCATCCCACAAAACCACGTCTATGTATTTTACGAAAACTTGGTTTAAAAACCACAAACAAAAATTCTCAGTCTTTTTCTCGGGTTTAAAAAATATCCAGCTGCCCAAAAGTGTTACATTTTTTCAGTAATCCAACCAAAACACTTGGCAGTATAATACGATTTCAGAGAGATTGGCTAATAGCATCCCAAACCACAACTTTGAAAAGTTTCAAACAATACCATTGTAGCATTCATAATTTAGCAAATAAATGATGAAGACATCTTGTAACCGATAAATCAGTATTAAGTGTGACAGCAGAAAATACATAAATAAATTTTAGTCAAAGTTGCTTTTAAGTTTGTTTTACTGCTGTAGCAGGTGCATTGGTTATTGCTATTATGAGGTATTTGTCCGAGTCCAACCAAAATCATAAATTTTTCACTTGATTTGCAGTCAACCAGACGAACTACGCATTTTGGGGGGAGATTGAGTGTTCTCTGTTAGAAACGGGTAACGTTAGAATGAATATTATTAACCAATCCCAGTCTCATCGCGTGACCAACTGACCAATCTAATTTTGACAAACTCCCCTTTTTTGTCCAAATTGGGGTTGGGGGAATCAAATAGCGTCTATTTAATGCTCCCCACTCTTTTTTGTTCTCCTAAACCCCAATTTGGACGAAACAGGGGGATGTCATCAAAATTATCTTGGTCACGTGATGTGACTGCATAACATTCATTTAATGATAACATTAATTCTAACTTTGACCGTTTGAAATTAGTCCCCAATGCACAGTAGCTTAGTTGCAAAAGTTTTCTTGAGTAGAATACCAGCTTGGAAAAATAAAATGTTCAAAAAATCATGTTCCTCAGTTGCGTTGTCCAGAGGCAAAAATCAATTAAGTTCTTTGGGCAAAACCTTTTCGCAATATTGATACGGACAAAAGTAAACAGCAATACACTATGGCAAACCTTGAACTAAATGACGCAAAAAAGGCCATTTGGTCATATTTCAAAAGTGTTTCTAGCGATTAAAGCACAATTTTTTACCCCTAGTTTTCGTCATTCGTCAATGACAATCACATTCAATATTTGTTGGTCAAGCTAAGTCTTTACAGTACAGTAATATGAATGTCTGGACCCATCGGTACTAGAAATGCGTTTCGTGTTGGGATTTCGCTAACACAGATTTGATAATGCAGTTTTCTTGTTTCAAAAATCACCAATAACCCTGACATGGCAATATTTATTTTGTTAAATCAATCAAATTTCTTGGAATTGCTCATTATAGAACTATAATCTTACAGTACTGCGGTACGTAATAATATTATAGCCATTGACAAAAGGCTCGGGAACTCGGGCCTATAGTTGAACATGACCCAAAACCAGGGGTAAAAAAGTAAGGTCTTTGAATTCACAAATGCTGGTAATATTTTTTGCAACCAAAAGTCGTTGTTAGTTGGACCCAAATTAAGTAAACCTTAAGTAAATTGCTGCAGTGGTTCAGATTCTTAATATGAACAAAATCAAAAATACAGTGAACCCTCGTTTATCGCGGGGGATACGTTCCGAAAATAACCCGCGATAGGTGAAATCCACGAAGTAGTCAGCTTTATTTTTTACTGTTATTTTATAATGCAATACTGTACTGCAGAATGAAACAAAAAATGAAACCTCTTTTCCGGCCCAAAATGTGTTTAAGAAATAGAAACATTAACGTTTTTTACAAATAACTATAATAGTTTAAAGAACGGTGTTGTAAAACTATTTTTTTATTGTAATGAACTTTTAGACAACAGTAACGCCCCTAAGCCTATCAGAAGTTACTGTTAAAAAAAAGCACTGTAAAAAATTCCGCGAAACAGCGAAGCCGCAGTAAGTGAAGCGCGATATAGCGAGGGATCACTGTACAGCAGAAACCATAGATATCCAGCCATAAAGTGTTAAAATAGTCAATTCAAAAATCGCTTCAATTTGGCTTCTAAAAATCTTTAAAAAAGTTAAAAGTCTGTCCCGGTATATTGTATATTTAAAAAAAGGAAATGGCAACAACACCATTATTGACTTATCCAATTTCTGCGGTATTTTTCAAAATGCCACTGTCATTTGTACAGATTGCAAATAGTTCTAAATGTTCTCTTAGTATTTGCTTTGGGGTGGATAATACAGTTTTGTTACGTCAAAATCTAAGTGTTCTTTCAGTTTATTTGTTGATCGAAGGCGCACAAGATAAGTAGCTTTGGTTTTGTTTTTACAAGGTTTTAGAATTGTAACTTAAGTAATCTTCCCTCTGCAAACAACTGCTGTATCCCCGCCCTTATGCCGTAAGTGTTTAATGGAAGTTTTGACAAACTTTCTTCGACATTTGGCGGCTACAGATGTTTCTATTTGAATGAGTTTACCCTAAGAAATTTCGAGTGGAACAATGTACATACAAATCCATGCTTAAATAATTTCATATGTGCTGTACTGTACAGGAAACACGAGATAGTATGTAGCATTGATCAATCGCTACGAATGAATGATACGTGTGAGCCTGGGTTGCACGTGAAATAGATTGTGTTACATCAATTTGGTACAAACTGTTCGCACAGATGTGACCTCGTCGTTGATTCGACTGACCTTTGTTGTTTAAACTCTTGTTCTTCATTGTAACTGTCTTCATGCGGTTGCAGTGGGCGGCAAAGTGTGACAATCTGTAACAATCTTCCACCCCAATGGTTGAGATTTGCAGCAAAACAAAGTGCATTTTAGGCTGTTCAATGCCAAACTAGTCCGTGCAATGCTATTAACTACATTGTGAAACAAAAGATGCACGCCCCGGTTGCATAATTTCGAAGGGTTCCCTCTTTTTTAGAACATCGATTTCCTACGCTGTCGAAGTGTAAAAGTACCTAACTACCTATTTAAGTCAAAAAGAAAAAAGCGCCAGATTGTAAATATATCGGTACACTTTTCAAAGTGTACCTGTGCATATACTTGTTATTATGTGCGCAGTTTATTGCAAACCAGAATGACGTTGGCTTTGTGCAATTTAAATCAAATATCCAATCAAACCTTTATATACTCGCTGTACCACGCCGAATCGTGTAACGGGTTTGCGATGCCACATCCGCGTCATTGCGTTTAAGGGCAACATAGCTCCTTTCGAAGAAATACCAAAGTGGGGGCAAACCGTTGGCAACACTGCGTTCAATTTTACCGTCCCGAGATTTGAACCTTAGACCTACTGCTCCAGAGACGAACGCGTTATTGCTCTACAAAATCTATAAATAACATCTATCAACTGAATGAAATAATGCCTCCAGCAGGGACTTTTGCCATATCTAGGCTTTTCGGAAAAGGGTTGTTTTTGTAAACAGCCCCCCGTCTAACGGAGAAAAGAGCCTGTTATGGGAATTGTTATTTTGATTTCATTCATATTTTTATTTTATTCAATTAATGGATTTTTTTAACCTGGTAAATTACCATTACTAATATGTACTGCAGTATCACTACAGGATTGTTTGTTGCAAAATCATAATAATGTTTTACGCTTAGTTTGTCTCCAATACAACTACATTTATTATTCAAAACAGAGGTACAATATGAACAAAACGCATATACAGCGGCATTAGTTGTGGATTTTTTCTGTACACGTAAAAGCAAATCCGCCGGTTTAAGCCTACATTTATATTTTAGAGATATGTATCTAGTATTTTAGTCGTAACGTAATTTATGTTTGTACTGCAATCGAATCCATTTGAAATCATTTTCTCGCTATTGCCCTATTGATTTTCGTAGTGGCCTGTCCACTTCGATGATCGAAATCTTATCTGAAGTCATGACATTTTCAAATCTTTAGCCCTTGAGCTGTTGGTTTTCTGCTGCAAGTTAAAACTGTCTGTGTTATTTTGAAACTCAGAGCAGATCATATATGATATCAAAAATACAAAATGCTTCTTATCTGCAAATTGGCTTCATACTTTGGATTGAGTTCATTGCAGCACCTACCCGTAGAATAAAATTTTTACTGACACTGAAAATTCTTTGCACTTTTGTCCGGTACCTCCGAGTGCTTTTGACTTTGAATCGGCAGCAAATTCAACAAAAAAATATAAAAACTATTAATTTTAACGTTATTGCTGGTTGTTATGAAAATAATATCATCGCGAAAATAGGTGATGTAAAGGAAGAGCATCCCCCTTAACAGGGTATTCAAGTCAAGTTTTTCACTGTCCTCCAAAATGTTGAGAAAAACCTAAAATGCATTCTCATCAAGTGTGAACTTTTTGTGATTTGCCGTTTTCAAGATATTGCAGTTCAAGGTTACCAACTTCTCTGTTCAGTGTTTCTGTTTTGTCAGTTTTATAACAGAAGATTAAGATTTGAAAAACTGGCTTTACATTTACTTGCAAAGTAGCTAATACACGATTTTGGCATATTGCTTTATCTTGACAACAATTTTGCTACAAAAAACTTATTGAGATTTAAGAACATTCATTAACTTTTTGAAATTTTTTTTCGAAATGGCAACTCTGTCAAAATATCTAAGGGGAAAAAGCCATTCTTAAGGGGAAATCTAAACTGTTATATCTCGAGAACGGAGAGCCATAGAAAGCTCAAATTTGGTGATGTTAGTCTTTAGATCTGTCAAAATATTTTGAGAGAAAACCGAATAAAAAACGTTTGACCTGAATGCCTTTTCAATTGAAAATCTTATATATACAACTACGTACGTAGGTTTCAGTAATATTGTTTAAATGATAATATTACAAGCAGTACTTAAACTGTAAAATTTTGCATGGAGAGACGCTTTTGCAGCCTTGACCAAACGCATTCGGAATGGGAAAGTACTTTCGAGGAAATTATGTCTTTCCGTCCCCGAAATCGAGTGAAGACCAACCAAAAAAAGGTCTTCATCGAAAATTGAAGAGTTTTGTCCCCGAAATCGAGTGAGGATAAAGAAAAAGGTCTTCACCGCAATATGGGACTAAATTCGGCCGGAAATTGTGGGATTTATTTGTGCTGACAGGCCCTTTCTTGTCCGCTCAACAACCGGCGCTCAAATCTCGATAGAGGGACGCTAAATCTCGATGGGGGGACGCTAAATCTCGATGGGGGGACGCTAACTCTCGATGGGGGGACGCGTCCCCCCTACAATTGAAGTACTGATTACAAGCATATCTTTACAAATTTATTGTCTTTTAAAATTTTGTAAAATTTGGAGAATGTTTTTGCAGTATTTGTCAATCTGAATCTTTCAAAAAGATCAATTTGTCATATAAAGCAATTATTCAAAAGAGTAATAGTTCAAACGTAAAATTTGCCTGTTTTTTTTTACAGTGAGATGTGAAAATAATTACCGGTTGAAATCATGTGATCTTATACAGCTGACATTTTTCTTTGTTGCAGCACATACTGCTGAATGCTTCAGTTTGAATTTTTGAAGCAGGATTTTTAGAAGTGTTGTTATAAAGATTAGTGGTGTAACATTTCTTTTAAGAAAACAGCAAAATTAGGCCCATTTGAGCGAAGCTTTGCAAAAGCTGATACGTAAAACTGAAACGGGCAAATTCTTACTCACTTATCTTAAAAAGCAATATCAAAGCGACCTTTTGTTAGCACAGTGCGATTAAACAATTATTTTCCTTTAACATTTATGCTTGCATGACAAAAATTTTTCCACGATAAGACCAGAACAATTTTTTTTAGTTTTTCGCTATATCACGTTGTAAAAAGTTAGCGCAGGTTTAATACGCACTAGATTTCTAGCATTTTTTCAAATCGATCTATTAGCAATCATTTAACTTTGAAAAATAATGGTAATCCTCTTTCCGAAATAGCTCTATCAGCATTATGAATGCTAACCTCTAGCGCTGGTAGCGTCTAGAATAAAATTTCCTCAAACGCAATCATTCTCCATTTCTCAGACGCTGCTTCAAGAACTATCTCCTTTGATTCGAAATGGATGACCTATTATAAAGGTTCGAGACACCATGTCTGGGTACAGTGTCATAGCAACATCATTAACATTCTGTATTATTATTTTGTGAAGGATTTATTGCAATTGCTTCACTGAAGCGGTAAATAAGAGTTCGTTATCGAATATCTTTTCTCTATGTGGAAGCTTCAGTGATAGCGAAAACCTTCTTGAGCAATTTATCATCAATAAAACCGTTAATCCAGTAAAGATAATGGTGAATTATAATTAATAGGTTTTCGAACTTTTAATACCAATTTGAGATTTTGTTTTTGGAGAATAAGAAAGCTGTTTTTATAAACTCAATGTTGACGTCAGCGAATAATGCGGCATAAATATTGAAACTCATTTAATCCTCCGTAAATCAAATTGATTTAAATCCCCATAAATCAATATCTCGATAGTGTTTTATTTGAATAAGGTTTCTTCTTGAGGATCCCGTAATGGTGCAACAGGCTGTAGAGGTTTCCTTTCTCTACTTTACTACAATAAACGTTAAATCATAAAGAGAAAACTCTGTACAGAAATACTCGACTAACAAAGTAGCCTCATTAGAAAAAAGTTCATCTCTAAAAAAATCATAAAATACTGCTCTACTCTTGTTGTGCAAGTGCATATTTATTCTCCAGTCAACGGACAGCGTCATACGCTAACTATTGGACGATCGCACACTTTGCATATCGCGATAATTACTTCGTGTTTGGGAAAATCCACACCTTCTTAGGAGTGTCCAGTAATCCAAAATTCCAGTGGATTTTTTGGAAGTCTTGTACACTGATTTTACCGCTTGGCCAAGCTGGCAGTACAGCATACTCTATGACTCTATTGAGGAACGAGGGTGCAGCACAACTTGTTTTGTAGTAACGTTAACTGGTTGAAAAAAAATCCAATAACACAGCGTTTTGTTTCAAAAATTGAGTACATTTCAGTTGATGTTACTCCATAAATGTGAAAAATCTTAATGGAAACTACTGTGCTACTTAATCCTTAGCTACACCCGGAAAGGTCGTAGAGATCAAGCATCGATCTAATAATAATGTTTGTACTTAAGCCCTATTAATATATCAGTTCAGCATAACATTCCTAATCTTTGAGGATGACTTTGATGCTATTCATACATCTTCAACAAAAACGTTGTACGTAATATGCTGATGTCCGTAGAAAACCAAGCTTGATGTAATGAAAGGCAATCAAGACACCACGACAATTCTGTTCTACTTGCTCATGCTGTATAAATGCTCTATTTTAGTTTTACAATCTAAAAACGTGAAGAGGCCATTGTTTTAAGCAAACAGCTAATTGTATTGGTTGATTGAATTTTGAGATTATTTTGAAAGTTGCGCTCTTTCTGTTTTTGCTTTTGGCACAGTTTTGCGCCACGATAGCTTGACTTTCATTGTTATTGTCCTACAGTTGAATGCATGACCAGTACCGGTATACGCATTGTTACAAAATGTATTCTTATAAGTACTATCTACTGCTTTTTTTATCTAAACCTAAATGCAACATTTAGACGAATCGACATCGTGGTAAAAAAAAAAACGGTGCACTTTGTACATACGCTACCGGTATAATACAACATTTGATCATTGGTTTTCCAAGAGCAAATTTTATCTTTGAAGCAACGTAAAACTCTCTGTCTTTGAAAGAGTAGTGAAAACGATATCGTGTTTATTTTGTCATCTCTTCTAGCACATGAAATGCTAGGCCAAATGGTCGTGGATTAAGTTCATCAATAGGTAATTTAGGAGTTAATGAGAGATGTAAGCTCATTAACTTTTCACAGAACGTCGATTCTTTTTCTCAAAAACATAGGTTGTGTGCATGGTGTGTGCAATGCGCATCTGCGTATATAGGCTAATAACTTAATCTTTGGGAATTGCATTACATTTACGGTGACTTATTTTCAAGCTTTGTCTAAATTGTCGAAATTTATTACACCAACTTATTTTTTCAAGCATTGACTTTATTTCCAACCGGTATTTACTCACTTCTAAGTATCTTGCCTTCCACAAAGTGTCTCTAGTTTTTACTTATCTCCAGTATGTTATCAATAAAACATCCTAAAAATGGAAATCCGCTCTGCAAAAACATACTTATAAATTTGAAATATGTATACATTCACCAAAATTGGTTGGTTTATTTTCTAGTAAGATTTTGGCGACATATTTACCGTACCAAGCGGCAAATCCAAATTAACTTAATTTGCTAATGTGGAAAGGTATGATGTTCAAGTTTCAGCAAATCGAAATTGGCTTCGTTTCAAACTACTTTTCTTGCAACTGTGTTCCAAGATCGATGACTTAGTTTGAAACGAAGCCAATTTCGATTTTGCTTGAAACGAAAGTAGTTTGAAACGAAGCCAAAAATTGACGTACTGTAGTTTGAAACGAAGCCAATTTCGATATTCATCGTATACCAAGCGGCAAACTCAAATTAACTCAATTTGCTAATGTGAAAAGCAATGATTTTCAAGTTTCAGCAAAATCGAAATTGGCTTCATTTCAAACTACTTTTCCTGCAACTGCGTTCCAAGCAGAGTTGTAAACGGGCTGACAAGTTCAGGCACGAACCCGAAACTATAAGCCCGAACCCGAAAATTAATTGAAAGCCCAAATCAAGCCCGAAAGTTGAGTTAGGTCTAAAACATTTAGCAATATTGCCAAGTTATTTTAATTATTTTTTTGTACCCCTTAGACAAAAAGTACGTCTCAGGCCCGAATTAAGCCCGAAATTTTTGTCAACTTTAGGCCCGAACCCAACCCGAAAAGCCCGGCCCGACTGACAACTCTGGTTCCAAGATCGATGACGTAGTTTGAAATGAAGCCAATTTCGATTTTGCTGAAACTTGAAAATCATAGCTTTTCACATTAGCAAATTAAGTTAATTTGAGTTGGCCGCTTGGTACGGTGAAAATGTCGCCAAATTCTTACTAGAAAATAAGTAAAATTTAAAAAAGTTTAAATATGCAGAGAAATAATAGACCAATTTCAAATTGCGCTTTTAATTATGAGTATTTTCTTTGCTTTTACGACGCTTTTGCGATGTTTATTTTTACTTATGTTTTTTTTTGTTACAATTAAAGTTTTTTTTCCGGCGTGTATTTTTTGTTATTTTTATTGTTGTGTTGCATTGATGGAATTGCGTAGGTATTCAGCCATTTGTTTAAAGCAAGAGAAACAATTCGATGTACTGAGGCACAAGACTTATATATTAATACAAATGAAGAATTAAATATTTTCGAATTCATCAGGTGTTCTTTTTCTTTTGCAGCTATGATCGTCCGCTTTATTACCAACCGATTCATTGGTGATTATGACCCAACATTAGGTGAGTATTGAATGTAGCTTTTATCGTCTTTTTTTGTCTTTAATATTAGTTTGATCCTCATTCAATTTTGCGGATATGCTCATTGTTAAACGTAGGTTGGCTGAGGCCCAAAAGTTCGGCCAGTTCATTTGTCAGTCACTCGGGTTCGGTATAGATTAATACATAAATTTTAACGCAATTTTTTTCTGAGGTACATTTTTTGTGATTTATGCGAAGTAATTATGCCCGGGACGTTTATGCGTCGGCACTGCTAGGATGGCAGTACGGCAAGGTACGTTCAAAATTTGAAAATGCCGTACTTAAAAAATGTATCGTACGGTACTGTACTAACGTAGGGTACAAAAATTGTTTTTTGCATTTTTTGCAAAAATTGTTTTTTGTATACTTTTCATCGGATGATACGCTCTAAACGTACCGCACTCAAAAGGTACGGTACGTAGGTCAATCAAAGGTTTAAACGTACCATACTTGAGAAGTACGGTACGTGAGTAAAATAAATTGCCAAGGTTTTTTTCGAAGTTCTCGTTTTCCACGGTTTAAAAATAAAGGTTTAACTGCGTATATATATTCTAAAATAGAATTCATGAAAATCAGTTTTGCCAAGTTTGGAGCTTTTCATCTCATGTGACGCCTTTTGGCCTTAATTCTTGGGGAAGAAAGTGGAGGAGCACAAATAATCAGAACTCAGAACACGTGTCATTAATATTTTACAAACGTTTAGCAATGCTTCGTACTATCACAAGTGCAGTACGTAGCGTCGTCAGCGAGTTGCAAACGTCGTTACGTAACGTACTTGCATGAGACGGTGCGTTAATACGTTTAGTACGCACATTAAAACAGCGTACTAACAGAGGTGGAGTCCTCGAGGACACATTTTGAAGTCCTTGGCCTTGGCCTCGAAGGTCTTGGCCTTGGCCTCGAGGCCTCAAGTCCTCGAAAATTGGCCTGTCCTCGGCTCGAGGACAGCACTATTTTTTGAATTGTGAAAATTTTGTGAAGCGCTTGAAAAATTTTTTGAGGAGATCGCTTGAAAAATTTTTGTGAAGACCTTTTTTTTTTTGGGAGATCGTCTAAAAAATTTTTGTGAAGACCTTTTTTTTTTGGAGAGCACTTGCGCTTGTGTCCTTGGTCCTTGGCCTTGGCCTCGAGCATTCCTGTCCTTGGCCTCGAGAGTGTCTGTCCTCGGAAAGGCTGTCCTTGGCCTTGGCCTCGGATTTTTTTGTGTCCTTGGCCTTGGCCTCGAGCCTTGTGTCCTCGACTCCACCTCTGCGTACTAACGTACCGTACCTTCACAAAAAGCGCGTACCGTATTTTTTAACAAAAACTGAGTCGCACAGTACCGTTACGTACGTACCGTACCCGTACTGCCGTGCTTTGTCAGCAGTTATGCATTGAGACGTTTTATACACTCCGTATTCTGGGCGTTTTTGCGGAAAAGAAACGAGCAAGTTGTTCATCGTTAAAGTTGATGAATGGAGTAAGAATGAAGAAGGGTTGGGGTTAAACTTACTCAAAGTCAAATATGCTTTGGATTGCAAATCTTGCAAGCAACAAACTCTCCATCTAACTGTTACAATATCAAAACGACTGCACAAAACCATGATACGCCTGCAGCTAGTTACGTACAGAATATTTTGCGTATTTAAAATTTATGGAATTAAATCATTAATTAGCATATTTTAAAAGTAAACTTGACTATCTTCTTCACTTATCTGGGTGTTTAAATGTTTAAATTCGAAATATTGCATGCTGGATTATTGCAATAACAACTGAATTGTAGCATTTCTGGTTTTGCATGCAAAATTTTCTTACGCAAATCTTCGAAATTATGTGCTCATCTTCAATTTGAAGAACATTATGATGAGGTTTAAATGCATTGCGGTTAGGCAGCTGTGTTGATGTCAACAATGGTTTGTGGTTGGTGCCAGGGTTTCAAAAAGTGTTCAGTTAACGAAGACTTATAGCGAATATCACAGAAACTCTCCACAGTTCTAAAAAATTAAAAAATTTAAATTCGATAAAACCCAGCTGTCTGTTTTACCCATAGATGATATCAAGAGTATTCAAATATCATCAGAAGTATCTAAACAATTTTTAATGTTCCCATTTACGGGTGAAAGAGACTGTTGGGTTTTATAGAATTTTAATCTTTGTAGTGTTTTTAATATTTCGGTATACTCTGGTAATCTGCTGTTAACCAGTTTATTTTGATCAATTTCATGTTTTCAAATTTTCGATTCATATTTTTTTTATATTTCAATTTACATTTTTAAATTTCAATTCATGTGATCTTTCATATTACGATTTATGTTTCATCAATTTTGAATATTAAGTTATATTTTTATTATAATAAAAATAATACTGTTCCGAATTATTTAGCAGAACATTTACAATAATATAACAACATCGCTTTTTGGCTATAAGAACATAACACACTGAATATTACGTTTCACAATATCTACACTATCATCTGATTAGCTTGAGATTTGAAAATTAGATCGGCCAATTGCGTCAAAATCGCGAGGTTCGGGCTGTACCAGTCAATGTCATGACAATTACGCTTGACATAAAGTCAAAAAGAAAAAGTATTTTGCGAAAACAACATCGCATGTGAAATAGCATTGTTATCGTTACGACACTCAAACGTAAAAGATTATGAGACGAATCATTATTTTTTAATAAAAAGCAATTTACAATACCTAGGTTCTTTTAGTTGAATGTTTTCCACAATGATAATCTGGGATCAAAGATTGAATGACGTTGTACGCTTAGCCATTAAATGCCACCGGTTTTTCTAATTTAAACCCATGTAAACTAAAATCAAAATATTTTGCAAACAATTTTGGTCTTTGTTTTTGCCTGTAAATCGCTAAAAAAGTTCTAGATGCTTAAACGGATGGTCAAAAATTTGGTCTTATAACACCAAAAAACTACTTTCTCTCAATCACGTCATCGCGAGGATAATTCTGATGTCTATGCGATCAAGGCAGTGGTGCAACCAGGAGGTGGGCTAAGGGGACTTCAAACCCCTCCTTAGCCAAGTTACTAAGAAAATTTAACCCAAATCTGCATTTAAGCCAAAGCCTAGCTAAAATCCGGCGAAGTCGTGTTTTTGTTGTTGGTCCTCACCTAATATCAGGCCTAAACTAGTCGGAATTCCGGAAAAAAACTTTTTTTGGTCTTCACCCAATTTCCGTTGAAACACAATCGCAATTTTCAGTCTTCGTACCCCTTGAAAATATTTCTCTCTGAGGCCCTGTTGTACGCGTAGTTGTACCGATTAGCTCGCCATGCCACTTAAAATGAGTCAATTTTCGAACAAAAAAATTTTAACTTTGGGGTCAAGCCCCCGCCTTTAGCAAAATCTTAGTTGTGTGCCTGGATCAAGATAGACTTTATTTCAAATTACAGTAAACGCGATTATCAGTACAACTATAGTTGGACCTCGTCCTCCTCTAGTGCGTTAATAACGTTGTGCAATTGTTTTTGTTCCCGGTATATTGTGTGAACTTGATTACAATGAATAAATTTCGTGATTTAGATCTAAGCGGAATTTCGTATCATGCCCCAGTTAAGCTGATCAATATCTACGAGCTGCTCTTGTGCTTCTGGAAAATAGAATTGCCGATCCCACACAAAATTGATGTTCTGCGCAACGCACGTAACCAGGATTGTATTAAGAGGGAGGGGGCGTGAACCTAAATTTAAAGTTATTTTGTTCGAAAAAGCCCAGACGGTGTGTTGCGCAAACTGGTGTCTCTCAAGCGTATCACAGAGCGGTCCACTCAACCGTATCACCACTGCCGGAGGCCATGGGGGCCTAGGGACAAAGCCCTCACCCGCTTAGTAATTATCGTTGGTTTTTCGGCAAAAATATCCATTTTAACGCTATTTGGATCACCACTCACATGTTTTTAAAACCATTTCAAAGGACTAAATGGCTAAGGTTTGAAAGTCATTTGAAAGAAATAGATTGTTTATTCCCCCTCCTAACTTACTGTGCAGGTCAAGTTCAAAACATGTTTAAAAGCTTGTAATTTGAGGTTAAATGTTCTATGCGACTTGGCTACGTGACTGGGCTACATGGGCGTAGGAGCTCAAAATGATTTGGGGGGTCACCAAAATTTTGCCCGAAAAATGACTTGAAAGTTGACTGACAAATCAATCGTTTTTTCTGTCCAAATTGAGGTGATCTCAAAAAAAAAGGTCTTCTCACAAACTGAGACGGTTTTTCTGTCCAGCGCTCGGAATATTTTACTAGGCAAAATTGCCAAACGTCATGAAATTGCCCAAAATTTTGACGCAAAATTGCCCAAAAGATATGAAATCGCCCTAAATTTTGACGCAAAATCGCCCAAAATAAATGAAATTGTCCAAAATTTTGCCCGAAATTTCGACACCGTACACCAACCCGGGTGGCCAGTTCTCCCTCGGGCCCCCCCACCTCCTACGCCTATGCTGGGATTTGTCTCTGTTCTTTTTGACTGGGCTGAAGCTCCCTTAGCCCCCCCAATTTGCACCACTGTCTGCAGTTTTTATGCCACAAGATCGCCGTTTACATTTTGGCTACAAAGCTAGTAGGCTGTAATTTTTTGCTTTAGCGTAAGGATACCGGTAACATTTAGGGTAGAGCAGTAATGAGTGTGGATGCAAATCGTCAATACAGACAGGCCCAGCGACCATAAGTTTGTGGTCCCGGGACAGATGGGTCCGCGGGTCTTGAAAAACAAAAGTGGGCCTAAAAATGCGGACCGAAAAATAAATAAAGACTACAAAGAGCATTCGTCAATCGTCAATAGTATGGACCTAAAAGTGCGGAAACCTGCGCAGTTTCCCAGCTATCTCATTCGTTAACTCAGGCCGTGCACAGACCTGGTTCAAACAACTGATAAAAATCTTTTTTTTTTAGAATCAATTTACCGGCACACAGCAACAATTGATGATCAGCTTGTTCATTATGAAATCATGGACACAGCCGGGCAGGTGAAGACGTTAACGACTTGATTAATATATTCCATTCAAATCAAATCTTTCATTGTACTCGCTATAATACGCCGAAGCGTGTGACGTGTTTGCGGGGCCCATCTCCGCGTCACTGCGCCCAGGCAACACAAGTTTCATTCAAAGAAATATTGCAGCGATGGCGAGCCGTTGTCAACACTGTATCCAATTTGACCGGCCCGAGGTTTGAACCTCAGACCTCCCACTCCAGAGACGGACGCGTTACAGCTCGATTCAAAGAAGATATTGAACAGACTGATTCGACCATGAAGACAGCAATTACTGAGTTACAATATCGCACTCTAAGTTTTTGTTTGTTAGAGTGAGTTAACAGTTGCAGTGCGTTGTATATTGATTATTGAATAACAAAAATAGCTGCCTACCACCCCTTAAAACTAAGCTTACACTGCTCAAATCTTTATCATTAAATTTAACGATCATTTGAAACCTGTTTGAATGTCCACAATATTTTAATTACCATGCTAAAAATCATGGAAAAAAGGTCACCAAACAATGCTAAAGGCTATGACTAGCTTCTGTCTAAGCTTTGGTCCATTTATTCTACCAAATCTCACATTTGCAGTTTAGAGTTTTGATTTGAAAAAACTGTTTGATTTATTGTGTTTATTTGTTTATATTTTTAGGAAGAAAACTCAGTCATGCTAGAAGACAAATGCAAATGGGGAGAAAGTTTCATTTTCGTTTATGACGTCACCGACAAGTACAGTTTTGACGAGTTGACGAGGTTGAAGTTCATTGCGAGTTACACGCACGCGAAAATGCGAGTCAATTTCAAACCGTGTTGGATTTTGATTGGAAACAAAACCGATCTGGCGGAGCACGATCGAATGGTGACGACTGAGGAAGGAATGGCTCTTGCGCGGGACTTAGGATGTCACTGGTTCCGCGAAATCTCAGTTAAAGAGTCGATGAGTGATGCGAGTGAAGTTTTTGAGGATTTGTGGCGCGAATTTTCTCGGCTCAGTCCTCGATCGCCATCTACCTCCGCAAGACGGAAATACTCTTGCAAAATCCAAGACAAAATCTCGGTTGTGGACTCCGAAGCTTGTACTTGCGCCTCGAAAGCTTTAAAGACAATCAATCACTTTTCCAACACTTCCATTGTTTCTTCATTAACTAGCGTCATAAAGCGGCAAGCGAGTGTACCTTCGTTGTATCATGCAGCGACTCGCGCTGGCAAGGACGCAGTTTACAGTGATTCCAACAACAACGATGAACGCACCGATTGTTCCCGATTCTTTCCGAAAAGTCCCGAAGATCGGGAAAGAGAAATAAGCCCATCTTTTAAAACTCCTCAGTATAAGAGAAAACATTCTCGTAGACACGGACTCACTGTAAATGCGTTTGAAAACAAGTTTTCTTCTTTCCCTTCCCTTTCACAAGCCGAATCTATGTTCAATAGCGTTAATGACGTAAACGCCGCTGGATCACCATCGGACGGAAACGGGCCAATGGCGTTTCTTACGTCATCATCACGTTCTTCATCTAATTCTTCGTTAAATGGGTCCAGCAGTAGTCCGAGTGACAGTGGGGTGAAAATGAAGCCCTTGGAGTCCCCGGTTTACCGACCTGAACTCGGTATGTCCTCACTTCGTCATTCCGAATCTCCCGGCTCGGATGATTTAGTCTCTCAATATCGACAGCATTGTTTGAGACATAGAGCTCGAAAATCAGTGACGAGTTTTAGTCCCTCTCCATCTTGCCCACTGAGTAGTTATTGAGTTTTTGCACTCTTTTTCTATGTGTAGTGCTTAATGCTGATAGTTTCTTGAATTTGTTAGACGCTAAAAAGATTAAACAATTTAGAAAAATATTGACAACAAAGTGAATCTGCTGCATATTTGGTTTTTGAGACAAAAATTGAGATTCTGCCTAGATCAAACAATAATTGATTCTTAGGTCCTATCTATGCTGTGCATAAGAACGTATCCTCAGTGTATTTTAAACAACAATTCGATTGCCCTGGTGTGCCGTTTTACCTGCGTACAAGCTACCAATTGGTTAAAATAAACCTAGGATAAGATTGTACGCTCACGATTTTACGCCCAGTGTAGACCTAGCATTAGAATGCCCGTCAATGTTAATTGTTGGCAAACGCGGTACTTAATACTGTACGTGTGTCTCATCCTTGATGTTGCGTCTAATCGACGTATACAGCTACAGTAGTTCCCATTGTTAACTTAATGACTTATCAAAACAATACTTTGGTGCTAAAAAGTATAGTATTGTAAGTCTTGCTGAAACAAGTGAGTTAGGTTGAAGCCATTGTTTGTCGAATTTTTTTGACCAAGCGACAGCAAAATAATTTTCCGATCTTCGAGCCAAGCAATCTTTATATCGCATAAAATAAGAATTAATGAGAAATTACAATAAGCCAATATTTAGGAGGAAGATTTTCCGTTCCGAATTCGGAACGAAAATGTACATAGGATTTTTGCGCTGATCACTGAACACTGTTACACGATTTTGAAATGTCAAAGTGTTGTTGTTTGTTTATTAATGCTATTGGAACGTGTGTTTGTTTTTTATTACGCTGATTTAATTTATAAAAAAAAACAAATTAAATAAATTGAAAGCAATTTTTCATTATTTTCAAATTATTTAGTTGATTGTAGGTAGAGCTGTAGCAAGAAAGAGCCCGAAAAGTTTTTATTCTGTGCAGGAAAATTGCGACATCTTTGAACGATTCAAAACTATAGCACTCCTTCATTTTTTCAAGACGAAAAAAGATACAGTCATGAACCAACAATGCACAGTAAGAGTGCCATTATCACTAGCTGATTATTAAATACATCAATGTTCAGCCTTGTTAGTTCACACTTGTTTTACTTTTTTAATTATAGCACGCGATTCACAGCAATAACGGAAATGCGACAAAACCTCAAAATTTTAGGAGCAGTATATGAGGCGCGGTGTTGAGTTAAAATGAAATATCTGTGTGTGAACAACACTTAGGAACCATAAATGCTAAGATTAAGTTAGACAGGTACGTAATTACAGTTGCCTGAGAGAAGCGTTTTCCAAGTTGGAATGATGTGCCGAGAGAGAAGATTTTCGATAAATAGAGGATTGTCACTATTGTTTCCCAGCAGACTAACCAGCAAAAGCGCGTGAGGAGCAAAATGGTTGAAGATTCCAATTTTTTTAGTTAGCGGCGACGGTTGTATATGAAGAACAGTATTTATGTCGTTGTCGTAATTAGAAGCAATTTTTAACCCTTCTTCGTCACTAGATGAAAAGCACAAAAGATTGACTTGGCAACCAGCTGCTGTTGATAATGTAGAGCATTTTTTATTGCTAGATGTCGCAAGAGCATCTGAGGAATTGCATAAATAAGTTGGCAGCGCAGCATAAAAACAGTTGAATGGCACCCCAGATGGTCTGGGAAGCATAACTGGTGCAGTAGAAGTTTTAAACAAAGACTTTTTCTTAACCACGACATTTTCATGTTTCATTTTCTCTCGATAATTCTCCGGAGGTAAAGAAATTTTTGATTCTTTCTCGTTAAGAAGTTTATGATCTTCCTGTTCTACTAGTGGTAAAGTAATTTTTAATTCTTCCTCATCACAAGATTTCTGATTTTCCAATTTTATCTGCCGTAAAGAAACTTTAAATTCTTCTTCATTAAGAGATTCTCGATCCTCCAATTCTATTTGTTCTTCTACCTGTACCGTTTGATCTGGCATCATGCCTTCCATGTGATTTATTTCTTCTTTTTCGCT
Organism: Trididemnum nubilum; assembly: GCA_963965965.1. Classification (NCBI taxonomy): domain Eukaryota; kingdom Metazoa; phylum Chordata; class Ascidiacea; order Aplousobranchia; family Didemnidae; genus Trididemnum; species Trididemnum nubilum. Next base: position 30,235,895 of record OZ014481.1, on the reverse strand, counting down.
TTCTGATTTTTCTACATCCTCAGAGTTCTGTTCTAACCTTGTTCCTGTGGTTTCCAGCACCTTGCTTTTGATTTTAAGGGAAGGTTTCTTGTTTTTGGCTTCCTGCGAAGCGAGAAACTGCTAATAACTGCTGTACTATACACTGCACGAACCAAATTATGCTATTTTAAACATCATATAAATTTGTTAATATAGGTGGTTCATTTATATGCATGATCCGGATTTTTCTAAGCATGGTTATGAGATATAAGCAATAACCATGTTTTTCCATTGATTGCCAAAGGAAGTGTGTTGGCTATTCTCGCACAATGATCTGCTTTTTAATATTGATTTTACTTTTGGTCGAAACGACACAATTTGGCATGCTGGCATAACACTGTTTATCATAGCAACAAGTTAGTATTATAGTCCTACGTTTAAAAAAAAAAAAAAAGATTTTCTAATTTAGAGCGTAAACAAAAACAAGAATCACGACTATCTCTACGTACTAACACGCATCTGCTGATGCAACTGGGCAGAGAATCGAACCTTCACAGTCACATCTGACGTCACGGGCGGAACATCAAGGTAGGTTAAATTTAGATTAGGATTAGTTTTAGAAATAGGTAGGGATAATCCTTGCCTAAACTTAACATCTAACCTAACCTTATATAACACCAACTCCAACCCTAAATAGCTTAAGTTGAGGTTGGCCTATGACGTCAGATGTGACTATAACCTGGGGAAAAATTCGCAAAAAATATCATTTCGTTCATCATTGGATGGCTTCTGGCGAACCTACGATCTTGCTAAACTTTATTGGTGTGTGGCAGTGTAGGTGTGCTTTTACCTTGCTTTGATTTGTACATTTGGGTTTTCTACGTTTTTGATCGCCACATTGCGGATTTGAATTTCCTTTGGCTGAAGATAGAAAGGTCTGTCTGAAACAAAAATACTTCTTTTCTGTACATGCAGTTCACTTACAGAGCAAGCATTAAGTTGTTTTTGAATGAAGAAACGTACTGCAATTAGGCATCAAGCATACAGCATTTAGTCATTCTTTTTAAGTGAGGGGTTTTACAGTGGTGGTGATAAAAATTTTCAAATTATAAATTTTGGCTATTGCGTCACAAAAGATTGTATCTTTCAAAAGTTTTTACAACAACCCCGATATCTTTTGTGATGAAATGGTCTTAAATTTTTCATGAACACGATACCATTGTAAGGCCTCATGTAAAAAAAATTTATGTAAAATTCCGCTCTTGAAGATCAGCATGCCATTAAGTCGTTTTACACGAGGCCTTGCAATTGTCTTCATGAAAAAATTAACCCCAGTTTTTCATAAGAGGTATCACGGTTGTTAATAGTATTCGAGATATACAAGCTTTTGTGATGCAATAGCAAATATTTACGAAAAAATGAAGTAGAAAATTTTCATCAACATCGTTGCAAACCTCATGCAAGATGGTGGACCGATACTTAGAATAAAACTCAATTATCTTACTACAACTGGGATTTTTGGAATCAAATCACATTCATACGGTGATTTGAATTGTGGCTAATATTACTGTATATTGCTATAATTGCATCACCCACAGCTATCTTTTTTTTTCTTATCACACTTGAGAATTTGGTGAACTATTGTGGCCAGTATTTAAAAACGTTAAAAGCTTCTATAATTTTATCTTTTTCGTCAACAATTAGACTCGATTTTACAAAGAAAAATTAGAACATGCAATCCTAACCTGTCATAGAGATTCATTCATGCGTGCGAAGCAAGCACTTGGCGCTACCACAATGACAACGCAAATTAATACTTATTTGGGTTAGGTAAAGTAGATCTAGTTTTCTTCCTTTCTTCTTCTTTCTTCATTGCCTGCTTTTCCGTGAGCGTTGTGGGGGCAGCAACTCAAGATTAAGCTGCCACACCTCACGGTCTTCCATCACCTCCATCATTTCGCTTGGGTGAAGTCTCAAGCCATTCCATCAAAGATCTTCAATGTAATTTGATCCATCTAGTTCTTGGTCGTCCAACTGGTCTTTTTCTATTTGCTTTGGCAAGTAAAGGTTTTTTGGGAAGTCTTCCGGAGGCATTCTGCTTACATGGCCAAACCATCTAAGCTGAGAAGAACTTTTTATAAGAACAATTTTATAAAAACACCAGGCTCATTTTTGCTTAAAATATAATAAGAACAAATTACGCATAATGCCAGCCTTGGCATAAAAAAATCAATCATGGGCGAAAATTACTAAAAGCAGAATCTTTCTAAAGACCATTATCAAAATTTTGATCTAGATCAATAACAAAAGGCAATGTTTTACCAGGCAAGAATGAATTTGAATCACTTTAGCTCAAAATATGCGTTTGCATTTAACCAACTTTATCCTTGGTCGAGCGTCGACGCATTCGTCTCTGGAGCAGGAGGCCTGAAGTTCAAATCTCGGATCGGTCAAATCGGACACAGCGTTGCCGACAGCTTGCCACCGCTGCGACATTTCTTTAAAAGAACCTGTGCTGACCGGGCACAATCACGTGGAGAAAGCCAACTCGTTACACGCTTCGACGTATTACAGCGAGGATAATGATTGATTTGAACATTAATTAAAAGTAAATTAGGTTGTAAATTTGCGACACTTAGGAACAGCCAGCCTCAAAGTAAAATTTACTGGTACTTGTAAACAAATTGTAAATAAGCATTAAGTGCCTTTTCCAAGGACACAACGAATGATATTTTATCGTTTACTAGCTTTCCTGCCTAAAGACTACCAGCAAAATATTAATGCTTGGGCCTTTAAACGTCAAAACATCATAATTGTATTATTAGGCTACTAGCGAATAACATTTGGTTACCAATTCGGGGGTGGCACCAGGTTGTCGAAGTTCGAGCTCCAAGCGCTCCATAAACTAAGCCACGCCGACGGTACCAGCGTTTTAGCAAGTCCATTTTTTAGGCCCAGTTTTTGGTTCCAGTTCCTGATTTGCGCTGAGTAATGACAAAAAGGGCCAAATTAAAAAAGAACGGTGCCAATCAAGCATTTAAAAGTCACTTAAAAAACATTGCTCGAATTCAAACTCATTGGTTGCTCGGTTCTATCTTCACCCTATTTTACATGGGGGTAGGAGCACTTTTGCCCAACATCTCAGATTCTTTATGATAATTAAATCCTTTCAGAAACAAGCTTTTTTCTTCAAACCAATCTGAATTTAAGTCAAATTTTATTTCAAATAACTTCTGAAAATTTAAAGTTGCTGTGGCTACGAGAAGTGTCCCAGTTTTCAGGTTTCCCGAAGTTAGTTTCCCAAATCTGTTCATTTTTGGGCCAATATTTAACTTAAATGACGACACAAAAAGTTTTTGTGACGTACTACTTTGACTTTGGCATTCAGTGTCAAAAAACGAATGTTTCAGTGTCGAAAAACAAACTTACGTACGAAATTTCAGCCGCCCTTGACGTCATCGAAAAATGAAGTAATTTTTTGAAAAAGTGGCCGTGACATCACAATGATGATGTCATCAACTAAAAACCAATTTTTAAAAAAACTTTTTGTAAACACCAACCCGCCTGCTAAATTTGGTATTTTCACAACGTTTCGTTTAGGAGTGAGATATGGGGAATTTTTTGCCCCTTTTCCCCGTGTAAAATGCTTTGGTCAAACATCTCCATGTAAAATAGAGTTAATTTGGTACTTTTTTGACATGACACAACAATAAAAGCCCCGAAACCAAGAACAGGCCTGAAAGGTAGACATGCAAAAGCGCATGAGTTCTTTCAAGTAAAACTTACTGGGATCCAAGAAGATTTATTTCTTTACGATTTCGTTTTGCATGTTTTTTTGCGTTCTCCGCCATCCGTAAACGAAATGTGCGATTTTTCAGCCATGGACAGGCGGAGACATTTTGATTTGAAGTAAAAGGTTGGAAAGATACATTTCCGTTGGAAATTAGCGATGATTCTTCAACAGTTGGTGGACGACTAAAGTATAATTACGCACGATTAGACCAGGTCTGCGCTTGACGTTCAATTGTGAGCTGCCAAGCTTATCTTATTTTCTTATCTTAGGAAATTTACGCTACTGAGGTAGTATACCGATATAGTACGTGGTGATGTTACTACCCGACCCTTCCTGAAAAACGAGAAAACGCAAGCTCTGCGAAGACCAACAATCGAGCCTCACCCCTGTGATATGAAACTAAAGTCAAGATTGCGTTGGAGCAGCCAAAACACTATACTGCAGCGAAGCTCTTTTCTAAGACGATTAGAGCCAGGACACTTACTGCAAGAATGAGATAAATGAGGAGGCTCTGTACTGGAAGCCCATCACGCAATGGTGTATTTAGGGAGGTAGAATTGTGCCATGGCAAAATGCAATAGAAAACATTAAAAAAGTTAAAATTAGTTCACCGGTAATTGAGGCGATCCTGAGACCATGCTGGCATCAAATTCAAGAAAGCTTATAGCGTGTATAGTGCGAGACAAGGCTAATTTCTCAAGAAAGACTGATGGAATTTCACAATTTACATAAATCAGAAATGCAAAAAATCGTACACTTTTACGGCAACGTGTGGAGCTTGGCTTTCTCTCCAAATATGGGAGTGGGTCAAAATGGCGGGACAAACTTTCCTAAAGGGCCCGACAGAGTATTTGCTCCAAAACATCTTTGATTCAGCAATATTGAACACAGTAATTTAGCGTAGGGGGCGTCACTTTTGTTATTTCTTACAAAAATTTTGGGCGCTGTGCGTACTAAGTTTTTGAAAGAAATAATAAAAGAAAAGCTGGAAAGCTCTTGCTTTCTCGTCTGAGTTTGATTTCAATATAGCCTTACTTACCATTGCATTATGTGACCAAGTTAATTCAAAGTTGAAGCTAGCAAGAGGCTTCAACTAAGGCCCACAAAAAACTTTTTTCTATGGAATAAAATTACTACGATGCAGCGGTACAGATAGTTATGCATTTTTTCTTGTTTTTTTTCTGTTAATTGCAGTGATTTATTTCGTCACAGAGTTATCATTTATCACGAACCATATTACACGACCAAAATTGAACCAAATCTGACTTAAAGAGGCATTCGAAACAAGTTTTTTACGGTTGACTGAAATGTTGGAAATAGCCTAAAATTCATTCTCACTAAATTTGAACTTTCTACATCTTTTCGGTTTCAAGATATTATGGTTCAAAATTAGCTATATACCTCTTGCTTTAGTGTTGCCACTTTGCCAGTTTGGTGACAAACGATTAACTTTTGAGATGTTGGCTTGCATTTACTTGAAAAGCAGCTAATTTACAATTCTGACCCTTTATTTTGTCTTCACGTCTACTTTGCCACAAAAGTGCTAATTTGAGAGTTACCAACATGCAGTAACTTTTTGAGATGTTTTTCCTAATTGGCAATCCTAGGAAAATTTCTAAGCGGGAAAAAGTCTTTCTAGGGTGAAATCTAAGCTGCTACATATCGGGAACGGAAGGTCGCAGAAAACTCAAATTTGGTAAACTTAGTTTTCAGATCGTTCAAAAATTTTTTAAGAGAAAATTGAGCGCATAACCTCCGATCTGAATTTCTTTTTAGGCAAAAAATTTAATTTTTATCAAAAATATAACGAGTGATTTTATTGAGACTTATTAATTCATTTTATGCTATACGTGCTTCTAACCTAATCATAAAACTGATATAATTACGTGAAAAGATTGACTTGCAAATGCTGTCAGTAAAAAATTTCGTCATTTTTCAGTTTTGCTTTTTGCTGCAAGTAATTGGTGATGTCGTCAATATAATGATGCCTTATTCAAAAAGTCAAAAACCGTTTTTCTGAAAAATGCAGGCAAAACACTGTTGATAAAATACTGCAAAATACTAGAATCTGATGTCGCATCCGATATCCGTGTCTTTGCAAAAGTAACCAACTTTACTGAACCAAGTAAAGTCAAAAAAATAGCTCTCCAATGGCGATTAACCAGTAAAATTTAGGTTCAAGGTGACGGTTTTTAAATGTTCACAAATTTTAACTTAAGTTGTCCTTAAATCTTATCAAAGGGGCAAAAGTTCATTTTTGTTTGGTAAAACATTGCTTTTTGTTTTTGATCCTATAATTATTGAACAAAACAGTTCAATCCACTAGCTATGATTATTGAAACCAGGTCACCCTTTTGATGCGATATGGTACAGCAAAATGAAGTTAACATTTTTGTGTTTTTTAATTTAGCTCGAGTTTTTATTTCATGGTTCTTACAAAAAAACAGTGCATAGTAAAAAATTAATTATGACATTAAAAAAAAGTATAGAGTCGCTCTTTTCAATGAAATATAAAGAGTTGTTCTCTTCTCTCAAATGACATAAATAAAAAAAGTGATTGCTTTCCAGTAATTAATGTTGTTTTTTGAATGTCATTGTCAATCGAAATATTCTCAAAATTAATCTGGATCAAAATTTCGAAAAGGCTACAACTTCTGCACAATAGAAGAATTCGCCGTGACAAACAAACCGTCTTTATAATTAATAATTCGTGCATTACAATAATTCACATTGGTAAATGATCGAGTTTTAATGCAAAGCGTATTGCGGTTTTCGCGCGGAAAACCGGTTTCTATTAGAACAGCAAATTGCGCAGGAAAATCGCCTGATTTTTCACGTAGTTGGAGTTTGGGTTCGCATTCGCGCTCTGTATAAAAGGGCCTTAAAACAGTTCTTTTTTTATGACGTTTCTTCCGCGAACGCCGCCTTCACGTTCGCGTTCGCGATCTGTATGGGTGTTAGCGAGCAAAAATGACCTTTACGAGCTCGCTAACATACGTTTAGTAATATGGGCTCGGTTTAAAGTAATGCGTAAATGTAACAGTGCATATGAGGCAAAATTCATTAAAGCACAAACTAATCAAAAAACAGAATCCGGTTATCAATAATCAAAAGTATGCAAATTAGGGTCTTGTTTTTGTTGAGTGTGTATTATTTTTCACCCTGTTAACTAATCAACACTACTGATAATCGTGAAATCACCATTTTGTGCTTAATTTTATAATTGTATTTTCATCTATTTCTAATTTTGATTTGTCTAACTGTAAAATGACAGTTTAGCCAAATTCAGTTACTGTAATCCAAATTGTTGTACAATGATAAAAAAAATTGCTACTACAGTATGTTTCAGTTATTTGAAAGTGGTATTATTTTACTCATTTTGCCGTACTTTTAGTTTTCTAACGAGGGCGTTCTGTAAAAGACCGAAAACGTTTGGTTTCAATTAATGAAATATGAAGTTAGCCTAGCCTAGTCAGTTATAGCACAGTAAAATGAGAAAAGGAGAGGTTTTTTTACGCTTTGCAGCAATATACTGTAATATCAATAGATATTTAAGAGACAAAAATTTTGATGTAGTTTCGGGGTGTCAACCTATTAGAAACCCCCAAATGGACTTCCACAAAATCAATGTTTTAAACAACCTAAGCTAGAGTGGTAATTATTTTTGCTCTCAGTTGATATTTAACAAGAAATACTTTGACATGATTGAGGGGTACAATCCTTATTTAAAAGACAAAAAATTAGAAATATAATTAGCCGTCTTTTTGAAAATAAAGATTAGAATTGCGCTGCTAGTAATGTAAAAAGTAGGCTAGGACAAAGTTACAGAGCAGTGTATCTTAATGTGAGTAAATGCGTAATAGACATTAGACACTATCTTTTTATTGTTCCGGGTGTTCCAAAATGGTTTACCCCATTCTAAATACCCATATCTCGGAAACTACTTGATGGATCATGATGAAACTAAATACATTTTATGTTGAAGGTTATAAGTTTTGTGGTTAAATTTACAAAGAAAAGTACAAATATTTGTTGGTTCTATGACAGATTTTCATAATTGTTCAATATGAGCGCCGCCTGTGACTCTGCACAGGTCGAGTCGGTATTCGAGCTCGTGCCAAACTCGCTGTAGCATGTTTTTTGGTAACAGTTGTCGGGTGATCGTTAAAAGGTCGGGTGATCGTGGTGGCCATTTTACCACGATCACCCGACCTTTCTCCGTGTGATTTTTTCATCTGGGTTTTTGTAAAAGGACTAGTATTCGTACCTCCTCTTCCAGGTAACATTGAAGAAATGAAACAGAGAATTACAGCTGCACTGGAAACTGTTACCAAAAAACATGCTACAGCGAGTTTGGCACGAGCTCGAATACCGACTCGACCTGTGCAGAGTCACAGGCGGCGCTCATATTGAACATTTATGAAAATCTGTCATAGAACCAACAAATATTTGTACTTTTCTTTGTAAATTTAACCACTAAAACTTATAACCTTCAACATAAAATGTATTTAGTTTCATCATGATCCATCAAGTAGTTTCCGAGATATGGGTATTTAGAATGGGGTAAACCACTTTGGAACACCCTGTATTTTGAATTTACGCTTAAGGTAAGATGTACGCATTTACAGTGCTGATCAGATGTGGAGTTGGGGACATAAGGCTCGAGGACCAAGCCAAGGATACAAAAAGAATCCGAAACCAAGGCCAAGGACCGATTTTCCGACGACAAACCCTCTCAAGGCCAACGACAGGAATGCTCAAGGCCTACTATTGCGTTGGTAATTACTATTTGGGTTGGAATTTAAAACACAAGTTCTGTTGCACCATGCTCGTTCCATATTCGAAGATTAAAAAATAACAAAAGGTAGTGATTCACAGCTAAACCTTGGATAGCTTAGCTCATGTAAACAGCTGTTACGATTTCGACACGGCAGCGAAAATTCAACGTGACAGGAAACGTTTCAAGTTACGCGAAGCTTATTCTTATACGTACAAAATAGACTCCATAGCATTAACTAGATAATTTTTTTTTTAGAAACTACCTTCTCAGGCTATTCACTTTTAACCAAAGGTGGCCACAAGTCCGTTAATCGTTAATCCGTTAATAACAAAGCTAACTTTTTCATTAATTCGTTAATCTGTCAAAATTTTTTTTCATATTAACGGACTAAATTAACTTCCGTTAACTTCTGTTAACGGACTAAAGCAACTTTCGTTAAGTTTTATAAACTTCCGTTAAAGTTTTTATCGTTAATATCTTGCAATTCATTCATCGTACCGGTACAAACCAGTTTGCGCTGGTAACACTAGTTGCGTATTTGCACTAGTTTTATAGAAGAAAGCGAAGAAAGGAGCTCTTTTTTGTGGCAAATAATAAGCTGCAGCCTCATAGGTCTATTAATTATTGCTGTTCACAATTTCCAAAGATTTTCCGTTCGCAGCTTCGTTAGTGCATTTGAACTTATTTTTATCTTGAAATTAGATTAGACTGTCAAATGTAACTAACAAAACACAAAAAGACCACCATAGCAATAATTTTTTTCTTGCAATCAGCTCAACAACGTAAATACGTGTTGTAGAAGCGAGTGAATAAAACGAAATGTAAATTACACGCAAAATGTTAACGAATTAACGGACTTTATTAACTTCCGTTAACTAAAGCTGAAAATAACGGATTAACGTTAACGGAGGTGTGAAGTTTGTTAACAGACTAGTGGTTAACGAAGCTAACATTTTGCATTAACTTGCCCATCTCTGCTTTTAACCGGTTACTACTTTGAACTTGAAGCCAGGCAAACCACCTGCGGTGGTTCAGCACTCGAGCAAGACACTAAGGATCTTTTGACTTGAACCAATTCCCAGGCAAACTACCTGCGGTGGTTTGATACTTAGATAAAACACTAAGGGTCTTTAGACTTCAAGCCAGGCAAACCACCTGCGGTGGTTTGATACTCAGTCACTCTTCAGGTCAACACTAAACTTAGAATCAAAGCTTAGAATAGGGTTAGATCTTGGGTTATTCACTTTTAACCCGCTACTACTTTGGATTTGAAGCCAGGCAAACCACCTGCAGTGGTTCGGTACTTGAGCAAGACGCTAAGGATCTTTTGACTTGAAGCCAGGCAAATCACCTGCGGTGGTTTGATACTCACTCACTCTTCAGGTAAACACTAAACTTAGAGTTAAAGCTAAAGGTTAGATCTTGGGTTAAGTTTATTCACTTTTAACCGGCCACTACTTTAGACGTGAAGCCAGGCAAACCACCTGCGGTGGTTTGATTCTCAGACACTAAGAGTCTTTTCATTTGAAATCAGGCAAACCACCTGCGGTGGTTTGATTCTCAGACACTAAGAGTCTTTCCATTTGAAGCCAGGCACCTGCGGTGGTTCGGTACTCAGGCAAGACCAACTTTCAATTCTTACAACTAGTTAGGGTTAGAGTAAGGTTAGAGCTAAGGTTAAGACGCCGCAATTGGATGACGCCCCAATTGGATAACTATGCAAACGACCCACGCCCCAATCCCTAAGCATTTCGTTCATTCTATACTACTGTCAAAATGAAGTTTTTCATTATACTTGCTGTATTACGCCGAAGCGTGTAACGAGCTGGCGGGGCCCATCTCCGCGTCATTGCACCCGGACAACACAGCTTCTTTCGAAATGTGACAGCGGTGGCGAGCCGCTTGCAACACAGTGTGAACCTCAGACCTCCCGCTCCAGAGACGAACACGTTACCGTTCGACCAAAAAGGTGCATGGTGTCTTTCTACAGAACTAACGGCTTGATGTCAAGAGATTTTTGAATCTCAGAACCACGCACCTTGTTAAACAGTGTAACCCCTTTGATTCTCCTTCGAAACAGTGTAACTCCTTCAGTATACGTTCGAAGTTGAAAAAATGATGTACCAACATTCCAAACAAACTCTTCCTCCCTGTATCTCCTCGTTTTTTTTCTCCTATTTCTTCCATTTACAGTCGTCGTACCAGATCCACAACCAAGAAAAACCTATATATATTCCTAAATTCTCCTTCTCACGATGCCTAAAGTCTATCAAATACCAAGGCGTCAAAATTTGGAATGCTATTACCATCAACAGAGGAGACCAAAATCTCAATAAATTCATTATTATTAACTTTAAATACTTACTTTCAAGAAATACCAAGGATAAATAAGCAATAACATTTATTTTTAAGCATTTTTTACTTTATTTTACAATCAACGATGCTTACACACACATTTTTTTCTTTTTTACATTTCAAAATTCCTTTTGCGGGTGTTGTTTTTGCAGTAAGTTACTTTTGTACATGCTTCAGCGTCTATGCTTCTGAGTGGCTCCTTGACGCGAAGACCTTTACTAGCCCTTCGCAGCCTCCTGTGGAACATGGATTGTCTGAATGTATTTGAGTTATTGCTTTATGCCGCATTCTGTCTTGCTCCACTAAATAAATCATTTCTGTTCTTCGTTAAAACCTTTCACTTGTGATCGAACTCTTTTGGTCGTTACCTAACACTGATGACCTTCGGTGAGAATGGGGACAAAAACTGTTTCGAAAATTGAGAGATTCGCTTTTTTCGACAATTCTCGTTTCATGACAACCGAATCGTGCAAAGCTCGCATTACTGCACTAGCTTTGTCAATTCGGTTAGATTTCCTGCTCCACCTGCAATCAGCTTTCCCCAGTTAATCCTCGAATTTTCAGAAGAGAAATACGGCCCAATATTCGTCGGCCAGATGACAAAGTTAATCGAAGTATTACAGATTGGTTGCCCAAGTAGGGTGGATCAAAAATCACGACCTAACCGCAAAACTTAGTTCTTAAAAAGCTTTTCTCTGCGCGCAACCGCTCCATTCGGCGAAGAATTCAATGTTCTTCACTATAAACTGCAAATAACCTTGAAAGTTGAACCCTAGACTTAACCAAAACCTCTGCACTTATCCAGCCGATCTGAGACTGCCAGTATAATACTAAGCTTTTTACCAAAACTATCCTTCAAATGTGAAAAAACTCAACTTAGGTCGTGTTGTCTATTTCATTAAATTTGAGAAACAGCAATAACCCAGAACTGATGAAAAATCGGTAATTTGATTCACATTAAAAAAATAAGCTTAAAAACGCTCGGTAGTTAAGCAGTTACTAATTTATTCTAGAAATGAAGGCTGCAGCTAAATAGCTAGTCAAGAACGCTGTTTACAAAAATCGCTGAAGTCGACGGTGATTGCAACAATACGGTGTATAAAACAGCACAGTCGAATCTTGAAAACACAATTAAAACTATGCTCGACAATCAAGCATTGTTTTCTTTCAGGTTTATTAATTTCTAAAATAATGCAGGTCTAAAACCAAAGCAAAAAAAGCTGCTTTAGTTACAAAGAACACGATTTCTGTTATCCAATAGAGATTTTGAAGAGTGACAATGTCAACAGATAGAGATGTATTTATTAGTACAAGAAATATTTTGGTTCATTAGTATAAAATATTGCTACAACATAAAGCAGATAAAAGAAGTTTTCTAACTAACTTAGTGTCAAATCGCGAATCATAAGTTAACGATTTGTTCTTAAAAACAAACTAATAGTTTTTCTCGAGGGCAAAATATGGATTTCTCGGCCTGCCATAGAAACTGGTCAGCAAATTCAAATAATGCCCAATAAGAGAAAGTTGTTTTAATGACATAGCTATGTGCCCAACAGCCAAATACTTTCGCAACAATCGCACCAAAAACTTGCTCCAATTCAACAACAGTGGCGTCACTGATTGGGGGGGGGGGGGCCGCCCCGGGTGTCACCATTTTGGGGTGACACCATTTGGTCTCTATTTTTTGTTTTGAGACCGAAAACCCACTGATTGGTAAGCGAAGACCTTTTTTTTGGTCATTACATACTTGCGGACTGAAAACCAACGCGTTTTGCATCGAAGACCTTTTTTTTTGGTCTTTACCTATTTTTTGGTCGAAAAAGGGTGCCACCACGAAATCCCGCCCCGGATGCCACCATTCTTAGCGACGCCTCTGTTCAACAATATGAATTCTTAAACACAAGTTAGACAATAAAGCTTGTTCATGAGTTTACAATAATTGTTATTTAACATGACCTGAATAATTATTATTTAACTTGACCTTAACAAAATGCACTATAGCATGAAGTAAAAGCAGAAAGAGAAAACAACGACAAAGGTGTCTAAAACGCAACAAAAACAGTTTGAAAAACAAAAACGCTACGTCTAAAAAGGGATAACAAACAAGAAACTACTTGAAGCAATTTAAAAGAGGAGCCCTAAACCTTATTCCACTATTCCCCTTATTCGCCAAAATAGATTTAATTCGTTTGACTCAGTACCATTGGCAAACCTGCGCTTCAAAACTTCATGACATCAGAAAAGGATGGTTTTGTGAAATTTCTTGTAGAATAAGCAAAGCGATGTTCGATATTCTGCAAGAAATTGTGCAATGTTATCCTTTTCTGATGTCACGAAATTTCAAAGAGCAGGGTGACCAGTGGTACGGAGTCCAACGGATTAAATCTATTTGGGCGGAAAAGGAGAATAGCGGAACAAGGTTTGGGGCACCTCTTTTATCACCTCAAGTAGTTCTCATTTCTTCAATAAAACCAATAGTATCTCTTTAAGCTGGAATCAAATTTTTTTCATTATCGCAGTAGTGGTATTTGACTAAAAAAGTAAAGCCCTATTAAAATAGCTTAACCTTTAGACGTTTCGGAATCAGCTACGCCCATCATCAGTAAAAATAAAATCTAAAACAACAAAGAAGTTTTAGATTTTAGTTTTTACTAATGATAGAGGTAGAGGAGTTCGAAACGTTGAAAAAGTTTACTGCTTTAAATAAGGCTTTACTGTTTTTTAATCAAATTAAATAAAACTGCCGTGCAATCTGTACCAGTAGAGGTAGGTAACCAATCACCGCAAGCAACCTATCAGGAAAAATTTCCAATTTTCAATTTAAAGCCATATTAGAAAATGCCGTCTCCACTTAAAAATACCTCATCAAAGTAGGAGATGTGTTAAGAGAGTTATGGTAAAATAACACCTAGATCTTGATATGAGCTACGATATTAAACTTGGCAGTACATAGCGTTTTCACAAAGCGAGGTAGAACGTTTAGTTGATGTGCATGAGCGCGTTTTTGCTATGCTTTCGTTTATCGCGATGAAAATCATCGCTGTCGTCAATGAGGTCATCATCCGAATAAATGATGTCAGAATCAGAATGATTCGAATCCTCTTCCTCCTGCAAAAAGCAACTCAAGATAAACACAATTGAATTAAAAAAAAACTTTTTTGGCTTGTTCAGTTTCTTGTGGTAAAATGTAAGCAGCTGCAGTGCTGCACCTATAACTTCTTCGCTATCTTTTTTGTTTGTTGGTTTGTTTCTTTTTCAGAGGTTCTATCTAATTTAATCAATTTTAGTTTGCATGTTGTGAACAAAGCAAAGCCACATGAACCAGTTTATTTTGTGAAGAAATTAAAGATCAATTAGAATGTCCGTAGTAAAATCATGTTTAAACTACCGATATTAAAACTAGGTAATGCACTGGCGATATATTTTTTCGAATATAAAAGCGGTACAAACAGCTTGGTGAGATAACAGAAAGACTAAATAAATATTACAGCAATGTGAACCATCTGAGTTTACTGATACTTAAAAACTTTGACGAATACAGGACATGATATCAAAGACTTCTAAGCGGGTGGGGGATGAAACTAAATCAAATTTTGTGGCAAACCTAACACAATCACCTCTATTGCATCTTCTTCATGATCAGGTTCCCAAGCGGAATCGTTTTCGTACGGTACATGTTTGCTCCGTTCCACTGGCTTTTTCATCGCTTTTTTCTCAGCAGCGTTTTCTTCTGAAACAAAGATTTACCGATTTCACCCTACAATATCGTTTGTTTTTGATACAAGGACAATAAGCGATAATTAGCGTTTTGGATATTCACTTTTCAGTCCCGGTTCTTGTCCAGATGACTGCTTAATGATGTATCTCGAAGAGCCCAATTACGAAAGAACACTGAGTAGAATTTAAAAAGCTTTTGTTGTTTCGAGTAGATCCAAACTGCATGTGGCTTCAGGCTAACTATGAGGTAGAGCTAGGGTTCCTAAATACTGATCGAAGATTGACGTAGGCAGATACAAATTTCTCCTATTCCTGTTTTATTCTTCATGTCAAGTTCGTCAATTTTTACCAGAACAAAGAACAATGTAATCAGTCTACAAAAGCACATGAGCGTAGTCAGGCGTAGAATTTACTATCATATTAATAAGAAAAAAGCAAGTAAGAATAGCGTGACTGCACGTTTACAAATGATTGACTGGAGATGCCCGTATGGTAACCACTTGGGAAACTGACGGGAGGAGAGCAACGGAAATTTACCCCCCAGATGTGGGGACGAATTTTCGAAAAACATCGAATTTTTTGTGAAGACCTTCTTTGTTCTGGCCTTTACCTAATTAGCGTCAAATTGCAGGGTCCCAAAGCAGCTTCCTCTCCCCAAGCACAAACCTCTCGTTACGCCAATGGTGGTGCCCTGTCTATAACAAAAAAATGAATAGTCTAATGCGACTCTAAACTGCATCTCAAAGTCATCCTTTTTCTGCAATACGTAATAGGTAACACTGGATAACGAACTAACATTACACTACGAGCAATAATCTAGATCCGAGTTGATGGCGTATTTTTGTACAAGTTTCAACCCTCTTCCCTTTTTGGCCGTATTCCAATGTCTTGGCCCAAACCACAGATAATCATATAACGTTTGGTTATCCTAATCACTGGTTAAAATATAGTTTTTAAGTTGTTAACCCACTTCTTCTCAAGGTCTGGGCTATTGCCTTCAAACAGTCTGGGGAAAATCTCACAAAACGAAAGAGGGATTCAACGTTATTCATAGCTTCTATTGTACGTTAGTACTTCGTAGTATAGGGTGAGGGGTTTCAAGACGTCAGACAGGCACTGTGGCACTTACCTCCCAACCCTTAAACCCATAGGTGGGCAAGTTAATGCAAAATGTTAGCTTCGTTAACCACTAGTCCGTTAACAAACTTCACACCTCCGTTAACGTTAATCCGTTATTTTCAGCTTTAGTTAACGGAAGTTAATAAAGTCCGTTAATCCGTAAACATTTTGCGTGTAATTTACGTTTCGTTTTATTCACTCGCTTCTAGAACACGTATTGACGTTGTTGAGCTGATTGTAAGGAAATATTTATTGCTATAGTGGTCTTTTTGTGTTTTGAAAGTTACATTTTACAGTCCAACCTAATTTCAAGATAAAAACAAGTTCAAATGCACAACAAAGCTGCAAGATATTAACGATAAAAACCTTAACGGAAGTTTACAGAACTTAACGGAAGTTAATTTAGTCCGTTAACACCACTTAACGGAAGTTAATTCAGTCCGTAAACGTGAAAAAACTTTTTAACGGATTAACGAGTTAATGAAAAAGTTAGCTTCGTTATTAACGGATTAACGATTAACGGACTTGTGCCCACCTATGCTTAAACCTTTTGCTCAATATCCCCCAAGCCCACTATCCCTAACATCTTCATGATTAAAATACATGTATCTTAAGTTTCCACATCTTCAAGACTTGGACCAAAGTGACTAAAGATAAGATTCAAACATTTGAACCCAGAAACACTTCGTCATTGAAAGAAGTAATGAGTACTCTTGACTAAGATAGCAAACTAAAACAAATTAAACTAATAGAATCTTTGAGGTACAGTTACTTGTTTAAAAAATGATAAAATGCTGAAACCGGAGTTGGAATCTTAAGTCAAATGTTTTTTGAGCGGAACTTTTGGGCTGATAGCTTTAAGAAAATTCACCCTCATAGACTTTAGGGGATTCCACAAGGAAAATATAAATAATTATATTTTAAATTGGGCTAATAACCAGTACAGAATTTTTCACGTAGACTTTAATCAATTTCCCCAGGAAAAACAACTGTATTCAAGTTCTGTTAGCAGAATGCTTACCGTCTAACGAAATACAGGACATCAGGCCTCAAATGCAACAAACTAAAACAATTACGTACTTGAATCTCTGAGATACAGTTATTTCTTCGCAAAATTATAAAATATTGAAACGTGGGTGCGAATATTGAGGCAAATGTTTTGGGAGTGGAATTTTAGCACTAATAACTGGAAGAAAATTCCCCCAAATAGACTTAGGTGGTTCCCCATGGGAAAATAACTGCATTCAAGTACTCTTTGCAGAATGCTTAGCGTCACATAAAATACAGGGAAAATAGATGAAATGTTACACTCGATTTCAACTGCAGCAAACTAAAACTAATAAAATCACTGAGATCTTAAGTCGCTTGAGTTTGAATCTTAAGTTAAGATTTCCCATTTTATTTCAAATCTGAAGCACAGAGTACCCATTACTTCTTTTAATGACGAAATGTTTAGACCTTGATTCAAATGTATGAAGTTTTAAAAGATTTGAATTTCAAGATATTTGTTTTTTTTTATAATATTTAGCCACTTTGGTCTAAGTCTTGAAAATGTAGAATCTTAAGATACCTGGGTTCAAACCTTAAAGATGTTAGAAATAGGAGGCCTGAGGGTATGGGCCATGGGGTTAGGGGGTAAGAGCCGTAGTGCCTGTCTGACGTTGTCCTGAAACCCTCACTCTATATAGTAATATACTACTTTGCTATCTTTAGATCCCTATTTTCATTTGTTTTAGCTCGCTATAGGGGGCTTAAGGGTAAGGGGTTTAGTGCCTGTCAGAAGTTGTCCTGAAACCCCTCACACGATACTACTTACGCTATCAACAAAGATACCAGCCTTCCATGCAGTTGCATGTTGAACCAATAAATTTATTCAGTTCAAGTGCATGTTGAACAACATGAATATATAATTTTATTTATGTTGAACTAAGTTTGCTAACTTTCCTAAATGTTTCGAATACTTCGGTAATGGAAGACACTACCGGTATGGATTTAAAGCAATTTTTCGCAGACTTTCATCTCGGTAAGAAATTTCGAACGTGTTATGGTTATTCTCCTGTTACCTTTAGAGATGGAATTATTAACTTTATCATGCCTTGTTGAAGAGTAAATCTTAGGTGGATGAAATTACTGATACAATATAAATTAAAGTCAATTTTTTAGTTTCAGTCTCTGTCAGAGATCGAGAGAACAAATTCGCACACTATCGTGTTTCAATTAATTTTTTTTTCTTAATTCATTAAAACGTAGCATGACACTTTAAACAGTTAACAAATTAACTCCAGAGATTAACAAGCATAATCAGATGCTGAAAAATACATGCAAACACTAGTACCAAACACAAAAAAATACGTGTTTCTTTCTGGATTTAATGCAAGAGAAACGCTAATTCTACTGATGTTAGAGGTTCAACTACATAATTTATTTGAGAGTTGACAAGTAGAGAGCAAAAAGAGACAGAGCGTTACGAGTCAAAAGTGCCGCTCATCAACCTACCCATCGCACATGGCGAAGCTTCCACTTCGTTCTTTTTAAAGGCCACCTAATGTCTGCAAACCAATGCACTTAAAATGCAATAAAAAAGTATTACTAATCGAAAGCTGAAAATCTGGTTTAGATGCACGTTCTCAGTTTCACGCTTTCGCGTTTTTAAAAAGTTGACATGACGTCATAAGACCCAGGAGTTTGGTGCCTTCGACTTTACTTTGAGCTAATTAACGCCTTTTTTGCACAACACTTTTTGACTAACAAGCTGTTATCACATGCCTTTCCAAAATCGCCTATCCTAGGCAAAGATAAATTAGTCGAAGGCACCTAACTCCTGGGTCTTAAGACGTCATGTTACTTTTTAAAAACGCGAAAGCTTGAAACTGAGAACGTGCATCTAAACCAGGTTTTCAGCTTTCGATTAGTAATACTTTTTTATTGCATTTTAAGTGCATCGGTTTGCAGACATTAGATGGCCTTTAATGGTGAACGTCAATACAAAAGCTGGAGGTACCAATTTTTGATTTTTTTGCCCGAATCGAAATTGAATCGAAATTGCAGAGTGAAACAGTCTACTAGCTGCGCGCTTGAGGCTAATTTGATTCTTATTCACCTTTACGCGTTTGACACATGGTATCTCGAGCGAGGAAAGAAACAATCAGCAACTAGAAGACATAAGCCGAAAACATAAAACTTGGGGAGACTTAGGGAGTGGTTATGGGGAACATAGAATAAACTAATTACGTTTTCAACAAATAGCGCAAGACAGACAAATACACACAATAACCAGCACAAACAAAAAGTTTAGAACTTCACCACAACAATCAGTCTTTAAGACAAATTTAAATAAACTTAAATAAACCTTGTTGTAAGACAAACAATATTACTCTTGGCAAGATACAGCTAAAAACTGATATTCGATGGTTTTCGTCAATGTTCTTCAAGAAGCAGCGCAGTGGCTAATTAATTGAGATTTAAATCTTAGTGGTTGAGAAAAGGAGTTTGAATCTCATCGAAAGCACCATAAAACTTGCCAGGAAAAGCATTCGGAATTCAAAGAGCTACAATCCTCAAAAATTCTTGTGCAGTTGAATGTTTCGACATGCTGCTAGCAACATCCAATCTCGGATCTTATCTCAGCTGTGGAAGCCGGGGTTCAAATGGGTTCAACAAAAATAGGAAGATGTGAAGAAACAGTTTTTTTTCTTAGATGCCATTCTTCTTCATTTAGAGCAGCTTACTTTTGCTGAATCCAAATTCACTGTTTTCGGATTTGAAGTAAAGTTTAAAGTCTTCTCAATCGCATTGGTAATGTTTCGCTGTAATTCGCTCTTTCAGCGATCGACGCACTTCTTCGACCTCCGCTTCCAATTCTCGGATTGTTTTTGCCAATTCAATGTTTTCATGTTTTAGTTCATACTGCTTTTTTTTCAAGTTCACCCTCCGTTCTGATTTCCGAACTCGACTACGTTTACACGCTGCGTTGTTAAAGGCGCGGACGCAAATGTAACATCGAACGCCTGTGCCCTTTTTGCAGTTATGGGGAGGGATCTTTATGGTTATTTCATCATTTTCGGGTGTTTTTAGGTCGCCGTGAGACGATTGAGGAGGAGCCATTACCATACCAAAACTTTTTCGAGATGAATCTTCTGCATCGTCTTCTTGATTTTTTTGCGTTTCCTTTGTTGTCATCTGCAACGAAACAAACAAAAGATCAAAAGTTGGTCGTCTGAAGTTTATGATTGCTTACAAATCTTAAAACAATCATTGACCTTGTACTTTTTAAAGACTAAATAAAATTTACATTTTTTAAGCTTTTTTCACGTAAATTTTGTTAATATAGAAATCTTTCTTGTAAGTTGTTAAAAATCCATTAAAACTTGTTAACAAAACAACTAAAAACGAAACAATAAATTGAAGAAAACCAGTCCCTTTCATTGGCTTGTTTGCTGGACAAAGAGAATGACCTGATTTTGCTGTCTTCTTTCTGACCTTCAAGGAAAGGGTCCTTTAATTTGTCGAAAATGGATAAAGTACATGAAACATCCTTTGTCCGAGAGATAATTGTTAAAAAATTGATGCTAAGTTTTAGGCTAAACCCAAACTTGACTTAAAAAAGACTACTAGTGCATTGTTCCAATTACAGAAGCCAAATCACAATTGGACTTGTGAAACCCGTCGTCTCTGAAGAAAAGATCATTATTAAAATGCTTTCTCAGGATTGGCATGCCTTTCAAGCCCTGTTATTCGGTAAGGAGTAAATATTTTGAAAAGAAGTTAAAAAATAAATGAGCCACCCCAGAGTTACACTACATATTGTCTGTCATGATAGCTCACCAACAAAATATAGAGCAGACTAGTTGAGCTGTAGTAGGCTGCTATAATTTATGGCTATCATGACTGACACGTGGTGTAACTCATGGGGTGATTCTTTTTAATTCATTTATTTTTTTAAACTTCTATTTAAACATTGGTTTTGAAGTCTTACGTCATTGTTGTCATTGGATGTTGCATTGGGTAAACCAATGGTGTCTTTGTCATCCTCTATTTCTATAACGTCACCAATAACGTCATCCTCACTATCCTCACTGTGTGAATCGGTGAACATAAAAATGGGCATACCAATTGTTGAATCTGAAATAGAAAAAAAAAAGTTTTCCTCACTTGCTATATAAAGTCACGCAACAGAGGTGCCTCTGTTGTTTAACCCCATTTTACACAGGAGGGCATTTTTGCCCCCACGTGGTTCGAATCAACTCGATTTTGAGTCAAATTTCATTACAAAGAACTCCTGAAAATTTGAAGTTGCTAAAGTAATAAAAAGTGAGCAATGAGCATTTTTTGGCCAAAATTTAGCTAAAATGACGTCATAAAACGTTTCTGCGACATACTACTTTATAGAAATTTTATAATTCAATATCAAAAAGCAAACATAAAAAATTTGAACCGCCAGTGACGTCATCGCAAACATAGCGTCATTTTAAAAATATGCCCGTGATGTGACGTCACAACAATGACGTCATAAATTTAAAATCAATTTTTCTGATAAGCTTTTGTAAACACCAACCCGCATGCCAAATTTGGTGTTCCCATGACTTTTCGTTTATGAGTTAGATTGGGGACATTTTTGTCCCCCCCCCATGTAAAATTCGAAAGTCAAATACCACGTGTAAAATAGGGTTAGCAATGAGAATGAAAGTCTGCGCTGAATACTATATTTGCAATACAGCAAATCACAGAGACCGACTGTTACAACTACGCCATGACGCAAAAACTCGCCATTGAGCAACATTAAGAACTTCAAAATTTTAAATTGCCAAGGTCACAAAAAGTGGAGTTATTGGCCAATTTTAATCGAAAATTACAATATCTTTTCACTTAATGTAAACGACGCCTAAAAGGGGTACTATAGCAACTCTGCAAAAGATCTAATTTAAGTTTTAACAAATACCAAACCAAATTAATAAGATCAGTGTTTCCCAACAATGCGTGTTAGTTGAATGATTTGAAGTTTCTGCTAAAAAATCGAAAGCGAAAATGGACGATGCATTTCCACCGAATTAAAAATATTACGCAACTGACTTTGAACGAAGAGAAAATAACAAATTAAAAAAAGTTGAAGGTTTGGGAAACACTGTCTGCCTAAGAGCTAAAAATACCTGTTCATTAGAAGTCGTTTGAAGTTGACACGTGAGCGTATTATCGCCGTAAGATAGCCAAAATCAACAGCCTTAGATTATTATGTAGCCTACTGAATGGACAATTTTTATCTTTACTGAATTTCCGTATAACCTGTCTGGCTATTCTATAGTACGTTTTTTATCTGCAGTTTCACTCAATTGCCAATAAAGTCAAATAGAAATATGCCTCAAGGAAGTTGCGTTTTCTTCATCATTACTTTGAATTCACTCTGACAATTACTTCCTATCATTACTCAATACTCATTGACTACGGAATGTCAAAGAAACAAATACTTTCTTCTTATAATTGCAGAAGGAAAATAGGCTACTTTGTGAAAAAAAAAATTTAAAATTAAGTAAAACCATATTAAATGGAACATTTTGTATGAAAAGCAAATATCGTACTTTTTAGTCGAAACTTAAAAAATAATAATTGTATAAAACAGTCCTCCCTAACAAAAATGCAAATCCTTTTGCAAGCAAATAAATCCCTATGTAAAGCTCCATGCTTAAGATGCAACTTTCAGCAAATAGTTTGAAAAATAACTTACTAGCCTATGATAATCATAACCGAAATAGACCAACGTTTCCCAAACATTCAGCAAAAAAATAATACATGACAGTTGCTGCATAAAAAGCAATACGCCCTTTCTAGTGAAATTTCAGAAATACAGCTCACAGAAACCCTATTCGTGAAGTTCTGTAAAAATTTACCTTTGCAAAAGGTAGCAAAGTTTACTATCAAAAAAGCAGACTTTCCTGCAATACGTAATGCTTATTGCTTATTTTTAAAATGGTACTGGAGCAAAATTCATACAAATGATCAAAAAGCGCTTACCTAAATAATTAGCCTAAAACAAAACCGTAAGAAGCTTGCAAAAACTGTACGACGATGATCCACAAGTGCCATCTCAACGTGACAGTTCATATTTGCCATCATATGCAAAGTACAGCATTTAATTTACTAGTACAGCTCAATAAGTTAGCTAGGGTAGTAAAAACATTGGGAAACACTGATCATTCAGTTCTTCTACTCAATACAGTATTTTAAGTTCATTGTCAAAAATAGTATCGTGCGCACATCCATCGAATTAAGAAATACATATGCCACAGTATAAAGGACACATTTTGATTCTAACCCTAATAGAATAGTCTAGCCGAGAATAGATGTTTTAAGTTCTGCTCGTAGGGGAGCTGACAGCACAATGTTAGGGAATATCTCAAGCTATCGACTACATCGGCACCGCAGTAATTCAGCAAGATTAGAGCCGGAAAAATATACTGAAGAGTGCAACATTTACTTAAGTAACCCAATTTATCACTTCATAGATGTTTTAAACTCCATCTGTGAACTGAAATCGATCCTTCCACCTATTCTATACTTTTGTTTTTTGAATTTTAATAAACCCTCCCAACATTTAATTTGATCGACCCTTCTCCAAATTGCGATAATGACTTATTAAAATTCCGCATAAACTTTTATGCAAGTGCTCTTAAAACCTTTTTTTAACAACAAAATAACAGGGTGTTTTGCACTTGTATCGTTACACTTACGACAGACGCAAAATGTTTGGTTCATACACACGAACGACTACAGAAATATCCTGTACACTGGGTAGGCAACGAAATCTATAAGCAATTTAGATTTCTTTTCCAATTTGTATTTGAAAAAGCCCTAATTTGTCTCAATTGCTAATAGTCCCTTAACACCAAACTCAACACGTTAACAACACCGCACAAAACTACTCAACTACTTACCTAGCATATCTGCTGGCAGAGGGTTTTCTTCCAAATATTTCTTTTGTTCTTCCATAAGTTGCTGCAGAAAATCAGAGAGAGCAGGTATCCTCTCCTTTACTCGTTCGATAAAATACTTCTGCAGTTTCTTGCCCATCTTGTAAATTGTTGATTCGTCCTAAAAGGTTTTACTTAAATTCAAATCTCCAAACGTTAAAAATTGGTTGTTCAAATACAAGTCAAAAATACGTGTTCATTTTTGTAGCTATCAGCGATTTTTATCAAGAATAAATGTTTCTACTGGCAAAGGCACAGTTATTTTTCGCTTCATTATGATTGCTTAGTCCTTATGTGAACTAATTTTTTACGTGCAATCTGGATCAAAACCTACGAGAAAACTGGTTCAACAACAATAAAATTTGGTATTTGAATCTTTAACGAATTGGGCGAACTGTTACTAAACACTAACAATTTCTCAAGAATGACAAGCCATTCAACCCTGCCCTTTGGTAAACAAAAAAGTCTTGAAAAGAAGTCAAAAAATACATAAACCACCCTATGAGTTACACCACATATCTGCCACGATGGGTATCTAATAGCTATCATGACAGACATGCGGTGTTACTCATAGAGCGGTTCATTATCTTTTGACTTCTTGGATACAAACAATAAAGCCAACCCTACACAAAAATCACCAATTGGAAAAAGTTTAATATCAGTTTCAAAGGTTTTGCAACGGTTCTTAGACACAACGCAAGAGAACAAGTATTCATTTTTATAAATTTTAAGTTTTCAATAAAAAATTAAGAGCAAGGGTATTCTGTATTTTGTTTAATTATTTTGGTCTACTGCAATTTTGGTTCAACCTAATGTTAAGATATGCTACTTTTGTTAGGACTGTCCCTCTGCCTTGCAAACGCGATATACTTATGTACATTGAAGCGAACGCAGTCTACAACATACGATCCTCTTTTCTAACTAAATGTCAAACAGAAATGGTGTTGATTGTTGATACCAATTAAAAAAATGTGGATTGATTCGACCATCCTCTCCGTAACTTGATTCATAAATATTGGTTCGTCATTTCGTTTAAATCTGAAACGTTTTTGAATCTTACCGCGTTGAAACGGAAACAGTTGGTAAACATGAGCTGAATATCCTGCAGGAATTCCTTCTCGAGTTCATAATGACTAAAATGGGAGGGCTGTAGCCGCTTCTTGATTTTGGACAAATCTATCGGTTCTTTTATTACTTTGTAGTAATTTGGTACCTAAAAAACAGTATTTCTGTCACAAACGAATATTAGCCACCTAAAAGTGCTAAATAGCAACAGTGGTCAACTTTCGATATGCTGTTCAGTTCAAACAGCCTTATATTGCAATTAAAAGATTGCAAATTTGTCCAGAATATTTTTGGTATAGCATGAATTTTATCGAATCTCCGAAAATTAGTGTGCGCCAGTTGTGCTAGCGAGTGCAAATTCAAAGTTCAAATCATCACAAAGTATTCATTTAGTCTACATATTAAAAAACAAAGAAAATAAAACCGATGGTAATGATACTGGTGTAACTACTGCAAGTAAACAATTGTTTGCCAAGTCACAATTATAATTATTTGCTTTTTTTCTACGTTTTTTCATTATTTTTTGTTCCAATGAGCCTAAACAGTTTCAACATGCACTAAAACAACATTCATTATTGGCATTTTTGTTGTAACTCATTTATTGATTTCTTAATAATCTAGTTAACTACAGTATTGCGCAACGTAGGCTGTCAACACTTAGCCGCTGACACAAATTAAAATGTACTTGCCGACTTTTTTTTACACATATTTTTAAAACATGATCAGCGGAAAATAATTAGAAACCAAACCATGAATGTTTCTACTCACAGAAGCCCGCACTGGGTGATGAAAAGGCACGCTCTGGGGGTGGCAAAATAGCTCCAACAATAATTTTTCGCACAACTGCAACAATAAATTTTATGCAATATTGTAAAGCCATGCAGTGACATCATTAGTTTCATTACACAAGGACGTTAAGTTATTTACATCGGATTTTTTGAAGGCTTTTTGCAATGAAAAACCTTAAGAAAGTGCCGTGAAAATTGAAGTTTAGAAATCTTCCACTCAATGTAAGGCGCTGTCACTGAAGATCATTTGCAGAGTATTGATCTTTTTAACGCAATTTTAAAGATAAAAAAAGCAGTCCGTAAACAGTTTGCGCAAGAGTGCGGAAATAATTTTGCACATCTGCAATAGTTGTCTCATTTCATGAAATATCAAGCCCATCATTGTATAAATGAAATCTTGTCAACTCTACCAAAATGCATGCAAGAGCATTATTGCACAAAATTCTAAGACGCATAATTTACATGACTAGTTTATTTTAAACTAGCTAAAGTGCTTTGCTGGCGGGATATTTCTCACAAAATGAAATATCCCTACCGAAACCTTGATTGGAATAAAACTTATTGCAAAACTCAAATAAACCCTGCAAGGGAAATGCAAAATTGATTCAGAATTGGACAACGTGGAAATCGAACACACTAACTGAATCAAATTCTAGGCACAAATTGCAGACTTTTGGTTCTAACTAATTAAGTGACGCATTACACGGTACTAAAAAACCACAGTAAAATTCAGATTAGAGCTTGATTCAAATAACATTAGTTCCTTATTATACCTTCAGTTCCTTCAACCCAAACCCGGTTGCCCGTTTGCGTTTCGGGTATTTTGATTCGGTTTCAACGGTTTTGTCTACGTCACGACATAACGTGCATTGCCAAGTTCCCCTTTAAAACAAAACAACAGTATTGCGTATCACTCGGCAATCTTGTTTATTACATCATAGCGAGTCAAGAATCGGCGGAACAAACTCCGCAGCTTCTCGACACTCTGATAGTAAGCAGAAAATGCCAAGCATGTTCAAGACGCTTCGTAAAAGCAGGTAAAGCGTATTTTAAAAACAGACTAATTTCAGTTCCACATTGTGTGGATGAGGTGGCATTTAGCACCATGAGCTGCAAAGGATAGGAAACTCTACCTTAGCCGTACAATCAGCATCAATATGTGCAAATTTTTGGTTCCAATAAATAGTATTATGACGTAATGGAATTCATTTATAACGTAATCCTTGCTGTTTTAACTAAACTAAAACAAAATTGTGAAAACACTAGAAAATATTTGATGATGGGCATTGTACCGTATATTCAACATAACTCGTAATATAATTTGCCTAACTCAAACAAACTTCAATACAATTTAATGGCAAGTTAAAGACTTCCTGTCACCATAGAGTTAGCTGATTTGACATTGAATACTAAGGTCCCACCAACTGACAAACCCAAATCCCAATTTCTTGATGTTCCTTTGTTCAAAATAGAGAATCTAAAGGCACGGTAGTCAACAATGATATGAATGAGCAAAACACCTCAGCAGTATTCAATTTGTGATCGTAGAAGTACTTACGGTGGTGAGGACAAGATCTCGGGCACGTGGCAATGGAAATGAAACACTTTGGGGCAGGTGTCGCAACACAGAAGATCGCCACCGTTGTTGCAAACGGCGCACCAGTCCTCATTAGGATCGAACTAAAAATCAAAAAAAAAAATACCAGGATTGAAACAAAACGCGAGGGAGTCGATAGTCTTTCACATCTTCTTATTTATCTACAGTTCATCGACAATTACACAGCTGACAGCAAAAGAATCAGATTTAGATTAGTCCAGTTTGTGATGAAACAATTAATGGGATTTATGCTTGAATTTGTTGATTTCACGAGAATATTTCGAGAAAAAACAACGGATGCTGTACCTACATACTACACTTACCGTTCTTTCCTCCGCGTTTTCTTCATACAAATACTTTTCGTCATCGTTCGAGGTGCTGCTTGGCTCTTGGGAATTAACATCCTTGCCAACAGTAGATTCGAAGCCACTGGACTCTGGGAATGAATCTATCAAAAAAGGCTCAATTTAACACTACGGTTTTACAGTACAATATCCCTACCGCGCCACACTGAACATCAAACTAGCAAAAGCTTAGGGTCGCATTTTACTTCAGCTTATTCATCGTTCGGCTTCACAAAAGTCCCGGGGTGCAATACTTTATTATTACCTGGTCTTATGTTTTTCATTTCTGTTTATTGCGCTCAATACAATGCAACACAATACAGCTTTGAATTAAAATTAAGCAAATTTTAAAGTGAAAAATTTTCAAAGTCACCTACGTTTAAACTCAAATTTTAGGAATTCACACTTTGATTATCGATTAAATATGTCTTCTTTAAGCCAGACTTGACTTGTATGACCGAACAATGCAAACATGTAGTTCTCAATCCACGGTAGGGTAGTTAAAATGAAAATCAAGTAAAATGAAAATAATTTTGTTGCAGAGAAGCATGCCCAAGACCAGGGGTTCTCAAACTTTTGGTGTCATGGAGCCCGTGAAGAGGTTAATCATTATTTACGGTGTCCAACAATAAACTTATAAAAAACAAAAACGAATAGCTTACGGAGCCCGCAGGTCTCTCTAGCGGAGCCCTAGGGATACGCACGGAGCACTTCGAGAACCTAGGCCCTAGGCTGGAGGTGAATGCATATAAGATAATTGAATTAGCAAGGATTGGATGAGATGTATACTTATGGATAACGTCAGCTCCGTTGACAAAAAATTAACGAAAGAAGAAAAACTTTTGCTAATACCTGTAGTTTAAGGGTTTGGGTGATTGAGCTTTGGTTTTGACTAATGTGAAACCAGGTTCAATTCTAGCTGAAACCATTATTGCTATTCAGTAAAAATAGCATCCGAAATTTTTTTAAACAAAACGAACATAAATCATAAAGACCCCAAGATAAATGAAATCCATTCAAATATTTTTTTATACACGCTGTATTACGTACGCTACAGTATCTAACGAGTTTGCGGGGCCCATCTCTGCGTCATTACGCCAGGGCAACACAGCTCCTTTCGAAGAACTGTTCTAGCCGTGGCAAGCCATTGGCAACACTGTGTCTGACTTGACCGGTCCGAGATTTGAACTTCAGACCTCCCGCACCAGAGACGAACGCGTTACCGCTCGACTAACAATTATAAACAGATATTTTTTTAATACTTGCGGAACTTGCAACACCAAGAAATGGAACCGTCGACCTAGAGTTGCGGTAATGTGCAGTGGAGTGGTCGAACATATCGTGCTACTAGGAACATTCAATCTCTGTTGCAACTGAGCTTTGAAAATCGTGTTTGAGTTGAACGAAAGAACAAACATTTTTACTGGTTCGCTACAAGGGTATAAGCAGAAGCGTTCAAACAGAAACGAGCGCAGAGGTTTTCAAGTCACCTGTTTCTTCTTTCTTCACGGTGCTGGTTTCATTCTTCTGCTCCTGTGCTAGCGATGAGAGAAGTTTCGAAACCTCATCCTCGTTGTCGGAATCACCATCTTTGAGGTCATGAGGTGATGATTCAGCTGATGCATCATCTGGTTTCGTTGCTGTGACCTGTATTATGAATCACAAAATTGATGATTCATTACTTCATGAGAAAATACACGGTAATTTCTGCGAAAATATCAATTTGCAGGTCCAGGTAAATGAAAGCGTGGTCTGAGCTTCTGATTCACTCGACAAGACAGATTTATTTCATCGCTAAGTTCCTTGTTTTCCCAAAATAATACCCAGCCCGAATTTAAAAAATGATTTTAATATAAGCCCTACCCTAAAAACAAGACCTAGGTGATAGGGCGAAATTTTTTTGCCCTCGAGTGTGTTTTTACTGCTTGAAAAGTTATTGTGGGAATTTAGGATAAAAAGTAGTGCTAGTTCATGAATAGATTAGTTGAATAATGATCATATTCCCATCATTCATTCAAACAGGAGTGGGAAAGGAAAAAGTTCAATGACCTGAGATAACATGAAGATCATGCCACTATTCAATCTATGAACTGCTGTTTTTAAATAAAAATGTGTTATTTATAAGTAAATGGATATCGGTGTTCATATTTTGTGTATTTGAAAATCTCGTAATTTTCTACTTTGCAATTTTGTTTTTGATAAATGAAAATAAATAATATCTCCCCAAAATAAGCCCATTGCCGCAAATGAACAATTCAATTAAAATACTAGTGATGGGAAATCACACAAAATTGTTTTAAAATTACAAAAAAGTCGGAAACTAAACGAAATCTTTTCCTTAAATATTTAATTTTCACTTCTAGAGCTACTGAAAATTTTCAAACATAGTCTATTATACTGTTACTGTAACCAGCAACCCCATGTCGAAGCTCTGTTGAATGAATCATGAATTAACTATTGATGACTCACGAGTGAACCATGACTAAAACTGGCGTTAGTAATAGTAACTAATCGAATTTTACAAACAAGAGTTTAAGTGCCATTAGGATCCTCAACAAAATAGCTTTGAAAATATACTTATAAATAAACCACACATAAACATAGCTAAAAGAATTTCTTCTGGGTACTCGTCATACACGTGCACTTTTATACTATACAATATACTATATTATCTTTTACATCAACCAATAACGCTCATACTTTCGTAACGTTTTGATTATTGACTTTATCGGAATTTTTGTTTTGTTGTGGTTCTTCATCACCCGTACCAAAGATGTTTGCCAAGTCAATGAGTTTCGGAGGCGCTAAGACAGAACGAGACGGCTCTGAACACGTGGTCGACGTGGTTCTGTGAATGGTGCACACAATTAGACAAAACGCAACACAACTTTGATAAACTTTTTTTTGATAATTTATGTGAACATGCAAAGCGGAATTTCTAGACAAAAATGCTTGGGTTTTCATAACTTGAAATGTTATTTATCACACAAAACAATGCTTGACTAGCTATTGACATAGTCATTAGTCAAGGCAATTCCGAAAAAAAGCAAGCACACATTTTTTCCAAGCAGAGAGTACAGAAGTTGTAGTCTTATTACTATGAACAGCAAAATAATGTTCGTTTATTTTCAACAATACGCACCACGTAAAATTACTCGGGAAGAAACTAACCACAAAAAACAAGATTGTTGTATGCACTGCATTTCCTAAAGACAATAATTTAAATCTTAATCATAGACGAAGTCGAGAAGCTAAACCTCAAGAGAATCTTTCGAAATATTGTGTTACAAAAAATAAAGAACATCCTAAGTAGAAACATTCTGTATGAAGCAGACGAAACAATTAGTTTGATCTATTTTTCTCACTTAATCTCAGATTTAGAATCAGAAGCAATGCCACTGTCAGAGCTGGATGGCCGTTGGTCAAGACCTTCATCACCTGCAACAATCAAGGAATTGACACAATGATGGAAGTGTAAGACAAAAACAATTCCGTGGCTTGATCAAACCTTACTACCACGATGATTCACTCTTCAATCAGCTGTCAAACGCAAAAAGGCTACTCAAAAACTAACTGGTCGTAAACAATGCACGGCATTAAAAACACTTTTTTCAGAAATCTACAAATCTGTTCAGAAACGAAAACAAATTTAGGTTTTAATTTCGACATCGCGATCAAGTTTCGGCAAAAATGACGTCATAGGAGTTCTAATTTGAAAACATCTTAATTATGGCGTCTATTCTAAGGTTGGATTGAATTTGAATCTGCTCGCAAGTGATGAATTTGAACGTGGATTTTTTTAAAAGCAATGAATTTGAATGTCCTAATTAAGCATTCGATAAATGTGGATTTTTTCAAATGAAAACTTACACTGCAAAAGTAACGATTTGTAACTGGTTTGTGTTGCAAACGCATTCCATCAAATTTATCAAGCAAACAGAAACTTTGCGATGGCAAATGTGACGCTGCAATGTGCCCGGTTGCACGGACCCCATTTCTTTGAGACTGTTTTTATGGCAGTTCAAATTGAGATGATATTGCGAAAAAAAGTATGAAGTTCGTCTACTACATCGGCAATTTTCTAAATGAGATATTTTACTAACAGGCCGGCAATAGCAAGGGTAGGTACTAAGGTTAAGCTTTGATGTTGTCTTAGTAAAATTATTAAGTATAAGAACGGTTTTGGTTACCAGTCCGAATGTAATGACCAGATTTTTCCTCTTACGTAGAGTAGAATATGCACATTAATATATATGCAGTGGTCTTGCATGTTTAATTGCTACGTTTAATCTATGGCTTTAATAGTAACCTTGGATTAAATTTAAATTTTGAAATTGAATCCGCTAACAAGTTAACGATGAATTTGAAAGTGGATTTTCAGAAGTCAATGAATTTGAATTTAAAAAATTTTTGAAACGAATAGATCCAACCCGGGTCTTTTCAGTAAAATAGGCCAAAAATGTCCAAACTTTGTAGCATTAGATATAACCAGTCTTACATTGAGGTACTTCCGCTCAGACCAAATTTTCAGAGATTCGAAAAAAATTTTGTCTTAAAATGAAGTTGGTTCGAAGTAAAGATCTAAAACGAAAAACTAAGAGGAAATTTTGTCAGGAAATTTCATTTTTAACATTGTAAGTTGAAATCTCAAACATACTGAAAAAATCTTAATTTTGCTACAAACTATGCAAGATTGATCTAAGAAAAACGATTGCCAGAGTAAAACTTAGCATAGCAATTATGGCGATTGTTTTTGCTCTTATATTAAAGGAGATGAAGCAGCTCAGCCAATTCCGGTAGTTTACAATAACTAAAACCGCAACATAATTTTTGAAAATTTTTGTTTTCATTTTGGGGGTGTACGGTTGCAAAAATATTCAATAAATACAAAGGCATACGAAGAAACACACGACTCAAATCCAGTTATCCGGACGGAACAAATCCATCTATTTACTATTATCATATTGTCATTAAATCATTATTAATTGTGTGAAACAATGTCAAAGTGCTCTTGTCCTAAACCCCCTTAATCGAATTTGATTTACGATCACCAAGATAGTGGTTTGAGCACTCTCGGGTTAGGAATCTCTTGACTACATCTCGTCTTAGCCTCTCTCAAAATTTTAACAAATACAAAGAGATATCCCCACGAAAAAGCTTTTAGAAACCCTGAGTTTGTTCTCCCAGTCTGAATTTTCCGGAAAAAGGGGGAGGTTTACCAAAATTGGATTGGTCACGTGATGTTAATGAAGGGTAAATATTATTCAGTCTCTCTTTTTCCCTGAGAGTTTAGGCTAAGAGAACAGATTCAGGGTTTCCAAAAACTATTTCGAAGGGGGATGGATCTCTTTGTAGTTGTTGAATATCTTTGCAACCGCACCATTAAAATGAGAACAAAATATTAAAAAATTATATTTCGATTTTAATCATTGCTGTAAACTATCGGAATTGGCTGGATGCTTCACCCCCTTTAAACAGAAATTCCAACTGTCATGTTCCTATATAAGGTTGCATTTTGAAAAAGATTGCAAATGATACAAATAACATAAATCAGCACTAAAACGTCTCTCAACATGTTTAACAAGATTTTGGCTGCTACTTAGTAAATTATTAAATATTACAGAGCACATAATTTAAACGAAATAAACGGTCGGGTTTTACCTGCTTCTTTTTTTGGAGTCCCAGGCAGTTGATCGTTTTGAGGCAGGATTCTGTTCATTAAATTCGGAAGAACCTGCTGTTGCGTCACATTTGCAACCTCCGCAAGAAAGGAAGGTTTTTTACCCACCACTGGTGGAGTTGTAGGTGATTTGGTAGTAGGGCGCAAAGTTTTCAGGGGACCTGTGGAAAAAAAATGGAAACAAATTACGCACAAATGCCGTATCTTATCAAAATACGCACA
Source organism: Trididemnum nubilum (assembly GCA_963965965.1). Classification (NCBI taxonomy): domain Eukaryota; kingdom Metazoa; phylum Chordata; class Ascidiacea; order Aplousobranchia; family Didemnidae; genus Trididemnum; species Trididemnum nubilum. The sequence goes on along the minus strand of OZ014481.1, from coordinate 30,202,495 downwards.
AACATTAATTCACACAAAATTAGACCGCAAAATCAGTAAAATAAAAAATTTAAAGCCATAACAGTGGATGTTTCGCCAAAAAACGAAACAAGCTTCGTAGTACGTTGTTTCAAAATTTTGGGAGAACAGACAGACACTGTTGTGGTTTTAAATGAGTAATTTTAGAGATTTTACTGTGGATTCTGCTCTGTTATTGAGCACTCTGTAACGTTTCTACAGAAAACTAGATTAGATACTGCTTCAGTAAAATCTATAGGACAACTCAAAATTCCAAGCTCTTCCAAAGTTGTAGTATGCGAGTTCAAAGCAATCACCAAAGAAAGACTTTGCTGGACAAAAAAGTCGCTAAAAAAATATGATTTCACACAAATAAAGTGATTCCACCCTTTAAGATGCCAAAAATTACTCCAAAGAGTCCCGATCAGATCAATGAAGAGGTCTCATCAATTTTTCCTGGCGTGAAAGTGTTGCCAAAATTGAATTTTTGGTTGACATTTAGAATGTGACTACGTTCTTTAAAAAAAACTTAGGTGATACTTAAAAGAACAATGATTGTTTTTTACAACATTATGGTGCAACAAGTTCAGTGATGTCATCAGTAGCGGCAATTTACGTTTTGAAAGGAAACAATATGCAAAATCTGGACCAATTTGAATGTCGAACAAAAATTATGTGAAATTTTGAAAATTAGGCAATGACGTGATTGACGTCACTATTGCTCAGTCTCACACTTCGACACTAATGACGTAATGGAAGAAAAATTGATGTCTTAAAACAATTAAATATCAATTGTTTTCCCACAATGTCTAACTTAACTGCTGTTAGATAAGACGAAATTAGGGTCTCTCCAATTTTGTTGGAACTCTTTAAATATGCCCAAGGCGAGTAAAATTGAAAAAGTTGTTGTGTAACGAACAAATCAACCTCAGCTCCAAAAATTCCATAAGTGGTGCAATCACAAAAAAACAAACAACGATTGCGAAAACTCAAATCGATGAAAGTCGCAACAACAGGCATCAAAGAACAAGTCGTAGATTACCGACAGGATATTTGAAGGGCTTGGCGCATAACTATGTTAACTCAGTTTTTTGCGATTTTGAGTTAAATACACATGGGTGAGTTGTTACTTTAAATCTATTTTTTGCGCTTGTTGTTATTTAGCTAGCACGCACAATTTTTGAGATAGGCAATGCATTACTATGTTAACTCACGTGAAAATTCCTTTTTTGCATGCAAGACAATGCTAACTCTATGAGTTAACATAGTCTTGCAGGAAAAGGTGGAGTTAACACAGTTTTGCACAAAATTATTTGCGACTTTGCAAAATAAATGCCAGTTAACATTTTAATTTACCGGCACAGTAACAGTTTAATCTTGTTCTGAATGGTACGTGAAAATCAGAGTGGGCATTGCACAATTTTAAACAAAAAGTATCGACTGAGATGCATTAGTAAGTAGTACTGCAACGGCAATAGTGATGCAATATTTACCTTACTTTTTGTTGGCAGAGCCCCCACAGCACTCTAAAGCCGATTCATTGCCAGCAACGACTTGATTGTCAGCTGCAGCACATAATGCTTTGAAAATAGGACCCAGCAGAGTCTATCTTGACTTCCAGCAGTATTAATCACTTACTCAATATAAGTTTTTTGTTAAAAGAACGAAAAACATCAACAACGAACCCTTCAAAATCTACCAAGTTTGTGTTTTACGAGTTGAGCGCTTTAGATTTTTCAAGTGTAAAGAAAACTTTGACGACCCAGTCTGGAAAGAAGTAGACATCCGAAGAGAAAGAGGCCCATTTGTAACCTAATTTATTCCAGGACCTCATCGCCATTTTTATGAAACTTTATTGGAAAAAAGTGGTGCAGATTCCGAGCTGGAAAATTATTGATTCAAACTGTTGTGTTTGGCAGTATTTGTTATCATAAATAAACCGAAAACAACAAGTTAACGATACTTAACATGTTAATGCAGAGAGAATATTACTTTCATTAAAAAGATTGTGTGCATAAGTATGTTAATTACTGATTCCACCTGTTTGACGAACCAAAACAATGCGTTCTAATTAAATAATTATGTTGGTTGTTAGCTTAAAAAAATTCCGTGATCACATGTTTGATCATTTCACTATCAAAATTTGAAAACATTCTGATTTAATACCACAAAAAAATTGAAAACTTTAAAGCCCAATATCTCAAAACTTCAAAAAATGAGTTAACATAGTTATGCACTAAGCCCTTCATTTAATCTTCCAAAAGAGACTAGAATTTTGCAGAACCTATTTCGGAATGCTGCGTTGGCGAAAATTCGACCAAAACGATTTGCTGTGGCGCAGCTAAGCAAAGCATGTCGTTTTTTAGCTCCAAGGTTTCCTGTTCGTCGCCAACTACTCCGTTCTAGGAAAACAAGCACTTCCACCAATCGAAAAGCGTTACGCAAAAGCACACACGTTTGCGAACCGATAGTCACTAACAATCTAGTTCTCACGGGTTTGAGAAACGGCACAAACCAGAAGAGCGCAGTAATAAAAAGAGAAAAATAACACTAAAAAGCGCGCAACTCGAAATCTGCAAACAATTCTCTTTCGTGATCGACAAATGGCGAATCAGAAATCAATATCCTTTTTTTGCACACGGCACTAGCAATTAATTGTTAACTCGATGACATCACGCCCTCATGCTGTGAGTCACGCACACACACGTGGCGCATGCTCAAATTTCCTGGTATTTCAATGAAGCAAGTATTCTGGGTATCGATTTGGGAAGTTGCAGCCTTATGTCTTGAAACACAACCATTCGAAAACAGCTGTAGAGTCATTGCGAAAACAACAACAAAATAACGAAGTCGCAAAACTTTTCACAAACCCAATTGAAAATTTGCGGTTAGTTTTCGTTCGCATTCTGATCGCATACAACTGCACATAATTTATAGTAAGGCCGACCGGAAATCACTAAAAATCAAGTACGCAGACAGAAAAATCACTTGAAAATATACGAACCTAATTAAGATTCGCAAAGATAAGTGAAACCAAAACTCTGCACACCAAGCTTACATCATTTATCAGATGTTGACAATTCTTTGGCACGCGCAGCTGTTGAAGTGTGTGTGTGTGTGCAAACGTGCTCATGATTTCAACACCAGCGTATCGCTTGCGCAACTACCTTGATAATTGAACTTTATAAATAAAATAGCTCAAAGTGAATTGCCCTCAGGCTTGTGTTTCTTTAGCTTGACCTATAAGAAGACAAATTGTCCTCGAACCACCTACCACCAGAACTGTTGACAACTTTAAGCTGCTTTTTGATAACCAGCACAACAACACACCACAATTTCGAGTTGAACCTAGTCTACAATCAAATGTTTCAAGAGCTTTTCAAAGCAGCTTAAACCCTAACGATTGGCTTTTTTGGTGTTCCTTTGAAGATTAATCCGGTTGTAGTCATCCAGATTTTAGTTTCACCAAATTAGGATGCGAAGGGAGACACTCAAGCATGAAACAGCACGAAGTTGAAAAGTATCATTTTGAACATTTTTGTTTCCTCGAAGCCCAACTTTTGTCATAAAGTTAGTCAATCCAGAATGCTAAACTAATGACTGGCATGAGTATAATCCCACCTTCTAGTTACATTCTCCCCATTTCACCCGAGCGATTTTACTTTCCCAAAACAATTTGCGTGGGGAATGCCCTCTTCCCCCTAACTCCAAAACCAAAGGTCAAACAAGCACTAAACTCGGCAAATGTTGCAAACTAATCTCTAGCAAACACATTGCTATCTTCTTAATGATGTCGTAAACAGCTCAAATTTTGCACCCTAGTTTGTTCAAGTCAAAGTGATGATACCATTAAAGAGATACAGCTCAAAATCGGTTTTTGTTGAAGAAATGAGAACTACTGAGGTACCAAAGAAATGCCCAAACCTTCTTCCACGATAACCCTTGTTCGCGAAAATACGCGTACCATTGGCAACCCTGGATTTCACAATTTTGTGACATCACAAAAGGCGTACTGTAGATCAGTACTGGTATGGTAGCCTAGGTCTACAAGTACCAGTAGCAGTAGCCAAGTTTTTAGATTTGGTTAGGCTACCCACTGCTACACCAGTAGGTAAGTTATGGGTATTAGATAAAGCCTACAGAACTGTATTATAGTGCGCTAGTTTCTGATTACAGATCTAAGATTAGCCTAGTATATACAATACATTCTGTTATTTTATTGCTTGGTGTACAGTCTTTTGTGATGTCTTGAAATTGCGAAATGCAGGGTTGCGAATGGTAAGAAGTCAAACGGATTAAATCGGATTTTAGCAAATAACGGGTATTGTGGAAAAAGCTTGTGGCATTTCTTTATTACTTGAAGTAGTTCTCATTTCTTTAATAAAACCGATTTCGAGCTGTATCTCTTTCAAAGCATCGAATGGTATCATTGCACTGAAAAATGGGCCAGAATTGTCCAATTTTTGGTGAAGCGACTCCAACTTGACTCTGAGTCGAATGTATCCCAAATAATCCCTAAAAATTAAAGAGTCAAGTTCGTTAAAAAATCTTTTTAATTAACAAATGCATAGAAGCTCCCTGATTCGTGTGAAATAGAACTAAAGGCGGTGAATCATCCAGCCAATTCCGGTGGTTTACAATAGCTAAAATTGAACTATAATTTTTAATATTTTTGTTTTAATTTTGGGACTGCGGTTGTAAAGAGATTTAACAAATACAACAAGATATCCCCCGAAAAAAGTTTTTGGAAACTCTGAGTTTTGTTCTTCCCGCCAAAACCACAGTAGGCCTAATAGTTCAGAGAACTGTGGTAGGCCTAATAGTTTAGAGATAGTTTATTTCTAAATAGTTTAGGCCTAATTAGGCCTAACTATCTCTAAACTATTAGGCCTAATAGTTTAGAGATAGTTAGGCCTACTAGTTTAATAAATTACAGTAGGCCTAAAAGTTTAGAGAACTGCGGTTTTGGCGGGAAGAACAAAACTCAGAGTTTCCAAAAACTTTTTTCGGGGATGTCTTTTTGTATTTGTTGAATATCTTTGCAAACGCGGTCCCAAAATTAAAACAAAAAATATCAAAAATTATAGTTCAATTTTAGCTATTGTAAACCACCGGAAATGGCTGGATGATTCACCGCCTTTAAATAAAGCGGAGTAGGACCACTTTTGCACCAATAATTTGCTGTAAAATAAGAATGAACGACCGTCAACGCTCGAGTGGTGAAAGTTTTGGTTAACGGACGATAGCAGGGAACAAAAAAATCCTCCCCTCAATAACCAATTAAATTTTTTTAAATAGGCAAGAAAAAAAAATTTTTTTCCAATGAGAAATTACTCATCAATTTTCATGGAAGTGGCAAGGAGCAATGGAAAGATGAAAAGTACAGTGAGGAAGATGAACCGAAGGTTTAACGTACCAAATGCGGATCTTTCAATGCATTGAAATTGAATTGAAACTGACCATCGAAAAGCATCAACCGAAAAATCATTTTTGAAAGGATGAGTCAGTCACATCCGGCTAGACTCAAACATACGGGACTGTTGAATCACATCAATAGATTGCAACAACTAGAGCTAATTCAAAAACGCGCAGCACACACAAAGTATTCTGCAAACAAAGCCTAAATCAGTTGGCTAAAATTGCGAAAGAGCACGCCACAATGTATGTGTAAACCGGTTTAAACCAGTTCCAACGATTCTTCGTAAGCTTACAATAAGCCGGAAAGAACGCGTGTCGCGTGCCGAGTGTATGTGCATTCTGCGACACTTCTAATCTAGCTTTCAGACAAAAAGGCGCCACTGATTACGTCAAAAACAACAAGACACAGTCGAATAATAATAAAATAATATACCAAAACCTAACAAAATACACGTTATCAAAAAATTACTTGTCAAAAACCAAACTTTCTCCCCTCAAAAAACCAAAAACAGTAATAAGCAAGGCAAATCAAAACTTTTTTTAATGGCAAATAATTTGCATGCTCATCAACAAAATAGTCTAGCAAAGTTGTGAAACCGTGGCAATACACGGAAATCTTTACCTAACAATAAGCATAATGAATTGGTTATTCACACAACAATTTTGCGATTAAAAAACTTTGGAAACTTTATGTGATATAAACTAAAAATAATAAGATACTCTTATTAGTTGACACATACAGTGTTAAGAAAATTAAATTAAAAACTATTCCTGAAGTGAAATAGGCAGAACTAATTTAATAGTTTATAGAGACATCACGTGTTACAATCCCACTTCATTTGACAATACCTTAATGCTGTCTTCACACCTAAATGAGTAATGGTTTCAACCCCTAGTGACGCAGGTAAGGCGGAGCCCCCATTGCGGGAGCATTACGGTGTTTCGAAATCAACTAACTTCTTCATCAGAGTGAACTAAAAGCTATACCAGTTCTGAATTAAAAAGCGCCCAGCTATGCATACGCTTGGCAGCACGATGCCGCGAAAAAGATGGCTGAAAAGTCGATATAATTCGACAAACAGATAAAAAAATCAGAAGCAAAATTTACAAAACAAGTACAGAAATAGGAAATGCGTTTGTTCCACGTGTTGACGCTAAACGCCGGCTTCTCTGACAAAAGTATAGGAAATTTGTCGTCAGACAATTTTTTTCACGCAACAAAATTAACTCTCATGCACCAACAACAAAAGCACAATAGAGAAATATTCTACGACAACAACTTTACAAAATAATTGAAGTTAATTATCAAATATTTTTAAAATCGATTTCTTCGAAAGCTGTGTTGTCTGGGCGCAGTGACGCAGAAGTGGGTCCCCTAAACTCGCTGCACGCTTCGGCATGGTGCAGCAAATATAATGAATGATTTACCTTAATAATATTTTTTAATTTAGTTTAACTTACCAATTTTAATTAAAGCATATAAATTAGTCGTACGAACAAAACTGAAGATTTCATCCAATACAATTACAGACAGTATTAAATCAAGTGCAAACACAAAATCTGAAATTTTTAGCATTAACTATAGATCGAAAACAGACCATACTAATTTTGTTGATTTTTGATGAAAAATATTCAAGGTTCAGAATGGATAGAGGAATGCATGGGCTAATTGGTTGACAGAACGTAACTACTATTTTAAGATGGCTAAAAGTAAAAGATGGGTAAAAACAAAATAATCAGCATACAAATAAATACTGCAAATAGCTGCTGCTATACAATTGCCAACTTTAAATATCGCAATAGTTAAGTAGTCAGTAGCGATACTGCATATGGCAGTATGAATGTGTTTTGTAGGTATTGTACGCAATGTTTGTAGGTATTGTGGGACTACACCGCGCAACAATAAACAACGTGCCTTCACCAATCATTATCATGTATTTGTATACTTTTCGATCACCCTAAAAATCAACTAAGTAATTTATTATCATGTATTTGTATACTTTTCGATTACCCTAAAAATCAACTAAGTAATTTATAGCTACTTGCTTAACGCTTTAGTTATTCTCCAAATTATAATATGAAACTTGGAAACTGCGACTCAAAATTATTTGGAGAAACTCAAAATTACCGCCATTTTAGGTAAAATGCCTTCTTCTAAATCAGGGGTTCCCAACTGGTGGTACGCGTACCACTTGTGGTATGCAGGAGCTCTCAAGGTGGTACGTGAACAGGTATCCGTTGCGTAAGACAGATATATAATCGTATTGTCAGATAAGGTTGGTCTTATTTAAAACAGTAAAACGTTTAGATGTTTCGGATTCAGCTGCATCCATCACCTGCAAAAACTAACATGTCCTTGGAATAGAATTCCATTCGAATAATATTCGACCACATTCATCTTCTTGCAAACAATTTAATATCCGATCATACCCTGGTTATTAGTAGACTGGAAACTGACAGTTTTGTCTTTTTTTCTTCACGGTTTATCTGCTTTAGAATATGCCGATTCGTCCAATCAGCGTGACTTTTTTCTTCACGATTTACTCGTCCTACAAATATGTCCAATCAAATCAGTCGAATACAGGTGGCCACAAAAAAAAACTCGCAACAAGCGCAAACTTTTTTCCTTCCATGCTCTTTTTTTTACGCACGCCTGTTTCTTGGTCTACTAAGCAAAGAGTAAATTATCATCATCATTTTGCTCCAGAAATGTGCTTCCTTCTATTTCTGGAGCCCAGCAGAGGTTCCCCGCATCCAGGGGTCAGCTGGTTTTTGCAGCCTAGTCGCCATCTTTTACAATCTTGTGCAACCAACCTTTGCAAACCTCTAGCAGTCATGTCACATTCTAGTACTTCTTTCCACCTCTTTTTCGGTCTTCCTTTTTTTGTCCCATTAACTTCTAAGAGTAGTATCTTTACTGGATCCCTTTCTTCATCTATTCTCTCCACATGTCCCAACCATCTCCACCTTTTCTCTCTCAGAAACTCTTCCAATCTCACTACACCCGTCATTTCACGAATCTTCTCATTGTTCATTTTATCTTTCAAGGTTTTTTTCAATGCCCAACATATGATATACTTCTTCTGCATATAACATTCGAAACCTCTGAAAGTCTATGATACGACCAAATTGTAGTTAGTTTTAAAGTAAAGCCAGAGGTATACGTTGACAATCCGTGGTGCCCAAATGGTGCGAGAACGCAAAAAAAATAGGTCGGTAACCTCTGTTCTTAAATGGTCTGGTCAATTGTCTTTTTCAAGAACTGTGATTGGAGGTAGCCCCGCAGTAAGGATGAAAATTATGGGCGGAAAATGGTAATTTTTTTTCTGTATGTGTGTGGCAGAGTTTTAAGATCCCTTGAAATTAATCAAGTTCTTTTACAAAATTTCCACTCGACTTTAGCCTGTATCGCCTGCTTCACTTAAAAATGTACTTTATGTCGTAGCACATTTTGCAGAAAAAATTACTCTGCATTTACACACAAACAGCATTCACAGAAACACACCCTCACTAAAAATTGCCTTCCCCACTTAATCACTTTTCGAATACCAGTATGATATCGCACATTTGAATTGGCGAGTACTTACGTAATCACAAGTGTCACTCTTATCTAATGGTGCATTATTAGAGCGACCATAAATATATAGCGATATTTATAAAGCATGATGAAACTATGTACATGCAATTTTTAACCAATCAATCAAATTCAAATTTCAGACAACCAATTCGAATCAATTTAAAACCAGCCAATCACGCGCAACCGTTACGTGGTCTTCTGTTACGTAATTGCCAATTAGTGAATAAAGGAGAGCAGTGGGAGTCCGTTCTTTTTATAAAAGCCCATCAAAAAAACAAATAACTTTTATCAGTATTGAAACACACAAATAAAATGACTCATATCCTTTCCTATAACAGGAGGTATCAGAAATGCATGTTATTTATGATTATTATCAGTGTTTAGTTGTATTGCGCCATACTGTGAAACAATGCATGACATCATAAGTTACGTTTTCGCCAATGAAATCTGAAAGAGTGAGAGCACACAGTCGAGTAAATCAATCTGACCAACAGATACTCCAACACATTGCACAGGCACAATAGGTTCAATTATGTAATCTCAGAAGCCAATAAACAGGGTTAATCACGTGTTGAAGCATTGGAATAAAGTTATGAACTTTTAAATTTTCAAATACTGTTGGCTAAGGGAATGGCTGTACAATCAAAAGCGAAACTATAGCAAACCATTTCCGCTTACTAAACTGTTACACAACATTACAATTATTATCAACTCAGTTCTTTCATGTGGTTCCTGACATCAATATAAACTTTAAACCGACTATACTTCCTTAAACTAAATCAGCAACACAAAACCCAAGCACTGAAATACTGTAGCACGGAACGAAATTTCTCGTACACTTGCCAAACCTAACCAAAACTACTTCAAGAAAATAGCTTCTAACCGCTATTCCGTTGTATGTAGGTAATTCAACTGCAACAACTTGCGAGTGAAAATGCTAGCTCGGCCAGTATTATTTTAATATCAGTTATTCAAGATCACTACAGTGCAACTATTCAATCACAAACATCACTGAAAGCCAAAGGCTAGTTAACTAGGCACATATTTACGATTATTAGATGACATTGGGTTTATTTTGCAGAAAAATTGCGGTTTTGAGAAAACTTTCTGTTCATTCCAAAAGTGTCACAGAAATTTTTGCATTATTTTTTCCCGCTAAGCCCTGATCAAAAGAGTACCACAATCTTAAACCAACAATTACTTTCTTTTATTTAACCGAACAAGGATTGTAGCTACTTGTGACAATTACTCGGCCACAACTATTGCATCACATTTTGAAATCATTACGTAATGAAACGCTCATTTAGGCAATACCACAGTAATCCAAAGCAGCAGTTCAGAACTTTTCATTTCAAAACAATTTAAGTGTTACTAGGCTAAACAAACAAACCTAATAAAAAGAACATTTATGAACTCAGTGACCAAATAGTCAAAATGTTTTAAAACAGCCACCAAAATTGAAAAGAATGTGATGATCGATGATATCATCTGCTTTGCTATGACTCATTTATGCCATCAAAAAAGCATGATTTAACATTAACCAGTATAACATAAACAACATACTGTCAGCTTGACTTGTTCCGAGAAAATGGAGTCCAATGGCTGAATTGCTGGCGGGTGGTTGGTAACTTCCGGCCACTTTCGTCACGAATGGCTTGAGCTAAAAACAAAACAATGAGTAGGGGAAAAAGGACTACAAAGTCGAATAATGGGACTACCAAGCGAGCAATACGACTACTAAGCTGCTTGGTTATATTCGACTGAAACAAGTAATGGGCTATGTATACACATTGCAGAGTACGCTCGCAGTACAATCCACAAAAGTCAAAATCCATAGCCTTTGCTGTACTAAACAGCAACTGCACCTTATTCGGATGACGCCTTTAAAATGTGAAATTTGTACTTTCTTTATACGTTTATTAGTGAGTTTTCGTTGCCCTCATGGATTTCAAAACACACCATGCACAGATTAGCATTATTACTACTAAAAAGATTATATCTCATTACGTTGATAAACGTATTTATGATCGGAAGGTTGTATTTCCGGTGCAAGCCAAAGCAAACAACCAGATAAAGATCGTGGAAACATAATCTTTGTAAGAAAATCAGCCTTGACACAACGCTTTAACGTTCGCCTCGAAAAATAAAAATAAACTCGCAGCTTCAGTATTGACCAAAAGAAAAACTCACTACCCAAAAATTAACAGTAAGCCGATTGGTTATTTCAGGTGATAAAAATTTTGTATCGTTTAAGTTTAGTACTGAATGGAGTAATGTTTTATGCTGTTTGTTATCGAAATTAAACCTTTAAACTTTTCCGAACCTTTTCAAAATTGCATTTCTTACTTTTGAGCAATTTATTCTCGAAGATTCAAATCAACAATAGACTTAGCGTAGCACTCAAAGCATCTAAAAAAATTTTCCTCGCCGCATAGCATCAAATAGTTATACTCACAGTTGTGGTAGTAACTTACCTCCATTGAGCTTTGACGCGCCATTTCTGGCTTTGGTAAAGCTTCAGCTATATGAGGGACTGAAAAAAAAATACAAATTAATTTTTTTTTTTCGAAATTTAATTACATCATGCAGGACAAGGTAGAATTTTATTACACAAGCATCATGTCAGCCTTTTTACGTGTGCAAAGGAACATCACCCTTTTTTGGGTTGTGTTTAGGGATGGGCATTTCAGAATAGTTGGCTATTCCAGAATCATTCCGAATATTTAAAACCGAATCACGAATACCGAATCCTATTCTGGTTTAAATTAACCTAGTTAGCTAATAAAGAGAACAACCAGTCAACCACCACCGATATCCAGAAAAAAATTTATTCCACGATTTGCTTAATTAAAGCAGCACTTTATTGCAGTGCAGAACATTGAGTGCTTCTTAACCACCATTAAGTTGCGTTCTCATTCGCTCACTGTCAAGCCTGCACTGGAAAAACACCTTTCGGAAGTAGCTGATGTTGCAGGAACGCAACTACGTTGAGAATTTGTGGACCAGCATTTTATGTGTCCAGCTTCAAAGGTTAAAAAGTTAAAATTTTGGAGGGCCCCGTTTGGGGGGGGGAAAACTTTTCTTTATATTTGCCAAACCTGAAAATTTCACGTGTCTAGCGTGAGTAGCTAAAAAGTTTAAACTTTGGCGGCCCCGTTTGAGGGGACCCCCATTTTGATACCCATAAATTTTGTCAAATTTTATCTTTTTTTTATATTTACTTACCTTAAAAATTTCATGTGTCTAGCTTAAAAGTTTAAAAAGTTTGAATTTTATCTGGCCAGTTTGGGGGGGGGGAAGAACCCCCCATCGTGGCACTCTTAATTTTTGACAGGTTCAGTTTATTTTTAGTATCTACCCATTCCGAGAATTTCATCCCCAATGGTTAAAAAGTTAAAAATTTTGGAGGACCCGATCGAGGGGGATCTTCTCAACCTGGCGCCCCCGTTTTCGGTCGCACAAAAGTCCTCCTTGATATCTTTAATCGCTCAAACTTTGAATCCAGTGCGTTTAGCGATTTAAAAGTAGATAGCTTCAAAAGAAAAAGAAAAGTAAGAAAAAAGATGCAAAACAAGAAAAATCGTATTCCCCTTGGGATACACAAACATAACCTAAGTTGATTGTGTGCTCCATAATCACAAACCAATTTTCATCAATATCGGTAATTACCGAGATATATCGGTTCAAATTCGTCAACTTTTTACCCATTTTCGGTCTAGAACTAGGTCTTTTACCCATTTTGGTCATGACACCGCGCACCCCCAAAAGCAATTTGCATAAAGCATTCATAAGCACCCACATTGCATTCAAATCTAAGCTTTGCAGGTCAACCGGTTTTTGAGTTATAGGCAAATTATTTAATTTTTAAGCCAAAAATCGCCGTTTTTTATGTTTTTTTTCTGTCTCAATTCATGATCACGTGACCTAGGATCCCCAAAATGGGGGCACATGACGCTTTCATTATTTTTTATGTTGAGTCCAAATTTCAACTTTCTAGGTTTTACCGTTTCTTGGTTATAAGCAAATTAACCCTCATCTGCCAAAAATCGCGAACAAAAACATAAGGACTACGCGCTCAGGCAAAGGCCCAGTTACAGAGCGAATGGCTCACCACACTTTTATGTGAGAATTAACTGCAAACAATTTTTACCAACGTAAAAATTGCTTTGATTTAAAACCGGTTCTAATTATCCGGTTTATTTTCAATTTAAATTCCGGATAGTTTGGGATTCGAATCCTTCTGGATTCGGCATTTTGAAATGCCCATCCCTAGTTGTATTAACAATTTTTTTATCAGGCTGAGCAGTTGCGACGGGCAGACTGCTTGGCTACAATAGAAAATAAGCGCAATAAGCGTTTGGAGTAATTTCAAAGGTACAACAACGCAAAAACAATTCGGGGTTCAAACCGGGAGCCAGAATCCTCGGTCACTAAATGAGCTTCGCCGCCACCACTCTAACCTAGGCAAATTATAAAATTTCATCAATTTAACAGAATTACATCAGAAAAAGCTCACCCAGTCCACCGTTTTTGGTACTAGTTGAAGTGGAAGGATACCTTGAATGTTTTGAAAGAACATTTGGCTTTGAGGTAAGACTGGTTGAAGATTGGGAAGTAAATTGCCTACGAAAGTAGCAACGTTACTTCCTTCCACGATACGTGAGTGTGGAATGCATCCACAAAAGATAATTGGCGGATTACCACGCCACGTTATACGTAACATTTAACTTCTTAGTATGGAATAAATTGAATTGCAAAGTTCAGAAAGATGATCCATGAATTAGTTGATCAATACTTTAATCATAAGGTTTGTTAATCAACGCTGCTGCATTTAATTAATTCCGTTAATAACAACTGCACCACTTTCAAACTTATGCAACAACTGTATTACTATTTGAATTTTAAAACGAGGACATGTTTGCAAGCAAATTTATTGCTATCCTTTTTGCGGAATAAAAACAATTATGGCAAAAACTTGACAGCTATTATTCAACGTCCTGTTTTTATCAGCGATTAGATCAAAAAGCTTTCGATAAAAAAAAAGCAGGATGTGCAAATTAGCCAAACTCGGCTACTAATACCAAAATTACGTTCTCAGACCTGAATGCCACTCCATATACGTTTCGCTAACTAGTAACTACCGTGTTTCTGAGTAACTAGTGCGTATGTCCAAATTTATTCTCGAGTGGTTTTGAACCAGGGATGTGGAAGCAGTTAATTTTTTGAGAAAGCGAAAACGGAAGCAATTTGATAAAAGAAATCAGAAGCGTATGCTTTTTGGAGGAGCTGAAAGCGGAAGCAATTCTTAAACTAAAAAGTGCTTCTGAAAACTGAATATTGTTCACCACAAGTTTTGAAATAAAGTTTAGCAATAATAATTACTTTTACCAAGTATTAATAAAAGCAGATTGCAGGCTTTACAGCGGCCTTGAATTGATGGCCATGTAAAGCTGGATATCAATTTTTCGGCCATCTTTGGCCTTGGATGCCTCTCCTTATCTGATAGATTATGAATGGTCAAAACTATGCTAAAATGGGTCGAAACGTTTTGTAAGGTGGCTTATTCTATGTATTTTTAGGCTTCAAGATCAACAACAACTTGTTTAAAACTCATAACACAAACATTAGAACATCAAAGATAAAAAATATTTAGCTAAGAGGTGGCGGTGATTCTTTATGCTACCTCGCCCCTTCCGAGGGTTGGGAGCACAAAGGAACTCCGCGGAGACTCAACACTCTGGCCAAACCCAAACGTTTGAGCTGGAGGTCAAAGTTATAATCGAGAATAAGAGGACTAGATAAAGACAAAGGTTTGTTTGTGAAGTTGCTTCTAAGAAGTTGAAGAAAAACTTGGCCCAAAAAAGTCCTTGTGCCACCGCCAAATTTTTTTTTTTTTTTCCTTCTTTACTTAAGCGTTTACTCTATCTGATGCTGCTGACAGATGCAGGGCTAAGAGCAATTTAGCTTTGCTTAAAGGTCACTGATTTGATGGAACAGCTTTTAAAATTAAGCACATCTGTACGAGGGCCTGTTACACTACAAGTGTAGGCCAATCTGCCAAAAAACTAGAGTTAATGTTTCAACAATTTACAGCAGACATTTACATTTAAACTGAAATAATTACTGCATAGCTTGTTGAGATTTTCAATTTCAATTACTTTTAAAGAATCAAGTCGAAAAAAATTGATTTATAGAAGAAAAATTGTTCATTTCATGAGGTACCGATAAGGCAAAAAGAAAATTAATACAGTTAAAATTTCAAATCAACTTAAATCTTGCATTATACTTGCTGTATTACCTAACGTGTAACGAGTGTTAAAAGCTTGCAACGAGTTTGCGGGGCCCATCTCCGTGTCATTGCGCCTGCGCGCAACACAACTCTTTTTAAAGAAAGGTCGCAGCTGCGGCGAGCCGTTGGCAACACTATGTCCGATTTGACCGTACTGAGATTTGAACTTCAGACCTCCCACTCAACAGAGACGAACTAATGTTCCAAAGAATGAACTGTAAACGTAGCAGCCTCAACCAGAAAACTTTCCGCTTTTCTTTACCCTATTTAAATTTTCTGCTTCATTCCGAGCATGATGGAACATACAACTACGATAAATTGAGAAATTTCGGCAAATGTGGAAGCAGAAGCTGGAAGCGGTAAAAATTTGTCAGAAAACGGATGCATTTCGAAAAAACGAGCTGAAAGCGGACACCGAAGCGATTAATTTTGCCTGGAGTTGGAAGCAAATAATTTTAAGAGTGGGGGAGCAAAGCGAACTCGGAAGCGTTAACACTTCAACAGGATTTGAAAGCGGAAACATCAAAAATTAACTGCATCTGCATTGCTGGTTTGCACTCACTCATCACATACTTAAGTGACATTATAAAAAGAAAAATCAGTCAAAACACCTGTTAAGTGACATCATAGATAATTGCTGTGAAGCTGTATTAGGTAAAGCTGGCAGATGAGCTGGGGTACTTTTCTTTTGCTGGATATTTGCTAAAAGTGATTGAACTGAAGTAGAGGAATGCGGAGCTGAAAGACAACAAAAATATGAAAATTATCACAAAGCAGACCCTCTAAACTTGAAGCAATTCGTTAATGATCATTAACTGGAACGGCAATCGCATTATAATTTCCTACGATGTCTTGACCAGAAGACAACAAAGGGGCCTGGTGGTATTCGAGATTAGGGGCAGACCTGTTACCTGTCCAGTGTCCACCTGTCTACCACCATCTGTTGGCCGATTTCGTTCCACTTAAATCTGAAAAAGTGTTGATCAAATTTAGAAAAACAACGCAAAAAGGTCTGCACATTGAAGATGGTAAGTAAATTTGATATGATAAAAATAGAGCATCTACATTGTGCAGTATTAATTTCTATTAATTGGCAAACACAAAAACTGTTGACTTCGACAACAGCCTCATACGCGTAGGTCGTTCATTTACTTGCGGAATTGTACTTGGCATTACCTAAAAAACCTAATCGCAACGCTAGATGTTTATTTTCCCGAAGAAAATAATACGGAACTTCCGCTTGTTCCTTTTCACCTGTATTCTCCCCTTCATACTTTAAAGGTTACAGATACTTTTTTAAAAATCAACCGTTGCAATGCCTAAACAAAAAATTGAATGCGATTTTGTCTGATGAAAAAATAAATAATAAGAATAACTGTTAATTGTAATGGTTATATTTGTGATCGACCACTGACCCACAAGATATTTGAACCCAACTGTCTTCTTTCACCACTGCTTTAAACTTGGGCGCCTTTAATCACTACGTCGTTACAGCACATCAGTTAGTAGAGTGAAGTCTAGTAACCCAGATCATGCTACTTTATTCAGAATCCAGTATCAGTTACCAAAATAATTTTGAGAGGAAAAAGTATCTAAATTAGCATGAAGCGCACTGAACAGAATCGCAAAATATTCTTCCAGGGATGTATTCTTCACAGAGAATGAATTCTGAAACCATCTGATCACATGCAACGCCAGTAATAAAAAGACTGAATGTGATTTTGTTTGATCAAAAAAAAAACCCATAAATGCTCATTTTTAATTATTTGCGGTTTGAGTAAAACGGATGTCCGACTAGGTATCTGAACCCAACTCTTTTCAATAACGACAATTATAAACATTGGCGCCTTCAACCAATATGCCATCACAGCAAATGAATGCAGTTGACTAAAATCAATTATTGATAATTATAATATAACAATCATTAAAGTTTGTTGAAGAAAGCACAAATAGTTTCAGGGAAGTATCTTGACACTTCGAGACGCTAGCGACCCTAACATTTTGAAAATGAGTACCAATAAATTCACAGAGTTTTAACTGACAAGTTTAAACCATTTTGTAAAAATAAAGAACTTTAAAAAATCACAAGTTTTGGGCCCATTTCCCCCAATCACGTAACCCAGAGCCTCCAAAAATGCAGGTGCACATTGTGCACTGCACAACTTATACATAGACTTATCATATCTCCAAATTTCAAGTTTCTAGCTTTAGTGGTTTTGGATTTTTATACATATAAGAAAGTTTTACATAGAAAAAAAAAAACAGAAATAAAAACAATTTAAAGGTGAGAGCTGAAACTACATTCCCAGGCGCTTTTAAATCCGAAACTTTTATTCTCCTGCAATTAGTTTTCGAGCTAGAGCGGTTTAAACCGTCAATTGACATATCAGTTTTTTTGGCTTGAAAACCTGTATCACGTGACCGATTGCGCCTAAAATTTGCCCTAAGGATCTTCCATATGTACTCCATTCAAGGTCTTAATTTCACAAGTTTCTACCTTTAGCCGTTTCAAAATTATAGCAATATCGGCCTCTGGTTGCAGAAAAAACCGTTGATTTTTCACGGAAAAAAAAAAAAACAAAGAAACTTCAACGCGAAAGTCCCGACTAGCTGATCCTCTACATCTCGGTAAATGAACTCAATACTTAAGATTTAAAAAATTGTGAATCTGTGAAACGGGTGGTTGTTTTGATGGCAGCATACAAAACTCCAATACAACAAAAATGTAACATTCTTTGAACATGAACCAAGCGCTCTGTCTCAGTCTAACTATACCAACACAGAGCACTTCGGGAGTCAAACATCGGCCAGCAAGTTTCAACCTCCAACACAACTTAGCTACGCCATCGATAAAAAGAACTCAAGTCGCGGTCTTTCTGTGCAAGATTAGCACTGCGTGAACCCAAGATCTGCCGTGCTCTCTAGGAACAAGCTTTCAATACAACCTCCCATTAGGACAAAAATTATTAACCTAAAGAACCTACCGTTGGTTACGTCACTTTTTTGGCGTGAAAAGGTTGTAGGCACGTTGGATGAACGGGTGTATTTGATGGTGTGCGACGACGTAAGAGGATTCTGATTCCATGACATGCAAAAATATTATGAAGCTAAACTGGCAACTTCTAAACAACTTAATCACGATAGAAAAAGTGGTTGGTAGGCCAAGGAAGGTATTTAGTTTAGTTTCTGTGCTTACTACTGTGGTTTATTAGAGCCGTTGAATCAACTCAATACTTCAGTTGATAATTTATTAGCCTAAAAATATGAACATCCCGAATGCATGCTAGTAGTGCTACTGCGAACCGAATCAAACTGTAATGTACTTGAACAAAATATCAGTGTTCTGCGGATTCGCTCGTTTGCTTATTTGTTCCATATTTATCCTCATGTCACCAAGACAGCGTCAGACGCTAGCTATTAAACGATCCGCACACTTTTTATTGTGATAAGTACTTTGTGTTTAGCAGAATGCGCACCAACTGGAAGTTTTTGGAGATCATCAATATTCATGCATGTTTTTTCGAATTCTTATCTAGTGTCCAC
The DNA here is from genome assembly GCA_963965965.1 of Trididemnum nubilum. Lineage (NCBI taxonomy): Eukaryota > Metazoa > Chordata > Ascidiacea > Aplousobranchia > Didemnidae > Trididemnum > Trididemnum nubilum. The sequence continues at coordinate 30,183,671 of OZ014481.1, read as the reverse complement.
TCCATTTGCTGCTTGTTTGAAGCCACCACGAAAAGATAGATAAACCATCGCGGGCAACTGAGCATCTTATCCAAGGATGCAACAACGTGACAGGTTTATGCAGGTTTAACCACGATCAGGCGATCAGGGTCGTTGTAAAAATGATGCCTTCACCCACTCGGCCACTCTGCCGACCATCACGGTGAAACAGATCGCATGGAAAAAGTACCTTATACCTACTTTATTGTAACAAAAAATACTACGCTCAAAGGTTACACCAAGCTTTTGTTTTGATGGTTATGTCAAAGCCTATAACACTTGAAAAACAATACAATTAAAAAACCTAAAAATCGGAATAAGGCGCTAAAAATTACATTCAACATTTTGTGTGACTGGTTTGTTGTTAATAAAATTTCATTCTTACAGCAATGAATTACAACAACGTGTGGTCTACAACTAAAACAGCAAAATAGGCAAGAATTCGACTCCACAAAAAACTCAGTAAGACTTCTCATGCTGATCAAGAAAATAAGGCACGAAAACTCAATACTTATTGTGATACAACATACATATATTCATACTTGAGATGGCTTGGTTAACATGACCATATTAGGTTGGTGATGGTTCATTGTGACAACAGCGTTAGGTGCTCGAACTGCAGAAGACATCATTCGTCTTTGAAAACCGGAATGTGATGCCAATCGTGGTCTGCAGCAAATATTTAGCAATGTCAGATAATAATCACAATTTGAATTTTTTACAACTCACTAAATTTTGGGGGTCTTCCCAAAATTTTGTCACGTTTCATCTTTGTTTCAATTTAACCTATCCTACAAATTCAATTTGTTTCGTGCAAGTTAAATAGTTTAAATATTGGGGCTGATTTGGGAAACCGCGAAACGTGGTACCCTCAAATTTTGTTATGTTTCACATTAATGTTTACCTATCATGAAATTTTTATTTGTCTAGATAGAGAGCTAAAAATTTTCAATTTTAGGATGATACCCGTATTTTCACTTTTTTTAGTTATTTTACCTAAAAATTTCATCTATCCTGCTTGAGACGACTCATAATTTTAAGATTTATTTGAACGAATTCCTCCATCATGGCACCTCCAAATTTTGGTGTTTCATTTTTCTTAAAACCTAGTCATCCCGAGAATTTTACACATCTTGCTTGATAGTTTAAAATTTTGAGGGCTGTTTGCAGGGAGCCCCCATTGTGGCACGCCAATTTCAAGATAGGGAATACACCTTTCTGACATCCATAATCAATCGGAGTTTGAACTCTCTATGTTTAGCGGTTTAAATGTAAATAGCTAAAGAAAAAAAATGGCTTAACTGGTCAAGGCCAAAGATTGATAGTCAACCACGAGTTTAAAAACAAACCAATTTTTATCAATACCGGTATTTTCCAAGATATATCGGTGTAAAATGTCTACTTTTGGACTACGAGCGAATTACGAGCAAATTGTGTGAATTACTAGCGAATTACTCGTACAAGCGAATTACTAAATTTTCCGTAGAGAAACGGCCGTATTTACGGGTCCACGACTTTTCGGCCAAACCATTTTGGCGCAGATCTTTTCGTCACCAATATTCGGTGCTTTTTGACTAACCCTAACCCTAAATAACTGAACCGTCAAAGAGCAACGAATTGGCGCCGAAGCGATCTGTGCAGAATATGACCAGCAACTAAATAGGTGGCGCCGAAATGGTCGCACCGAAAAGACGTAATCCCCGTATTTATCCGGTTTTTAAGTTTTCGGAATCACGATCGCGTGACCTATAACCTCAAAAATTGACTTACATGACACTTTCATTTATCCCCATGTTGTTTATAAAATTGAACTTTTTGGGTTCATCCGTTTTCGAGTTGTAACTAAATCAAACTAAACTTTATATACCAAAACTTTATATACCAAAAATGGCCGAGTAAAAACAAAAGTTCCACAAAGGCGAATCGGCGTGTCGTGAAATCTTAATTACAACACACTGATATCTGAAAAGGATATTTTACTAAGTCAAAGCTAACACGCTGGCAATCAGAACTCCTTACACTGACATGGAATTGTTGCGCGAGGTTGAAGTTGCTGAAAAGACACCGTCATGCTGCCTCATACCATTATTGGACATTCTCATCGAGTTTCCTCTGGGGGAGTTTGTTTGTGATGTTGCCCAGACCAGTGCACCTACACAACGCATGCAATGAAAGATGCAGATACAAGAAGCATTTTTTGTGTGTGTGAGGACGTCAAAAAATGGGCCTTTGCAGAGTTTTATCCAAGCGCAGCGCCACCAACAAAACATATTTCTTTGATTGATTAGCATTTGCAAAGCCTGTATTGACGTTCGGGGCTAACGTAGATTTTAATACGGACAAATGCAATTACGAGCGTCAGGCGTTTTCGAATTGATGCACTCACTATTCTACTGCAGAAAAAATTACCTACAAAATTTACAGGTAACAAAATCCAAGTACGAGATCATTTGGTACAAAGCAAAAACATAGAAGCCAAAGCTACTATTAAATCAGCTCTACCAGTTTCGCATCCTTGCTCAAAATATAACAATTAGTTTGACATAAAAGTATTGTCGTGTGGGAAACGAAGACAATGGTAACTTTCCTCAGACGTGCTAACAAAAAGTTGACAACTTTCAGTCCAGCATTGTCACAGAACTCAGTAAATCCTCGAATGATTTCATACCTACTGTTCACATGGTTAAGTATTGAATTGCTACTTTGCTCTTATCCTGCATCAATTCAACACTTGGCGTCATTGTTAGCGCTAAATGATTTCTAGCTAAGTTAGAATAATTCTGTTGCCTAATCTTCTTTAAAAAACAGTGAGCATTCCATAAGTATCACTAAGAAAAATCAAACTTTAAGAACTGAAGCTTCCAGCCGATTTTACTTTTATGCAGGGATCAATATTCTTGCGAAAGAAGGCAGCTTAGCCTGCGACAATGACAGACCGATTACAAATACACAAATTAGCTTACAGTAAAAGCCTTGTAAGCTAACTGTTGTCCACAAATACTTAGTTGAATTCAGTAAAAAAATTATTTTCGCATGCGCATGAAGAACTAAAAGTTGAAAAAAACGAACCGAGTTTTGAAGCAACTCGTTTCCCTGTTTCTTCATCCGGAGTGAAATTGAGATCGCTTGGCACGCAAGGGTTAGAAGCAAATTTCTGACGCATTACTGTTGTTACATATTCCATTATCTAAGTAATGAAAAATTAAATAGCATAAATGGCCCATGCACAGTCTCAAGAACTAGCAGCATCTACCTTTTACTCCAAGTTTAAATGAGAATTGTCGTTTTGGGTTTCAATAGAGCATCTGTTACTGAAACGGTACAGTTGGGTTCGATTCCCAGTCGAGCCAAACCACAGAAATTGGTATTCACAGCTTCCATGCTTGACGTTTGGCATAAAAAGGGACAGTGTAAGGACTTCACCTTGTGTGGTAGACAGGTAGGCTGGTGGTAGCTTGACTAGAAGACCGAAACATCCGTTCGCTGTCTCTACGTCAAGGTAACTTGGTGAACAAAAAATGTAATTACAATACTTACAAAATGGGTTGAAGAAGAAACGCTACCATTAAAGCCAGTCAAGTCTTCTTTAAAAGGAAGTAGCTATTGCGATTGCAAACGAACTCAAAAACTAGCATTTAAATGGCTTATTTAAGCATAATCTATGGTACTTTGCAATTAAACACTCTGCATTGGAGCAGTAGAAGTTTCTCGTAAGACTTTTCATTTCATTTATTTTAAGTTTTTAACGAGATTGTTGTTACACCAAGAAAATAACTTAAAGAAACAACCTAATTAAAAATATGTACCATTTGTTTAGCACCAAGTAGAGGAAGTGAATTTTGCTCTTCAGTTGCAAAATCAACAAATTTAATACAATGATCGACTGCTGCCGCAAGACGATTGGTAATTGTTGATTGTTCGAGCAACTTCGATCGACGAAAACTGAAAAAAAACTTAATCAAAACATCTTTTCAGTAGCTTCAGATTGACTGCCCAAGCGGTAAACAGTGGTACACAAAACATAATCTTCCAGAATGTTAACTGGGACCACATAGCTCCCAATAAGATCTAAAGGAAGCGAATTCTACAGTTGTATAATGGTTGAAGCTTTGCTGTGGCACGATAAAGTAAATTTTATTGTGAGGATGAAATAAATTGAAATGCCTATCGTCAGTTTAACAGATTAATATGCATAGCAATAGCCAGAGCAACAGAACACAAGTTTAGGCTGATAGCCTGCGTACGGTTCAAACGGCTTTGCACTGGCATCGCACGGTTAAAAATTAAGATCCTTGACAAATACGTATAAATGGAGAGGAACAACAAGTGTGGCTTAAAAACATGGTACCGGATCAGAATTGATTCACAGCTCAAACTAATTTTACCGCCACCCAGTAACACCGCGCCAGATGGCCTAATACCACCAATACCGCTTAACCAATCGCTGTTGGAAACTAGCCTAGACAGATGAGATGCTTGGACACAACAACTACCCAAAGCGAAAAGAACATAGCGTACATCTCGCATTCATTTAGTCTTCTTACTGTTCTATTTGTTTTTGCATGATATTGCTCTTCCTTGGCATCAAAAAAGCCGCAATACATCTATTTTATACTCACCTTGCTATTTGCTCGGCTTTGGCAAGAAATGTTTGACACTTTGTGGTTAGAATATTCTGCAATCGTGAATGCATAGCCACAATATCCTCATTAGCTTTGTTTGCAGTTCGTAAAACATTTTCCACTTGAGCTGATATAGACTTCAAGGTGTTGCTAAGATGATATTCTTTTTCCTAAAAGCATGTACTACATTTGAGAATACGAAAACAATGGAATGTACGGCAATGAAATCTTTTTTCGCCAACTTCACAGACCAGAAGATAGAAAAGGAAAAATTACAGTTTTCCGAGTCAAGCTGCGACCAAAAATCGGACCACAGTTTTTCGTTTCAGTAGCATTTGCGCTATCCACAACCCTAGACAGCTCAAACTAAATGGCATTACTCAGTATTTTTGCTTGCATAACTTCGGCCACGAAAATTAATTTGAATAGTAATGAAGGTTTTTATAAATCATGGAAAGAAAACAATGTTTCTAACAATGCAAAACAATGAAACGAACAATGAGTTGTTGCACCAGCTGCAATGAGAAAAATTTTCACTCGTCATGAAGAAGTAATCAAGCGCAAGAAAATATGAAACTGTAGCAGTTAAGTGAAATTGCAAATGATATCATGAGTGCTTAAAGAAAATTTTTCTTCGTAGTTTGTGAAAGAAAAATATACCGATACAAATTTCACACATTTTAAATTGTATTCCAATCTCACTTACTGTTAAGCCTCTTCGAACAGACTCTAGTTGCTTTGCACACAAAATAGCGGCTTCCTTAACAAACATGTATCTGCAGAGAAAACAGTTTATGCCATTATGCCAATTTACCAAATGACCACCCTTTGTGACACTTCGCTTTCGAAAAAAAATTAAGACCGTCAGATAGGCTGAATTACTTTAGCAATCAACAACAAATAATAATCTAAGTAAACATCTTATGAACGAATGCAATAATTACTACTACAAGCAGTCTTCTTCAGGCTATTTTACCACTATTTGTTGTATGGTATAAGTAAGTACATATATCCATTTAGCATACTAGTAGTGATAAATTGCATGAATTTCTTTCTGCTGACTGATAGAAAACTACAATAAATTAAAGTCCAAGTACTGTAGTTCCCAATCTAAAGCAGAGCATCAAAAAATGCCAGACTCAATCTAAAACAAAACGACTAACAACTTTTTAAAACCCCGAACAGTGTCACATAATGAAGGAACACAAAAGAGGGTCCACGACAACTGACCGCGACAAACTGACCGCGAACCAACTGACCGCGAACAACGCCGATTGGCTGAGAAGAGCGATCCTAAATATATTTTTACTATCCCCAGAGCCATCTTGCCCCAACCCTCACTTAGTGACGAAATCACTGCGACGAAATCAGTGACGAAAACATGTAACGAAATCATTGCTTCGCGGTCAGTTTGTTCGCGGTCAGTTTGTTCGCGGTCAGTTTGTCGCGGTCAGTTGACTTGGCTCGCACAAAAGACAACCTAATCTAATTGGCATTATTGTGATTTACAAAACAACTTTAGCTTGCACTTGCCTTACAGGTTAAACAAGTGGTCGGCAATCACCGGTACGTGGAGAGTTCGTTACCAAGCCGTATACTTTTCAGGTTACATACTTTGGAAGTATATTTGTGACGCTTAAATGCAATTGCATTTGGGCATTTTACGAAAAAAGATTGAATTACATAATTTTTCACATCTTGTATTGAAATAATTGAAGTTTACCGGAAGCAGAACAATAATTCACCTTTGTTACAGCAACAATGCAAATAGATCATCAATTAACAGCGATTAAATTATTTGAATTTGGTGCCGTTCTCCATTGGAGCACATTTAGATTTTCATTGCTAAACATTTGTGAGTATTATTTTTTGAAAGCTGGTCTGCAAAAATTTTCAGTTTTTAAGTGGTCCGCAGTATAAAAAAGGTTGCCGACCCGTGGTTTAAACAACATACAAACTATGCTATTATTTTTCAAGAAAATTGCTGGTCAATTCTTGAAACCGCCAATTAATATAACTTAACTGGGACTGAAAACTTGAGGTTTTTCGTAGCAGCACCTAATAAAGAACTTTTAATTAACTGTATAAAAAAGCATGAACGATAGCGAGGTACCAGCCCATCAGGAAAACCATTCTCCAGAAACAATTACTTTTTATAATCCTTAGTTACATCTATCGCTGCAGTAAATTTGCAACACACTAAATAATTAAATTACATACACTCATAGCTTAGTAAAACACCACTATTACAAGGGACAAAATGCTTGAAACAAAAACAAATTTTTTAAGGTTTATCTCTGGCAAACACAATCAAGCTATGGGTAAAGCCGGTTCGCGACATCCTGACGCGACCGACCTGAAGCGAGACAACTCACCCCGGGAATCCTGTCGCCAGGGACATCCTGACGCTCGGGACATCCTGACGCCAAAAGCTTCAAACTTTCACGCTCTGCTTTTTTCTTTCTTTTCTCTTTTTCGCGCTACGCCACGGCTTCGCTTTTTTTGTCAACCGATTAACGTTCAGTTATTGTGACGTAAGTATAATATTTTCCGTTAGTTGCAAACCTCATAGGAGTCTCTGTTCTGCAAAAACAACTCAAAAGCGAGTTGTATTTTCGCGAAGAAAATCTTGAAGAAATCAAAAGCCAAGTTAGCGAATCTGTAAAAATGTTGGCGATAAGTTTCAAACGATGACCGAATGCCGCGATTGAAAGTAATGTATGTTTAGCTATTACTGAATGACCACGTAGATATTTCATGAATAATAATATGTGTGGTTAATTTAGGGCGAAAAAAGCTCTAAAAGGAATTGTATGTTAAAGAAAATATTAAAAATATATAATTCAAAGTCAAGTACCGCAAATCAAATTAATTAATGCAGCGATTGTAATATTATTTTTGCCTATTATTATTGCTTGACCACGTTGCAATTTTACACACATTTTCATTAAAAAATGGTTAGTCTTATGTTAGCAATAGTTTGCAGATGGACAGCTTTTGAAATTAAAGTTGAAATTACGGCCAAGAATGAACATAGATTAAAAATACAGTGCAATAGTGTGTAATCATCCAATTAATTAATATCCCCATGGGTGGTTTATTTAGTTTTAACCTCGATTAATGGGGCTGTTAGTTTTTGCAGAACAGAGTTGTTTTTGCAGAACAGAGACTCCTATGAGGTTTGCAACTAACGGAAAACATTATACTTACGTCACAATAACCGAACGTTAAGTGGTTGAGAAAAAAAGCGAAGCCGCTGCGCAGCGCGAAAAAAAGAAAAAAAAAAGAAAAAAAGCACAGCGCGAAAGTTTGGAGCTTTTGGCGTCAGGATGTCCCGAGCGTCAGGATGTCCCTGGCGTCAGGATTCCCGGGGTGAGTTGTCTCGCGTCAGGTCGGTCGTGTCAGGATGTCCTGCTTTGGGATAAAGCGAGATCACGTCTTATCGGTGCGACCATTTCGGCACGACCATTTCGATGCGACCATTTTGACGCAAACATTTCGGTGCGACCATTTCGGCGCCACCTATTTCGTTGCCGGACGTTTTCTGCACAGATTACTTCGGTGCCGATTTGGTGCTCTTTGACAGTTGACTTATTTAGGGTTAGGGTTAGTAAAAAGCACCGAATATTGGCGCCAAAAAGGTCCACGCCGAAATAGTCGAGCTGAAAAGTCGTGGACCCGGATAAAGCATACACCAATCAAGATGAAAGTAAATAGAGTACTTACTTGTGATGACGATGAGAATCAAGTTGGCAGTCTCTGCATGTTAATTTGCAACAAGTTTCACAATAAAGTTTTAATTCTTCATTGGGATGAATGGCACAACAATGGAATTTAGCGGCAGTTTTTTTTATTCCTATAAATAGACATAGCTTAAATTTAAAAAAAATCAACAAGACTATAATGAAATTGTTATCCACTAGGCTAGTCAGCTCTTAATTAGGAATGCAATTTTGGGGTTTCCACAACATTACTTGTATTACGGTACAAGCCACCAACAAACTTCAATGACTTTTTAATGACCTCAGTCAGTGAGGAGCACCTATTTAGGTCACATTCACAGTCTGTGATCATTTAATTTGATACACGCAATCTGCACACAGAGAAAGGTCTGACTTTTTTCAATTTTTATTGAAATAATCAAATGGTAGCTTACCTCTATCATTTACAGCAGATTCCAATATCTCAAGTAAGTGTTCTTTGGTGAGTTTTGTTCGCTTATGAGCATTAACGCATTCTTCACAAAGATATTCTTCACAGTCTTTGCAATATCTGCAGAACAATATTATTTCAATACCGGTACGTATAATGAACTGTGACTGAATACAATCATTACAATAAAGAAAAAAACTTAAATGGTCAGAATAAAGTACCAAATACAAAAATACAGAATATTCAAAGAAAGATTACCATACTCTAGTAATTAGCCTTGGAATTCATGCGAAGTTATTTCAATTGCTCAGTACTATTGTATACACAACACAAATCCCCAAACTTTAGTGAATTGCATACAAGAAAATGTTAACACACTTTAATCAAAACTATTTTTTCTGTTGATAAGATTGGTAGGATAAAAATCTAGGTAGTACGCCTACAGTATTTAATTTTGTTGGAAAAAAAGTCCCATCTCTTCAATCTTCACACAAAAAAGTCAGCTATAAAAATATTTGCTACCAGTAGCCTAAAATTTTATCTAGTAAAGGACGAAGTCCAAAAACATCAATATTATCATTGTAACTATTTACTTGATAGCAGGTAGAGCTTCTTCACAGTTAGTGCAAAGCTTCATATCTACTACTTTCTCGATCGTTTCACTTGCTGGTTTTGAAGTAGAAAGCGAAACAAAATAATTTCTTGTGATTACTTTTGCTCGAGTGTTGCACTCACAGATTTCACATTTCAGCACCAAAGTGCTCATTGCAACGGAGTTAGTACTTAAAAACCTTTTCAAACTATCAAGATCTTGAAATGCTTCATTAGGTAACGATTCTACTGTGGGAAGGTTGGAAGCTCCATCTTTTCCATTCTGTGTTTATAAGCACAACAAATGGTTAATGAAACAAAGGAAAGCACATTAAAATCAAAACTTACTGTTCAAAACGTGTCCCTATGCCCAAAGCAAAAGCAGCATAGTTTCAGAATCACTCAGTACTACTGTGGCAGATAACAAAGTTTAGTGCTGTCATACATTAAAACTATAAGTAAAACTGGTTAAAGAAATATTGTTCGAAATTGGTTTTATTGAAGAAATGAGAATTACTGGTACTTGAGGTAATAAAGAAATGCCCTAAACCTTTTTCCACAATTCTCCTTATTTGCGAAAATACAATTTCATTCATTTGACTCCGTACCATTGACAAACCTGCATTTTGCAACTTTGTGACATCACAAAAGGCAGATCTTTCAAAATTTCTCCCAGACTATGAAACAAGATTATCAAATGGTAGCAGTGAGTAGCCCAACCAAATGTGAAAACTTGGCTACTGATACTGGTACCTGTAGACCTAGGCTACCAGTACGATACTGATCTACAGATATGATTGTTTTTGGCTTTAAATTTTACACCATCAAAATAGAAATATCACCAAAACTGGTCTAATTTTGATGTAGTGCATTATATTACTTGCATAAAGCCATTGATAAATTTCATTTGAATTGGAATCGCTAGCTAAAGTAAAATCCTAGACCAATATAATCCTCATCCAACATCATGTTTAGTGTGGGAGAAATTTTGCAAAATCATGCCGTTTGTGATGTCACTAAATTGCAAAACGCAGGGTTGCTAAAGGTACGAAGTCAAACAGATTAAATTGTAGTACGGCAAATAAGAGGAATTTGAAAAAAAGGTTTAAGGAGCACCTCATCATTACCTTAAGTAGTTCTTATTTTTTCAAGAAACTAAAACTGCACTTTATATTCATGAGTACCTTATACACGGATTAGGTAGTACTCTCTGTCTTTTCACGATTTAATTCGGAGTTATTAGAGCTTTATTACAGTTTCCAGAGCTTTGCAAGTTGCATTTCATTCAGTGCACCTTACATTCCACTGCTCATTACATAAGAACAGAAAAGCGATGACGGTCATTTTTTGACAGTGCGCCTTATAGTGTGAAAAATGTGGTAGATACAACCTAATCCTAAAAATGCATGCAGACAAATAACACAAAACAGAAGTCAAATCCATGAAATAGCTAGTGTAACGTTTAAATTCAACAAAAATAATGTGATAACCAAGAGCAGCAATTTAGCATTCATATACTTTAATCATTGTATTACTAACCTGAGAAAATTTCGACGCAAGAGTAGTACTAAATTGAAAATGTTTTTTTTGTAATAAACATTCTGAACAGAAGCTGTGCAAGCAACCAAGAAGTAACGGATTTCGATTGTTTAAAGATTTTTTACATATTCCGCATTCATCAAATTTACATTTGTAAAAACTGGGTATTGGTATCGAAGGCTCTTCATCATCATCAATTTTTATAACATCATTGGCAGTAGAACCTATACCATTTTGAAGCAATGGAACCTTCAGTTTTGGTGAAGCACTAAGTAACTTTAACATATTCGTGGTATTGTCATTATTATTTGCAACATTTTCTTTACTTTTGTCACTGTCACTTGAACTGGCAGCTTCAGAAATACTTGGTAAAGTCTTGCTTGTGCTTGCAATTTCTTTGGAAGCTGACTCTAAATCATCGAGCAGCCCTCTCAACAAAGTTGATTTATGACTTGATTTGGACTGCTTGGCTGGCGGATCTTCAGATGAATCTTCTGCTGAGTAAGATCTTTTCATATTAACTGTAGACATCGGTACCGAAATATTATTTGTAGATCCATTACAATTATTAGCATTAGTAGATACTTCATTTATGTCTTTATTTGATAAATTACTTGCAGGTGAAGACATATCTAAATATAGACAAAGGTTCATGAAAATTGAAACCATATGCAGTCGAGTCCGGTTAATTGCATAGCCAATTTGCCAAGCCTTTTTATGTGATTCAACAAATTATGCAGTAAAGCAAAAGAGTGACGTTGAACTGAAAAATCACAGTCGTCACACATAATAACGTCTACACATCATACCTCAAAAGTATGCATTATGCAACCATCTCATTCTTTATTAAAAGTACACAAAACTGGCAATCAACTGTTTGAAAAAATTTTTACGATTACAATTTGCAATGTTTTTTTGCCAACTTCATCAATGACAAGAACTTCGTAAGCCAGCAATAAATCTTTGTGCTTTACTTGTTCTGGCTTCACTCATTTTAAAATTTATACTGTCTTGTGAATTGCATAAAAGGGAAATGAAACAAAAGGTGTAAATGTGTGTGATTGCAAAATGACAGCCATGTGTTGTTATTGTTACATAATTGTTTTTAAAAAACACCAATTTGATCTTAAGTTGCATTGCTTTTCCTCTCTATCTGGAACAAGCTTTTTTGTTTTGTTTGGCTAATAATCGACAGGTTCACTTAGCACATTGGAACAGTTTGTTTTTGTTAGGACTTTAAAAAAAGGCAGAGGCTGCTGTTACTTTACATAACAATAAGAAAATTGCTATTCTAGCCCCTAACCCCACCTCAAACCTAACCCAAACTATAACCCGGCTCTAACCCTAACTTTAATCCGAACCCAAACTCAAAATCTAACCTCAACCCTAATAATAATTCAAAATAGAAAAGCTTTATTTCACCGGAAATTTTTATCTAGTTTTTTATTAATTCTGACACAAATCTAACCCAAACTCAAATGCTTACCGTACTCAAAAACTATTCCTAAATCGAACCCTTACCCAAACCTAATCTTACCCCTAAAAAAGCAAATGAAAAGAGCGTGGATGAATATTTCTCATTTTCATTTTATTCTCTTCAACTTGAAAATTTTCAGTGAAATAGTCACTACCTTTAAAATAATAATGAGTAAATGTGCAAATGAGTGCACACTCTTTGCTCCGTTATTCTCTTCACGGGCGTTACATGTGTAGCACTAGCCACTTCTGTAAAACAATCATGCTTTTGTCACAGCTATTTTCAAACCGATTGTTAGATAATCGAATAAGTGCTTTCAATTCCATTCAAATAAGCAAACTATGCAATTAACAGCTATGTGATAATACGAAATACTAAGTAATTTCTTAAGAAATGATTGCTTTGGTTTGGGATTGGCAATTTCTATGCAATAAAATGAATTAGGCCTATGCATTTGTGAAAATTTGACTTTAGTAAATTTAGTTCAATCAGAAAAATTAGAGCCAAAAATATATGAAAAATGTTAGAATTAGAAACATTTCGATTTATTCTTCAACTGCTGTCAATCTAAAAATATAGAAACACAGTAAACCACTACAATATTAAGACATTAAAAAGTAAAAAATTAAAAACCTATAACCCAACAGTCTGTTTCACCCATAAATGGGATCATCAGGGGTAAAGCTAAACGTATTAAAGATGAACAACTGAAATCAAAATATCAAAAATACAAACTAAAATCTAAAATATAAAAGCTGTAATAGGTTGAAACCTACAAAGTAGTTGAGCTACACTGAACTGGTACAAGATTTTAACAGAACAAGCGATCACAGCAATGTCACGTGAAACGATGACATAGACAATAAACAATAACAAATGCTGTTATAGAGGTAGTCGATGGTTCAAAACTAGAGTGGGATACACCTTCAATACCAAGATGAAGAAGGAAAAATATTATGACCAAGGATTATGTTTTAAGTTTACAGTTTTTTAATTTATATTTGTTTTTGTGGTGACACTTGTTGACGAGCTCAGTACGTTTGTTTAACGTTGTGCTGGGGTCTGCTGTGAGAATGGAATATTTTTCGGCTAAGCATAGTTGGCATTGTTTGTCTCCTTGCTGGTATGGCTTTGCGTGGCAAACAATGCTCCACACGATGGTGGTTCATAGCCGGCGTCTCTGCAAGACCATACGTACTTGGAAAGCTTGGTGGCGTTGCTTTTTTGGCGGTGCCTGAAGGATTGCACGTGGTTGTAATATCGTGCTTTAAATTCCGTTTCACATAGGCCAAAGTAATTTTTGGCCTCGTTGTTGCAGTTTACGGTGGCTTTGTAAACAATACTCTTTTCTTGGCACCGTTCGGACATGGGGCACGGTGTCTTTCTGCAGTTGCACGAAGGTGAATCTGGTTCATCACTTTTCTCAGATAAGATCATCTGGTTGTGAGAAGATAGGATGCCAGCCATGTTAGTGGTACAACTATAGCTTAGTTTGATAGTGTTCCTGTTGAAGATCTTCAGCAATCGGTGCCGTGGCGGGAAGTGCTTATCCAGGAGATAAAAGAAGCGTATCTGCAACTGCAGAAAGACACCGTGCCCCATGTCCGAACGGTGCCAAGAAAAGAGTATTGTTTACAAAGCCACCGTAAACTGCAACAACGAGGCCAAAAATTACTTTGGCCTATGTGAAACGGAATTTAAAGCACGATATTACAACCACGTGCAATCCTTCAGGCACCGCCAAAAAAGCAACGCCACCGAGCTTTTCAAGTAAGTATGGTCTTGCAGAGACGCCGGCTATGAACCACCATCGTGTGGAGCATTGTTTGCCACGCAAAGCCATACCAGCAAGGAGACAAACAATGCCAACTATGCTTAGCCGAAAAATATTCCATTCTCACAGCAGACCCCAGCACAACGTTAAACAAACGTACTGAGCTCGTCAACAAGTGTCACCACAAAAACAAATATAAATTAAAAAACTGTAAACTTAAAACATAATCCTTGGTCATAATATTTTTCCTTCTTCATCTTGGTATTGAAGGTGTATCCCACTCTAGTTTTGAACCATCGACTACCTCTATAACAGCATTTGTTATTGTTTATTGTCTACATCATCGTTTCACCTGATATTGCTGTGATTGCTTGTTCTGTTAAAATCTTGCACCAGTTCAGTGTAGCTCAACTTTGTAGGTTTCAACCTATTACAGCTTTTATATTTTAGATTTTAGTTTGTATTTTTGATATTTTGATTTCAGTTGTTCATCTTTAATACGTTTAGCTTTACCCCTGATGATCCCATTTATGGGTGAAACAGACTGTTGGGTTATAGGTTTTTAATTTTTTACTTTTTAATGTCTTAATATTGTAGTGGTTTACTGTGATATTTGTTCTAACACTCCATTATCGAGCACTTTTGAAACCCTGATATCAACCACTGACTAAATATATAGGAAGATCACTGAAATAGCTACATGTAACGCAATCCTGAATACAACAAGAAAGTTGATCCACTTTATCTGTTATGTCAGTGGTAAGTCTTCTTGGAGTGCTACGTTTTTCTGTAAGTTTTCTCGACTTAGTTGCCCCTTAAGTTAGCTGGATGTCATTAAGCATAACCCGTCTGCTTTTTTTTTGGAACCTCTTCAACCCATGTATAAGCGTGCGCACGCTCACACTTCTCTCATGCTTGCACTCATAAGGCTATATTTAGGGAATAGCTTGGACCAGAGAGAAGGAGTAAGTGCACGCGCGGCTCATACATGAATCACAGAACTTCCAAAAAAAGCAGACAGCTTATACGTAGCGACACCCATTTGACTTTACCATTTCATACATGTACCATTCTAGATTTACCGATAATTCCCAGCTCCCTAGCTGGTTGATAACAGGGATTAACTTTCACGTTTGTAATAAGAATTACGTTACATGTAGCTATTGGAGTGACCTTTTTATGTTTTTAGATTGATAGCTCAATGGTTTAAGAATAAACCGACATGCTTCTAATTCTAATGTTTCATATATTTTTGGCTCTAATTTTTCGGATTAAACTAAGTGCTAAACCCATATTCTCCGCTTTGAACTTTCGTATACTTCAATATTACAGTTCACAATTTAGAGCAGATTATTATGATATGAATGTATGACTTAAACATATTTTTGTAGGTCAGAGCTTCAGCCACATTTTTTTGAGAAAATTAGGGCACCCACCAGTTAGTCGAAAAGTAAGAGAACACTGTTCTGCACTTAACCAGAAATAGTATTTGGATTTATAAATTTGCAAAAACTACCTACGTTTCTGACAAGTTTCCTATTAATACTATGGCAGAGGCTGCTGTTACGTTATGTAAGGATACGAAATATCATAGCCAATATCACAGCTTAATCCCAAGCCATAAATCTAGCCCAAACTCTGACCAACCCTAGCTCTAACTCTAACGTTAATCCTAACCCAAAGTCAAAATCTAACCCAAACCTTACAACAATTAAAAATATAACTATAAAATCATAGTAAAAGGTTAACAGCACAACAGTCTGTTTTGTCCTAAGGACTCGTCAGATGCTACTGTAATCTGTAAAAGAAATGTTATAAACTACAACGTCAAATTTCTAAAACTGCATATTATTGGAAATTATTGAAAAACCTGTCAAGCTAAAACACTACCACAGACAGCAAGTTGCAGCGTTGAAATACCGCATTGATTAAAACATTGCTTAAAAAATAAAATACTACGCTCGAACGTTTTTCAACTTGTTTTTGTTTTAGTGCCAGCATTTTCCCGTAAAAACAAATATAAAAACAAATACAAATGCACGCACAAAAACAAATACAAGTTGAAAAACGTTCGAGCGTAGTATTTTATTTTTTAAGCAATGTTTTAATCAATGCGGTATTTCAACGCTACAACTTGCTGTCTGTGGTAGTGCTTTAGCTTGACAGGTTTTTCAATAATTTTCAATAATATGCAGTTTTAGAAATTTGACGTTGTAGTTTATTACCGGAACGTTTCTTTTACAGATTACAATAGCATCTGACGAGTCCTTAGGACGAAACAGACTGTTGTGCTTTTAACCTTTTACTGTGATTTTATAGTTATATTTTGCTCTGATTTTACTTCGTATATCATCGAGCACTGTTTCAGAAGATTGACTCTCAACAATTTTCAATAATTGAATAAATAAAAAAGTGTAAATGAGAGCTCACGTTTTGTTCTCTTATTCTTTTAATGGGGGTAACCAAACGTAACATACCATATGTAAAATGACTAGGCTATAAGGTAAGATCGAATAATTCCAGACAAAAATCTGCTATTTTCTTTCTGTCTACTTTTTTCTTCAATCAACTTTAAATGTATTGCTTTCATAGGTGGGCAAGTTAATGCAAAACGTTAGCTTCGTTAACCACTAGTCCGTTAACAAACTTCACACCTCCGTTAACGTTAATCCGTTATTTTTAGCTTTAATTAACGGAAGTTAATAAAGTCCGTTAATTCGTTAACATTTTGCGTGTAATTTAAATTTCGTTTTATTCACTCGCTTCTAGAACACGTATTGACGCTGTTGAGCTGATTGTAAGGAAGTATTTATTGCTATGGTGGTCTTTTTGTGTTGTGGAAGTTACATTTTACAGTCTAATCTAATTTCAAGATAAAAACAAGTTCAAATGCACAACGAAGCTGCAAGATATTAACGATAAAAACCTTAACGAAAGTTAACAGAACTTAACGGAAGTTACTTTAGTCCGTTAACAGCACTTAACGGAAGTTAATTTAGTCCGTTAACATGAAAAAACTTTTTAACGGATTAACGAGTAAGTAAAAAAGTTAGCTTCGTTATTAACGGATTAACGATTAACGGACTTGTGCCCACCTATGATTGCTTTCATATGTGCATTTCAATAATGGACTTCAGTATTTTAACACTGGTTCAAAAAAACTATTTAAGAAATGGATTAACAAATCAGTCTGAACGGACATGTCCAAAATTACCCTTGAAAGGGTAATTTTGAACATCTACAAATAAAGGCAAAAATGCAAAATTGATACTCTTTGATAGCATTTTTATAAATATCATAATCTGGAATAATATGCTAAGAAGCATAATTATAAATTATGTGCTTTTTTGGAAATTTTAATGCACTACGTTGGATAGTTGCACCAAACTAACACCAATTTAGCCATTGTGCCATGTCGATTAAAATGGATAAACCTAAGCCATATTGATCAAAATTTCCCTTTTAACATCTTCATTGTAATTGAACTGCAAATAAAGATCTTTATTCTGCAAAATGCGATTGCATTAGAAGCTGTTTTCAGTTAACTGCCACTCCGAAATTATTGTAGAGTCGGGGATTGGGTTTGTTTTGTGCCACGCCAATGTCAGATTTATAAATTTATGTGATTTTCTGCCGCGGATTGCAGATTGATCAAGTGCAGCTTGTCACTTTTTAATGCATAGGCCTTTTTGTAAATACAGCAATTTAAACTTTTTTATTTTTCACCCCCAGGCTATCTTCTAAATTGTTTTTTTCTTACAATCACTTTCACTCCCAAACTCATATTCTTAAGGATTTTTCCAAGTTAGATTTGGCCACAGAGTAGGAATGGATTTAACTTTTTCCAGAAAAATTGAGGAGTTATGAATGAATAAACCTACCGGGAATCTGGTTTGCTTAGAAAACAGAGTGTGAGAGCATGTTTGAGTACAATATAGGACAAATATATCTAACCTAATCTGCAAACGAAAGCATAGAGCATCTACGCATAGTTTTATTGCACATGAAATAAACAGACAATTATTTAAGGTAGTGACTATTTCACCGAAAATTTTCAACTTAAAAAGAAAACGAAAATGAGAAATATTCATCCGCGCTTTTTTCATTTGCTTTTTTAGGGGTTAAGATTAGGGTTTAGGTTAGGGTTTGGGTTAGGGTTCGATTTGGGAATAGTTTTTGAGTAAGTATTTGAGTTTGGGTTGGATTTGAGCCAGAATTAATAAAAAACTAGATAAAAATTTTCGGTGAAATAAAGCCTTCCATTACTTAATTACCGAAATGATAATCTACAACGATATACGTAATACAAAAATGCACTAATTGCAATTTTACTTTCATGTCCGAAATTACCCTTGGCTGTCCGAAATTTTCCCTATTCGGAATTACCAGAGCTTATCCTACTTCGGACACCAGTTACAACTTCGGACAGTGTCCCTAAAGGCTGGTTTTAACCTAAGTTTTCCAATTATTTTCTTTTGTGAAAGGGTTCAGCGAGTTTCCCAAAACTCTTTAAAAAAACATAACAACTGAAACTCAAAACCAACCCCTAAGGCAATTGTCCAAATTTAGACCATGTTTGATGTTGTTTGAAGTCTAGTCATTTTACAGTAACACTAAGCACTTCGTAATGTTATTGAAATACTGGGTATTTGTGAAACGATCCATTTTTGGCAGATCTGCAAAGGGGCTAGGCCTACTCATAACGAGACTGTAGGTTGTTCGTCTTTGGTTGTAACCTAGTACTGATATCTGCCCTCACATACAGCATAGCACACTCACTCAACAACCAAACCAACAACAAAGCCAATAGACTCTGCAATGACAGATCTAACATTAGCAGCCTAAACATGTCACCATGGTAACCAGGTAGTGCTATAATAAGCTACAGTACCATGGCCCAGTGCCAGATCAGAGATTTGCCACAATTTGGTGTGTTAAACAAAACTCCCTGTGCTTTTTACTTCAGTCATGAATGTCAGTTGAGGGTCAGCCAATAATGATTCGATTCATTGCACATTGGTTCCTTAACAGATACCAGAACAGGATAAGGTTAGAGTTCATGGGTTAGGGTTACAGCCCACCAATGCATGATGAATCTTCTATGAGGCAAATCTTTTGCCAATCTTTGATCTTTAGGCTAGCAGTTTTATGGAGTTATGTCTCATACAGCAACTTGAACCAGTGTTTTGATTCTCTAACCTTTAGTCTGCTTTAGTGAATTTAGCTTCAAAATTTTTAACAAAAAGTACATAGGCCTAAGCTTACACTTACAGAACATTAGGTACAGTGGTGGGCTTGGATACTGTGCAGTGTGTGTATCTTTGTGTGCATTATTTTTTCTGTTTACTTTTTTTCAATGTCACCTTGAACTGTGAAGGGGGCAACTGACTTGAAGACTGAATGGTCATTTTCGCTGTCTATGGTTTGGTTATTGTGCTTTTACAAAATGTGTTGTGGTGTTAATGTTGAACCATTCTGAATAAAAGTTGATTGAGTAGGCTAGCCTTAGGCTACTGTATACCCGGTACGTAGGCTACTTATTGCCTACTACGGTACCCTACTTGTAGAACTGTCATTATCATCTGTGCTTAGTTTGAGCACAAAATTACTGTACAGATCATACAAAATGCCTACCAATGCACTGTTGTAGGCTTAGATTTACCAGTACTGGCAGCTTAGATATCATCATTTGGTAGGACTATCTGCCAACAGGCCGGTTGAAACTGACGATTACCTCAGCACATTTAATTCTGACTGCTAATCTGCAATAATCAGTCTCTACAGTACCGTACAGATTCAGATTTATTTAGGCTATTCATACGGTAGGCTATTAAATTTAAGCACTTCACAGATACAAAAAAAATGGAAGACAACGAAAAGACCATACGTCATCAGTGTCAGCTGCCACCCTACTAAAGGTTAATATTTTAATAAATACAGTACTTTTAATTCAATGCCAACTACATTTGTAAAGTTGGAGATTTTTCAAATAAAAATATCATGTTTTAGCAAATATTAAACAATGAACAAATATTAATCAGTACAGTAAATAACTTGAACCGTAGCATAGCCTAGGCCTACCCCAAACCTACTGTACCGCAGTTCAGGTGCACAAAACTGAGAGCCTGAGAGCAAGCTAGCCTACTGGTTTAAAAAAAAAAAAAAATTGACACTTGACAAACAAGATGTTAGAAGAGTCACCAAGAGTGTGGTAGGCCTATACCAATTTTTTTTGCTGTTGAATGCAATTCGAATGTGGCAATGCTTCTCACTATACTGTAACTTCTAACTCCCTTATCCCCTAATCCAAACACGACAATCACACCTCAGAAGCTTAGAATGAAGAGCCCACTTTTTAGGTGGAATGTTCGAACGGTTCTAATTTCTAAGTTGCTTCATCGGAGTGACAATCGTCTTGGGAGTGGATTTCTCGCATTATTTTTGATCAAATTGGGAATACCCTACAGACTTCACAAGAGTTTTTTGAGAATGAGAAAGGAGCAGAGCAAGCAAGCATTACCGCTGTTAAAAGTAGCGGCGTTACTACTACTGCATAGGTAAGCAGCGGGCCCTGCAATCATTCGTTGCCGCCATTTCATTTTTTTCAAACAAAAAGCAACACTTTAGATCCATAGACGTAGCCAGAACTTTTGATTGGGGGGGGAGGAGGGGGCAAATCACATGCAGTGACATCATCAGAAATTTCCGAAAGAGGAACTTTTTGTGGGCAAAGATATTGTAGAATGGAAGATCAGAAGCCGTGGCCTGTGTATTGGCACTTCAGCTACTAAAGAAAGAGGGCTTAAATCAAAAGTTGAAAAGTCCAAATGTCTAAACTGAAGACGCATCGAGTAAACAAGTGTACCTCAACTATTTTAATGCCATTCGATCACACTTCGCACGTGTTTAGAACCATTTGAAAGAACTAGAATTTTAACATTTAAAAGTTAATTAAAAAATTAATTTGTTCAATCCTCCTGTTACGTGCAATTTAAGTCCAAAACTCGTTTAAGATCTTGCATTTTGGTGCTAAATATTGTAAGTGATTTGGCCCAGGTAGGGGAAAGTAAAGCACTTTTCCTCCTGCAATATTTTAGCGGTAAATAATAACCCAATCGAAGATTTTCCTTAGAGATTATTGTTTTGTCATGAAATTAACCAGTTATAAGAGTGCATGTTCGGCCAGGGGCCCAGGCCCCCTCGATTCAAATTCAGTAATTTGTTTTGTGAGCATTTCTCAAGCTTTTTTTTTTTTCTCAAAAGCATTTTTTGACGTAAAAACAAGCGAGGTGGAGGAGAATCGTTATTGAAAAATGGCATGTTAGATATGGTTAGATCTACTCACCAGCATGTTATTGCTCGGACCGGATTTATATTGCGTGGGGCCCAGGGTACTTTGGAGATTTTTGCAACATTTTTCTGCCAAATGTAGGTGAAGACCAAATAAATGTTGCACCATCTGAGCGCGGAGCCCCTGACTTTGTGCCATATGACAAATACGTCTCTGGTTATTGCATCATGTTTATAAAAAAACGTTAGATAAGGGCCTGAGGTTGCAACTTTTAGGATAAAAACTTTTAATTTCGCCAAGGTTATGCATTTAAATTGGTAGCCAAAAATTGAATTGGGGGGCCCGGCTCCCTTGGTTGTAAATGCTATTGTTGAATACTATGTAGACGTGTACTGTTGTACGCGAAGGTGCTAAACGAAACTAAAACTGAAGAAAAAATAGACGTTTTTGTCACATTTTTGTCATTGGTGTCATTTCAATTGGGGGGGGGCTCTGGCGACACTTATGACAAATACGTAGCAAGGATTTTTGATTGGATGGGGCCCAAACCACAAATCGCGTGCAATAACATAATCGGAAATTTTCGAAAGAGAAACTTTTTGTGGGCCAAAGATATGATAGAATGGAATATCAGTAGCCTTGGCCTTGATTGGCGTTTAACCAGGATTTTGCTAAAGGGAGAGGGCTTAAACCAATAGTTATTTCGTTAAAAAAAGAAAAAGTCAAAATTGGGAGACGCGTTGAGGAAACTTGTGTTACTCAAATGTATCAAAAATGGGGTCTAGGGAAAAGCCTCCAGCCGGAGGCTAAGGGTCTGGGGGCGAAGCGACTAGCCGCTGGGCAATTTTTTGTAATTTTTTGGAAAAAAAAAGATATTTTAATGCCATTGGATCACATTTTGCACGTGTTTAGAATCATTTGAAAAACCTAAATTGTTGATTTGAAAGGTATAGTGATTGAAAAAATTAAATTGTTCAATTCTACTTTTTCATTCGATTTAAGTCCAAAACACGTTTAAAATGCTGCACTTTGGAGTTAAATTTTGTAAGTGGTTTGACCCAGGTAGGGGTAAGTAAGGTACATTACATCCTGCAATATTTTAGCAGTAAATAATAAATAATTCACTCGAAGATTTTTCTTACGAGATTTTTGTTTTCTCAATGTACGGCCAGTGGTCCAGGCCCCCTTAATTTCAATCCAATGATTTGTTCAATGAGCATTTCCACTCGCTAATTTTTTTCAGCAGCATTTTGTCGAGTAAAAACTGGTGAGGTGGAGGTGAGTTGCGTTACTGAAAATGGTACAATAGATGGTTCAGAGTTGTAAACGGCCGACTAGTTCAGGTCCGAACCCCAAAATATAAGCCCGAATCCGAAAACTAATTTGAAACCCAAATCATGACCGAAAAAACCCAAAAGTTAAATTAGATCTGAAAAATTTAGCAATGTCGCCAACTTATATATTTGTGCACTTAAGACAAAAAGCACACTTCAGGCCCCAATTAAGCCCGAAATTTTGTCAACTTTAGGCCAGATGCCAAACCGAAAAGCCCGGCCCGACTTACAACTCTGAGATATTTACGACTATTATAACCACGCCATTGCCTGGGCCGGATTTACATTGCGCGGGGCCCCTAGCACTTCGGAAATTTTTGCATCATCTTCCTGCCGAATAGTCTATAGGTGAAAAGCAAAAAAAGTCTTACCTCTGAGCGCGGGGAACCTGGCATAGTGTCATATGGTAAATCCGGCCTTGGTTATTGCATTACGTTAATAGAAAGGTTAGATGAGGACCTATGGTAGCAACTTTTAAGACAAAAATCCTTAATTTCACTCGGGCTATGCATTTTATTTGGTCAGAAAAATTGAATAGAGGAGCTCCAGGCCTTCTTGTTCGTCAATACCAGGGTCAATACTATTGTTAATTGCTGTTTTATGCGCGTACTGTTGTAAGCAAAGATGCTAAAAGAAACTGAAACTGAAGAAACAATAGACTTTTTTGTCACATTTTTGTCATTGGTGACATTTCAATAATTGAGGAAAACCTCGGACCCCCTCTGGCTGCACCTATGTTTGGGTATCATTGTGATCAGAAATAACTGTCTTTCCTATCGCCTCCAAATTAATTTCACAGTCACACGCGTTGCAGTGCGAGAAGTAAACGCCTTTCAAACTTCATTTTATGTTCTTAAATTCTTTCTCGAACTCATAACGAAAACTCTTTTTGCGCTTGTTCGTTTTCTTGATCTACAAGTAGGTGAAAACCTAAATATTTTTACCCTAGTTGTACCGGGGGGGGCAAATTTGCCCCCTTCTCAGTTATTTTAATATAGCTCCTAAACGAAAACAAAGTTTTGCTTTGATGCACCCTGACTTTGAATCAAATTTAATAACACACATTTTCCGAAAGTTTGGAGTCAGCCGGACAATCGGAAGTGACGTCATTTTTGCCTTTGTCAGAGGCACCTAGGGAGTTTTATGCAGTTTTGAGCACAATTCATGCTTATCAGTGCGCATATTCTATTCATTGTACAGCGTAATCATTGTCAATGCTAATCTTCTGCTGGAATAAAATATTTTATTTACTGATATATGCATTGCATCATCATTACGTCATTGATGACGTCATAATTCAAAAATATTGCTTTTTCTGCTGTTTCTCGAAATAAACTACGTTTGCAAAAAAAATGTTCATTTTTGTCAGCTGTTGAATGATAAAATGAAAATTATACTGCAGTATTCTATGATTTTGTGAAATATATTATATTTCAGTCACAAAAAATTACAAAGAATAATCAACACTATGTATTAACAATGATGTCATCATTCATGTGAAGTCATCATGCATGATGACGTCATCATTTGCGGTTTGCGGTAACTTTATCAGAGATGTCTTTGAAATAACAAAAGTTGAAACTAAAACTAATATTTCGCAACATTTAGGCAAATTTGCATGTTGTTATAAGGATTTACTAGTTTTGATAACGTCATCATCGTTTTCGTGACGTCACAACCTCAAAAAATTTATTTTTAAAAATTTAACAAAAAATATCTTCATCAAGCAAAAAATCTCAATTCTATCACTTACCAATCGGTTTTTAGATAGGGGGGCAAATTTGCCCCCCATCGGTACATATAGAGTGTAAAAATAGCCCGGTATATATAGGGTTAAGACTAAAATCTAAAAATATGGCATCAGACAAATGGCAGCCTGTCCTAAAATTTTAATGTTTTTTCTTTAATTTTAGCTTACTGTTTTTCTTAAACCAGACAAATTACTGAACTATCATTCCCTGAACCTAGAGGTTCTCAAGTCAAGTCAAGTTTATTTCACCATACGCATCAAAGTAAGCAGGCGGGGAACAGCGATAACACCCTGCGGTCATCTAGGTCAACTGCACCTTTTAGCAATTCTTCAGTTACAGGTTAAACTTAAGCTTGTTATTGAACATAAAAAAAATTAAAATTTCATTAGCAATGTAACAGGTAGCAATAACAGTGTTGCCAGCTTTGCACTAAATATTTAGAAAAAAAACACACAAAAAAAAACAAGTGAGTTTTGCTTGATTAAAAAATTGAATTATTTAGACATTGTACATTGTTAAAAGCTCAAAGTTTTGTTAAAAGCTCAAAACCCCAAAATAAAAACTGTCTTTTTCAAAGCGAACCGAATTTATTGAAAAAATCAAACGTAAAACTTTGCAACTCATGTATATTTTGATCCACAGCTAAATTAAAAGCTATGTAGAAAAAACATTTTTTATGATGACAAAACTGGGTCAATCCATGCTTAATTTATATATTTCTTTTGTGAAATGTCAACCCATGTTCTAGAATCTTCTCCAAACTTGGCATGGGGGTAGAACAGAGTAAAAAAAACTGTTTGCAAAAAATTTCACCTATCTAGAACCAGCCAATTCTGAATTAGGGCCTTTTTAAAATTGTGCGAAAAAGTGAATTTTGAGGATACGCATGAGTGATTTTGACCTCTAACGCTCAAAGTTGAGGTAGGAGGATGCAGTAAATTGCTACCCTCCCTTATTTTTTACCATGCCAAAGCCAATAAAACGGTTATTTTTCAGCTATAAAAATTGTTTTTTGAGGTATTTAGTAATTCAGGAGTTTCTCTTTGGGCCTCGCTTATGGGGTGCTCTGACTTTTTTTTCCTAAAAATGGTTTTACCTCATATTGAATGACTACTTTTCATGGCTAATATGAAACGAAGCTTTGTCAAACTGAATTAACAGGTATTACTAAGTATCAAATGATAGGTAGGGCGTTCTGTAGAGCTTTTTTTTTCATTTTAAAAAAGTCCTCACCGTCAACCAAAGTCTACGTTAGTCAGAATTACTAATGTCCTTGTGGAACTAACTATCTAAACAATCCTGTTACCTTCGCTATACAACTGCAGGCTAAAATTGCGTATATCTTCTGGACTTTTTACTAGTTTGTAACTTCATTCTGCAGCTACCTCCTTCGAGCAAACTTGGCCGATTGAGCGTTGTTCTGTTATAGTGCTGTAGCAGTTTTTTTTGGCATATTTTTTCGAAATTAAAATCTAGCATACTTCTTTTGAATTTAGCAACTCCTAGTATATAATTTATTTTTACCTTTTTTTTCGGATCTAGCATTTTTGTGATTTATGATTGAATCAATTCTCCAAATCAAATTGAATCTTCCATTATACTCGCTGTAATTCGCCGAAGCGTGTAACAAGTTGGCGGGGCCCATCTCCGCATCATTGGGCCCATACAACACAGTTCCTTTCGAAGAAATGTCGCAGCGGTGACGAGCAGTTGGCAACACTTAGACATGGGCACGATCTTGAGCTTCCAGATCAGATCGTGATCTTGGAGATCAGGATCATGATCTAATCTTGATCTTTAAGATCACACTATTTTAATGATCTGATCTTGATGTTGAAGATCACATTTTTTGTGTGATCTTGATCTTGAAGATCAAAATCACTTTTATTTTTAAATGTCGCGTAGGGTAAGCATCGCCGAGACCAGATTATGTAATATTCTCAAGCTATTGCATGGCTCCGACACGAAATGAAGTCTAAACTGAAGAAAGTAATCCGCATTTGCTGTGGTACAGCAGGACAGGTACTAATCAGTACGGCAGTACCAGTACCTAACCTGCTAACTTAAGAAGAAAATTAATCGCAAATCAGCTTTGTTAGCAACGGAATGTTTGCAGGCTTGGGGCGTCCTATCGACAATAGTACTCTTTTTTTTGCATACCATTACCAGATTACCGGTAGTAAGGAAAATCTGCCGGAACTAATACTGAAAAAACACGTGCTGGTAGTGGTATAGCAGTGCCAGTACCGGTGCTAGCCTAGGTTTATAATTATTTCATACCAAAAAGGGTGAAGTGAAATAAAGTTATAAGCTAAAAGATTTTTGTTTTAGACAAAAAACAAAAATTCTTTTTGTGTGCTGTCTATGATCTACGTTGTCAATGTCATAAAATATACAATGTCATGATTGTCATAAAATATACAATGTCATGAAAAAGAATTTTGTTCTTGACCAACGGGATGGCCGAGTGGCAGGCTCGTCTGGCTTCAATTCCGAACCTTGTGCGGGAGACCGAGTTCGATTCTCGTGTCGATCAAATCTAACACAAGTTGCCAATGGCCCACCACTGTTGCGACGTTAAATTGTGTACCCGTGGCGCTTGGAAGGGGAGATGGTCCCGAAAACTTGCGACACCCATAAAGGGTATTAATCGAGTATAATGAATATTTGATATTTTTGATTTGATTTTGTTCTTGAATTTCGTTATTGTTGTATGAAACTAGTAAAAGTAAACGAAAAGGGTTTTTGGGATTATTTAAATTAGTAAAATAGCTACAAAAAGTTTGTGAGTGTCAAATGCCGTACGTTATTAGCGAAATCAGCACTTCCATTGCCCATTGATAGTCAGTACTAATACAGATTTTAACATTTACAGCTTAACCCCCATCATCTCCATTGCCTCTCCTTGAGTACTAAAAGTAAAGTGATCTTAATCTTCAAGATCGCACTTTTTTGATGATCTGATCTTGATCTTCAAGATCACCAAAAGATGGTAATCTTGCTCATCTCTGGCAACACCAAGTCCGATTTGACCGGTCCGAGATTTGAACCTTTGACCTACCGGCTCCAGAGACTAACGCGTTACCGCTAGACCAGCAAACTTGAAAATTTGACTTTTTCTAATGTTTAGCTTTGCGTAGTTAAATAGTAAGGCTTGAAACGTAAATACGTAAAAAAATGACCTAAACTAGTACTAGACACCAGGGTTGGATCCATTTATTTTTTTTTGTATTTTTTAAATTCAAATTCAAATTCATTGACTGTAAAAAAAACGAAATTCAAATTCCAATTTTTTGACTTTGAAAAAGCTAAATTCAAATTCCTTGACTTTGAGAAAACTAAATTCAAATTCAAATTCATTGACTTTGCAAAAGTCAAATTCAAATTCATCAATAACTCGTGAGCGGATTCAAATTCAAAATTCAAATTCAATCCAACCCACTTTTCACACTAAAGATTCAAAGAGGATTTTGCAGTTTGCACCTAGCAAGTCGCAGATGTGTATTAGCGCATGATAGGTGCGTAATAAAGCAACAACTCAAGTCGCTTGAATCCAGAATTAGATACAGTGCCCTTGCCAGAGTAAACGAAGTGAGAGGGCACCAGCCAAAAGTGGCGGGTACTAAAATTTGCTTATAAAAACTGATCTTCGGATCTTGTACGGCTACAATTATGTGCAATTTTAAAATAAGGCCGGCAGCGTTTCTTAGCTCGTTTCGTCTGCTGCCAATAATCACTTGAAAAATCTATCTACAGCAGTGAATGCTACCAGACGTTCGATCAGGATTTTGCTAAGAGAGGTGAACCAAAAGTAAATTTTTTTTACTCAAAAACTACCTGATTAACCCCCGTGCTGAACAAACTGATGCAACTCAAGCGAGTCACAGACGGATATAGATACTAAATAGTAAGTGAATGTGGGATAGGGCCTGAGGGCGGATCCCCAGCCGCTGAGCGATTTTGAAGCAGGATATAGCGATTTTAACGCCATTTTAATCTTACTTCGCACTTTTAGAAGCCATATGAATAACTAAATTACTAAAATTCAAAAGTCATTTCAAAGAATTGAATTGCTTCTCACCTTCGGCCCCCCCTTACTTTTGGTCAAGTTTAAAATACGTTTAAACGCTTGTATTTTGAGATTAAATTTTAGAAGTGACTTTGCAAATGGGGCTGAAGCCCTTTCACCCTAGTTGCGCCACTGACTGTGACCTCAAAATCTTGAGTGTGCTCTAAAAATCAAAACAGTAAGTTTGGTCTTTGAAAAAAAGTTTTCACGCATTGTTTCATTTCATAATCATTACCGAAGTACTGGTAACGATTCTGCAAGCTTACATGTCTCTTCCGCGACACATCCGTAAGGGCGTGTCAATAAGACGGAATATTGCGTCAGATTAATGTACAGTAGTTGGTTGCCAGCAATTTCACAAAGAATCGAAAACACATCAAAGAAGAATTATGCTTAAACGTAATTATTCCTTTTTCCATCATTGTCTGTTGTCTTGTTGTTGCGTGATGTTACAAAAGCAGTATTTTTAGTAAACCAAAATGGGGGCACAAGCGGCCTTTAGGGGGGTACGCTCCCCGTGCCCCCCTCTCTTAGCGACGGCACTGGTTGGATCCATTCATTTTGTTTTTTGATTTTTAAATTCAAATTCAAATTCATTGACTTTGAAAAAACTAAATTCAAATTCAAATTCATTGACTTTGAGAAAACTAGATTCAAATTCAAATTCATTGATTTTGCAAAAGTCGAATCCAAACTCAAATTCAAATTCATCAATAATTCGTGAGCGGATTTAAATTCAAAATTCAAATTTAATCCAACTCTATTAGACTCTAGTGCATTTATGAAATGTTTTGCCGCCGGCAGTAGTGAAAAGGTTATGTATCCCTGGTTTAACCCAACAATATGATTAGCGTTTACGAAACTACTAAAAAAGTAGGGATCCATAATCAGTGGACGTTTGCCCCAGGACCCTAACTGACAAAATTAAGGCTTTAAGATTCATCATTTCTACATTTATAATTTAGGTTTTGCCATTCACTGGTAATGGCCTTGTTTCACTACCAACGATACAGCTACGGTACCGGTAAGTAATCAACATCAGCTGATAACGTGTAAAACTTCAAAATGGCATTCATTATTATTTTAAAAAACTATCTATTTCCGAATTAAGTACTTTTGCGTTTAAAA
The DNA here is from genome assembly GCA_963965965.1 of Trididemnum nubilum. Classification (NCBI taxonomy): domain Eukaryota; kingdom Metazoa; phylum Chordata; class Ascidiacea; order Aplousobranchia; family Didemnidae; genus Trididemnum; species Trididemnum nubilum. The sequence continues at coordinate 30,153,925 of OZ014481.1, read as the reverse complement.
ATTATGGAAAATTTGCCAACCTTAATTTAGAAAATTGTGTTCTCGGTGGTTGGCCTTGGTCTGGACCATTCCTGTCCTTGGCCTCGAGAGAGTATATCCTCGAAAAGTCGGTCCTTGGCCTTGGCCTTAGCCTGGCATTTTTTAAGTTCTTGGACTAGGTCTTGGCATCGGACGTTGTGTCCTCGACTCCAATTCTAGTAAAAAGTACTCGAAAAGTGTAATCAAGAAAAAAGTTTTTTACTTGAACTAAACACTACTTGAAACAAATTACAAAGTGTTGACCAACAAAATTCTTGAATAAAAGTAAAAAAGTAGTCGTTTTAAAAGTTCTCAAGTACAAGTGTTTTGCCCACTGCAGTATTTTTTTTTTGGGAAGAATTTTATATAACACTTTCCAAAACCCTAGAATGTTCAAAGTCAAACAACTCTTTACCAAAAAAACTACTTCTTTTGCACATTGAACTCTTTTTAGTTCATTTTAACGGCTTTGCGGTTATTCGCTCTCAAACTTTAAAGGTTTCAAAAAGTTCCTAAAGTAGTCAAGGAAGTCAATCAAAAAGCTAATACAACAACGCTAAAACTCAGCGCTTTTTGAAGTTTCTAACAGTTTTTCACTTTATTATGAAACAACATAGAGCGATCTTTAAACTTTCAGCGACATTTAAAGCAAAATGTTTATGGGACTTTGCGCGTGTTCGCGTAGGACCTTTGTTTTTGTTTGCGAATTTTGACAAATGAGGATTGGTTTGTTTATAACAAACAAACAGTCAAACCTAGAAAGTTAAAATTTGGACTCAACATAAGAATCAGTGAAAACGTCATGCGTGTCAATTTTAGGGATCCTAGGTCATGTGATCGTGAATTAGGACACAAAAAACGGCGATTTTTGGGTCGAAAATTTATTAATTCAAAATCAAAGCTGAAATTTGGACTGAAATTTGCCTACTCAAAATTTGTAACTCAAAATCCACTGGACGTGCAAAGCTGAAATTTGGACACAACATGGGCGCTTCTAAAAGCTTTATGCAAACCAAGTTTGGGAACGCCCGGTCACGTGACTAAAATTTTACACGCCGAAAATTGGGAAAAAGATGACGAATTTGAACCGATATATCTCGGTAAGCACCGATATTAATCATAAATGGCTTGTGATTTTTGAACACACTATCTACCATCTTTCTTTTGGTTATGTTTATTTACCCCAACGTGAATACTATTTTTCCTTTTTTTCTTTTTCTTTTTTCTTACTTTTTTCTTTTTTCTTTTAATTTTTGAGTTATCTACTTGTAAACCACTAAACGCATAGCATTCAAGCTTTGAGCGATAGTAGATATCAAGGAGAACTGGTGTCCGACTGAAATTCGAAGTGCCTCGTTGGGAATCCCCCACAAATGGCTCCTTCAGAATTTTGAACTTTTGAACCTTGGGAGCTAGATGGATCTAAGTTTGAGAATGGGGAGATAATAAACTACGAGGGGCATTCAAAAAGTAATGCACCCAACTTTATTATGTACAAACAAGTTATAGTAGCAACATGTATTATACATCAAAAGAAAGGTACAAGTGTGAGGATTACATGTTTACTTCTCCAAATAGTCTACACCTTCCTTAAGAGCCACAGTCCACCTATGAACGAGGGCATGTATACCAGTGTTGTAGAACTCAGCCGGTTGATGTCTTAGCCAATTCAAGACAGCAGTTTTCACTTTATAGTCATTGCGATATCGAATGCCCCGGAGTCCTTCTTTCTTTGGACCAAAGAGGTGGTAGTCTGGCGGTGCCAAATCAGGCAAATATGGTGGATGTGGTATCACAGTCCATCCAAATGAAGTGATGGCCTCCATGGTTCTGATGCTTGTGTGAGGACGTGCATTGTCATGCTGGAGGAGCACATTTGCCATGTCCAGGTTGGGCCGAACACGTTGAATTTTTGCTTTGAGCTTCCTAAGAGTCTCAATCTATATACCTCAAAGATAATGGTTTCCCCTTTCGGTAAAAAATCCACAAGGATTACACCTTGAGAATCCCAGAAAACAGTGGCCATAATTTTGCCTTTGCATTATGCTTTTGACGAGCTTTAAGAGGGGCAGCCATTTCTAAATGTAGTTTAAGCTTTAAAAATCAGAAAATCAAAGAAAAACATATAACAATCGCTAAAAGGTGTGTCCTATTACGTTTGTGCCAAATACAAACAAGATTGGTAAAATCCTGTACGAGCATTGCTTTTGAGTGCATTACTTTTTGAATGCCCCTCGTAGATTCTAATAAAAATTAGGGATGCCATAATGGGGAGTCCCCGAAACAGGGCCTTCCAAAATTCAAACTTTTTACCCTTTAACGCTAGGGAGATAAAATTTGTTAGGTAAGTAAATACAATGGAAAGATAACACTTGACAAAACTTGGAATTACCAAAATGGGGGTCCCCCTCAAACATAGGCGTAGCCAGGATTTTTGATTGGGGGGGCCCAAACCACAAATCACACGCAATGACGTCATCAGAAATTTTCGAAAAAGTAATTTTTTGTGGGGCAAAGATATCGTAGAACGGAAGATCTGAAGCCGTAGCCTGATGGCACTTTGCCAGGATTTTGGTAAAGGGAGAGGGCGAAAACTAATTGTTGAAAAGTGTAAAAGTCTAACTTGAAAGACATGTTGAGTAAGCTAGTGTACTCAAACGTATCAGAAACGGGGGTCTGAGGGATGAGCCCCCAGCCGCCGATGGCTATGGGGGTCTGGGGGCAAAACCCCCAGCCGCTGGGCGATTTTTGTAAGTTTTTGGAAAAAAAAAACTATTTAAATCCCATTGGATCACATTTCGCACGAGTTCAGAGCCATTTCAAACAACTAGATTTTTAACATTTCAAAGCCAATCGAAAAAATTTAGTTGTTCAATCCTCTTTTTGCAATTAAATCCCAAAACACGCTTAGAATCTTGCATTATGGTGTAAAATTTTAATTGTAAGTGATTTGGTCTATAGGGAAAAGTAACGAACATTGCCTCCTGCAATACTTTAGCAGCAAATAATTAAGTTCATAATAACGTTAAACGAGGGCCTGGGGTGGCAACTTTTAGGTCAAAACTTTTAGATTTCTCACAGGTTTTGCATATAAGTTGTTAAAAATTTGCATTAAGGGGCCCCTGGCCCGGGAACCTTGATCGTCAGTTAGGGGCCCTTGGGCTCCCTGGTTGCCAGTTAGAGGCCCCGTAGCCCCTTGCTTGTCGGTTAGGAGCCCAGGTCCCCTGGTTGTTAATTAGGGGCCATGGGGCTCCCTGGTCGTGAGTTAGGAGCCCCGGGGCTCCCTGGTCGTCAGTTAGGGACTCCAGGACCCCTTGGTTGTTGATCAGGGGCCCTGGGGCCCCCTGGTCGTCAATTAGGAGGGCCCCGGGGCCCCTCGTTGTCGGTTAGGGGGCTCCTGGCCCCCTGGTTGTTAGTTAGGGCCCTGGGGCTCCCTGGTTGTGAGTTAGGGGGCCCCGGGGCCCCCTGCTCGTCAGTTTGGCACTCCGGGGCCCCCTGGTTGTGGGTTAGGAGCCCTGGGGCCCCCTGGTTGTCGGTTAGGGGCCTGGGCCCCCCTGGTTGTCAGTTAAGGGGCCCCCTGGTTGTTGGTTAGGGTCCCTTGGTTGTTAGTTAGGGGCCCTGGGGCCCCTGGTTGTCAGTTATGGGCCCCCTGGTTTTCAGTTAGGGGTCCCGGACCCTCTGGTTGTCGGTTAAGGATTCCAGGGCCCCCTAGTTGTTAGTAAGGGCCCCCTGGTTGTTAGTTGGGGGCCCCGGGACTCACTTGTTGTCATTAATATTATTGTTAATTACTGTTATGCGCGTAATTACTGAAAAAAAACTGCAACTAAACATCGCCAGGCTATGTTGTCATAACTTTTTGTCGTTAGTGATATTTTGATTGGGGGGGGCCCGGGCCCCCTGGGCCCCCCCTGGCTACGCCCATTTCCTCAAACGGAGCCGCTAAAATTCATACTTTTTCACCATTCATACTAGACACATGAAAATTTCAGGTTAGGCAGACATGAAGAAAAGATAAAATTTAACAAAATTTGAGTTACCACGATGATAGTTTCCACTTCAAACAAAGCCGCCAAACTTCAAACTTTTTAACCACTTACGTTAAATACATGAAATTTTCAGAATAGATAAATATAAGTAAAAGATAAAATTTGACAAAATTTTTGGGTACCAAAATGAAAGAGTCCCTTTCAAACGAGGAGCCAAAATTCAAATTTTTCAAATGCTTAAGTTAGACAGATGAAATTTTCAAGATAGGCAATTATGAAGAAAAGATAAACTCTGACTAAATTTGGGGGTACCACTATGGGGGGTTCCTACCCAAACGGGGCCGCCAAAATCCAACATTTTATCCACTTAACAGTTTATCCACATAAAACTTTCAGGATAGGTCAAAAGAACAGAAAGTTATACCATGACAAAATTTGCGGGTATCAAAATGTGTAATTGCAACACTGAGTAATACCAAACACTGAGTAATAACAAAAACAAGCAATTTTACAAAAACGCTGAAAATTAAAAAAAATAATGAAAATAATTTACTGCCAGTTTTTGGTACCGGTAGAAGTTGAGTTCAAGTTCAATTTTAATTCTCCAAAATACAATATGCGTAGGTAGACAACCACGAAAGATCAGAGTCAACTGTACCAAAGCAATAACACTACTTGAAGTTTCCGGAGTACACTTGAATAAACATACGAAAATAAGTTGAAGACACCATGAACACTAAGCAAAACAGCCCATAAATTCTAAGAAACAGCATCTTATCGCTGGCATTGAATAAAGGATACAGAAATGGACAGAGGGGGCACGAATTATATTTTACCAAGAGCACAGCGTAACAATTTCTTGCAATTCTAACAGCGCAGCGCAACTAGAATTTTGCTAAGGGGGGGGCGGAGGTCAAGGGGTCTGGGGGTGAACCCCCCCAAATGGTGGGTAATTTTTGTAAATTTCCCAAAAAAAACAAGTATCCATTTTAACGCTATTTGGATGACAATTACGCACGTATTCGGAACTATTTTTAGGAAATAAATTGCTAAAATTCGGACGTCGTTTGGCAGAATTGAATTGCCCAGCCCCTTGAGCCACTTACTTACAGTAACAAGCCAAGTCCAAAACACGTTTAAGCGTTTGTATTTTGGCTTAAATTCTTTGATTGGACCAGGGGAGCTGAAGGTAACCTTCTTCGCTTTTTATTAACAGCATTTACAAAATCTCAATTAGTCGGTGTTGTGATTAAAGCAATTAAGCGATACAGGAGAAAAACCTAAAAAGCTGTACATATTTTTCGTCAGTTACACTTTTTTTTGATTATCAGTAAATTTTGGATTGAAATTGGCTGTTCTTAAAGTTTCACGAAGTTTCGGCCTCATTCGTTTTTAAGTTTTTATTGGAAAATAAATTGACACGATTTCATTCTTGCTTGGTATAAAGTTGTTTTGTGTAAAAGTCTTGTTGATTACGTACTAGAGCTGTGAAAACAAAACTGTACAGTCCCAAAAGATTTCAAAAATCTGGTTATTTCGTTGTGATATACGATTCTGTATAAAAAAATGGGCTTTTTGATTTTTAAATTTGGATATATATAGTGTCTCTTAATAATTATCTTATTCATGCCGAGGCTGGCATTCTTAATTTGTTATGAATTAAAAAAAGAATTTCGCGTTGTTATAAAAAAGTTAACCCACGCAATATTGTATTGTGACTTATAGCAACTATTAACAGAAGTTTGAGTATTAAGTAGCAAAACTTTATTCAAACTTGTGTAAAACTGCTTATAAAGTTTCATTGGAGCTCAAACATCGAAAAAAATGAAGAAAAAAAACTTCGTTTGCTTTTGAAAAAAAAATTTAAATCACATACAATTTGGACATATTTTGACCGAACCCAAAATTTTGACTTTATTTTGACCTATAAAATGTACTTAAACTAGCTCCAGAGAACCGGACACCAATGTTAGTATACGTTTCATGATACAGTAAGGCCTTGAAAAAAATTTTTTTATTGACTTTTATTGACTAAGGCCTCTTCTACCAGGTCAAAAAAAAAAAACGTTTCCGGCAGTGTCACTGCTGCATCTTTAAATCAAAGAAAAATACAAAAGCATGTTTCTAATAAATAAATTAGAGAATCTGCTATGAACGAAAAAACAATTTAGTTTATTTTTGAACCATTGACAAAATAAGAATCTGATTTTTATTTATTACGATAATATATTTTCATCAACAAAACACAACATGCATTAATTGCATTTTTTGTAGCAAGCAACAAAATTTTATCAAAAATATTGACTTTGGGCTTCGGATACAAAAGAGTTGTTTGTTTTATTCATGGTATTTCGTTTCTTCTGTTCAAGGATGGTAATTCTTGCAAGGTTGGTTTTCTTTGCCGTTGAAATAAATATAAATCCTGTATTTCTTTGATAGTCGATTCTGTTGGCGCTGGTGTTTGTGAAATTGTTAATGTTGCGGCGAGATCAATGTTTAAGCTGTTCGCACATTCCTAAAAAAATAAATAAATAAACAAAACAAAATAATTTAAGATAAACTTAATGCTTTTATATCCTTTTTTGTCCAAGGTTTTGACAGTTTTTGATTGCTTTTTGTATTGTTTTTTTTTTTTGCTTTCTAGAAGGAGTTAAGAACGGGATACCCAAAACTAAATTAAGACTATACGTTAATCGATTTGAAAAAAGCCTTTGACGCTGGTGAACAGCGTCTTTTTGTGTTATTAACTTTTTGTTATAGAAGCAATATAATTACCAAATTCTTCGCAATGTCAAATATGAATATAAAAGATAGTCATGCTGTCATATAACCAAAATCTCTCGGGCTGTCACAAAAAAACATTATACGAGATTAAAACTCGTATTCCAATGAGATTAAAATACAGCTCACAAATTTTGAAAATGCACAGTATTGAGTTTTTGTTAAGACTTTATTTGTCTCAAAATAAAAGTTCTTAGTTTTGCTTTCATGATGATTACCTAATCGTTGTATAATCCAGAGAACATAAGTTTTTTTGATAAAAATTAAGTAAGATACGCAAAATATTTTTGAATTATATCACCAAAAAACACAAAATTTCAAGTACTGTATTTGTTAGCTTACCATCACTTTCATACAAATGTCTGGAAAATTCGCACATTCTTCTTGAAGGTTGACGTCTGTGGAAGGGTTTTTCTTCCCCTCGGTTAATCTTCCCAGTAGCGATGCTGCTCTTCTGGATCGTAGCGGTCGCAATTCAATTGGCACAAACTATTCCAAGATATCAAAATGTAAATCAACCTCCCCATGATCAATATTTAAAATTGGTTATTAAGAGAAATTATTAAAATTTTATATGCCCATATATTTGATAGTTATGTTACTGTAACTCTTTCAAGAATTAAGACAGTTCAAGCATTAGGAATCTATAAATACAGTTATTGCAAGTTGTAATATAATTTAAAATTGATACGGAAAACTGCGGTGAATTACTAATAGTTTACGAGACAGTAATACACTGCACAGTGCTGTAAAGGCCTAATTCTAAAATCGTCAAGGGAAAGCATGATTATCCTCAAACATAGATATTGCATCGACTCTGTTTAAAAGACCAGAATGTTGGCTGTAATTTTCACAGCCATAAGTATTGAACCATAATTATCTTTATTTTGATTAGGATAGTATACGACAAATACTGTGTTGCAGCCATAAGAGGATAAAGACAATGGCTGAACGGATAATTAATCTTTAGGCGGGTACTTTTTTTTTTCGGCGATATGGCCCATTCGATGAGAGCGTTACTGAGCGTATAAAGATGAGCTTAAGTCTCTCTTGAGCGAAAATACAATTGTGTAACAAAAAGTTATATGCTATATTCTAAAATACTTTTAAAGTTTTAAAATTGGTTGAATGGTTTAACCTGCTTTGAAAGCTGAAGGTGCGGATCAATTTTCACTTAAGGCATCCTTTTTTCAAGTATGACGTCGTAATATGTCGTAATACATGACCACCCAAACGATTTGGAGGAAGAATTATAGAGGGTTAGGCCGGTGTACACTGTGCGTAAAATCTTAAGCATACAAACGCATTCTTGGTTTGTTTTGAACCGAAATTTGGGACGGTCAGCGTTCTGGCTTTGCAGCGTAAAACTTCCAGTTGGTTGAAAAAAACTAAAGATGCGCTTATGTGCTCACAATTTTACGCAGAGTGTTGACCAGGTTTAAAGAGTGAGAATTGGCTGTCTGTACCTGCAGACTCAATATAGGTCAACGGCAAGAAAAATTGCATTACTTGGGTCGTAATACAAGATCTACTGTAACTCCTGGCTACGAACTTGAGCTTGAACAAAAAAAGCTCTCGGCCACCAATGAATTTCACACAATATAACTACAATATTACATTGTATGAAAATTTAAATCCACCTGGTTTGAGACACAATTAACCACCGCTTCTGGTATTCCGTGACCGCTTAGTAAGTCTTCAACAAAATTGTTTTCTGATTCGCCACTGATTTCAGGTCTTCCATGGAGAGCATTATGGCATCCTATAATGAATTTACGTTAATTTGCCAGTTGGGTTGTAGTACCAAACTTAAACAGGGAAAACTTTACCCAATGTCATCAGTGCTACTGATGTCAAACTGTTCAAGCGCAAAATGTTTGGAGTCGTGCCCCAGCATGGTGTACGGACCAAATAGCTACTAAAGCGACTGTCAATTGTTAAAAAGGTTGGAGTTAGAGTTGGCTATTCTAACGGAGTAGCAGCTTAAAAGTCGCTGCTTTGACAATCGCCATTCGGAACGCAAGCCTTCATCACATGAGCATGCCGACTTTTCTATCCCGGGTTTTAATTCTGATTTCCATTGGCAACTTAATCGTTTCTTTTGAGCGATCTTATTTGGAAAAGAATGTTCACAAATATTGTTTTGAACATAATATTCTGTAGTTTTAACAATCGTTCTATTATATTTTCAACATTTTTCTAAAAATTGGAATTAGATTTTGTTTGCTTAGGATTGAAAACGGTTAAAGTTATTTATCGAAACGTATCTTAAAAAAAATTATCAAGTTAAAATGTTTTGGTTATTTTTTTCTAATAAGATCTTTCGAATTTGTTGCGAATTTTTCCGAAATTTTTTAATCGGGAACGAAAATGATAAACGGTAATTTTGAGTTATAAACGGCCTTCTAGAAAATGGACAGGGCAAAAATGTAAATGTCTCGTTACGTATTTTTTTCCAATCAGTCGCATCACCAACTGCAGAACATGACGTAATTTTAAGGCCACTGCTGACCTGTCAAGTCCAGCACTGAAAACCAGAGGGGTACAACAAAAAGCTAGAACTTGGGGTCTCTAAGACGTTGAATTTTTATTTTAAAAATGATAACATTTTTCGTAGACTTGGTTTTGCTTTAAGATATTTGTGCCATATGCTATACGTTTAAATATTCATTGCTCTACCGCCAAACCCTTTGCATCCAGCAGCCCACTAACTCTCAGCCCTTAACAATGCTGGAGTACTACGGTTTTCGTTTGCAACGTCATTAAACCATTGAAAAAAATTTGACTTTCAAAACCTCACACAACTTGCCTACGCTACTATCTGGTAATTATAAAAAGACTAGATATATAGCAAATTCAAATTACAGTAAATTCAAAAAACAAGACTCCAATACTCACCGTTAACAGCTTCGAATGTAAAGATAACAAAAATTGAAAATAACTTCAGCATTACCATTTTTATAAAAGTAATTTGAAAAATAAAAGATTGCTTAATTTTGGCTAAACAAAAAGAAAAGAATTTGAAAAGCAGGTCAGCTATGTTTTGATCTGTTGCCCCGCATCAGCAACTCCCAAAAAACGATTAAAAGTTTTATTCGATGTAGAAAATGATCTGTACCTGTGTCAATTTTAAGTCTTATTTACTGCAAACAGTGTCCAAGCTTTGACTTCAAAGTAAGTAAATTTTGGCTTGGCTTAAACACTTCAAGACAACAATAAATTATTATTATTGATCTTTTTGCAAGACTTTAACAGAAGTTGAAGTATTTATAGTCAAATCGTCGTCATGTCACGTGGCCGCAGTTATTGTTCCTGTTTTGTAGTACACTTTCAAAAATATGTTGGCTTGGTGAATCACAACTTGGATTTTTTCGTGAGGCGTCATATTGCTCATAAATTGGTCATATTGGACGTTGTTCTTGTTGTTTTTTTCAACGAAATTCTCGTTGCAACAAAACCGAGTGGTTAGTTTATCCAAAAATTTCTTAATTGTACAGCTTTCAATAGGTTGTCGTGCCGAGTTACTGCTTCCTTTGTGAGCTGTTTAAATTTTTGACCTTCTTGACTAGTTGCTTTGCCTAAAATGTCTTGAATTAGTCAGCGTAATTACTTTCGTATGGAATGTTTGGTAAATTCCAGATTTAGCTGTTTTTACAACGTTTTGAATTATTCTTATTGGGACTTCGCGCGAGCGCGTAGGATTTTTGTTTTTGATTGCAAATTTTGATAGATGAGGACTGATTAGCTTATAAATAACGAACGGTTAAACCTAGAAAGTTGAAATTTGGTCTCAACATAAGAATAAATGAAAGCGTCATGCGTGCCAATTTTGGAGATTGGAGGTCACGTGATCGTGAATTAGGACACAAAAAAAGGAAAAAACGGCAATTTCAGGGTCAAAAATTTGTTAATTTGCTTATAACTCAAAAATCACTTGATGTGTGAAGCTGAGATTTGGACACAACATGGGTGCTTATGATTGATTTAGGCAAACCGAGTTTGGGGGCGCCCGGTTACGCCACCGGAATTTTACAGGCCGAAAATGGGCAAAAAGTTGGTGAAGTTGAACCGATATATCTCGATAAATACCGATATTAATGAAAAATGGTTTGTAATATTTAAACACACTATCAACCACCTTTGTGATGGTTATGTTCATTTAAACCAACTTGAACATTGTTTTTCTTTTTTTCTTTTTTCTTACTATGTTTTTTTAACTTCCCGAGCTATCCAATTTCAAACCGCTAAACGCACAGTATTCAAACTTTTAGCGATTATATTTATCAGGGAGGACTAGTGTCCGCCTGAGATCGGGACGTTTGGGGGATCCCCTCAAACGGTCTTCCGAAAGTTTGAACTTTTGAACCATTAGAGCTAGATAGATTAAATTTGGGAACGGGTAAATTTCAAAAATAAACTAAACTAAACAAAAATGGAGGTGCCACGATGGGGGTCCCCATCAAACGGGTCTTCGAAATTCTAGCTTTTTAACCTTTTAAGCTAGACATATGACAAGATAACTTAATGTAAAGAAAAGATAAAATTTGATCAAATTTGGGGATACCACAATGGCTTTTCCCAAACGGGGCTGCCAAAATTAAAAATTTTAACCACTTAATCTAGACGCATGAAATTTTCAGAATAGGTAAATGTAACAAAAACTAACATGAAAAAATTGGGAGTATCAAAATGGGGGTCCTTCAAATGGGTCTACCAAAATTCAAACTTTTTAACCATTCAAGCTACACTCATGAAACTTTCAGAATATATAAATATGAAGGAAAGATGAAATATGTCTAATTTTAGGAGCCACAATTGGGAAGTCCTCCTCAAACGGGTCGCTCAAAATTTTTAGCCACTCAAGCTAGACAAAAGAAATTTTCAAGATACGTAAAAATGAAATATGAAAAAGTTTGGGAATGCCATACTATACAAATCCTCCAATTATGTTGACCTTCCTTCCATTAATTTCAAAAGCTTAACAAATTAAATCTATTGAAAAGGTTAATATGAATCAAAGATTAATGGTAACAAAATTAGGTGGGCCACATTGAGGAGACCATGCCAAATGGGCCTCTTAGAATTTTAAAAGCTTGACCTACCAAATATTCCAGCTGGACATATCGAATTTTAAGAGTACCTTAGGTTAGTATGAGGGAAAAGTGAATCATGCCAAACTTAGGGATACCATGTTGGACAAATAGCCCTTAGTTGAACCTAACAAATCATAAGATGAATTCTCACAATGAATTGATACCTTAGAAAAGTAGAAGAGTCAAACTTACGGGATTAATTCCAAGTTTTAAAACGTTGAAGTACTTGAGCTTAATGGCTTTGTTAGATTTAAGCTGGATGGCTGAGTTTTTTACTAAACTTTTGTTTTATCTGTGACTAAAAAAGCTTTAGTGCTGAATAATGAATGCAACATGTAATACAATACACTGTTAATATATGGTGTTCGCCGATGAGTCGCAATGCTATATCGTTCTAAGAATAGAAATGGCTGTTAAATGAGTGCATATTTTTGGCCGTGGTTTGTGCTAAGTTTGACTGATGTAATGATATTTTGGTCAAAAGTCGGCGGAATTTTAAAGTTCAATCCATGTTATTTCATAATAAAGTGAAAAACTGCTACGAACTCCTAAAAAGTATCGAGTTTTAGCGTTGTTATATGAGTTTTTTGATTGACGTTACTTGATTATTTTGGTAACTTTTTGAAATCTTGAACTTTGAAAGCGAATCACCACAAAGCTGTTAAAATAAACTAAAAAAAGCGTATTGTATAAAAGAAGTAGATAATTTTTGGTAAATAGTTGTTTGACTTTTGCACATTACACCTTAGTTCTGGAAAGCATAGAGCGGAATAAATTAATATGAGTTTTGAATGTGAAGTTGTCGTAAAGTGAGGCTCTGCCATATCACTTGTAAATTTATAAGAATTTGATTTTTTTGTTTCTAAATTTTACTTGTTTACGTATCTTTTTCCATGCTAATTGCTACGGCAGGCATTGTTTTAATTTAGTTCTTAAATTTTGAGAAAATAAGTAGAACTGTTCTTGTATAAATTCCTTCTAAACAAAAGTACTCCATTGGGCTAGTTGAGGGCGCTGATTTGATATTTAAAAAAGTGTGCCAAATTTTTGGTCAAGATAATGTAAGTTACAAAATCCTAAAATCATATTGGCATTTTCAGATCAAAAAGTTTTATTCCAATTATTGTGGAATGTTGTTTTTATTGTTACAATCGGAGCAAAAGGTTACTGTCGAAATATTTGCTTTAACGAGGGTTTTGTTTGTACCCGCAATTTTAACAATATTGCATCTCAACAAAGTGAACATTGTAACAAACTCATTAAAAGTTAAAACCAGAACTACGCAGAGTTGCTCACTTTTGATTTACATTTTATAGACACTTTTTCCAGATATTAAATTATGAAAGCCGTTAACCTCAAACATGGGCGTAGGAGCTCAAAATGATTTGGGGGGGCACCAAAGTTTTGCCTGAAAAATGACTTGAAAGTTGTCTGACAAATCAATCGTTTTTTCTGTTCAGATTGTGGTGACCTCCAAAAAAAAAAAAAGAAGGTCTTCACTCAAATTGAGCCGCTTTTTCTATCCAGCGTTCGGAATATTTTACGAAGTAAACTTGCCCAAACGACATGAAATTGCTCAAAATTTTGACGCAATATTGCCCAAAAAATATGAAATTGCCCGAAATTTTGCCCAAAATTTGGACACCTTACACCAACCGGGGGACCAGAGCCCCCCCGGCCCCCCCACCTCCTACGTCGATGACCTCAAACCTGATTAAGTTAGTGGAACATTATGAAATTCGAAAGCGATATATTTCAGGTCTGACTATCAACAACCATAAACACGCTTAATGCAATTGGACCGCTATTTTTAATAGATTGAGGTTTTTTAGTTCAGTAAAGTTAAATGCTTTCACGAAGTTCCCAAATATCCCTTTGCAATGTCACATTTCAGAATTTAATGCGCAGATAATTTTGCTCAATATTTTGTGCAAGTCCTATTTTATTTACTGGAAGTACCGATGTTAACTTTGCTAAAGTTATTTTAGCCTAAATATGAGACAAGACAAATTTTGCCTCGCTCAGTAACATCATAAAGTAGAAATTATAATCAGCATTCGTTTAAGACGGCGACGCGGAAGTTGTGAAAGATCTTACGGATTATCGTATCAAGCAATCACCCTCTTGTCAGAGAGATAATTTGTATCCTAATATCATACATGGTTTTCATTACTTTGTCTAACTGAACCGCGACATTTTCACGATTTTAAAAAAAATGACCTGTCATTAGTATGAACCTTTTCATGTCACCAAAGCAGATATCTGCTTAATTATGCAATGAAAAGGAATAAGTAAACTGCGTAAACAGAAAATCTTTGACGCTAATCTTTGCACGAAGATTATATAAAGTTTTTGTAGCAACATTTGAAAACTGTATTCGTAGGATTTTTACAGGAGCTAGGCCCGATTTACACTGGGCGAAAAATTGTGAGCGTACCAGCTTATTTTTTGGTCATTTTAAACAGAAACTTGGTGAACCGGTTCTGTCATTTTACCTGCGTAATGCTGCCACTTGATTTAAAATGAACTAAGAATATGTTCGCGCACTTACAGTTTTACGCACAGCGTAGATCTGGCTCAAGACGGCTTTCAATAATCGCGCGTATTACACACGCGGAATACATGAGTAGCTCGTGCAATATGAATACAAAAAAGGAAACAACAACCAAATATAGTCAGTGCAATCAACTGACAAACATATTTTGCTCGCGTAATACGCGGAACCGGTTTATTATTTTCTGTTTTTTTGATAGCGAGGCCTTAAAAGTTCAACAACGCTTGCTTTTCTATGCTAATACATGACTAGCTCCCTCGCAGAGTATCGATTCAAAATTGAACAATTAAGAAGAAGAAGAAGAAGAAAAAAAGAACAGTTCTGTTGCTTGGATTGGACAACAACTATTCTGGCATAACTTGTTCAACAAGCAGTCGTAAATTTTCGAAGCTCTATTTATGTTCACAATCGACTGTCGTTTTCGCTCAGACATACTTTAAAGGGGAACTCCGGCCTAGCGAGGCTATATATCATAAAACGCACCACAAAATTCTAAGACTTTTGCAAAAAAACGAACTCGCTACGTTTTATAGTTTTGATGAAATCCGAAAAAAACTGCGTGAACCGAAATTCTGATGACGTAGGTCTGTACTTCGTTGTATCTGTACATTATATTGTTTGGACATAAAATTGCTAGTTAAGACTAAAAACTGGTAAGCAGAAGCACTTGTATTGCATTTTTTGCTAAAATATTCAACCTACTTGCAATCTTCAGGCCTGAGATTAGTGACTAAGAGCGAGAGGTAAAGTATAGACCTACGTCATCAGACTTGCGGTTCACGCAGTTTTTTTCGGATTTCATCAAAACTATAAAACGTAACGAGTTCGTTTTTTTGCAAAAGTCTTAGAATTTTGTGGCGTATTTTATGATATATAGCCTTGCTATGCCGGAGTTCCCCTTTAATATGGTGCAAAATTATGGTCTTACAAAACTGGCTCAAAAAGTTCAAAACATTTAAATTGGTGAGATAGCTATAAAAAGATTTTAAGGAAAACACCGAACCGTTTTCTACTTTAAGGCACAGCTTGACGCATGTCAAGAGAACTTTGATATGTCACGCAAGACTAACAACTCTCATGTCCCACATGGTGTCATCTTGCCGTCGTTATTTGTGAATTCCAGAAAAAAAATTCCAGGAAAAAATCTTTAAACTTATGGTAAATCATACGTAATCCGCTGTTGTATCTTTTATTTTAAGCATTAAAAAGGAGCTATTAATTAAAATAAATTACAGCGGTTAATAACATTTCCAAAACTAAAAAGTTTAATCATACTAATTCAAAACAGCAAAACCTCAGTAATTAATTTAAAATTATGAGGTGGCTGCTCGACTCGATTACCATGAGGTCCTTTGCAGCTTTCTGCTACATTTCATTTGTTTATCTTATGTTAGTTTAAGGAGATTTTGAATGAGCAAAATAAACGTCAGAGTTTAGTTTTTAGTTCAGTATCCTTGTTTCTTTTTGTAGAAAACGAGCATAAAATTACTGGTATAAAATTTTCAGAAAAAATTTTATTTAATCATATTAAAAAGCAGTGCAAAAACGCCATGCTTGAAATTTTTTGTTCAACGCACAAAATCGGTTAATAATTAAAGGGGGAGAAGCATCCAGCTGGGATTATGTGCAAAAAATAAAAAATAATCTAGAGCATATCTTCACCAAGTTTCATCAGTTTATATCTTAGCGTTTCCGAGATATTTGATTTCAAAGTAAGGAGATCTCTTCAACAGTGTTGCCAGGTAAAATTTTATTTTTCTTAAAATAATGTTTATTGTAATCTTTCACATTGATTTGAAAGCTCCTAAATGCCAGAATTATGCATGAATTAGTGTTACAACAGAAATACTTCTAAATTTAAATAGTATATCCATAGACTACTACATACATGGACTGGCAACTGATGACGTCACGGTTTTTTAATTGGCGATTACTCGATAACGCGAATGAGTTTTGTTTTCAAGTTTGAAACAATAGTTGCTTGAATTTTTTAACATTTTTTAGAATTTTTTCTCGGCAAATATGGACTTTAATAAAATGGTTACAATTATACATTTCAAAAACATGCATTAAGACACGTTACGCTTGACTGCACGCAGTAGATCTTCAGTTCGTGTTGAAATTGTTTGCTTGGAGTTGCCTAGTGTGTTTACATTTTCGGCTGATAAGGCTAGTTAAAACTTCTGTTAAAGTTCTGCGTGTGTTAATTTTTTAAAGCTATTGAGTATTTTAACAATTCTGTGAAGGCTAGACTTTTTGTGTGGGAAGAACTATAGGTACAAGTGTAGGCTGTAGGGCTAATAATGTCAGGGTCAAATTGCTGTATTCCCGGGTGCTCTTATACCCGCAAAACTAAGGGTATTAGGAAGCGCTCGGTAATTTGCCAAGGAACAAAACTTTTCCATCGTAACAAACATTTGCATTTACTTTTCTCTCCTCGATTGAGCTTAATTTTTTGTTGTTGTTTTTCTGTTTTGTCTCTAAGCTTTTTGGTATGTTTTTAAAATGTTTTTTGCAGTTTAGCTATGCTAAATTTCATAGTTGGTGTGATTACAAACTTGCAATCAATAAACCCTAAGCATACCGGTAAACCTATTGTCTGTTGATTAAGTCGTTGCTATGGACGTAGCCAGGAGGGCCCACCCCTCGATTGAAATGCCACTGATGATGATAATAATGCAAACAAAGCCTATTGTTTCTTCAGTTTCACTTAATTTTAGTATTTTCGCGTACAACAGTAATAATAAACAACAATATTAATATTGCCGAACAGGGGGCTCTCTTAATTCAAATTCTTGCCAAGCAATTTAAACGTATAACCCGGGAGAAATTCAGGGTTTTGTTCTAAAATTTGCAGCCTCAGACCCTTATTATCTAACCGTTTTATGAATGTAATGCTTTAGCATAATTACCAACCATCTATTGCACCAACTTCAAATAACAATAGCCCTGGACAGTAGCGTAGCCAGGGGGGGGGGCGGGGGGGGCTCGAGCCCCCCCCCATTGGCTTGTGAAGTATGCAAAATTGCATGCTTTTTGTGCTTTTGAGGCCGATTTTATGAGAAAAATGGAAAATAGCCCCCCCATTCGAAAACAGCCCCCCTCAAACGTGTGAATTTGCGAAATTGGACGAAATAGCGGCCTCAATTTTGGCGAAGACCTTTTTTTTTTTTGAGATCACCTGATTTTGGGCGGAAAAAACCTTTGAATTTCGGATTTCGGCCGAAAAATCACTCCGAATTTTGGCGAAGACCTTTTTTTTTTTTTTTTTTTTTTTTGAGTTCACCTGATTTTGGGAGGAAAAAAGCTTTGAATTTCCGAGCTTTCCGAGACATTTTGCCTCAAGTTTTGGGCAAACCGTCTGAAATTGATTCAAGATCAATGAAAATTCGAGTCAAGGTCGTTTGCACACTTCTCACTCTTTCAAAATAGCCCCCCCCCCTTTTCCAAATCCTGGCTACGCGCCTGGCCCTGGACCTCGCCAGTTTTTACGCGACAAAATATTTAAAAAAAATTAGCTAAGGGAGATGCTTGTTGGATAAATTGTTAAATTTGAATTGAGGGGGCCTGAGCCCCTTGGTCGTACAGGTACTCCTAAAAGTGGTTATTTTTAAAACCAAAATGTCCAAGACAAATCTGTGAGTGAATTATTATTCACTTCTAAAAATGTTGAAGAAGGCAATGTGCTTTGCTTCCCCCTACTGGACCAAATCACTTACAAAATTTCAGCCAAAAATGCAAGATTTTAAACGTGTTTTGGGCTTGACTTTTTAGTAAAGGCAGTACTAAACAATTGGAGATTTTCGATTAGCTTTCAAATCTTAAGAATGTGGTTCTTTCAAATTGTTTTAAAAACGTGCGAAATGTAATCCAAATGGCATTAATATTAAAATAGTTATTTTTTCCGAAGCATTACAAAAGATCGTCCAGCGGCAAGGGGCTTCGCTCCAAGATCCTCATAATCTTCTGCGGCTGGAGATTCTGCCCCCAAACCCACGTCTGCGACACGTTTTATTTACACTAGTTAGCTCGCTACGTCTCCCACTGTAGACATTTTGAGGAAAACTTTATACCTGTAGGTTGAAGGTCTTTTCCTTTAGCAAAATCATGGTTATGTGCCCACACACAGGCCACGGCATCTGACCTTCCATTCTACGGTATATCGCTGTCCCATAAAAATCCCACCTTTTGAAGATTTCTAATGCTGTCATTGCATGTGATTTGCGTTTTGCTTCCCCCCTCACCCCCGATCAAAAATCTTGTCTTCGTCTATGGTTGATATTTTTATGCTGAGTGAATTTTTATGGTAGGTCATTGCGATTTGCTTCAAACATGGGATGAGATGTGTTGTACCGTACTGCTTACCTACGTGAGCGATTACTGGCATAAGTACGCTTAACGTTGCAAAAATGCAATGCAAATTAAGCCTTACTTCCGGTCTAAACTTACCTTGGTATGGAAGTATGGAATGGAATGTAGAAGAAAATTTTAGTATGGAATGGAAGATTTTTAGTATGGAATGAAAATGGAATGGAAGAAAAATTTCAGTATGGAATATGGAAAAATCATCTTTCATTCCATACCATACCCTGTCTACCAAAACAGCTAGCTGTTTTTCAGTAGTTCTATCGGATTGTACTTTTATAAAAATGACTTAATCGTTTCATGCTCCAGTAGGCTATTTATACATGTTACACTGTTGCAAAATCTCTCTGCGGCCTAGTGGATAGAGCGTCTGCCTTTGGAGCGGTAGACTCGAAGTTCGATTATGAGTCGGGTCAAACCTAAGACTTGTAAATTGGTATTCACAGCTTTCCTGCTTGACGTTCAGCATTAAAGGGACAGTGTGAAGAACCAGCTGGCAAGTTTACTTGTTGTGCCGTTAGGAAGGGCATTTAGCGGGATTCCCCCATCTTTAAGTGGTAGACAAGTGGCAGCTAGACTCGAAGACCGCATGGTCACTTCGCTGTCTCCTGGTCGAGGTAACTCGGCAAATAAAATAAATAAACTAAACTATAATATGTGGCCTACTACAGCAGCTATAGGCCTAGTATGCGCAAATGCAGCTGCTTCAGCCGCCATCGCGAAAATTATTTTGCTCTTTCCGTCACCAACAGAAAATTTGCGGTGTTGCTCACTTCGTGTTGAGAGTGGGAGTTGGCTTGTCAGGCGAAGTACCGGTACCGGTAATTCTCGCTTATGGTGATAGCTCAAACATAGTAATTAAAAGAGTGCAAAAGAAATAAGCTTAAGAACGCCAAGAAGTTGGTCGTTTTTTTTTTGTTTCACTAGCAGCAAACAAAGGCCTACCAGATTTTCTTTCGTCTAGCCCCGCAACATTGACTTCGAATTGCATCGTAGAGTTTGCTTTAACCACGGCATCCATAACTTTTATGAGCACCACAGCAGCATCTTCCTGAGGAAGATTGAATATGCGATAAGCTTCTTCACACATGGATGAGTGATTATTATAGAAAGTACCTGAATCCGGTTTCCTTCTATACGACAGGATTAATTCGCTGAGTGATTTGGAGTTGTCTTTTAAAAACTTTTTCGGCAGTTCAATTCCAATTTTTTCCAAAAATTTGCGAGTCAATTTCAATATTAATTGCGGGTCTTCCGGGGTGATACTGACCTGGTGATTGATACTCTGTTGCTCCTTTTTGGGCGACTTTAGCTTTTTAGCGGACGTGAAAATCTCATCGCAATGCGAGATGGAATCGATAATTTCAAGGTCTGCTACAATCCAGTCATCGTCCATATCTTCTCGAAAAAACTTTTTTCTTAAACCTACCTTTATCTATCTAAAACCTACCTATATTGGCTGCAAGAGCTAGTGCTCAGTAGCATATTTCGGGCAAAACTTTCCGAATCTACTACGTGCATTGAAGCGTATCGTGTCTGATTACGTCATGCGAGTTGCCGGTCCATATATATAGTAGTCTATGGTATATCCCAATTGCTAGAAACTTGGATTTTAGATGGCAACACTGTCGGGGAGATCTCCCAAATTCGAAATGAAATATATCAGAAACGATAAATCGTAGAAAACTGAAATTTAGCAAAGAAGTGTTTTAGATGTTTCTTTAATTTTTGCCCATAATCCCAGCTGGATGCTTCACCCCCTTTAAGTAAACCGATTAATGGTTTATCTCTACTTTGCAAGGGCTATTTGATCGACGCATTTTACACGGGGGGGAAGGAGGGCAGGCAAAAATGCCCTTCTATCTCACTCCTAAACCAAAAACCATCGAAATACTAAATTTCGCATGCAGGTTGGTGTTCAAAATTTTTTATACAAACTGGTTTTGAGTGGATGACGTCATCATCGTGACGTCACAGCCATATTTTCGAAAAAAATACGCATTCTTGCGATGACCCCACAGGCGGTTCAAATTTTATACGTAGGTTTGCTTTATGTTACTGAATCATAAAATGCCTAAGTCAAGTTGGTACGTCTCAAAAACCTCTTAAAAACATTAGCAAAGAATTCTGAAATTTCGAAAACTTACTTCGGCAAAACTCAAAATAGAGAAATTTTCCGTTATCTTAACAGTTTCAAATTTTCGCGAGTTATTGGAACGACCGACGCTCGCATATTTCTTTGTTTCTACTCGGCCATTTTTAAACTAACGACGGCCAAGTTTCAGACTTTTGCTTATAACTCAAACACCGTTAGGTCTAGCTATAAGAAATTTTGACAGCAGTTTGAAATTAATGAGTTGCATGTTTTCACGAAAATTTGAGGCAATAGGTCTCGTGACTTCCGTTTCATCACCCTAAAACCGTCCCAAAAAGTTGGCATAAAAAGCGGTCTGATTCAAAAACGGCTCATGTACGGCAAAAAATGTTTCACATGGTTGTATGTCTGAAGATATCTCTTTTTCCCTACCAATTTAATTTTGGCCACGGTGAGGTTTTATCTTTTTTTTTTTCCTTTTTTTTTCTTCCTAAATCTTGTACGCTTTTCTTCTCTTAAACCACAAAACATCGAAATCTAATTTTTGTATAAAGTTGTTGAGCTGCAAACGCAATCTTATCTCCCTAAATTCTTTGGTGCCACTCTCCCAGGAAACCCCCAAGAATGGGGCCCAAAAATCAATATTTTGAACGGCTCAAACTAGGGCGCTAGTTTTTTTGATATCAGCAGATGCTTAAGAGAAATATTTTGATATAGTTTGGAGGTACCACCCCCCACCTGGACTCCCTAAAACGAACTCCCCCAAAAATCAATTTCTTAAATGGCTCACGTTAATTCTTTTGATATCAGTAGATATATTTAAGAGACAAATATTTTTACATAGTTTGGGGGTACCACCTCTTCGGAAATCCCGTTCTGGACTCCCCCCAAAAATCAATTTTTATTATTTAATATGCGTCGGTTGTTTAAAGGGCTTCCTCCTTAGCAAGCTCTCATCTCGTTTGTGAATAAATTTGACTCAAAGTCAAAGTGGTTTAAAAAAAATTTGTTTCTGAAGTGATTTATCACGAAAAAAACCGAGAAGGGGCAAAAAGTTCCCCGTGCAAAATAGGGTAATGTGGCTAGTCGAGGGTCTGCAACAAAAACAATGCACTTGAGTTCCATTCCAAGGCAGGACAAACCAAATAAAGCCATAAGGATTTACAATTATCCGTGCTTGACGTTCTGCATTAAACCAGGTTTACACTTGACTCACTACCGTAAATGTACGAGGATATCCTCAGTTAAATTTAAGTAATATTTGTTGCGTCCGGCGTGCTGATATACCAACCTACCAGCGTAAAATTTATATGTTTACCGCTTACAGTGTTTATTTAAATAGAAGCTGGGGCTTGTATATATTTCTGTGGCATTCAGTGTGGTTTCTATTCAAGGGCGGTTGCTGGTCGAGAACCGGTTTTATTATTTTTCGCAATCATGATTACCAGAGGTGAAGTCCTCGAGGACGTCTTTGGTCTAGAGGACATATTTTGATGTCCTTGGCCTCGAAGGTCAAGTCCTTGGCCTTGGTTTCGAAGCCTCAAGTCCTCGAAATTTGCCATGACCTTGGTTCGAGGACAGCACTAATTTTTGAATTTTTTG
This sequence comes from Trididemnum nubilum, assembly GCA_963965965.1. Classification (NCBI taxonomy): domain Eukaryota; kingdom Metazoa; phylum Chordata; class Ascidiacea; order Aplousobranchia; family Didemnidae; genus Trididemnum; species Trididemnum nubilum. The sequence goes on along the minus strand of OZ014481.1, from coordinate 30,131,431 downwards.
ACGACTTTTTTTTTTTTTGGAGAACACTTGCGCCTGTGTCCTTGGTCCTTGGCCTTGGCCTCTAGCATTCCAGTCCTTGGCCTCGAGAGGGTCTGTCCTCGGAAGAGCTGTCCTTGGCCTTGGCCTTGCATTTTTTCTTGTGTGCTTGGCCTCGAGCCTTGAGTCCTCCACTCCACCTCTGATAATTACCAATCAAAATCAGGCGCGTAGCCAGAAATTTGCAATGGGGGGTAAATGGGGGAGCTGTTTCGGGGGTCTCATGGCGGAGCACGAAAATTTTCAACTTTTTTTGACAAAAATAACTTGAATTTATGCCTATTTTGATAAAAATTAATGCTATTAATGCTATTAAACGTGGCATTGAAATTAGCAGTGGAAAAACATAATTGTACTAGTTGCATTGATTGGGGTATGAGGGAAGTAGCTACTGCTAGAATTTCAGTTCTCTTTTTTACAAGCAGGTAAACCTAAAATCCTTTGTCGGTAGTTCAATAAAACTCTCAAGGAGTAATCCATTTCGTCTATATTTTATAGAAAAAGATATAATTTGCGGGCTAATTGGAGGAAGCTCGAGAAAATTGATCGGTAATTAATTAATACTAAATAACCCCTTCCCTCTATTTCCGAGCTTATATATTTTTTTTTGATGAAACCTATGTTAAAGCATTTTTCGATGAGCGATCAAATTTGAATACAAATTTTTGGCCATTTTTAAAAGTTTTTTTTTCTGATTTTTACGTTTTATTTTTGAAAATTACCCCCCCCCCCAAATAAACGTTTTTAAATATGCTTTAAATCATTTTTTGAGTTTATTGCAGTGCAAAAGACAGTATCAGAAGTGCTAAAAACGCGGTATTTTCTTTGTTTTGCATTTTGGTCGGCAGGCCGATGGGAGGGGGGGAGCAATACACCCCCTGGCTACGCTACTAATCAAGATTTAAATGTATGCTAGCCTAAAAATTTTTACCTTTAAAGTGGCTGGAAAGACTGTACTGTTGGTAGGCGTCGTAAATCATTTGTGTAGGAAATTAAAACTGGTTTAATAGTTGATCTCCTGCGGTTTGTGAACCTATTGTTCTACTTTGTATTCTTGTATTTTTCTGCAGCTTCTGAATAAATAATCAGAAATACGACACTAAGGTAGACCCGGCGCCACGGGGGGGCATGCAGGGGCCGTGCCCCCCCAAATGACTGCTTGTGCCCCCTCAAGCGAGGACTGGGCTCCGAAGAAATTAACAGACTCGGGGCTACTGGAGTGCAAATCGAGGCCCAAATTGGTGTTTTTTGTGGACTGACACCGGATTTCATGACGTTTTTGGGATGAAGACCTTTTTTTTCTGGAGATCACCTGTTTTCGGCCGGAAAAACCGCTTGAATTTCCGATTTCGGCCGGAAAATCCCTTTGAATCTTTGCTCCTCACCTTGTTGATTTGATCCAGACTGAGATAAATTTCTCGTGCTCCCGTGCCTTTTTGGAATTCACACAAAATAAACTTCTTGTACCATCATCATCATATTTCATCATATTTATTTATTTACCAAGTGACGTCATATGACAAGAAAAAACTGCAACTTCCTCTAGGTCTATTACCAAAGCATCGAAATATGCAATTCCTTTAAAACCAACACACAAACTTGCAGAGTCAAAGCGATATTTAGTCACTTGGTGGGGAGACAGCGAAGGACCGAAAGGTCATCTAAGTCTACTGCCACCTCACCAAGTTAAGGTTAAAAAAGCAGCTTCTAGATTTTCTCAGTCTGCTACTTTCTATGATAAAAAATTTTATGCAAAATTAAAACAAAGTGTTGCAAAGATATGTACACTTTGTACAGTGTATACACAAAACTCACAGTCAACATGTAAAGAAAATGCAAGGTAACATTAGAATCGTTCTAACTCTAAGCATACTAAAAAAAAAAAAAAGTATTGTAACTACAGATTGGTTAGAAAATAAATCAATAAAGTTCATAATGAATATTTATGTTTTGTAGAATTTAAAGTGGGCAATTGGAGTGAATAAAAAAAATCTCCTTGCTTTGTTTTGTATTGTTTGCCAATATGTCATTAGTACTGGTACAATTTCCAATACCAGTATATATCAACCTCAGTCAGTTACTGCAAAATTACTTATAATTCAAGGGCACATCAAAATGAGAGATGACGTATTGTATAAATGTGTGATAGATGAATGCACCATCTCATGCCATTCAAGCAATAGAATAGGTTATTGTTGAACTCAAGCATAAATATGCTACTATGTTTCATGTAATTACTACTGCATTGATGATAGAAAGCTGTTATTCTTGCTTTTATCGGTTTCATAGGTTGATAAAAAATGAGCTTTAACAGCTTTTTTAAATCTGTAGAATGAAACTTCTTTTATACTACTTGGAATTTCATTCCAAATTTTAATTCCTGCGATTGATAGAGACTTTTGCCCTAATCTTGTTCTAGTTCTTAGAAGAAAGAAGTTGTTTTTGTGGCTCAATCTTGTCTTATGTGTATAACAGTTTTTTATTAGGTTAAACTTATCTAAATTTGCAAAAGATAATACATTATTGTGAATTTTGTACATTAGCTTTGCAGTTTTAAGAGAGTAAATACCTTTGAGTTTTATGCATTTAGCTTGATAGAACAAAGGATTAGTATGCTCACGATATCCACTTCCAGTTAACAATCTGATGCTTCTTTTTTGCAGAATAAAGAGAGGTGCTAATGTTGATTTTGAAGCAGTCCCCCAACTACTTATGCAGTATTGTAGATGAGAGTATATGAGGCAGTGGTAAACAGATCTTAAGGTTTGCTCATCTACAAAGTGTTTTGGTTGATTAAGGGTCCAAGATCCCCTTGCTACCTTTGAACATTGTTCCTTAATTTGTTGTTTCCAGTTTAGATTGTCGTCTATGAGAACACCTAGATACTTTATGTGATGTGATCAGTAGCGTAGCCAGGGGGGGGGGGGCGGGGGGGGATATAGCCCCCCCCCCATTGGCCTGCGGATCAAAATGCAGAATAAGGAAAATACCACGTTTTTAGCACTTCTAAGACTCTCTTTTGCACTGGATTAGACTAAAAAATGATTTAAAACATAGTTTGAAACGTTTGTTTGGGGGGCTAATGGACTGCCAACCAAAATGCAGAATAAGGAAAATACCACGTTTTTAGCACTTTTGAGACTGTCTTTTGCACTGGATTAGACTAAAAAATGATTTAAAGCATAGTTTAAAACGTTTATTTAGGGGGGGCTAATGAACTGCCGACCAAAATGCAGAATAAGATAAATACCGCGTTTTTAGCCAGTAGCGTAGCCAGGGGGGCGGGGGGGCTACAGCCCCCCCCATTGTCATATCGACCAAAATGCAGAATGGGAAAAACACTACATTTATAGCTCTTTTGAGACTGTTTTATGCACTGGAGTGGACTAAATAGTGATTTAAAACATCTTTTGAAACATATGTTCAGGTGGGGGGGGGGCTAATTTGTCAAAAATAAAACCAACAAATAAATGAAAACTTTGAAAAATGGTAAGAAATAAGCAATCAATTTTGATCGCAAGTGTAAAAATGCTGAACATAGGTGTCATCAACAAATATACTATAAACTAAGAAATAAGGGGGGGGGGGCTATTCAGTATTTGTTAATTACCAATCATTTCTCTCAAATCTCCTTTCATTAGCACCCCAAAATTATTTTTCTCTATCAACTGTATACGAAATAGATTACTCCGTGTGAGTTTTATTGAACTATTCGATTTTATAATTTACTAGTATCTAAACAAGAGAACTAATATTTTACCATTAGCCACCTCCCAAATAGCCCATTTATGCCACCAGTTTAATTTTGCTTGCACTGCCAATTTCTAAGCCACGTTTTAAAAGCATTATTTTTTTAATCAAAATAGCTCTAAAATGAAGTTATTTTTGCAAAAAAAATGCAAAATTTTTGAGCTCTGGGGGCGGAGCCCCCAGACCCCCATGCCTCCGGCGGCTGGGGGCTTTGCCCCCAAACCCCCAGCCTCCAGCGGCTGGGGGCTTCGCCCACAGACCTCCATTGGCCTCCGGCGGCTGGGGGCTCAGCCCCCAGACCCCCCATACAGCCCCCCCATTGCAAATTTCTGGCTACGCGCCTGGATGTGATTGCTTGATTGGATTATTGTCTACCAATACTTTGAGTTCAGGTTTTATTTTGTTTTGTTGTTACTACCATAAACTCAGTTTTATTAAAGTTAATTGATAATTTATTCACCTTGAACCAATTGCTTACATTGACTAATTCATCATTAATATTTTGTTGCAGTGTTGAAACATTAGAATGGGAGAGAGTAAGGTTTGTATCATCTGCAAAAAGATGAATTGTGGAATTGAGGCAAGTGGTAGATCATTGATATAAATATTAAATAACAACGGACCTGGAGTTGATCCCTGAGGAATACCGCAAATAACATCTCTTGACTTGGATTTATATTGATTTATAATTGTATACTGTTGACGGTCAGTCAGGTAACTTGCTAGTAACTGTCATGGTAATCCTCTAATTCCATACTTTTCTAGTTTTTTGATCAGTATTGTGTGATTGATGGTATCATATGCTTTTCTTAAATCTAAGAAAATAGAACATGTAATGAGCTTTTCATCCATATTGTCAAATAGCGTATTGTAAATATCTAAAACGGCTTCATTTGTTGAGCAATTTTTCTTAAAACCATACTGGTTTGGACTAATCAATCACTGCTCACAAAATAATTGTTTAGTTGATTAAGCAGACACTTTTCAAATAGTTTGGCAAAAGGATTTAAAATAGAAATAGAGCAATAATTACTGCATAATTCTCTTTCGCCTTTTTTGAAAATTGGAACGACTTCAGCAGTTTTTAACACTTTTGGAAAATATCCTGTTGATATGCATGCATTAAAAATGTTAGTTAGAACTGGAGCTATAACAGAGCCTGACATTTTTATTTACTTTGCAGGAATTTCATGTCTTCCTGTACTTTTTGATGGATTCATAGCTCTGATGTAATTTACTACTTCTTCTTCAACTATTGGTTCTAGAAAAAACGAATTGCAACTACTCTGAATCAAAGACGTGGCATTAAATTTGCCATCAATTACAGCTGGTGTTTCAATTGTAGATGCAAGGTTAACTCCTATCTCTTTGAAATATTTATTGAACAAGTTACTGATGGCCTGTGGACCTTGTGCACTTTCACTTTTGGAAGCATACATTTTATTAGGAATGTTATTTTTCTTCACATTTTTCAAGTGAATAATTTTATTTATAATTTTCCAAAGCGACGAGGTGTCATGCTTATTATCATTCACTAAATTTTTAATGTAAAGTCGTTTTGCATATTCCTTAATATGAGTCAGTTTATTTCTATAGACTTTATATAGTGCCCATGTATTACTATCATTTAATTTAAGGGCTCTTTTGTACAATAATTTTTTTTGCTGGATTGATATAAGGATTCCTTTGGATAACCATGGTTTGTTTTTTAGTTTTGTTTCCTTTCTGCTTTGTTTTCGTAATGGTGCATGTATGTTTAATGTCTTATGAAAAATGTCAATAAACTTTTCAGTGTAGTTGTCAATGCATTCCTCTTTGACATCACCTAATAGCTCCATTCCTTCAGTTAATTTGTCTAGAAATTTTTCTACTTCAAAATTTTTTGTATCACGAATTAGGGTGACAGTTGATTTTTCACTCTTGGGCAGGCTTAAATTAGAACACACCATTACTGGCAGGTGATCACTTACATCTTCCACCAGAATAAAACTTTTGTGTTCACCCACTACATTGTTTGTATAAACATGATTTAAAAGAGTTGAGCTTGTAGTGGTTATTCTTGTTGGGTGTGTAATTAAGGGAATGCAGTTTAAGCTATACGTTAGATTCGTGAAATCTTTAATATTGTTATCAGAGTTACTTTTCAACAAATCTGCGTTGAAGTCTCCTCCGATATAATACATCAATTTTGTACAATTCAATTTTTCAATGGTTGATTCAAAACTCTTGCAAAACTCTGATAATTTCTGTTTAGGGTGTCTGTAAATTACTCCCACTATACATTTTTTGTTATTCCCTATATCTAGTTGAATCCACATATCTTCACAGTTAGGAATGTTTAAATCAAACTCCTTGCAAATTGAAATTGATAAAGACTCCTTAATAAACAATCCTACTGCTCCCCATCTTGTAGTTGTGCCTTTGTAGTAAACATGGTACCCACGTAATTTTGCATTGTATACCTGTAACAATTTAAGTTTGGTTTCACTCATAGCAATGATATCAGGTAAGATATCTTAATTTGTTAAAAATTCATTCAATTTATCAAAATTTGCATTTAAGCTTCTTATATTCATGCAAAGCAAAGAAAATTTACACTTTTTGTTAATAATATTGGCTTCGACCTGTGAGCAGTATTTTGAGTCATCCAAACCAGTATTTAAATCATTTAGTAAGCTTTTTATCTTGTTGTCAGCCTGTAAGCATTTAGCTGGGAAAAACGAATTATTTGTGTGATTAATATCAAAGTTTAGTTTGTCATCATTTCTCATTTCATTTAACAATTGCTTATCATCTAGGTTTTGAAAATTTATTTCTGCCCCCCCCCCCCCCCCCCCGCCAGTCACGCTATCCTGGCGCCGGGCCTGCACTAAGGTAACCAAATAATACGCTCGTAGTCACAATTGGGCGCCAAGTTTAGACATCGACAAAAAAAAGGACAAAGTTGATTAAATCCCAGTTGTGTGTGATAGTAAGGTGAGCTGGTGGCAGCTTGACTCGAAGCCCGAAAAATTACTTCGCAGATTCCTGGCCAAGGCACTTTGAAACAAAGATTTACTTGCATTTATTTCAAATTTACAATGCAATGTTATTGTTAAAATTCACATTAAACCCAAGTACTACAGCATAGTCGGCATAGAAAATATGCTACATATCAAAAACTAGGGAACAATTTTCAAAGCGAATTGCACCAACAACAAAAATGTATAAAAACCAACTCGTTTGCAAGTTAAGTCATCTCATAACTTCCGATTTAGAAGCTGATTTTGCGCATCTGTTCTGCAATTGAATTGCGGTGCAAAGTTTTTACGATGATTAAAGAACAGAAGGGTTAAAGACAGTGACGCTATTCAAATTTAGCAGGAACCAGACCTGTAGCCGGTTTTTAAACTTTGCAATCGATTCGTTCGAGTTAAAAAGGCAGAATATCTATGCAGGCAATTTTTAACAACCGGTTCTCGAAATTTTGTAACAGTTTGCGTGAACCGGTGAATAGCACCGCTAGCTCAAGATGCTCAAAAATACTATAAATTTGATCTTACTCCGGAATTTCTTTCAAAATTTCTGTTGGTGACCAATGTTTATTTATGCTATCCGCCCACCCGTCTAATACCCACGCTGAAGATTCCATACTGCCCCATTTAAGGGAACACGTCAAGCGGGGCGCCGTGACTAAATTTTTATAGTTTTTGGTTGGACACGACCAGTAATCAAAACCGAGTCCAGCATTTCAGTAGAAGAAGCTTTTCCACTCGATTTTTGTTTTAAACCAATAGAAAATCAACAATCGGCTTGATCAGTATCGCTCTCTGATCAGTGGTAACGGATATAGATTTAACTACATTATTTTGCAATCTCTTAATTCTCTCTGAAAAATCGCACCTGTCAACTTTTTTGGACCCAACTGTAATATTGATTAATTGAGCTGTGTTTTTTTCGCTACACCTCGGTGTGGGACTGTTTGGTGTGCACTTTATATAGCTTATACGTACTGTAATACGTTGCAACTGATGTTGCGTACTTCAATTTTTTATGCGGTAATAAACGATTTGTTTATCCTCCATTTTTGCTTTTTCATCACGCCGACTCCTTTCACTGCCCGCAATACCATATTCCCATAGGTGCCCAAGCCATGAAACGATGTCAAACTACGTAAGGAATAAGCACTACTAAGAATTTGATATGAATTTCGACGTTTAAACGACCAGCAAAAATATAATGTTGAGTCAATAATATATTTGTTTTGCTGGCATAACCAGAAGAGTGCTCGATGTTTCTATAAGGTCCAGAGCAGTAAACAGCTAGGCTCAGAATTATTTCATTTCTTTCCTGCAGGCCTATATTACACGTAACCGCGGGATCACGTGCACCTCCCCGAAAAACACCTTTCAGAAAGGACATTTCCCCGAAAAACACTTGGCCCAATGGACATTATCCCGAATGTACATTTCCCCGAACGTACACTTGCCAGAATGTACATTTCCCTCAACGTACACTTTCCAGGAACTACATTTCCCTGAACGTACACTTTCCAGCATGTACATTTGGCCAAATGGGCATTTCCCCGAAAATCATTTTTCCAGAAATTATACACATTCGCCCGAGATTTTGTTATCCATAGAATTTATATTACAAAAATACATAATTATGCCTGACTTGTACATTGTCTTACTCAGTTTCCAGAGCAGTAGCGTAGCTAGGGGGGGGGGGGGGGGCAAATGGTGCTGTAGCCCCTCCCCATTGGCCTGAAAAGTATGCAAAATAGCATGTTTTTAGCAGTTTTGAGGTTGACTTTTGCCCTAAAACGGAAAATTGCCCCCCCAAAGATCGTGAGATAAGAAGTAGAAATGGGTGTCAGTTGACAGAAAAACGCTCTGAATTTCGGTGAAGACCTTTTTTTTGGAGATCACTTGATTTTGGGCAGAAAAACGCTTTGAATTTGCCTCAATCCAATTGAAAACAAATGAAAATTCGGGTCAAGTTCGTTTTCGGTTCAATCAAACTTCAAAATAAGCCTTCCCACCCTTTGCGAAATCCTGGCTACGCGATTGTTCCAGCGTGATCAATGGAGAGGGCAGTTAAAAATTAAACTGATTAAAAAAAAACAAAAACAACACTACAGGCTGTTTCCCCTAATGGATTCGTCAGGCGGGTAATTGTGCTTGTTTATTTTCACAAGCTATTAAGTTGCGTGAAGAATGGAAGGGGCAAAGGAAAGTAGTCTCTCATGTCTTGTAACGAATTTTGACAAGCAACGTCAGGTTAATTTTTTTGGTTTTTGACAAAAATAAGTGACATGTTTAGAAGAATTCTTCCAAAGTTTGTGATGATATTTTGATGTGTTTTCAGATTATTGGTAATATTCGGTATTTCGATAGCATCTGAAATTCACAAAAATATCAGCATACAAGCGTTGTATAGTTGAAGTATCTCAGACGCGTTAGCCTGAAATCTGCAATGGGGGGTTGTTTCGGGGGTCTGATTGTGGAACCCCATCCGGAGGCAATTGAGGGTACAGAAGCAGAGCGCCTAGTTGTCGATTTCCCCGAAGACTTGTAAATATTGTTTGCCTTTGGTTAGTTTGTGTGCAGCTGTTTGTCCGAATGATTGTCCTTTTTTTGCTGTGTTTGTGACGTCATAATGCCTGTTGTTTGGAATGCTTGTACCTGTTCGTTGTGCTTGTGAGAGCGTTTCTGGGATAGGCTAGGCTAGTTAGGCAGGTTAGGCGAAACGGGTATTAGGCATAGGTGGGCAAGTTAATGCAAAACGTTAGCTTCGTTAACCACTAGTCCGTTAACAAACTTTGCACCACCGTTAACGTTAATCCGTTATTTTCAGCTTTAATTAACGGAAGTTAATAAAGTCCGTTAATTCGTTAACATTTTGCGTGTAAATAATATTTCTTTTTATTCACTCGCTTCAAAAACACGTATTGACGCTGTTGAGCTGATAGTAAGGAAATATTTATTGCTATGGTGGTCCTTTTGTGTTTTGGAAGTTACATTTTACAGTCTAATCTAATTTTTAGATAAAAATACGTTCAAATGCGCTAAAGAAGCTGCGATCGGAAAATCGTTGGAAATTGGGAACAGCGATAGTTGAAAGACCTATGAGGCTACAGGTTATTATTTGCCACAAAAAAGAGTTCCTTTCTTCGCTTCTGTAAAACTTGCGCTAATACACAACAAGTGTTACCAGTGCAAACTGGTTTGTACCGGTACGGTGAATGAATGGTGCAAGTTATTTACCATAAAAACCTTAACGGAAGTTAACAGAACTTAACGGAAGTTAATTAAATCCGTTAACAGAACTTAACGGAAGTTAATTTAGTCCGTTAACATGAAAAAACTTTTTAACGGATTAACGAGTTAATGAAAAAGTTAGCTTCGTTATTAACGGATTAACGATTAACGGATTTGTGCCCACCTATGGTATTAGGGTTAGGTTAGCGTACGTGATGGCAGGCATAGTCAGGCCTCTTGTGCATATCATAAGCTTGTACTTATTAATATACTGTGCTGCAGAATCTAAGCTTAGAAGGCCTATATTTGTTAGGCAGGCCGGTGCTGGGCTGGTTACGACTTTTTGAGCTCAAGTGGCGAGCTATATGTTTAATTGAAGATTCTTGGATTGGCAAGAATTTTTTTGGTAAGTTTTGACTGCTATGTTTGTATGTATGTTATCGTAGTAGAGTAGCCCTGGCTGATAGATTGCAGACCGATTATTTCAAAGTATTGTCATAGGCTAATGGCGTCAATCTAGTTCTGTTTGCTATTAATTGAATGATTTGTCAAGTTTTGTTTTGCGTGATGTTTAATAGTGTTTTTGCTTGTGCAGAAACCGCCACTATCGAAAGGCACGTATTTCAAAATTTTCCTTGAATCAATTCCTGTTAAAACGAGTGTGGACCGCGACGTCGCAAACCCGCGCGAACTCAGTTTCAACACTAGTCACTAGAAAATTTTGAAGTTTTTACAAAATGGACTTAATTTTAGGCCATTTAGATAAAAATTAATTCTTTAAAACGCGTGGCCTAAGAAGTTAACAGTGCAAAAAAACCTAATTAAACTGGTTACAGAAACGGGCTATGTAGGAGGTGGATATCAAAGATAAAATTTTAGTTTTCTTATTTACGAGCTGGTAAATCATAAAATCCTAGTTCAATATATCTTACCAGATTATTTACAATAGACTGAACAACAATTTTAGTAACCACAACGTTTTAACAAATGAGCAATTTGGTTTCAGAGTTAAGCATTCAACTAGTCATGTAATTTGTGATGTTATAAACAAATTACAAAACTCTTGTGATAACAAAAAATTTACTTGTCTAATCTTGTTAGATTTATTGAAAGCGGTTGATACCGTGAACCATAAACTCTTGTTTAGCAAACTTGAAAATATGGAGTGACACGAAACTCTTTAAAATTAATTAATGACTATTTAGCCAAAAGAAAACAAGTTGTTCATGTTAATAACACCTATTCAGACCAACAAAGCATAGTATGTGGAGTTTTACAAGGGTATTATTGTTTTCAATATAGGATATTAATGATTTACCAAATGCTTCAAAATTTGAAACATGACTGTTTGCTGATGACACAGCGTTGTTACTATCTAATGATAATTTAAAAACTCTAAACAAAAATGTAAATTATGAACTACTTAACATAGAAGCATGGAAAATGCCTACAAGTTATTCTTGAGCAATACAAAAACAAAGTATCTACTTATGAAGCATAAGGCTAAAACGGCTCAATTGTGCGAATTTGCTGTTACAATAAAAGACATTGAACTAGAAAAATGCCAGTCGGCCAATTATCTAGGAACAATATTAGATGAAAACTTGAATTGGGAGCCTCATATTCAAGTTTTAGCGAAAAAATTGTCTCAAGCAGTTGGTATTATTGCAAAAATGCGGCATTACCTTAACCAGAAAAATCTGATTAATTTGCATTGTGTCTTCTTTTATTCACAAATACTGTACAGTATTCTTGGCTGGGGTTGTGCACCTCAAACTAGAAGAAAAAAATATTCAAATCCTTCAGAACAAAGTATTAAAAATTATCAAGAAAACTTCCTGAAATGATAAAATAATGAACAACACATGTATTACAAATATAAACTTTTGAAAATTGACCATATTTATAAAAATGAAGTTGGAAAGTTTATGTATCTCCAGTAGCGTAGCTAGGGGGGGGGGGGGCAAATGGTGCTATAGAACCCCCATTGGCCTAAAAAGTATGCAAAATAGCATGTTTTTGGCAGTTTTGAGGCTGATTTTTGCTCTGAAAACGAAACTAGCCCCCCCCCCCCCAAACGAATTTGGCGTGAGAGCTGGAGAAGATCGTGAGATGATGATGACGAGTAGAAGTGGGTGTTAGTGCTCATGAAGATCTTTTTTTTTTTGAGATCACCTGGTTTTCACTGAACAATTACCTCAATCCAATTCAAGACTAATGAAAATTCGGGTCAAGTTCGTTTACGGTTGAATCAAACTTCAAAAAAAGCCTCCCCCCCCTTTTTGCGAAATCCTGGCTATGCGACTGTGTATCTCAAGAATATAAAAGCATTGCCTCAGATTTTTAAAAACTACTTTTTATTCCTCGATCAAGCTCACAATTACAATACTAGAAGTAAATCTAACAAAAATTATTTTCTAGATTTTGTGAGAACTAATTCTGGAAAAAATTTACTGAAGTTTAAAGGGATCCAACTTTGGGATAAAATGCCTTTAAAATTAAAATCATTCTCATTTTTTCGCTTCAAAAAAGAATGCAAGAAGTTATTGTGTGAACAGTATAAGTAAATAAAAAAAAACTAGACCAATATCTTGAGACTGCTTTGTGCTACCTAAATTAAATTTGAGTTTGTTGCTATAAAAGAAAAGTAGGTCGAGTAATGAACTATAAGAAGGCTGACTATTTCACAGTTATGGCTTTCTACATGAAAGTGTATTGCATTGTCTTTTTGAACTTGTATATATTGCTTAGCAAACTTGTATAGAGTGCTACTTTTTTGCAACAATTGGCTACTATGTTTATCTTATAACACGGCCTTGTAATTCTTGCTTGCATTTCTTATTGCCATTTACTTTGGGTTACAAAAAGGAGATGTGTGGGTGTGCTACCTTAATTTTTGTTTTTTTAATCAATCAATAATTTATTTACACTGTAAAAAACAAGAAGATGACAATTCTATTGAGACATTTACAACAATATTTCTTGACAGGAGGGAGGCAATGAATTGATCTTTCGGTCTCTGAGTCTGAAGCCCCCGTGTTTATCCAGAGAAAAACTTAAATTATTAAGGTTACCTCTCATTCATTAAATCAAAAACAGGATAGTGCAATCATATGAAATGTAAATTTTCAACTATAGTTTGGTGAAAGATATTTCTTGTGTTTGCTTTTAAAGAGTCTTGTTAAGGGATTTTAAATTTTTGGTGGGATGTTGTTCTAGGTTTTGACTTCTTGATCTTTAATGCATTGTTGAGGTTGATTGGTCGAATGTCGGGGACTGTATAAGTTATTACGTAGTGGGTCGGATGCTCTGGTAGCGCATGAGGATTTTTTTTTTCTGTTAGTGAGAAAAATTTGGATGGAAGGTTATCCGTGGATTACGTCTGTTATTTTTAAAGTTTGTGGGTGAGCTCTCTGAATTAAATTTAATACTCTATACGACTTGAATTATGTTTTAAGTTTGCTGCCATAAAAGGAGAGTAGGATTACTGTTGAATTATCAGTGGGCTGACTATTACATAGTTATGACTCACTGCATGTAACAATGTTTTCATTGTCTTTTTTGAACCTGTATATGGTGTTATTTTTTGCGGCAGTTGACTACTATGTTTATTACACGGTGCCTTGTTGTTGTTTTTGGCTTGTTTGTTCTTGCGCTTTTCTTATTGCCATTTGCTTTAGAGTTGAAGTATGAAGTGGGAGTGTGGGTGAAGCTGACTTGATGAGCGCTGCTCCTTCGCTTCATCCACAGTATGCACAGACTGTGGTTTCGCATTGTACAGCTTTTACAGATGTCATTGTGTGCCTCTTTTTGCGCATGCTGAAAGCATAAACTACAAAAAAAAAAATATATATAAAAAACTAACGTTTCAGACAAAAAGCAATGGCCAAAATCAATTTTAAAACGGCTCGCAATAGGAATGGCAACTGCCAAAACAGCGTCTTCCAAACAGCAACTTTATCAGAATAGCAACAATCAGCAACGTAGCCGGGGGGGGGGGGGGGGGGGGCGAGGTATAGCCCCCTTTCATTGGCTGCCAACCAAAATAAGAAATAAGAAAAATTCCGCGTTTTTTAGCACTTTCTAGACCTGTCTTTTGCGTCGGAATAGACTTAAAAATGATTTAAAGTGCGTTTTAAAACGTTTATTTAAGGAGGCTAATTTGTCAAAAATAAAACTCATAAATCATAAAAAAAAAAAACTTTGAAAAATGGTCAAAAATTGACTATCGAATTTGATCGCTCTTTGAAAAATGCTTTACATAGGTTTCATCAAAAAATATACAAGTTCAGAAATGGGGGGGGTGGGGGGTGGCTATTTAGTATTAGGCAATTACCAATCCCTTCTCTCAAACTTTCTTTCATTAGCCCCCCTAATTATATCTTTCTGTATAAATTATACAGTAGACGAAATGGATTACTCCGTGAGAGTTTCATTGCACTACTGGTATAGGATTTTATGATTTACCAGCTTGTAAATAAGTAAACTGAAAATCTAGCATTAGCTACCTCCCGCACACCCGTTTATGCAGCTGATGGTCATGTTTTTGCACTGCTAATTTCTATGCCACGTTTTAATAGCATTAATTTTTATCAAAATAGGCTTAAAATTACCTTATTTTTGCCGAAAAATTACAAATTTTTTTGCCCTAGGGGCTCCGCCTACAATCCCCCGTAACAGACCCCTATTGCAAAATTTCTGGTTACGCGCCTGGCTATAATATAACTTCAATCCGGTCTAGACGAAAGATAAAGGCGCAGTTTAGAAACCACATCATCGAAGTAACGAAACACTAAACATAAGCTTCAATAGGACTTGTCCCATCTTCTTCTAGCATGCTGGTAGGCTGTAATTGGCTCTGATTCCGGGTTGTGTTGTTTTCCTTTCCGTGATTCGTTTTGATAAACGAGGGGCTTGTTAACGACTTCGTCCCGATCCGCATGCACAAAAAAAGCGATCGATCTTCGCTCGCACATCTCGCGTTCGTTTCGCGGCAACAAAACTCGATGTCTCTAAACAGATTGAGACTCCACTGCTGTGTGCGGCATCGTAAAAACTACTGAGTTTTCTCACGTTCCTGAGAAAAGCGTAGGTTAATGATGGTTAATAATGCAGGAGATCTTTCTTCCATTTCCTAATTTCGCTATTGTTTCTTCCGCATTTTCAAAACCATACCTTGTCAAAATGCAAATTTTTCTTGCTATAGATTGCGCGTTAGCGCGGACAAAAAGTAATGCCGGTCGTGGCCAACTTAAATTGGTATTATTGCTGCTTTTGGCGCTATACGAGTACATAAAACTTAATTAGCATGTTCTAAAAATTTTGGGGCTATAAAATTTAGATTTTTTGAAAGTAGGTTTACTTCGTTGACGTTTTATTTATCAAACTCACTGTAGATTTGAGCTCTCCACACGTCATAAATTGTAGCATGTCCCCAACGTTAACCACAACTGTGTCGTCGATAGGCACCGCGTCAATGAAGTCGCCCTGGGCGGTCTGAACCTGAAAAAATCGTGTAATACATTATTATTATTATTCAGAATATGGTGGTAACAAGGTGCTATGACTGAGTCAGAGTTGTATCAGACCTGCATCAGAGTTTAATACGTACCTTGTGTTTTAGATGCAATAAAATTGTAATCAAAATAACACTTAGCAACACTAAATGCAGACTTCTTTTACGCATCAATTCGATTGTTAAAACGCAAAAACAATTATTGCCTTTGATTCATCAATATGATTATCTAGTTTTGTTTGGTTATAGCAGACTCGAGTGATTTAAAAAGTAGTAATTTGCCGTATGCATTTTTTAGACCTAATTTAACTTTTGGGCTTTTTTGCTTTTTCATGCCCGTTTTGGGCTTCAAATCATTTTTTGGATTCTGGTCGGGTTCGGGCTTATATTTTTGGGTTAGGGGCTGAACTAAACTGACCTGTTTACAACTCTGATCTTTATGCGCGACCTCTGTGTAATTAATGCACTCCAGCAGCACGAGGATACTCCCTTGCAAGACCCTGAAAGTTTCTCACAATATCTTCTTGCTTAAAGGTGTTTTTTAATATTAAACAAATTTGTTGAAAAAAGTTTTTATTAAGGAAAATTTAGAAAAATTCTAATAGTCCACACATGGAGTGATATGTAGCCCAAATTTTCTGTACTAATTTGAAACGAATTTTTTTAAAATGTATTGCTCATAAAAAATGAATAAACCCAATAAATAATACTTTTACCTGCAATCCGCCGACATTGTCTTGGAATAGTAGAGTAATGGTACCATAATCGGTGTGCTCCCCTATCCGAAGTTGGCCCTCCTTCAACGCGCAGCCCGGAGAAAGCGGGGGGTAGTGTAGACATCTTAGGGCTGTAATGTTTCCAATTTCATTGATATGCTTGTGCGCAGTTGTCAAAAAATGTCCTTCCTGACAATTGATAAAACACGAAACGTGATCATGTTAATACACAAGATCGATAGCTCTCTCTTTCGATCCCGAATCTCGCATTGTGCAACTCATGTTTGTCTCACCTTGAAAAAGACTCTTGTCCCTCACAATATCTCTATATCTATCGTGATTAAACCCAAAAAAGGATGCTAGATACTTAGACAAACTTTCAGCACTTGATTCAAACGCTTAAAGGCGGTGAATCATCCAGCCAATTCCGGTGGTTTACAATAGCTAAATTGAACTATAATTTTTGATATTTTTTGTTTTGATTTTGGGGTTGCGTTTGCAAAGATATTCCACAAATACAAAAGATGTCCCCCCAAAAAAAGTTTTTGGAAACGCTGAGTTTTGATCTTCCCGCCAAAACCACAGTTCTCTAAACTATTAGGCCTACTGTAATCTTATTAAACTATTAGGCCGAACTATCTCTAAACTATTTGGCCTAATAGTTTAGAGATAGTTAGGCCTAATTAGGCCTAAACTATTTAGAAATAAACTATTTCTAAACTGTTAGGCCTACCACAGTTCTCTAAACCATTAGGCCTACTGTGGTTTTGACGGTAAGAACAAAACTCAGCGTTTCCAAAAACTTTTTTCGGGGGGACATCTTTTTGTATTTGTTGAATATCTTTGCAACTGCAATTCCAAAATTAAAACAAAAAATATCAAAAATTATAGTTCAATTTTAGCTATTGTAAACCACTGGAATTGGCTGGATGATTCACCGCCTTTAAATGAATCTTGGCACATGTTACGGCAAGTATTTTTGGAATGGAATGTTTTCTGCATTTCCGTGCCGGATAGGTATAAGTTGTGACATCAGGAATTCCGCTCAAAGTCTTTTGTTATGTTTCGCGCCACTAACCACGATTCAGTCTTGTGAGATGTTAGTATTTGTTAGTGGCAGTTGTGTACTTGTTAGTATTGCTTATGGCATAGGCCTACTCTATAATTTAAGTTTATCAGTGTTTATAGTGGAGGTACAGTTTTACTACAGTACAGCCTAAAGCTGGTTTAGCCTTCGGACAGCTATCACTGGCTGGTTAGTTATTTTTGGGTTAACGTACAGCAGATTAGTGAGTTGCAGTTCTCTGTAGCTTGCAGTTGTGTCTATGGGAGGCTGTTCGTGTTGCCTAGTCATTTTTTACTGTATA
Source organism: Trididemnum nubilum (assembly GCA_963965965.1). NCBI lineage: Eukaryota > Metazoa > Chordata > Ascidiacea > Aplousobranchia > Didemnidae > Trididemnum > Trididemnum nubilum. The sequence goes on along the minus strand of OZ014481.1, from coordinate 30,113,805 downwards.
TGTGTGGTATTTAGCTGCCTTGTTTAACACCCCTTCTTGTGTTGTTCTCGTATTCCTGGAGTTGGTCTTTCAGTTACCTGGTTCCGGCTTGTTAGCCTACCGATACCGATTTAGGTTGTGATGTACCGGTATCTGTTTGCAGTCTGCTATTATTCGACTTGTAGCAAGGTTTGGTACCGTACCTAGGCGAGTGTTTAAACTGTACAGTGTTTGCCTTACCGAATTGTGTTAAGATCTTTGCATAGCAGACTCGAACGTTTTCGATAGGTTGGTAGCGTGGCTGACTGTATTCTTTTAGCGTAGTGAGTTAGCGTAGGTTGGTGATTCTGCTTGTTACTCTATCGATTAACTGGCGATTTGGATTTGAACTGCCTAGAACTTCATTTTAATTCGTCACCGAATTTCTGGGATGTTGGCTGCTTTTACTTGTTGTCCGACGTTCGAAGCCCAAGAGTTTTATTCAATTAGATTCTACCGCTAAGTTGTGGTGTTGTTCCCCGCTATCTGACGGTAACATTTTTTAAAGTCTGACAGCACATACAAGCAGATTGTAAGAATATCAAAACCAAATTTTATAAAAAAGCAACCAATTTTATTTATACTAATGTATGTCTATACTTAATTAAAAAGATCAGAAAAATTAAACAAATAAATTTTATGAAGTCTGCCTAATAAAACGGTGTTGCACTGGTTCACAAACAAACTGGTGAAAAATCAAAAACGTACTTTTAAGCGCATTCCATGTGAAAGGGTTTCCAACACTCGCACAGCTAACTCTTTGCATAAATTCTGAAAGATCTTTGCGGTTTGTGAAAACTCTGGCACCAAATCGTCAGGCCAGTTTGCATTTTCCGAGCACGCTGCGTCCCCACTCATGTCAAAAGCTTCTTTGTAGTCGCCTGGTTTTTGCGGGTCCACCCTGTAATAGATGTAAGCGAAGCTTCAAAAAAATAAATTTGGTATGTTAGTATAGGCTTATAAAGTTCCAAAGGTTGGGCATTTTCCAAACTCTACTATTAAAACTAGATCATTTACGCTTTCGGCAAAAATTTATAAACGCTGCTTGATCTTGATGACAAAGCTGACTGTGAAGATAAGAAGCTTGTGGTGATGATCTGCAGGTTTATTCATTGTAACATTATCACCTACTTTTCTCTGCATGCATCTGATTGTCTTAAAAAAGCAATTATACTTTTTTTATAAAAACGATTTTATAAGAACACAAGGCTCTTTTTTTGCTCAAAATTTAAGAACACGCCAGCCTCGGCCTTAGACGTAGCCGGATTTTTGATTGGGGGGCCCAAACCGCAAATCACATGCAATGACGTGATCAGAAATTTTTGAAAGGAGGGACTTTTCATGGGACAAAAATACCGTAGAATGGAAGATCAGTAGCTGGGGCCTAGGTTGCCGCGTAACCAAGACTTTGCTGAAGATGGAGGACATGAACGAAAATTTACAACGCCTTCAAAAAATGTTTAGGTCGGGAAACGTGGCAAGCAAGCTTGTGTAACTCAAAGGTATCACAGACGGGGGGTCTGGGCAGTGGCGGATTTAGGGGGGGGATGGGGGGGATGCATCCCCCCCACCAGCCTAAACATAACGTGCATATGCATAATATTAAACATTAAAAAAAAAGCAATCAGTGAATACTCGATATGCCGGGTGACTGCGATATAATTCCTGAAGCCATTGGGGGATGGGGTAGGGCGGGGAGAGGAAAAAGTTATTTTTACAGCGAACTTTTTACAAAGCAGAAATTAGTTTTTTACACGTCCGATTGATTTGAAAGCGCCAAACTAGCAAAATTCACCACTCGCACTTTTCAACGATAAACGCATAACACAACAGGAGTTCAATTATGGCGCATTTGCGCTCAAACCACACGCAATACCAGTAGCGTAGCCAGAAACGGGGGGGGGGGGGGGGGCTATAGCCCCCCTATTGATATGTCAACCAAAATGCAGAATGGGAAAAACACTACGTTTTTAGCACTTTGGAGACTGTTTTATGCACTGGAGTGGACTAAATAGTGATTTAAAGCATCTTTTGAAACATATGTTCAGGGGGAAGGGGGCCAATTTGTCAAAAATAAAACCAACAAATAAATGAAAACTTTGAAAAATGGTAAGAAATGAAATCAAATTTGATCGCAAGTGTAAAAATGCTAAACATAGGTGTCATCAACAAAAATACTATGAACTAAGGAATAAGGGGGGTGGGGGGCTATTCAGTATTAGTTCATTACCAATCATTTCTCTCAAATCTCTTTTCATTAGCCCCCCCCAAAATTATTTTTCTCTATAAACTGTATACGAAATAGATTACTCTGTGTGAGTTTTATTGAACTATTCGATTTTATAATTTACCAGCATCTAAACAAGAGAACTAACATTTTACCTATTGCCACCTCCTAAATAGCCCATTTATGCCACCAGTTTAATCTTGTTTGCATTACCAATTTCTAAGCCACGTTTTAAAAGCATTATTTTTTAATCAAAATTACCCTAAAATGAAGTTATTTTTGCAAAAAAATGCCAAATGTTTGAGCGCTGGGGGCTCTGCCCCCAGACCCCCATTGGCCTCCGGCGGCTTGGGGCTTTGCCCCCAAACCCCCATTGACCTCCGGCGGCTGGATGCTCGGTTTTTGGGATGGGACGGATCAAAAATATCCCCAAGAAGTTTGCGCGAGGTCAAGAGCATTAATCATAAACATACAAAATTTTGAGATTATACATAATTTGTGCTCATAAATTTTATCATCCCCCCCCCACCAAAATTTTCTAGATCCGCCACTGGGTCTGGGGACGAAGCACCCAATCGCTGGGCGATTTTTTGTTATTTTTGGTAAAACATACAACCATTTTAATGCCATTTGAATCACATTTCGCACGATCTTAGAGTTATTTGAAAAAATTGAATTTTTAAGAGTTGAAAACCAATTGGAAAAATTAAATTGTTCAATCCTCCCTTTACTTACAGGTCAATTCTAAAACACGTTTAAAGCCTTGCATTTTTAGGTTAAATTTTCTAAGTGACGTGGCCCAGCTGGTGGAAAACAAAGTACATTGCCTCCAGTATATTTAGGAGTAAATAATACTGTGATTCACTCGAAGAGATTTTTGTTTTGCCATAAAAATAAACAGTTTTAGGAGTACATGTACAATCAAGGGGCTCTATCAAATTTAATAATTTACTCAAGAAGCATTTCTAATTCTTTTTTTCAAAAGTATTTTGTCGCGTAAAAACTGCCGAGGTGGAGATGGATTGTTATTTAAAATTGGTGCAATAGATGGTTTACTAATTATATTATAGCATTAAGTTCATGAAAAGGTTAGATAAGAGTCGGATGTTGCAACTTTAGGGACAAGAACTCTTAATTTTTCCTAGGTTGTATACATTTAAATTGGTTGGCAAAAACTTGAATTAATATTATAGTCAATTATTGTTGTATGCAAAAATGCTAAAAGAAACTGAAGAAACAGTAGACTTTGTTGTAATCATTTCATCATTAGTGGCATTTCATTTGGGGGGAGTGGGCCTCCTGGACCTCTCCTTGGCTACGCCTATATGGCATCAGCAGTAAAAAAAGATTAAAGAGCAGACGAAAGAGAACAAACTTCAAATCTAAAAAAAAACTAAATTCCGTTCTAATTCAAAAACGGCGAGGTTTTAGTGATTTTCCAGTATTTACAAGCAAAATCGCAACGATTCCAAAGTGCTGTTGCGCATTGCGCAGACAACTAAAAAAATTTTTTGACTGTCATTCAAATTGAAAAGCTAGCTTCTTCACTTTTGAAATTTTACGACGCTGCAAAAGTAGCAAAAAAGCGTTTGCAGCGCTAGGTGACAGGGCATTCGGAGTTGAACAATTTTAAAAGCATGGTCGCTTAAACGACATCAATGCTCTTGAAATTTAAGAACAAATTAAGAACAATTGAGGCTGAAAATTAACAAAAAATTAAGAACAGCCAGCCTCAACTCAAAATTTACTTGTTCTTATGAAAGAGACTGTATTGAAACTTTGATTTTGGCCGGTAAATTCTCAGGATGGCGATTCTAATGAGCCACCAGCTCTATAAACTGTAGACCTCCGATATTCACATTTTATGTGTTTGAAGTTTTTGACACTGGTTATTTAATAACACTTATAATTACAATATTACCACGAAGCCCAGCCTGCACCTTTCTTGTTCAATCCCAACGTATCCAAAATTGATTTCGTGGTCCCGCACATATTTAACTTTTTCTGAAAAGTTTTGACTAAAGAAGGTCTTAGTTACTTCATTCAGCTTTTTCACGTTCAACCTAAAAATAATAACTCTGAATAAAAAATTGGCGTTCTATTACGGTAGCCTGTTACTACTTCAGAGTTGTAAACGGGTCGACTAGTTTAGACCCAAACCTGGAAAAATGATTTGAAGCTTGAAAAAGGTCCGAAAGAGCCCGAAAGTTAAGTTAGGTTTAAAAACATATACTGTTAGTTATTCCTTTCTACAATAACTTTAATTTGTGACTAAATAAATAAACTACTAGTTGATACAATTGTGACGCAACAATAGCAATTGTGTTCAAATAATAGAATAAATCTTTAAAAATGAAGTTTCTATTGAGTGATTGCTAAGTTAGGTTGATAATGCTTTTATAGCACCTAAAATACAAGGCCCGTCAACCCAGGCACGTAGCCAGGGGGGCCCTCCCTAATAATTTCAGTTGAACAACATTTTTAGCAAAATTCATGTAACATGTGCATGTGCAGTACTTATATTTGTTCCTTTGCTTTCCCAAAAATTTACTTTGCCCCCAAATGATTTCAATTAAACGTCACTTTGATGCAACGAAATATCCTGAGTCTGCCAAGTGCGTGTAAAATCAGCTTTTAACTCCGTGAACACCTTTTTTTTGGTCTTCACCGTAAATTCAGAGGCAAAATCAGCTCTTCTTTCTATGAAGACCATTTTTTGGGGGGGGATTGCACCCAACGCGAAGCCATTGCCCCCCAAATTTTCGCTTGCCCCTAAAAATTTCGTTCTGGCTAAGCGCCTGCATCGATCTCAAACCCCACCCAAAAAACCCGCTCCGATTTAAACTCCATCAGTACTTCACTACAATTCAGAAGTGGTACAATACTAGTTCAAGTCATATTTTGCATATCTGGCAAAATACTGTACTCATCACTGAGGCCGCAACTTATAGCCACATTTTCTCTCGTTGCGTCATTGATCAAGTTTACACTGTATAACCTGCTTTGTTTTGTTTTTTGCAGAAAACCAACGCAGTAATTTTGACTTCTTCAACCTTTGCTCAAAACTCAAAATTAATAATTTTTGGCAAAAACTTAACTCATTCCGAAAAAATTAACAAATGTGTGAATGTGTGCTACTTAGAGATTGCATTAGAAGTTTACAACCCATGCATATTCTGATTAAGCTTACCATGGTTTTAAGACCGAAAAACGATATACCCGTAGACCACCAGAATTTTTCTCCTCAAAACATTTTGCGGAATGTGAGGTGAAGACCAAAAAAAAAGTCTTCACGTCTGGGGCCCTCAAATTTCCGCGGATTCAATCAGATTGTAAATGACAAAAGTTTGTTTACCGCGGGTCTTGAGGTGAAGTGGAAAATAAAAAGTCTGCACTTCGGGGATACACAAATTTTCGTGGGTTTGGAAAAGAACAAGCGACCCAAAAAAATTTTCAGGCGACCCATAGGTTGAGAACCATGGGGTTAGAAGAGCATTCGCTATGTGGCAGTGATGTGAAGGTAGTCGACCAGTTGTCTGTCATGTGTTGATTGAACAAGTTGCTTATTTTGCTTGAACGCTTTCAGAAATATTTGTTCTTGAGTAATTTTAAAACGACTACTTTTTTACTTTTACTCAAGTACTCTTTTGGTCAGTACTTTGTACTTTACTATTTCAAGTAGTTTTTTTGTCAGTAACGAAACTCTTACTTGATTACAATTTTCGAGTACTTTTTAAACCACTGGCTAATACCCACCGGTTACGACAGCTTCGTTTCACTGCCTAGTTATTCGTTTTAGTACATCTCTTTAAATTACATAAAATAACTGCCCACACGTATGCAATACTTAAAACTGCATGCCTTGGTGCATAGTTTGTGGTCTGTTTTAAGCCAATTTACTGTTACAAATCAAAATAAAAATACAGACTACATTTTACTAAAAAAAGAAACTAGACTTTTAAAAGAACTTTTGCAGCAAATAATGTGCCAATTAAAGTTTTCAAACCTATTTAATATTGTTTGTAATCTGATCGAAACATAGCGATCTTTTGAACCGCTGAAATCAGTTAAAAAAAAAGATTGCATGCATTCAGCCACTTATTTTTTGTAATTTAGCGATATGCCAAAACCAAGCTAAAAGTAAAATCAATGAATTACGCGAGGCTGTTTGTTGCTACTTTGACTTGACAGCTAATGCCTGCTACTGTGGCAACATAGCCTGATGCTGTTTTAAATTTTTACGTGTACTTGTTTAAATTATTATTATTCTTTTTTGCTAAATGACTGGGCATGCATGCAGAACACGCCCCTCTCTTGACAACACTGTGTCCGATTTGACCAGTCTGAAATTTGAACCTCAGACTCCCGCTCAGAGACGAAAGCGTTACCGCTCGACCAACTGGCTGTATCGATGAGCCGATCAATTGATCAATTCGAACAGGAAAATACCTCAATTGGGACTTCGTGTGAGCGCGGAGTACCGTTGTTTTCGTTCGCGAATTTCGGCGGATGAGGATTGGTTTGCTCATAACTAGCAAACAGTAAAACTTAGAAAGTTGAAATTTGAACTCAAGATAAGAATTAATGAAAGCGTCATGTGTGGCAATTCGGGGATCCAAGGTCACGTGATCGTGAATTGAGACACAAAAAAACATAAAAAAACGGCGATTTTTGGTTTGAAAATTTACTAATTCGCCTGAAACTCAAAAACCAAATAGCGTTCAAAGCTGAAATTTGTACACAATGTGAGTGCTTAAAAATGGTTTACGCAAACCGAGTTTGAGGGAGGGGCGGTCACGTGACCAAGATTTCACAGGCCGAAAATGGGCAAAAACTGGACGATTTTCAATCGATTCATCTCGGTCAATATCGATTTTGATGAAAAAAGGTTTGTGATTTTTGACCACACTATCAATCGTCTTTTGGTTATGTTTTTTACCCCAAGCGGAATACTATTTTTCTTCTTTTTTTGTCTTTTTTCTTATTCCTTTCCGGATATCTACTTTTAAACCGCTAAACGCACTGTATTCAAAGTTTAAGCGATTGAAGATATCAGAGGGGCCTAGTGCCCGACTGATATTGGGGGTCCCCTCAATCGGGCCCTCCAAAATTTTGAACTTTTAAACCGTTACAGCTGGATAAATCTAATTTTCGGAATGGGTAGATATCAAAAATAAGCTAAACATAACAAAACTTGGGGGTGCCACGATGAGGGTTCCCCACCAAATGGGCCCTCCAAAATTCAAACTTTTAACCTTTCATGCTAGGCACACGAAAATTTTATGGTAACTTAACATAAACGAAGAACAAAATTTAACAAAATTGGAGGGTACCCAAATGGGGGGTCCCCCTCAAACGAGGCCGACAAAATTTTAAACTTTTAAACCGTTACAGCTAGATGGATCAAATTCTCGGAATGGGAAGATATTACACCTAACAAAATTGAGGGAGCCACAATGGGAGTTTCCCCCAAACGCGCCCTCCGAAATTCAAACTTTTTGACCTTTTAAGCTAAGCACACGAAATTCTTAAGGTAACTGAGCATAAAGAAAAGATAAAATTTGACAAAATTTGGGGGTACCAAAATGGGGGATCCCCTCCAAATGGGGTGGCCAAAATTCGAACTTTTTAACCTCTCACGCTAGGCTCATGAAATTTTCAGCGTAGACAAATATGAAAAGATAAAATTTAACAAAACTTGAGGGTACCAAAATGGGGGTGCCCTTCAAACGAGGCGACCAAAATTTTGAACTTTTAAACCGTAACAGCTAGATGGATCAAATTTTTGGAATGGGTAGATATTAGAAATGAACTAAACCTCACAAAATTTGGCGGTGCCATGATGGAGGTTTTCCCTTCAAACAATTCTTTAAAATTCAAACTTTTTCACCTTTTAAGCTTGACACACGAAATTTGTAAGGTAGGTAAATATAAAAAAAAGATAAAATTTAACAAAATTTGGGGGTTCCAGAATGGGAGGTACCCCCAAACGGGGCTGCCAAAATTTAAACTTTTTAACCATACACGTTAGACACAATAAATTTTCGGGGTTGACAATTATGAAAACAAGATATTTGACAAAATTTGGGGGTACCAAAATAAGGCGATCTCCCTAAACGGGATTGCCAAGATTCAAACTTTTTAACCACTAACGCTAGATGGATGAAAATTTCAGAATAGATAAATATAAGTTAAAGAAAAATATGAAAAAATTTGGGAATACCACAATGAGGGTGTCCCTCTCAAACGGGGCCACCAAAATTCAAACTTAACCACTTACGCTATAGACGCATGAAATTTTCAGGTTAGGCAAATACGAAGAAAGGATAAAATTTGACAAAATTCGGGGGTACCAAAATAAAGGTATCCTTCTCAAACAAGAACGCTAAAGTTCAACTTCAACCACTTACACTAGACTGATGAAATTTAAGAATAGGTAAATTTGAAGAAAAGATAAAATTTGACAAAGTTTGGAGGTACCACAATGGGGACCCCTCAAACAAGGATGATAAAATTCAAACTTCTTAATTGTTTTAGCTAGACACATCAAATTTTCAGGATAAGCAAATATCAACAAAAGATAAAATTTGAGGCACCAAAATCGGGGGTCCCTCAATTGGGTCCTTCAAAATTTTTAACCAATCAAGCTAGACACATGAAACTTCCAGAATAGGTAAATATAAAAGATAGATAAAATCATGATAGTTAAATAAAATATGACTAGGTGCCACAATTGAAGAGTCCTCCTCCAACAGATCCTTCAAAATTTTTAACCACTCAAGGTAGACAAAAAAGTTTTCAAGATAGGTAAAAACATAATATCAAAAAATATTGAGGATCTCATACAACAGGGGTCCTCCAATTTCGTTGACACCTCCCCCCCCATTAACTACAAAATCTAAACGAATTAAATCTATTGATTAGGTTAATATAAATCAAAGATAGATAACAAAATTCGATTGGCCACATTGAGGAGACCATGCCAAATGGGCCCATTAAAATCTTAAATACAAAGTACTCCAGCTAGACATATCAAATTTTAAGAGTACCCGTAGGCTAAAATTAGAAGATAAAACATGCTAAACTTGATAATGCCATGTTGAACAATCAACCCTTAAATGGACCTTCAAACTATAAGATGAATTCTCTCAATGAACTGTTATCACAAAAAAGTAGAAGAGTCAAACTTATGGGATTACTGAAACATTTTAAGACGTCGAAGTATATACTTTAGCGAAATGGCTTTGTTAGATTTAAGCTGGATGACCGGGTTTTTTTACTAAACTGTCACCTGCGACGTTGAAAAAATCTTGCTCTTCAAAGTTTTTGAACAATTTTATTAAGTAAGCTTTCGTGCTGAGTAATAATTGTTACACAATATACTGTACATTATCCAATACCTTGGCTGTTGGGTCGCACGGCTAAATCAGAGATGGAAACCGGCCGGGTCGACCGGCACCGGTCTGGTCGACCGGCCGGTCGGGTTGCCGGTCGGGTCGAGATTCTTCGACCGGCTGGTCGAGCCGGTTGAAAAACCGGTCAAATTCACCTTTCTGGCAACTAAAAGACATCTAAGCACTAACCGAAATATACTTATATATTTTATCATAAATAAAACGTTTTGTAAAAAATCAGTATTAACAAGCCACATCTTTCAAAAACACTTGTTGAATGGTTTCAAGCTGTGACTAATATGCTGTGACCATTAAGACATGCACATCCAGGGACGTATGTAGGGTGGGGGTATTGTGCCATGCCCCCCCATTTTGGGCTACGGCACAAAGCAAAAAACTGCAAAATATACGTCAAAATCGCGTAATCAGATTCTAATAAATCATGAATGTGGAAGAGGCTAGCGCTACTTGGCATTTTAGCATCATTTTAATCAGCTTAAGAGTAGACGTGGCGCAGATTTCAGATTTTTTAGTTCATGCTAAAATCTTGCCGTTTTGAAAAGCTTTTTTCAACTTAAATTTACCACTATCTACACTGGGCAAGAACGACATAAAGCTCTTATTTTTTTATATCTAACTAGCCATGGCTTGTTGTGAAATAGCAGCATTTCTACAAACTGCTGGGGCACATTATATTTCGAATGTTTTCTAGCCAATGTCATAACAGTTTAGTGTTTTCAATAAGAATAACGGATGCACTACGTTCATCGGGATAGTTATTTATAACCACTTTGTAGTACCGATGAGTTTATTTATTGGTTTGACGTTTCGCTTCCAAACTGGGAAGCTTCTTCAGAACAATTTTCGGCAGTGCTGCCTTAGCAGTTACAAACAGATAAATGAAAAAAAAATAACAGCAGAAGATAGGTAACAGTAAAAACATACGAATTACTCTTATACCCAAAAACATTAAAATGATGGAGCAATAGTATATGTAATATTGAAAATTATGTCACTAACAGCGTGAAAAAAAGAATATTGAAAAATTATGTCACTGTTATACAGGGTGGGCCAGAAGTTAGAGGGCATTGTTAGAGGGTATTGTTAGAGGGTATTGCCCTCTAACTTCTGGCCCACCCTGTAGATTGATGGCTGTGTCCTAGGCAGAATGCCTAGGTCTTCGCTGTCTGGTCCTAGTGCTCAAGAGGCTAACAAAGGATTCCAAAATAAACTTGTATTAATAAAAAAGGCAAATAAAAAAGACCAGTCCAGCAAAAATTTATCGAGGATTGCCCGGCTGGGCGGAAAACACTTAAACTGAAAAACTGAGTTTTACACCAACAAAATAAAAAACCTCTTGACGCTACTGTTAAAAAATAAGACTGACCTAACTGATTTAACTGCTGTGCTAGAAATAAAACATTGCTACAAAAAAGTGATCAACATAAAGGCAAAACGGCGCGTCTTTCAGGCAACGTTGCAAAGTTTCTTCCGTGCTAATTATGAAAGACGCGCAACACAAAGTAATATGCAAATAAGGTAAATGAACGTGTTAACAACAGAACAGAAAAATCTAAGTTCGAATCCAACTAAAAACGATCGTGCTGTAACAGTCACTAATAGCGTGAAAAAAAGGAATACTGAAAAATTATGTCACTAACAGCGTGAAAAAAATTAGTAACATTCATAACAACAAGGCTGCTTCACTAACAGTTTGAGAAAGTTGAAACGGATATATTGCAAAGCATCATGTACTGGAAAGGTTTTTAGCTCCACAGAGATTTATATACGGACGGAACAATTAATATAAATCTCTATGGAGCTAAAAACCTTTCCTGTACATAATGTTTTGCAATAGATCCTTTTCATACTTTCTCAAACTGTTGTGAAGCAGCCTAGTTGTTATATCATTAATTTTTTTCACGTTGTTAGTGACATAATTTTTCAGTATTCCTTTTTTTCACGCTGTTAGTGACATAATTTTCAATATTACGTAATGCTATTGCTCCATCATTTTGATGTTTTTGGGTATAATAGTACAAGTATTGTGATATTTGTAGATTTTTACTGTTACCCATCTTCTGCAGTTATTTTTTTCTCATTTATCTGTTTGTAACCAGGGTTATCTGTTTGTAACATTTTTTTTTAAATTTTTAAATTCAAATTCATTGACTTTGAAAAATCAAAATTCAAATTCAAATTCATTGACTTTGCAAAAGTCGAATTCAAATTCATCAATAACTTGTGAGCGGATTCAAATTCAAAATTCAAATTCAATCCAACCCCCACTTTTTACACCCAAGATTCAAAGAGGATTTTGCAATTTGCATCTAGCAAGTCGCAGTCTCGCAGTCGCAGATGTGTACTAGCGCATCGCAGTCAGGGCCTGCGAGAGGAGGTTCAGGGGGTACATCGTACCCGGGCCCAAGGGGGGGCCTGGAAGAGTTCAGGTTTCCGCGTTAAGTTTTGGTATGGCACCATAACACCGTAATCAAACTTGCCTACAGCAAAAATATCGGTCAGCCTATTCACTACTGGTAATTGTTCGCTGTTTTTGCTACACAGCCTTTAGGCCATCCAATAATGACCGATTTGATTAAAAAAAAGGAAAATGTATCAAAAGCCATACACTTGCACCGAAATTAACGTTTTGTTGCATTTCTCTGACTTGAAAGCCTTAATTAATTTCTACGGTATAACAATTTACGAGGGCCCACATTTCCAGACATCCAAAAGCATTTTAACCTCAGAGAGCGGAGTCAAAGTTGACATACTATACTACCATCATTAAGTAACTCACTCTGTATGAATTTAATAGGTATTTGGGTTTGTGAAGTCCATGATTGCAGATGACTTCTAAAAACTTTTATCAGTAAAAGATTTGGATTTGCAGTATTAAAGTCGTTATATTGTATAATATTGTGTCAATGTCATCATCCCCCATTTCACATACTTACTTTCATGTATATCGCGTTTTCTACCTGTCAATTTAAGCAAGTTTGGTGCTGAGATGTTGATCAAACGCTGTATTTTACCCTCGAGAAACATAAAAAGTGCTGAAGCTTCCGGGGCTCCGCCCTGGACCCCACTGGGGGAGCTCACAGCGCCCCCCAGACTCCCTAGCTGGATTTAAACCAATTTTATGTCTAGTTGTGTTTTTCGTAGGTCCTAACTGTATGCGAATATCGTTATCCCCTCACTTTTAAATGAAAATCTACACCCATCCGACAAAAAACGATTTAACGCCATGGGCCCCAATAAGATTTGGGGGCCCGGTATCGACCTTCGCACCCCCTGAAAAATTTTCTCTCTGAGGTCCTGATCGCAGGGGCGTAATATACCAACAACTCAAGTTGCTTGAATCCAGAGTTGGATCCAGTACCGTCGCCAGAGCAAACGAAGTAAAAGGGCACTAGCCAAAAGTGGGGGAGGCACTAAAATTTGCGTTCAAAAATTGATCTTCAGATCTTGTACGGCTACAATTTTGCGCAATTTTAAAATAAGGCCGGCCGCGTTTCTTAGCTCGTTTCGTCGGCGGCCATTAATCGCTAGAAAAATCTATCCACAGCAGTGAATGCCACCAGACGTACAACCAGGATTTTGCTAAGAGAGGTGAACCAAATTTTTTTTTGTACAAAAACTGCTTAAATTAGCCCCCGAGCTGAGCAAACTCATGCAACTCAAGCGTTTCACAGACAGACATAGATACTAAATACTAAGTGAATGTGTATGGGGCCTGAGGGCGGTGCCCCCGGCCGCTGGGCAATTTTGAAGCAAAAAAAACGCAATTTTAACGCCATTTTAAAATCATACTTCACACTTTTAGAAGCGATATGAATAACTAAATTTCTAAAATTCAAAAGTCATTTCAAAGAATTGAATTGCTTTGCACCTCAACCCCCCCTTACTTTTGGTCAAGTCTAAAATACGTTTAAACGCTTGTATTTTGAGATTAAATTTTCTAAGTGACTTTGCAAATGGGGTTTAAGCCCCGTCACCTTAGTTGCGCCACTGAGTGTGACCTCAAAATGTTGAGTGTGCTCTAAAAATCAAAACAGCTGGTCTTTGAAAAAAAGTTTTCACGCATTGTTTCATGTCATGATCACTAACGAAGTACCGGTAACAATTCTGCATGCTTACATGTCTCTTCCGCAATTCCGCGACACATCCGTAAAGTCAGATTAATGTATAGCAGTTGGTTGCCAGCAATGTCGCAAAGAATCGAAAAAACATAAGAGGAGAATTATGTTTAAACGTAATTATTCCTTTTTCCATCATTGTCTGACTGTCTGTTGTCTTGTCGTTGCGTGATGTTTCAAAAGCAGTGTTTTTAGTCAACCAAAATGGAGACACAAGCGGCCGTTAGGGGGTACGGCCCCCTTTGCCCCTTTTAGCAACGGCACTGGTTGGATCCATTCATTTTGTTTTTAATTTTTAAATTCAAATTCATATTCAAATTCATTGACTTCGAAAAAACTAAATTCAAATTCAAATTCATTGACTTTGAAAAATCAAAATTCAAATTCAAGTTCATTGATTTTGCAAAAGTCGAATTCAAATTCATCAATAATTCGTGAGCGGATTCAAATTCAAAATTCAAATTCAATCCAACTCTATTTGTAACTGCAAAGGCAGCACTGCCGAAAAAAAGTTTAGTATTTGCTGCCTGGCAAATTCTAAATAATCTGTTACCAATAGCTAAAAAATTGTAACTTCATTTTTTGGCCTTTCGCATAATATCATTACAAAGAACGTCTAATAGTTTAGCTTGTGCCCTCCAGTGCTTTTTATGCTTATTTTGTGTACGGTTTGCGTTGCTCAAAACAGAACTTTCAAACCGAAACTTAAACAAAAAAGGTCTGAAAATTGAGTCATTTTTGCAAAAACCGCAAAAAAGTTTTTTGCGTTTTTTTTCTGAGGCCCCCGTCCAAAGTCACAAATTTTAACACCTCAACCATGCCCCCCCTTTTGAAAATTTTTCATTAGATACATTAAACAGTGAACAAAAACCTTCTGTAAAAAACCGGTCGACCGGGCCGGTCAGAAACTGGTCGACCAGCCGGTCAACCGGTGATGATTTTGAAATTTACCGGTCGGGTCGGGTCGAGAAAATCCTGACCGGTTCCATCTCTGGGCTATATAGCGTTTTTACAAACGTAAAATACGTGCGTATTTCTGGCCGTGGTTAGTATTAGCTTTGGCTGATGCAATAGTATTTTGTTGCTCAAAAGTCGCTGGAATTTTAAAGATCGCGCTTTGTTATTTCATAATAAAATAAAAAGCTGTAAGAAACTCCTAATAGCTTTTAGACTGACGTTACTTGATTATTTTGATGTTTTTGAGACCTTTAAACTTCGAGAGCGAATAACCTAAAAGCTGTTAAAATGAACCAAAAAGAGCGTAATATGCAAAAGAAGTAGATAATTTTTGGTAAATAGTTGTTTCACTTTAAACATTACTTCTAGGGCTCTGGAAATCATAGAGCTGAGTAAATTAATTTTGTTTTCAATGTGAAGTTATTGAAAAGTTAGGCTCTGCAATATCATTTATTATAAATTTATAAGAATTTAATTTTTTGTTTCTAAATTTGTTTGTGCACATATCGTTTTCCATCGTAACTGCCAAGGCAGGCATTGTTTTGATTTAGTTCTTAAATTCTGAGAAAAAGTTGTAGAAGTGTTCACACATGTGCTTATGTAAAACTATTCCTAAAAAAATATTGCAGTGCGTTAGTTGAGGGTGTGGATTTGATGTTTAGAATATAGTGTGTCAAGTTTCTGGTCAAGATAATGTAAGTTACGAAATTCGAAAATCATATTGGCATTTTTAGATCAAAAAGTTTTGTTTTTGTTGTTTTAATCGGAGCAAAAGGTTACTCTCGAAATATTTGTTTTAACGAGGGTTTTGTTAGCAACCGCAATTTTAACAATTGCGCTGCGTTGGAAAGCCGTTAATCACAAACCTGGTCTAGTTAATGGAACGTCATGATATTCGAAAGCAGTGTATTTCAGAACTGACAGTAAACAACCATAAACACGATTAACGCATTGGTGAAGTTCTTTAGTTCTGTAAAGTTAGATACTTTCGCGAAGTCCCCGGATATCGCTTGCGATGTCATATTCTAGTTAAGTTTGCAGTAAGTTGCATTCGCATCTAAATCGAACAGTAACCATAATACGAATCTGCAACAATGGAGATCTGGAGACTTTCACGTTTCGTTTGAAAATATTGTGCACTTGAGGCTTAACGTAGTGCTTTTTTTAAAATATTCACCTTTTGGAACAATAATCGAACAAACGAGCGTTTTAGATGACTTGTAAGAAATTTTTTTTGGTCTGCATTTTATTTTTCTATCGACGTAACATTGTTTCAAGAAACAAACGTAATAAACGTCGCGTAACACGAGCGATCAGGAGCGTAGCTACGATTTTGCTGTGAGAAGGACTTGGACCAAAATCTACCATCTAGCATCCGGTCGTGTTTTGAATAAAGTAATGCGTCAAAAGTGCATTGGAAACTATAGAAGCCCAGTTGTTCGGCCATGGTTGTGATGATCTCTTGGAAAAATAGCCATTTCAACGCAGTTTGGAAAAAACTTTATTCGTTTTAGAGCAATTAACAAAGAACTAAATAGCTCAAAGCTTAAGCTCTTTGCTGGCGTAAGTGCCAGCGAAGCATAAGGATTGACTTCTAGACTTTTCAAGTTCAAAGTTATGTCTACAAGATGGAAAAAAAATTACTCCATAAAAGCCTTTATAATATGTTTGTTGTTTGTACTTCCACCTTGCACGAGCGCTTACCAACTCACTCCTGTGTTTTTGAGATAGGCGAACCCAATGTTTGCAAATGCATCGTACAATCGTGCTCCGACGGCTTCAAAATCATGACGCGTAATCGTTTCTTTTGTGATCGAACATTTTTCAAAATCTATGAGGGGTATGGAAGCCATTGTAAAACTCTTTTAACATTTCAATATTCTCTAAGCAATCTCAATTTACCTCAGTTCTCCAGAATTTTAGAAACTGCACAAACATCCGTACATAATTATGTAGAAATGCTTCTATGCACTGCATCGCAATATCACAACATACCCACCAAACCATCATTCCATCAATCAGGTGCTACTTTCAAAATGCCCAGTGCCAGTGGTTAGGTCCAGAGTTGTAAACTGGCCGACAAGTTCAGGCCCGAACCCGGCCCGAACCCGAAAATTAATTTGAAGTCCAAATCATGCCCGAAAAAATCCGAAAGTTGAGTTAGGTCTACAAAATTTAGCAATATTGCCCAGTTATTTTGATTATTTTTTTGTACACGTACGTCTCAGGCCCGAATTAAGCCCGAAATTTTTGTCAACTTTAGGCCCGAACCCGAATCCGACCCGAAAAGCCCGGCCCGACTTACAACTCTGGTTAAGTCAGCTTGAAAACTTTTTTGTTTTCTGATGTCGACCGTACTCTGCAAACCAATAGAATTCATACCTCACTTCTTTGGCTTTCCTTATCTGCCTTAAAGCCTTTTCGGGTGTACTTTTGTTTTTTAGTTCTTTTTTACCCATTTCTACAAGAATAAGTTGTGAATACTACATCCCGCTAAATAAATTTATTTTTTGCGACTCATGAACTATTCGTTTTTGTAAAAATTGAACAGTCTTTTCATACATTACCGCAAAATGCGCAAGCTCGCTTTTGCAATAATAATCTGTCGATTAATCTTTGCTGTTTCAACTAAACTAGTGGCTGTGTACTGTCATAACCTCAAGAGGAGCACAGCTTAACGCATTAACTCCAGCTTTAATCATATTATCTGAAGTATCAAATAGTACACATCATGCAAGACTTAAACTAGTTCACTTGAACTGTACGGCACTGCAAATATACTGAGGCTACAGAGCACATAATTGCTCAGTGTTCACTCGCATTGCTACTTCAAACTGTTGCACAGTAAACGCATGATTGCGACACATAGTAGGCACGTAAGCAAACATAGGTCATGGTACAGTAATTCTATCCACTCTCCAACGCTACCTACTCGTAAAGTAATTGTCACGTTATGTGCGTAAAACGATGCAAAATCACCTGTGGTTTTGAATAGCTACACAATTACTGAGCAAACTCAACTATTATGCGCAGGTTGTCAAATCACGCACATGTCTATGAATTAATTCTGTTATAAACTCATGCAGCAAACTTTTGGGCGAATCGGGTAAGTTTACGAAAGGGTCTTATCACAATCCATGGCTTCGTTAGATTATTAACATGGACGGTGGATTTAATTGATTTAATGCGCAATTGAGTGGAACTGAGAGTGTGATTTTTGATTTTGAGGCAAAGCAAAATGGTTCCCAGATTTTTCTTTCCACACGGTTACTTCTTATTGTTTTGTATCAAGTACAAATTGCGTAACAATAAACTATACGCAACGTTACCACAACATAATCATGGTCGGAAATCGATAATGAAAAAGTAGAGAATTTATCGATATTCGATAAAAAAGTAGAGAATATCTAATTTCGATTATAAAAAAATAAGTAGAGATGAATTTTCGTGGTACCGGTAATCAAAGACTCAGAAAAAAATCTTATCAGGGGTACAAAGACTGATATCGGGCCCCTTTGCCAAGTCCACGGCCGGAAATTAATTGAAGACCAAAAAAGGTCCTCATCAGAAATTCGGCCAGATTTTTGTCAAAAATTGAGCGAAGACCAAAACAAAAACGTCTTCGTCGGAAATCCGGCCAGCTTTTTCCTTCATGCACAATTGCACGCTAAACAGCAACTAATTGAGTGTTGGAGCAACTACTTGAGTGCTCGTGGACTTGTAGGTCCTCCCGGGTCCCCTAGACTCGGGCCCCTAGACCCGGACCCAGGTACAATGTACCCCCTGAACCCCTCCTCTCGTAGGCCTTGCCGGTAATCGATAACTTCTAGTTCATAAGGCAAACCATGATCATTATATTTTTTTTAAATACGTTATTACGTCTACCAACCTGCTAAATACTGATAGTGCTCTTGCCTGTTAAACAAAAGATTGAGAACCTAATCTTGGATTTGTTATTTTGCCAAAGTGTATTTCTGTGTTGCAGTACAAATATTTTAAATACTACTGTAGGTTAAAAAACAGCAACATTCTAAACACCTCAAACAATAAGACTACCTGGATTTATTTTCGGCAAAATTTTGAGTTATTTTTAGGTATTTTTACAACGAAACACCGTTGAATGTTGAAGTGTTTTAAAGCAACCTCTGCTTTACTCAAAAAATTATCAATTTACGAGAAGAAAAAGTTGAGCATTGGCACATTCGATTGTAAAAAAACGAGAGATTTTTGAATCCGTTAACAAAAAAGTAGAATATAACGTTATCGATTAACGATTTCTAGTCTATATTTCCAACCTTGAACACAATATACGAGTGTTTCTATATCGGATTGCAATTAAAAACTCTAAAAGCTCTTTCACTAGTTTTCCGAGTCATATCAGGAGTGTCTTGTGTCCTAAATGATCCCGAAAACTGGTGAAACAGCTAGGAGAGCTATATATTCTTCTATTTCTACGCTATGATGTGTTATGACAAAGACTTTAACTTTTGCCATGAAGCATTATTTCCAATCGGTCAAAAAGCAAATTCACCTCAGCATCGTAAAGCAAAACTAGAACTATTTTCATTTTTAAAGTACTGGTATATTTTGACCTGTACTCAACCTTAGAAGTATTTGTTGCAGAAGCCAACAGGCGTGCAACCAGGATTTTGTTAAGTTGTGGAGCTTGAATCAAAACATTAAAATTTTACTACTTGAAAAAATGTCTCAATTGGGCAGTTTTTCCAGCAAAATGGTGCAACTTAAGCGTATCACAAACGGTCCAGCCGCTGGAGGCCATGAAAATCTAAGGGAAAAGCCCTCCAGTCGCGAGACGATTTTTATTATTTTTCGGAAAAAGTGCCATTTTAACGCCATTTGATCAAATTTCACACCCTTTTTAGAGCCATCTAAAAGAACGAAATTGTTGCAATTTGAAAGCCATTTGAAAGAATCAAACAGCTCAGCCCCTTCAAGCAGTACTTAAATTGTAAAATTTTGCATGTGGGGACGTTTTTTGCAGTCTTGACCAAACGCATTTGTGCATGCGAAAGTACTTTAGTGAAGATTACGTAATTCCGTAGCCGAAGTTATATGAAAACCAAAAAGAAAGGTCTTCGCCGAAAGTTGAAGTGTTTTTTCACCGAAAGTAGGTGAAGACCGGAAAAAAAAAGGTCTTCGCCGACAGTTGTAGTGTTTCTCCCTCGAAATCAATTTTGCCCGGCAATTTGGTACTATATATTCGGCCGGAATTTGTAGGATTTATTCATCTTGGCTGGCTCTTTTTCGTCTGATCATCCAGCGCTCAAATCTCGATGTGAGAACGCTAACTCTCGAAGTGGGACTCGTCCCCGAGTGGTGCAAATCTTTGTTAAGCATTGGAGAGAATAATCTTTGTTGAGCATTAGGGGGATCTTTGTTGAGCATTGGGGGGGATAATTTGCAATTTTACCCCAATTTTGCCCTATTTTGAGCATTGGGGGGATGAACCTCGACCAAGACTTTTTTCAGGTGAGCAAATTAAGTAAAGACCAAAAAAAAGGTCTTCACCAGAAATGG
This sequence comes from Trididemnum nubilum, assembly GCA_963965965.1. Taxonomy (NCBI): domain Eukaryota; kingdom Metazoa; phylum Chordata; class Ascidiacea; order Aplousobranchia; family Didemnidae; genus Trididemnum; species Trididemnum nubilum. The sequence continues at coordinate 30,093,532 of OZ014481.1, read as the reverse complement.
AACACTTATTTTCCCCGAATTCAAGTACAGATCTGCGCTCAGATGCACACCACAGTCAATTAATTGGAGGGGATGCAGATGAAGACCATACTCAAATTGTTGGGGGGGTATATCCCCCTCGGGTTTCGGCACTCCTGCCTACAATTTAAGTACTGCCTTCAAGCCCCTCCTTTTACTTACAGATCAAGTCCGAAACTTGTGAAAACGCTTGCATTTTTGGGTTAAAGTTTCTTAGCGACTAGGCTAAGAAAGGACTGAAGCCGCCCCTGCTTGCTTAAGACGTTGAGCAAACACTTGAACAGCTTTTTAACAACAACAAAATGCAAACTTACAAGAAAGTGGTTCAGTTCAGTTACGGAATTGAATCGTGTGTTTGGGAGTAGGAGCTTTTCGATGCAAACATAGGACGCACTTTTTGGCTAGAGATTTTGGCCATAATAAATTTGTGGCGGTTATCAAATCCATGATAACTATGTGAAGCTTCTGTTACAAGTTTCACGCTTCTTTTTATACGCTCTGTGAGCGGGACAGAAAAACTGGAAGCTTAAATAAACTGTTGTTTGCATGGCACAACATCAGATATTCCGTGGGTATATCCTTGGAAAGCGGTGGCTCTGCACTGAGATACTCTTCATCCACAAGATTGTACCACTCTTTTGCTTCCCAGCTAATGGAAGGGATTTTCTTTTCCGTCTTTATTTCCTTGCTGATTCTGCAAAATTTACCGATTCTTGCTTCTCAGGTTTATGATTGTTTGCAGTCCCAAGTTTTTGACGATGGGATCTTCATCTTTTATCTATGCATACAGAAAGTTTTTTGGTAATAAGCAAAAGAAGTTTTCTTGCAGTTTTTGCTATGCTATGGTTTTTACGTCTTGAAATGAAAGTTGATCAATGCGAGACGAATTCTAAAACAATGTTCTTGGAGATTCATGCAGTTTAGGTAAAGACTTTATCTCGAACCACGAAAGCGCATAAACCTTTAGTAGTGAACGAGTCTAATTAAATTCCCGCTTGGAGATTCTTCCGGGGAATAGACAGCAAGAAGTCTAATAGCAAGAGTAAGCCATCTTGCGTGATGCAGCTGACCAATTTTCCAGGAAGAGTACTTTTCGTCCACTTTTCCTGGACTGATTCCTTTGGTGTATTCATAAAGAAGACGCTGGTCAGTGCTCAAATCGCTTAAATCTTTTTTTCAGGATATGTTGTAAAAGGTTTTTAATAGACTCAAACGCAATTTGTGATTTACTGTAGACGTTCTCTTTACATTTTTTCCCAAGTGGTCCGCTGAAACTCTGCAGTCCTGTAGTTACTCCATCTAATTTTTTGAATATGGCACGGAAAGGAAGTTCATTTTGGTGCAAAGCACAACCAACAGTATGCAAAATCCGCCCTAGTTTGTCTTCTAATTTGACAACCAAACCATTCTTCCGGCCTGTGTTGACAGTGGTGTTGTCAACTAATATTGCTCTAATGCTTTCCGAACTGTCGAATTCCTCCAGAGCATCGTAGACTTGCTGAACCATAACTTCTCCAGTAAAGCCAGTCATTGGGAGCGTTTTATGGCTTAAATACACTTTAGAGCATATTCCGGGTTCTTACGTATGGTAAAGTGGTGTTGAGAACCGGTTACTTTTTTTTAAGTGTTGTTTCCCATGTCATTTTCCGCTGCTTTGTAGTACAGAGTGTTCTCATCTACCTTGCTATCAACACCAACACAGATTGCCTGAGTTTTTCCTTCTAGTTGTCGTACTTCACTAATTACTTGAACTTTAGATTTTGCTCTGTCTATTTTTAAATGGTCTATTAAAATCTCGTTTATATCAACGTGAGGTTGAAACAAATGTTTGATGTCACATAACAAAGCATTTTCGAGAGCTGCACCAAGAGAAGACAGGTCACCTCGAATTAACTCCATTGCAAATCTGTTTAGTTTTATGATGGTATAAGGGTTAGAAGCTGCTGATGTGGTTGGTAGCCATGTATCTCTCCTAAAACAAATAAGTTATTAAGCATAATTATAAGTTAATGTAAGGTTAACATTAATTAGTGCATGGCTAGTTACAGTACTAACCATAATAACTAGTGCACAAGTATACAGTACAAGCAATAACCACAAGCATAATGTGATAATTAAAGTTATTGTTGGTTTTAACTCGACATCAGATATAGAGCAGAAATAAATGCAGCGGTTATGATATTTAAGTACAACATTCTTACGTCTATACGGTGTTTCGAATGTTATTGATTGTTGTTCGGCAATAAAAAGTTATTCCCTTCAAACAGAATTTAGATTCACAAATTTTTAATGGGATTGCATTATTGTTCAGGGTTGCCACATCCTGGAAAAGTCTTGGATTTTTTTTCCTGTTCTGGAAAGTCCTTGAATTTTGTTCATAAGTCCTGGAAAATATTTGGAAGGTTTTCCCGTGATTGACCAGGACAGAATGTGAATTTTTTTTTTATAATAGCTGGTACCTTGTAATTGTACAAAACCATTGTTGAAATAATTTGCATTGTGAAGGTCTGTAAAAAGCTTTTTTGCATTGTTAGAAGACAGAGCTTATTTGTACGCTAGCGAACAAATAAAAAAATTGCTATCTTAGCCCTAACTCAACCCTAAATCTAACCCAAACTGTAACCCCAGCTCGGACCCTATCGTTTATCCTAACTCAAACTTAAAATGTTTTCAAGCATTAACGATAATTTAAACAATAAAAGAGAGTAAATGAGCTCCCATTCTTCTGCTCTTTGCTTTCTTGTTCGTTTAAAGCAGTTGTTATTTGTACGCTTGAGTGCAAATAAGCATTTGAAGGGCTTAGTTCTAAACGTTCCTAAGTCACATTTTTGAAAAAATTGAGATAACTCCGAAAAATTGCTCAAATGCCTGCTAGAAATATCCGTATTACACAGTTTAATCAGAAAATGTTCCTAAGTCCTTTTTTTACGAAGCGATGTTTTCGTTATCTGGCGGATGTTTGTTCTAAATGATCCTAAGTCCAGCAATTTTGTGCTAAAAGTTGTTAACAGAGGTGGAGTCCTCGAGGACGTCCTTGGCCTCGAGGACGTCCTCGAGGACACATTTTGAAGTCCTTGGCCTTGGCCTCGAAGGTCAAGTCCTTGGCCTTGGCCTTGGCCTCGAGGCCTCAAGTCCTCGAAAATTGGCCTGTCCTCGGCTCGAGGACAGCACGATTTTTTGGAATGTTGAAAAATTTTTTGGAAAACGTTTTTTAGTGAAGACCGCTTGAAAAATTTTTGTGAAGACCTTTTTTTTTTTTTTTTTTTTTTGGAGAGCACTTGCGCTTTGTGTCCTTGGTCCTTGGCCTTGGCCTCGAGCATTCCTGTCCTTGGCCTCGAGAGTGTCTGTCCTCGGAAAGGCTGTCCTTGGCCTTGGCCTCGGATTTTTTTTGTGTCCTTGGCCTTGGCCTCGAGCCTTGTGTCCTCGACTCCACCTCTGGTTGTTAAGTCACATCTGCACATAAGTTGAATTCCAGTAGTGCGGTTGCAAAGGCAGGTAAGCCTTATTATTTGAGTATTAGACCATACTTGCTCTGTTAGAGTTGGAAAAGGAAGGATTTTTGGTAACAACCATAGGCCTATTTTTCATAAATTATGAATTGCCCCTTATCTTATCCTAACTGTAACCCTTATTATATCCTATTTCTAATACGGCCTAGAAGTAACAAGACCCCCAGCCCCAGTTCCTGGGTACTGGTTGCAGCTTGTCAATGTAGCGTCAGCTGCAACGTAGCCACAAGTGGAAGTGCAAGTGGATACATCAATTATTAAGTCAACGCGGAGAGTAAATCGGTGGGTTGTTCAACTGAGCCGAACGACCGCATTGGAACGCGTCCTTTTGACTCGTACATTACAATGACGAGCATGCCAGAACGTTGAAATGGCGGACGCTCTCCCTTGCGCTGGTTGGAGATGTGGATGTGCCGTCGCCAGCGTAAAGGGAGGGGGATGGTGTAGCCTCAGCTCCAACGTAGCCACAAGTGGAAGTGCAAGTGGAAACATCGATTAATAAGTCAACCCGCAGAGTAGCTCGATAGGTTGTTCAACTGAGCTGGTCGACCGCATTGGGACGCGTCCTTTTGACATGTACGTTACATCAATATCAGTATTCAGTAGCATCTCGCCTGGGACATAGAGTAATCAGTCGATTAGCAGATTAATTTCTGTAGGCGTAGGTCTAGCCTAAATGTCTCGCTAGCATTTAAGCTTGCCTGTTGGATACCAACTAAGTCTAAGCAGCAATAGGCCTACTTGGATTTGACTTGCTTTTCGTACAATATCTTTTTTTACACCACTTTTACTAATGATGGTACTGTAGCTTTATTGTTTGTAGTCTGATAGTGATACGTTAAGTGATAGTGATAAGATAACAATATATTTTTGCATTTACACTTGCTTCAGTACAGATGTACTAATTTTAGATGAGAGCTCGTTTCATTTGTATCATAATGTAAGCAGTATTTGTGAGAGGCATTAGTCTAAATAAGTGCTGCCAATCAGGGTCGTATTTAGGGGAGGGGGCCATTGGGCCATACCCCCCCTTTGGGTTGCCAAGATAGTACAATTAGTATAGAATAGTATGCAAAATGTAAGTTGGGCAGAAGGTTTGAGCACACAAAGGGTAGGCGAAGACCTTTGCTATTGGCCTGCACCCAAGTTTGGGCAAAAAATCTGACTAAACTTGGGTGAAGACCTTTTTCTTTTTTTTGGTGTTCACCTAGTTTTGGGCAAAAAATCGGACTAAATTTGAGTTAAAACCTTTTTTTTTTTTTGGTCTTCAACTGATTTTGGACGATTTTCCTTCTGAACTTTGTTCTTCTTAAATTTTCTGAATTTCCTGCCCCCCCTCCCCTCCTTTTTAAAATCCTGCGTACGCTACTGCTGCCAGTACAGAGTATGGTATGTCATTAAAAATTTGAGCTTTATATCATCTAAAATATATGATTTTTCTTTTTCAGAGCCATTTTAAAACTGTTTAGTATTTCCTAACGACTAATATTATCAACTGACTTTGCACAGCTACAAGTCTATAATGATAATTAGCAGCCGATCCAGTGCAAAAGCAGCCTGCTATAGATACAAACACCTCATCTAAAACTAAAAAAAGAAAAGCAAATCCATCAGAGTGAAAAAGCTTAAAATTAAAGCTGCCAAAGTGCGAGGTATTATTGATATTATGTGCAGAGGTGTAAATAGTAGTAAGAAGCAATAGTCACGTAAAAGTGTAGTTACTAACAAGTAAATGTAGTGCAAGTCGAGTAGAAAGTACTGAACCATTTAACTCACAAGTAAAAGTACAAAGCATATAAACAGGTTTTTAAACTACTCAAGTACTGGAGTAGAAAATTTTGTTCGAAAAATTTGTTCCATTTTACTGGTGCCTGCATCATTACACATTACAAGTTAACTACATTTAGCCACAAAACTCTCACATAGTCTGCTTTCTGGTTTATGAACTTGCCTTTACCCCTGACTGGTGTCTCCCAAAAATACTACAAAAGACAACAGTGGATCCACAGTTTGTATATTCACGATTGTATCAATGATAATGCGATGATGTTCTTATATGCAGAACACTATACAGGTAAAGGACCAATGAGGTTATCTCCTGTTTAGATCACTCTATCTCCACTCTACCACCAACGATAAAAAAATTAAAGATGTTTGCTGACAATTGTTTCTTCCAGAACAAAAACATATCGTGGCATACCTCTACTCTATGATTCATAAAAACCTTGAGGAAATCGAAGTTTTGTATCCTCTTTCAGGCCATAGCAGATTACCCTGCGATCGCGACTTTGCTCACATAGAAAAAAATAGAAGAAGAAAGGATAGAGTTGTAAAGCCATCTGAGTTGGTAAATTTGATTGAAGAGACTGACATATCTAACCCATTCCAGACTGTTTTTGTTGAGCATCATCTTACAGATGACATGACGCATGACGGCACTTCTGTTGTTGAAGTCAAAGACTTTAAAAAAGGCTTTGACCCATTCTTGCGGCCACCTAGCGGCATTGCTATAATGAGAGGTTTGTTGCTTAGAAGAGGCCAGAATCCAAGATGTCGTTACTCCATGACGGGAGATTACCAACTGAAATTTGCTTAATGAAGCGAGGAAAAAAGTTAAGAGAACTATGTGCATTCAGTAAGCTACTGCCAGCACACCTCACGTTCCTCAACATCAAGAAAGCAAAGTTTGATGACATTGTAGTGTTACTGGGCTATGTAACCATTCCAAATGACGTAACATTTGACAACACAATATCAACACAGGCAGAACAGCACCAAGAGAGTGATGATGATAAAGATATTGAATAATTTTTTCGCGTTGCATGCTCGCACTATCATATTCGGCCTTTCAGGACGTTGTTATGCTGTTTTTAAACGTATTGCTTCACCGCTTTTTCTTACTTTAACAGCATGGTTGTATCACATGGCAAAGATTTTTTTGCTACATGACTTTTCGTTTACACTAACTCCAGCTGTATATCGCTGCCAGGCTTGGTTAGACGTAGAGATTTCAAAAGTTTAGAATGTTGTGTTGAATGATTTTTGGCGAGAATAATATCAATAAGCGAACCTGCTTCAGGTTAAAATCGAACACGACTCCCAAGTAATAAGATAGAAAAGTTCAACATCACCACTGCAATACCAGAGGTAAAGATTTCGCTTGCACGATACTGTTATCCTGCTGCAAGTTAAAAGCCTCACGACCTTAACCTAGTAGCAACTGATGAGTTGTAAATAGTTGCAAAAATTTGTTTTAAAGCATTTTGCGGGATCTTTTTTCCACAAAATGGGTTTATTTCATCTGCTTCGTTGTTAAAACGTTGTAAAATGAACAAAAGGTTAACAAAGTCTACATCATAAAAGTAATCCTTAAGAGAGTTGCTTTACACTGTGCGTTAAGTTTGATGGAAAAAGTTACTAAGTCACAGTTCGGAATAAAAGTTCCTAAGTCCACGATGCAAATGACGCCATAATTCATTGTGACGTCATCGTGACGTCTTAAATTTGTTGCAGAAAATCAATTTACATGAGAGTAATACAAAATAGTTTGTTTTGGCTTTCCAGCTGCTTTACCCTGATTTGCCAAGCATTTGGAAATTTTTAAATGTGATTTACTCAAAACTGACATTATGTGACTTAGGAACATCTAGAACTAAGCCCTTCATTTCCTTGTTAAAATGCCAAAATTTGCTCTTTGCAGTACGGTATGCATAAATTTATTGAATATTATTAGGAAAAGTAAATTCATGGACAGTAATTTATTGCAATGCGATACTCTAGTAGCAGTAGCATAGCGGGCTAACAGGCCCTTCATTGTCCCATTGACCAAAGTCACCATACGAAAAATGCGACGTTTTTTGCACTATACTTCTGAGGCAGTTTTTTGCAGTGATTATAGACTTTGAAGTAATTTAAAGCCACTTTTGAAACATTATTTAGGGGAGGAGCTAATATTGGTCATAAATAAAGTCATTAATAACTAATTAAAAGGGCTAAAAATAAACACTTCGATCGCTTGATGCTAAATACGTAATGTAGGTTTTGTAAAAAAATTATAAGGGGTCTATTAAGTAAGTATTTAATTCTGTTGATTACCAATCACCGCTTTCAAATCTCGTTTCGTTAGCTCCTCCTCCCAAATTATTTTTAACTAGCATTGTAAAATACAGACGATTTGGATTAATATCTGTGAGTTTTTTCAAAGGAAGCGCCTATTTTCACTTTAGCATGCAAATGAGCTCTGCTTATAAAGAATAAGAGAGCAAGAGTGGGTGCTCATTTACTTATTTTTTATTTATTTATTATCGTTAGTGCCAGAGGTGGAGTCGAGGACACAAGGCTCGAGGCCAAGGCCAAGGCCAAGGACACAAAAAAAATCCGAGGCCAAGGCCAAGGCCAAGGACAGCCTTTCCGAGGACAGACACTCTCGAGGCCAAGGACAGGAATGCTCGAGGCCAAGGCCAAGGACCAAGGACACAGCCGCAAGTGTTCTCGAAAAAAAAAAGGTCTTCAAAAAAGTTTTCCAGGCAATCTCCAATTTAAAGGCGTAGCCAGAATTTTTGATTGGGGAGGCCTAAACCACAAATCACATGCAATGACGTCATCAAAAATTTGCCTGCTTTTCACTTAACCAGGATTTTGCAAAGGGAGAGAGCCTCAACTAATATAGTTGAAAAGTGCAAATACGTAACTTTGGAGACGTTTTGAGAAAGCCAGTGTAACTCAAACGTATCACAGACGGGGGTCTGGGGGCGAAGCCCCCAGCTGTTGGGCGATTTTTTGTAATTTTTTGGTAAAAAAAGCTATTTTAATGCCATTGAATCACACTTTGCATATGTTTAGAACCATTTAAAAGCACTAGATTTTTGACATTTGAAAGCCAATTAGAAAAATTAAATTGTTTAATCCTCCTTCTAGTTGTAATTTAAGTTCAAAACACGTTTAACATCTTGCATTTTGGAGTTAAAGTTTAATTGTACGTGATTTGCTCCAGCTAGGGGGAAGTAAGGTGCATTGATTCGTGCAACATTTTGGCAGTAAATGAAAACCCACTCGAAGATTTTCCTTAGAGATTTTTGTTTTGTCATGAAAATAGCCAGCTATAGAAGTGCATGCTAGGCCAGGGGGCCCAGGCTCCCTTTACTGAAGTTCAACGATTTGTTCAATCTGCATTTTCCATGTTTAATTTTTTTAAAAAGTATTTTGTGCGTAAAAACTGGCGAGGTGGAGGTGAATTTATGAATTGTTACTGAAAAATAGTGCAATAGATGGGTAGTTTCGCTTACTAACCATATGTCAGGCGCGCAGCCTGAAATTCGCAATGGAGGGGGGCTGTTTTGGGAGTCTGGGAGCAAAGCCCCCAGCGCTCGCAAATTTTGCATTTTTTTGCAAATATAACTTAATTTTAGAGCTATTTTAATAAAAAATACTGCTTTTAAAACGTAGCATAGAAATTACCAGCGCAACATGATTCAACTGGTTGCATTATCGGGCTATGTGGGAAGTGGCTAATGATAACATTGCAGTTCTCTTGTTTACATGCAGGTAAATCATAAAATCCTATTATAAAACAAAACTCACACGGAGTAATCTATTTCGTCTGTATTTTATAAAGAAAAACAATCGGGGGGGAGGGCTAATGGAAAGATATTTGAGAGAAGTGATTGGCAATTAACTAACACTGAGTAGCCACCCCCCCCCCCCCTTTATTCCTGTTATAATATATATAACATATAAGAGTTTATAATATATTTGTTGATAAAACCTATGTTTGGCGTTTTTACACAAGCGATCAAATTTGATTGCTTATTTTTGGGTATTTTTTAAAGTTTTCATTGATTGGTTTCTTTAATTTCTGACAAATTAGCCCCCCCTCTGAATGTATGTTCCAAAAAATGCCTTAAATTACTTTTTAGTCAATTCCAGCGCAAAAGACAGTCTCAGAAGAGCTAAAAACGTGGTGTTTTTCTTATTCTGCATTTTGGTTGACAGGCCAATGGGGGGGAACCCGCCCCCGGCTGCGCTACTGGCCATGTTATTGCCGATCCGGATATCCATCGCGCTGGGCCCCTGGCACTTTGGAGATTTTCGCAACATCTTTCTGCCAAATTTAGGTGAAGATCATAAAAAGTCTTAAGATTTGAGCGCAGAGCCCTTAGCTGGTACTGCGCCATAATGTGGTAAATCCGGCCTTGGTTAATGCATTACGTTCACAAAAAGGCTAGATGTGATCTTGAGATAGCAACTTTTAGGACAAAAACTATCCATTTCTTCCAGATTTACGTTTAAATTGGCTGGCCAAAATTGATTGTAGGGGGTCCCGGGGCCCTTGGTCTTCAGTATTGTTGTTTGCTACTGGTGTAAACGAAAAACGCTAAACAGAAACTGAAGAAACAATAAGCTTTTTTGTCACATTTTTGTCATTGATAAAATTTCAATTGGGGGGGGAGGCCCGCTTGGCTAAGCCTACGCTCCAATTGCGCAAAATAAAAAAGGTATTTACAAATTTTCTGCGAAGTTTCTGGCGTTTTCAACAAAATTTCAACGGTTCAAAAATAGTGCTGTCCTCGAGCCGAGGACAGGGCAATTTTCGAGGACCTAAGGCTTCGAGGCCAAGGCCAAGGCCAAGGACTTGAGGCTTCGAGGCCAAGGCCAAGGCCAAGGACTTGAAAATGTGTCCTCGAGGACGTCCTCGAGGCCAAGGACGTCCTCGAGGACTCCACCTCTGGTTAGTGCTAATGTTTAGATTGTGAGTTTGGGTTAGGATTAACGTTACGGTTAGAGCTAGGGCTGTAAGGTTACAGTTTTGGGTTTAGTATAAGGTTGGGGTTAGGGCTAGGATAGCGTTTTTTTTTTTAATAAGCTCTATCTTTTTCAAATGATAGGATTTTATGGTTTACTGGATGGAAATAAAGCAAGGACTGAAGTTTTACCATCAGCCATCCCTAGAGCTTGACTGATATATCGGTCAGTCGATATATATCGGCTCAGCGCTATCACCTTAAACTGTTTATTTGGTAGAGTACGTTCAAGCGCTTTTGCGTTGTATTTGCTTAGAATGACTTGTGTATGCAATAGTCTTTCTTTCGAGCAGGATTTTTTGTGAAGCTTTTAGAGTCAAGTTAATTGAAAAATAGTGACAAAATGTTCGTAGTTAATAAGTAAATATATTGGTTAGCAGTATTGGCCTAAAAATTTCCAAAATATCGGTATCGGCCTGAAAAAGTCACATCATTCGAGCTCTAGCCATTACCCATATATTGTTGCCCAGTTATGCAACCAGTTTAATCATGTTTTTGTAGAGCTAACTTCTATGCCTCGTTTCAAAAGCAATAATCTTTACCAAACTAAGCCTAAAATTAAGTTACTATTGCCAAAAAATTGTAAAATCTTCAAGTGCTGGGGGCTACGCCCCCAGACCCCCAATGGCTTCCGGCGCCCCCATGCCCCCTAGCACAGCCCTCCCATTGCAAATTTTTGGTTTTGAACCTGGCTAGTACTCAGTACTAGAATTGCAAATGCATTACATCAAAATTTTTCCTCAATCACATGTGCAAAAAAGTACTCGTAGATGCAGGAAAGAGTAATAGTGAAAACTGAATTTTAAGAACAGCAAAAAAAACTTAAACAGTCCTGGAAAATGATCTAAAAAGTCCTGGAATTTGATTTTGCAGTTTCTGTGGCAACCCTGATTGTTGTATCACCAGCTATTATTGCTACATACTGCTTATTAAAACTGCTTCTGAATGTACTGAAGCACTGTCAATGTCTGTGGAAGACTGGATTGAGGTGCAAGGGAAAGAGTCAGAATCAACAGTTGACCGCGGAAAACTTGCTAATAAACGTAAAGCTCGTTTTACAGCAACTCGGTTCACAGATGCTATCTGAAGCAAGCCTTTGGAACCTTTTTTCAAACGTTGATCTCTCAAGTATGCCCTAGCTTCTATCGGAACTTCAAGAGCTGGGGAGGAAGAGCAAAAGGTGTGCTTTTGTTGGCAGTTATCAACATCACAGTTGATTCTTCTGTCATCACACGGTAACACTTCCGAAGAACAGGAACACCCAGCAACATTAAAAAAGCTGTCTAAATTGTTTGCAAGATTTCGTTTTGCAGCAGCTTTATTGTGTTTTCGATTGATGTATTTTACAAATTGCAGAAAATCTCTTATCTTTTTTTCGATTGACAATGTGGATATTAAAGGTAATCGCGGGTTCACTGCCTGCCTAATACCCATCAAATCTTCTTTTATCTGCTGGTAATATAGCGAAAATGAGCTTTGAGGATCAGTATTTTTTAAACGGTAAGAGTAACGGAATAACCGCCTGTAGGTGCGTGGCTCCGTTTTGGATAACTCTCTGGGTCCTTGACCGTATTTCGCGTCACTTTTTTGTCTCGTAAGCGGTCGTGTTTTTGCATTTGGCATAGCTATTTCTTCCTTTTGCTTTTATTGCTAAAACTAACTTCGATTAACCTTGATTCATGGGAGATACAGTAGACTCTTATCAGCCCAAAACGATAAAACTTTGCGCAAGGAAATGATTTATTGGTAACGTAAGCAATATTAACTGATTGCAACCAATTCTGTTTTATCGTTTTATCAGTCGGGTACAAGGACTACAAACTGCTTTGAAGCGGAATTTGGTCGTTGGCATTAGTTGTAAAATGGAGCATATAAAAGCGGATAATATTTCACTCCCAAATAAACCACCAAACTTTCGAGAGTTTTGGATATAATTTTATATACATCATAATATTGTAAACACTTGCTATGATTTGGGCGATTGTGCCATTGTATTTATTTGTAACTTAGTAACATTTGCACTTAAGTCTCGTTAATTTTAAGTTCATGCAAAATGATAAGAACCTTTTTTAAGCTTATTTTTGCAAAATATGATGTATTTTGTAAATGGATTATGGTGCGGAATGTAGCAAGAAAGCAAATTAGGGCAAAAAATTAAAAACCTTTTCCACAAGTCGTTTCTTGACTTAAAACGCTCAAATTTCGCAGAAAGTGTCTCTAGGCTAATACGCAACTACTGCAAAATAACGTTTTTCTATAGCGAAAATCGACCTACCCTAGTATACAATACACGGAAAAATTTACCACGGCAAAGAATCGAACGATAAACCTTGCGAATTAGAGTCTAATCCCTTAGCCGTTGCGTTATCACTAAATGCAATTCGAATTTCCTTGTCTGTGATGGAACAAAGAAAATGAAACTGAACTTTGGCAGCGTGAAACTTTTGTAGCTCTCATTCGGTGAAACGAATTTTTCATTTCAATGCAAGATTACTTAAGGGCCGACCTATTTTAAAGCGGCTTTATCAGCTCAAACTATATTACATAACAAATTGAAAATCTAATGATTTATTCTTACAAATGATGCGTTTGTAAGTTTTCGTGTTTCACCGTATTCGAGGTATTCGGCTTCAATGTTGGCGATTATTTGCTTACTTCAGTGTTACCATAATTTCAATACTTTTCAGTGTGGTGATAAAAAGTATTATCTACTGCAAATATTAATGAAAAAATTTACATTGAAATGATTCAAAGTAGTTCACGGCAATTTGCTTTGGCATCAACATTATCATTAAAACACTTTCGGAAGTCAAGAAAATACCTCAGGTTTTAAAGTTTTGATTTTGGTATGAGCAACACTGGTGACTAGAAAGACGAAAATTCATTTCTGCTATTTCAAAGTCGGTAATACGAAGGAAAACTTAAATTTATGCGAATTGGTTTTGCACTGTACATCCAGTTAAGTTGATCATCCGAGCCTGGCCCGAATTTGGTCTTATCATCCCCGACTTGACAATAACAATAAGATATTTTTTATTTAACTCAACGCACAAGCACATAAACGCAAAGCGCATGTAAAATGAATGCAAAAAAGAAATGAAATCAATCACTGAAATGGTAAAAGCTCTACAAACAAATTTTGTACCGAATGACAATGTTTATTAATCAATGATAGGACCGTATTAACAGTGCTGGGCACCGCAAATTCAAACTGTATTCCGCAACCGCAAATTCCGCAAAATAGCAATGGGTGGTCCGCAACCGCAAATCCGCAAGTTTGCGGTACGTTTGCGGTAATTTTTTGCACTTCCGCAACCGCAAATGACTTTTCACTTCCGCAAACTTGAACCGCAAACTTTGCTGTTTTTTTTTTGGTTTGATAAATAGAGAAGACCTATAGCATTATAGCTTTATAACAATGCTTGATATTTTCCATATCGGCTGCAGACCTGTAATAAACATTAGCAAGTTTTTTTCGGTTTATTTAATATTCTGTTTTTGTAAGTTATAATATACATGTCAGCAGCAGGGCCGAGTGGAAATGTACGCAGGTTTTGTGTAAGCAAAACTGCGGCCGGAGTTGGATTACGGCAGCGACTCTGGTGGATGGAGTAAACACTTGGAAGAGAGTAACCACAACTGCCAGTTACTTTCGTCGCTTGTTCTAACTACAGAATGTTCGTTGAGTTAAAAATCCTTATTTGATTTGCATACTTATACAGTACATGTACTTGTCATATAGGACAAACAGAGATGCACAAATCTTTAATTGGTCGCGGAAAAGTAAAAACTTGAGACGCACGAACTTGCGTATTGCGTTCTTGAAAATGAAACTTTACAGGCATACAGGCTAGGATTTACTGCTTGAGTGACGGAATGGAGGAGGGATTGTTGTCGATGTCACTTTCTGCTCCTTTAATCACGCATGGCAATTTGCAGATCACGATTAAAATAATTTAGTTTCAAACGTGATAATTGCAGTTAGCGTTTTTTTTTTGCTACTGTACTGGTGCAAAAAATTTTTTAATTGTTTTGAAAGGTGTTCATATAAAGGTAAACTTTAGCAAAGATGAAAGGTGCTAGGTGTAAGAAGAACATGCCAAAAGTTCGGTTCCTTTGTTTATTTTATTTCAGTTGCAATACAGTCCGGATCAATGGTTACGTGAAATTCTAACGCTTGAACTTCAAGTCGGAGTTTGGATTAGAGCAGCCTTTCAAAAGCTTTCAAATTTCATACTATATAATTACGGTGCAGACACCAGCGTACCTAGGAAGAAGGCCACTGTGCCATGGCCTTCCCCTTAGATCCTAAAAATGAAACAGATAAAGCAAAACGAAGCAGTTCTAAGAGGATGTACGTTATTACTGCGTAAATGCAAAAATAAATCGATCCTTATTTTGGTTTGTTTTCTTCCTTCACAAATGACTTAACTTTTTTAATTCCGTAATGTTTTTGAACCATTTTCATTTTACGATATCATTCTTCTAGTAAGTCTTGTAAAAGCATTATGCTAAAACTTGCTTCCAGAATGCACAAAAACGCGTAGTTTTAGGGTAATTTTGCAAACTTTTTTCCGTAGCATGCCCCACGGACCACCCTGCAATGGTCTTGCCTTCGGCACTCTCCACAACATTGATTTGTGGCGTCACAGTGCGACGAAACTTAAGGCCCCTGGGTGCGTGACTTTAGACCCCTTAAACTTTTTGCGTACGCCACTGAGTGCAGATATTAATTTTGTTTAAAAACTCGCTCTCTTAAAAAATTTTATGTTCCTCTTTAGCGCTGCTGAGCAGTCAGCATTCAACACTTAAAGTAATTGCAGAAATAGAAAACTTGATAATAAGCTATAGACAGTATACAGAGTCTTATAGGCACAATCAAACCTATGATTAACAGCCTAAGACATACTGTTTCGGAGCTACGAGGAGAGCAGAGGGTATTGATAGCGTTTCATTTCTAAAGATTGTTAGCCTAGTTTAGCTCTAGTCTGAATTTTGGCACTAGTTTTGAGCCTTTCAGCCTACTGGAGACGTAGCCATTTAAGGCGAGCTATGAGGAGAGTAGAGAGTTAGCTAGCCTATCGTTCTTCTGAGAGATGTAAGGTAAGATTTGTACTTTAGTCGGTAAAGATCTAATTTATAGCAATAGCTTCATTCGGTAATAGTTTAATTAATAGCTTTAGTTTCTTTGGGTAAAATTTTTCGGTCAAGGTTCATTTATTTTGTTAGCTAGGCTATCGCTCTTCTGCGATAGATTTGTACTTTAGTCGGTAACGATTTGATTTATTGCAATAGCTTCATTCGGTAAAGATTTAATTAATAGCTCTAGTTTTATTGAGTAAGGATTTTTCAGCTAAGATTTATCTATTTTGGCTAAAATTGACGGAATGATGGGAAAAGATTTATTTATTACAAACGTAATCGGTAAAGATTTATTCATTGATTGGTAAATTGGTAAAGATGCTTGTTTTGAAGATTTTTATCACTGGTGATAATTGTCCTTTTTGGCCTTGCTAGCCTTACTGATGAGCCCTGAGATTGGGCGAAACAGCTGTCTAAGGCATGCTATAGGAAATTATTTTGCATTGAACTATTAGAATTATCTTTTGTAGTATTGTGGTCACTTTATATTTTTTAAAAAGGAAAAAAAAAAATTGTGTCATGATCTGGTTAATTTGCAATTTTTTGCCTTTCTACGCTCATGTTCATACCTGTAGTCCTAGCTATACTGACGAGGAATAAAAGACGAATGTCTATTCCGAAACAGTATGTCTTAGGCTGTTAATCATAGGTTTGATTGTGCCTATAAGACTCTGTATACTGTCTATAGCTTATTATTAATTTTCTTAGTACATTTTTCTTAAGAAAACTTGAGTTTTAAGTCTGGGTTAACGGAATGTAACATAGGTTCAATTAATGATCACTGTTAAATAAAAAAATTGTTTCGACAGCGGCCAGTTTGTTGGTGGTGCCAAAAATCGACAAGATCAACGTGCCGTAGTAATTTACCCGCCAAAAAGTTTGTCAATATGATTAACTTTGCTCGTGAATTATGGAAATTTTTGGAGTAACGCCGCCAACTGCTCAGAAATTTATGCCATTTCTTAAATAAAAAATAGGCTTTGTATTTTAACGCATCATTTGCACAATACACAAACTTTGGAATATCAAAAAAGCAAAGAGTTGTATTATGTATACTTTACCAAATATGACAAAATTATTCAGGATACAAAATTTTTTTTTCAGGATTCTAAAGCGGGCAGTAATATTAATTTCCAAAAATCTTTGGAAATTTTTTGAGCGGCATCGTATGTAGTCTAAAGCATGCCTTCCAAATAGACAATCAACGAAAGAAAAAGACTAAACAGATAAAACTAAGACTAAAAATGTTGGTAGGCCTGCAGCCTATTTATTCACTAAATGTGCTGGACATGTCATCAAACTCGCCTTATGCAACCCTTTACCACTTCAAAAAGCCTAAGTTTTCCTTCACAAAAACAAGCTGTTGGAAGTTTCTTGACCTTATGCCAACTCATTTTGCTGTAAGAATAGTAGCACCTCTGGGAAATAATCGTTCCACAGCAGAGGAACTTGGTTAGAGGGTGTTGTACTTTAGAAATACATCATCCACCCAAATCTGTCGATACATTGAATCGTAAAAACATATTCTTTTTTTGGAAATTGCAGAAACGTTCCCAGGGATGTTGTTGATTTGCGGATTTGCGGTAGAATTTAATTTTTTTACCGCAAATCCGCAAATGTTTGCGGTAAGAAATCGGTTCGCAAATCCGCAAACCAAAACCTTAAGTCCGCAATTTGCGGATTTGCGGACTTGCGGACCGGTTTGCGGAAGTGCCCAGTACTGCGTATTAAGACATCGGGAGAGGAGTTTGAAATTAGTGGGGAGCCCAAACGACCAGTTTAAAGCCCAGCAGGCCCGAATATGCCAGCATTGAGTCAGTATCAGCGTTGAGAGTGACATGAAAACCTATTGTTTTTTGAAGGTCTACAAATTAACAAACCTTATTATTTATACAAGTTCTGACTTTGTGTTTACTTCCATTCGGAAACAATTGAAAAATCTTGTGCATATCGTATAAACGGTGGTCTCAGGGCAAAGCCTACTGCTTGATGCCATAGGGGGTTGAGGCAAAACCACAAACGCTGGATAATTTTTGTGATTTTTAACAAAAGCATTGGCTTGTTTCAACGCATTTGTAAAAATTTGTAAAAATATTTAATCTGATTATTTTAAAAGTGATATCAGCGCCACCACCAACAATATAATTTAAGAAAGTTTGCGAAAAAACGATGTTTAGCCACTGTACATAATATAGATTTAAGAGCATAAAAATATGCGGCACGCCATATAGGCTTAATTGGTATTTAGCACCGTGAAAGTGCGCTATATATAAAATTGCTTCGTTTTACTTTTATCATTATAAAATATGGAATTCTCCCTAGTAAATTTTTTCATCACTTTCAAGCAAATTTTATGCTTTTAATGCTTATTTTACTGTCTTCACAGTTGGGGTACTATGACGGTAAACTTAGTTTCCTTTTGTGCGAATCCCAATTATTTATCTTAAAGCTCCTCCTTTATAGTACAGCCCGTATCAACGACATGCAGTAAGTTATGTTCATTAATAGCAGTTTAAAATTGTTTATTTAAACGTCTTTTTTGGTTCAAAGAAAACTTCATCAAGAAAATAAGGCAGCAAAATACGCAGATTATACAGTTTAGAGGAACACACGGTCTTCATAACAACACAGTTCAAATAAAAAAAGGAACGCTTGAAGTCTTACGCCTTAACAAAATACAGTGTATAGATTTCAAAGTACATCTACTAATATACAACAAAGATCGACGGAATCTGTACCGTGGAATGCTTTTGAATAAAAATTTTTTTGCGAATCGATCTTCATCAAGATATTGAAGCTTGCATGGCGTTGCACGTATTGCAATATTGCAAATTGGTTACCTTGTCATCAAAGTGGGCCTATTGGATTTTGAAAGAGACATTATTTTTTAATAGCAGTGTTTAACAAGTATTAGAACTAAATTGGACCCATTTTGGCAACTTTTCATGTCTGCAGATGTCGAATTTTTTTTTTAATTTTTTTTCAGGAAATTTTTTTTTGTTAGGGGGGAGGGTTAAAATTCAAAAGTTTTTTATGAAATTTTTTGTTATAAATATATAATATGAAATAAAAATTCAAAAGTTTTGATGTTTGGGGAATTTTGTTGCACCCAAATTTTTTTTGAAAGTCTACGAAAAGTATTTGGGTTTTTATAGGGAAAATAAAGAATCTAGGAACACATTTATTTTTATGTTTTTCGTTTATGGAAGGTTTTGATTTTTTTTTGTTGATTTGATGTGGCTACAATGAAATTTTTACATGAATCATAATGCCGATTATTGCAAAATAGTATTCGGGCTAGAAATCCGCGTTCTCGAAATCTAATTCTTGACAGACCAACACAGAACCGTGGTCCTGCGTTTGACGACCACCCCAGTGTACTGCATAGCATTTTTCACAAATTATTCAAACTTCTGCTGTGGACCAAAAAACGCACAATGTTATATATATATCAAACTTATTTTTGATGGCATCTGAAAAACAAATACGGTATTCCATTAGTATTTAGGCAAATTCTCAAGTATATACAAACCATTAATATAATTATGGAAATTATGGCTTTTCAAATCTACATTTTGATATAAGCTGGTAACTTTGTTTCTGGGTAGCATTAATTCATATTGAGTTGTAACTCACTCAAACAATAATCGGCAGCACTGCACTAAAAACACTTGCCTTTTTGGAAGCGTTTAAAGTAAACCAGGACCGGATTTGGGGTTTGTGAAGCCCGGGTGAAATATTTTTACGAGGCCTAAAAATCAACGGCTCGTATAAGGTATAATAACTTGTTTTTGGGTTGTTGTTGGAGTGTTGTAGCGCATATACATCCTCCTGTCACGGGACAGCGCCAGACGCAAATTTATTGGACGATCCGCACACTTTTCATTGCATTGACTACTTCGTGATTGCAGGAATCCACACCTGCTTAGAAGTTTCCGACGATCTAACGTTCCTGTGGATTTCTTCGAATTTTTGTTGCTGCTTGTTCAAAGCCACCAAGCAAATTTGCTGCTTGTTCAAAGCCACCAAGCAAATTTGCTGCTTGTTCAAAGCCACCACGCATAGACAATCATCCTAAAGCGACTTGTTCAAGGACGCAACAGCGTCACCAGGGTGCAGGTTGAACCCAGATCGTTCGATCAGGGTCGTTGTAAAAACGACGCCTTTACCCTCTTGGCCACGCTGCCAACTAAAAAAACTACTAAAACTGTACAGAAACTAAAAAAACTAGCAAAGACTAGAAAAAAAGTTCCCCAAAAAACAATTGCTAATTTTTCGCATTAAAGTACAAACCAAAAGAAAACAAAACAAGATTTTTTTCTTCGGAAGAAAAATGTCTACGGATGGGACCTATACCAGCAATAGACTAAGAATAGAATCCTAACGCTTTCGATCTGATGTTCTTGATGTGAGCAACGAGTGAGTTACCTCATTTACTTGCAATGTGCCCTATAGTGTTTTACTGACTGAAATGTTATCAGCAAAACATATGCAACTATCTTTTTTTTGCATTGTTAACTCATTTCAACCAATCGTTGCTAATGGCTCTCTCCTGTATGCTTCCGCTCCTGTAGTCTGAGAGACCAGTGAGCATGCCAACAATCAAACATTAAAACTCTGTCCCTCGATAACTTCACAATTAAAGCATTATTAACATAATTACCGTAGTTTGCAGATGAATAGGTTATGTAAATTTTTTGTGTTATTGCATATGCGTTCACATAGTTTCGCTGCAATTTTGCTCTTTCGTTCATCGGAAGTCAAAATGTCTCGCTTGAGCGAAGATGGGGGTGGTGTGGTGGTTAAAAAACCAAGTTGGGGAATTGTTATTCCCTCTTCGTTTGCGCATAGCTGCAAAATAAAGTGCTTTATCATTGCACCATACTCTAGACAAATGTGAATCATCATATTGTAAGAAAAGTAGTGCCTTTTTACCATCACGGTATTTTTTGATTATCTTGCGGAGTCTTTGTAATTTACACTCTCATGTCTTCCTTCTATTTTCTTTTGATGAAAAAGAAACAATTTTTCCCTTACAGCCGACTTTCCAGACTGCTTACACTTGGAGTGGAACTATCACATTCTTCTTTTTCTGATTCTCGATTTCCGGCAAGCGATGAGAATGCTTGGTTGTTTCGGTTTGTGGACTACAATTTGCATCATTTTGGTCTAAGCTCAATTGTTAGCTTTTCATCGCTAAGCAAAGTGTTTTTTACCTGTTTTTGATGTTTACAGCGTTGGTACTTATCTATTAAATTCATTTGTCTTAGGCTGTTAATTTGCCATCGGCGAAGGATGTAAGACAAAAAGTCTGTTTCGAAGCTGTATGTCTTAAACCGTTAATGACAGTTTGGCCTGTGACTCTGAGACACTGTACACTGTCTATAATGTCTATAGTTTGTTATGAATTTTTCAGCACTGTAATTGTTCTTTATAATTTTATAAATATGCTTGACGTTCAGCAGTTTTAAACATCCCAGGTTCAAAAACTAAATTACAGAATATACCGTATTTCATCGTGAAAGTTGAAATACAGCAGCGCTACCATAAAATATACTTTGACGTAGGTGCACGTCTCCATAAAGTCTCTGCATTCCACTTCCAATTTTTCCTCGGTGTTTGCGTGTAGAAATAGGTTTTCCACTTCTCTTTTCGTTCTAGCACGAGCATTATTGTTGTCATTTTCAGCTTTCAGCATCTGCCCAAAAAATTGATACCGAAAAATTGATACCGCCCAAAAAAATGTATATGTCTCATCCTAATATGGTATTGCTGCTACCATTGGTGCGATTACACTGGAAAAAAAATTGAAACGAAACAGAGCAAAGCGAAGAAATTGCGGCAATTAAGTCGCAACATCGCGCGCTTATTTTGTTTATAAATATGGAATGCAAAGGCTGTAAAAGTTGAAGGTTTGAATCAGAAAGAATTGCACGTTTTAATGTCACACTCAAGGCAAAGCTGTCCTTGCGATCTGCGCAAGATGTTAATTTGTAGCTTTGCTTTGCACTGTGACCAGTGGAAACAGTTCTCTTTAGGGCCAGACCAACAATAAATCTATCGCTGCTGTGACCCTGTGACGTAATGAAAGCGAGCTATAACCCTACCAGTTTTGTAGTGGTCGTCATTAGTTAGGACTTTGGTTATACGGTGTACTTTTTCATAATTTATCTATGGAGCATGATTAACCAAACCAATAGACAGATTGGATACTGTGAGTTAGACTGGGCCAAAATCAGAGTGAAAAATTAGTTTTCGTCCAACTTTTCTTGAACTTTCCAGAAAGTTGTAGTTGACCAACCAAACCAAAAATAAGAAAAAAACTTTTCAAAAAAATTATGTATTACGGTCGGACAGGCTGTTTCTATGGCAACCGATCCCTTTTTTTTTCGTAAAATTGCCATACCTCGGGATCTAGTTGCGCTACGCTCTTAGAACGTATGTCAAAATGATCAGAAAAACCATATTTATATCTGCTCTAAAAGGAAGGTTTGCTCTATATTGTTCAGAAAAAAAGTTTCAAGCAAAAACTGGTTTTTGGGCCAGTTTACCTTAATTTTGCAGATGTTTTTTGACCAATATTCAGCTATTACATTCAGTGCAAGTTTTTTGGCCATCACTGGACAATGACGGAACTTTTGTGATTTTAAATGTTTTATTAGCATAGTTTTATTGTACATACCGTAGCATACAGTCCAAAATCAAACCGTTAAAATTGAGTTGAGAACATAAGCATCCAGTCGAACATACAAAGGCAATTTAATTCAGTCGAACATACAGAGGCAATTTAATCCAGTCGAATATACAGTTTTCCAATAATTATCTGGATGTTTCTATAAAAATTATTTTGAATAGAATTTAGTTTAATCCTGATTTATTTTAAATGACTGATAAACGATTTCCAGTGCCGAATAATTTTCCGTGCAAAATAACAAAATTATTGCAATAGCTCACAGGCATCACGTCTGACACTCCCAGGTTCTTGTTTCAAACGTTTTAATGCTGTCTTTATTTGGATATCGTTTTAATTCTTCAGTGATGCAAGTGATGCGTAGCACCCACCATGCAAAGCAATTTATGCTTCGAAGTAGATTGACTTCATCATCAAAGTAAACAAATACTTTTAAATGTTCGAAAAGTTGATTGGTAGTGCAGAACTTGAGAATTGCTTTGATTAAAATGTTCATATCTTCGAAGATATAAACATTTCAATCAAGCCTTTAAATAGGTATAACCAATACTTAAACTGTAAAATTTGCATGGGGGGACGCTTTTGCATCTTTGATCAAGCGCATTCGGAATGCGAATGAAATTTGGTGGAAATTATGATTCAAGTTGTGTTTCTTTTCCCTAAATCGAGAGAATACCAAAAAAAAGAAAAAAGGTGTTTACTCCAATTTGGCACTATATTCGGCCAGAGCTGGCGGGATTTATTCGTGCTCACAGGCACTTTTTCGCCTGATCATCTAACGCTGAAATGTCAATGGGGGGGGGGGGGGGGGGCTAAATCTCAATGGAGGGACGTTGACTCTCAATGGGGGGACGCACCCCTCCTACAATTTTAAGTAATGTGTATAACCGTTCGCAATAAAATTACCTTAACCTGCACCCTTGACTATGACTTTACGTAACATGGACCACATAGATTGTAATGCAATTTCTTGCATTCGAATTATTTAAAACCAATTCACTCAATATTTTTTCTGTTTATTAAACAAGTAAAAACACATTATGATATATCGACATATTCACGACAAACATCACAAATTCACAATGTTGTCACCAAGAACAAGCTTTTTTACTGTAAAATCGTTTGGAAGTTAAAAATTTAGAAACCGAGATTCAAAATGGTCCATGTGGAAAGGATGACTTTGAAAGGTGTCTCTTCCAAAATAGGCCGTGCCAAAAAGGTCCGTGACAACATAGTTGCAAAGATTTTTCCCACAAACGACGTACTACCGTCAATAATTGAATCGGCGAATTCCATGAATAATTTATCAATGATAAAGACTTTTTAGTAACGATTTCTATTGTAAGTTTTTTTCTTGAACACTGCAAAAATTTTAGGAAGAGTTTGCAGTTGTTTTAATTTTTGGAAACTGTTTTAGTGTTGCCCGTAGTATAAAAAAGAATAACTGAAAAACGATGGAAAGAAAAAAAGTGCTGGAACGTAGTATGATTGCCGGAGGTTTGAAGCTCAAAATCGTGCAAGATGAAGACTTGGCTGCAAAAACTGGCTGACTTCTGCGTACATACTCAAGTTCATGCTTGGCTTCAGAAATAAAAAGAAGATACATACTTCTGGAGAAAAATGATAACGATATTGCCGTTGTTCGTTACTAGGCCACTAAGCTAAAGGGTCTTTCGGCGGCATTGTTGAAGAAAGATTCTTTTGCATTATGATTCAAAAATTGCCCAGTTTCTTACCTAATAAACTTTTTGGTAAACTTTCTTAAGAGACCATTGATTTTTGGCTTAGCAGGTTGTGATAAAGTTTTGGCTTAAGTCATGACTTTTCGTAGTTACGAATGTAAGCATAGCTTAAAAAGACAGCAAATGAGTTGAGTCATACTGACCACATCACCATGTGCTTAGCAATAAGCAGTCATTTTCCACTAGTTTTGTTGGCAACTGATATATTAGATTTACAGAAGTCTCAAATATGAAAAACAACCGTAAGCTCTGCAAATTCACTGATGGTGTTTGAGAAAAAGCTTTGGGCAGAAATATCTTCAATAAAAATTCTAACAAAATAGTGTTTTTCAGCAGCACTTATTTTAGAATCTATGCTTAAGTTTCCATAGCTTGTCGCAACTGTTGTTTCGTTTTTGTCGCAGCCAATTTTGGAACTGATACTTTTCAATGCCACACTTTTCAAATCAACCATTTTGGGGCCTATTTTTTATTTTTTCTCGCTCAATCGAATTTAAAAAAAATATGTTCATGTTTTGTAACAACAGTGTAATGTTACTCGCAAATATACTCATAATGTGTTAGTTGTTTGAGGAACAGAAAAAATATTCACTTAGGTGTTAGTTTTAAGTACACAAATAAAGATTGTAAAACCCGTGTAATACAACGAAGGTATGCGGTTACGGTCAGAGGTGCAATTTGAGGTAACTTTATTGGAACAAAACTCCAGAATCATATGATTCCATGCAGTCTCTCGACTGCTCTCTGCACTAATGCTCAATTTTGAAATGTGAGATTGCGGTCGTGATGATGCTCCACTTCACTTGCCCTAATCAGAGTTGAAATTATTACTCGTTACAAACGTGGAAACAGTATTAAAATGCTTTAAACAAAGAATCTAGGATTGTGATACGTGATGCCTGTGAGCTATTGACGTAGTTCTGCTATGTTACACATAAAATAATTTGACACTGGAAATCGTTTATCAGTCATTTAAAATAAATCAGGATTAAACTAAGTTCTGTCTATTATAATTTTTATAGAAACATCCAGATAATTATTAGAAAACTTCTCTCCCTATGTGTTAACTGGATGCTCATTCTTCAACTCAATTTAACGGTTTGATTTTGGACTGTATGTTACGGTATGTACAATAAAACCGTACTAATAAAACATTTAAAATCGCAAAAGTTCCATCGTTGTTTAGCGATGACCAAACAACTTCCTCAAAATGTAATTGCTGAATATTGGTCAAAAAACATCTACAAAATTATGGTAAAAAAGCCATGCTCAAAATGTAATTGCTGAATATTGGTCAAAAAACATCTGCAAAATTAGGGTAAAATGGCCCAAAAAACAGTTTTTGCTTGAAATTTTTTTTTTTAACAATATAGAGCAAACCTTCCTTTTAGAGCAAATATAAATATGGTTTTTCTGATCATTTTGACATACGCTCTAAGAGCGTAGCGCAACTAGATCCCGAGATATGGCAATTTTACGAAAAAAAAGGGATTGGTTACCATAAAAACAGTCTGTCCGGCAGTAAGACATAATTTTTTTGAAAAGTTTTTTTCTTATTTTTGGTTTGGTTGGTCACATACAACTTTCTGGAAAGTTCAAAAAAGATCTGAAAAACTCGCCAAATTTGGCCCAATCTACTGTGAGTTAGTGTCCGGGGGACTAGCGTTTTAAGGGCCTCCCGACTTATTGCTCACTCTTTCAGGCCGTTATGCAATGTTAGTTCAAAAACAAGGTTTGAAATAATAATCTTTTTTCGACATCTTCACGTGATTTGTCTCCAGTTTGACAATGCGAGGAATCTGAAAGTTTGTCCACATAACGTTGGTTAAATTGGCTGACGTTGTGGAATTCCCAAAACTCGCCTACGCTAAATCTAACTCAGATCTTCTAAGAACCGCGGAAATTTTACAATATTTAAGCGTAAAAAATAGTGGTAGGCCTAAGTATAAAAAAATACGAAGACTTACTCTTTCAACCACACAATTAATAATAGATTCCGTGAGATTATGACCCGACAATGTCATTTTTATCTGGTCACCCCTTGATGGATGATAAGTCGATCTAGCTCCATGGTAAGCGTTGTGACAGCCTATAGAAGTAAACGTACTATGATAAATACTTACACTGCTTAGGTAATTGTGATTTATTAATACTCGTAGTATTGGCTTGGGTTAGAATAAGTCCTCACAGAATTTATGGCTAGAAGGTATCATTATACTGTTTTTGTAATTTACAAAGATTTACATTCGTAGAGCAAACCTTTTTTTTTATTCCCTAGCTGTAAAATGCTATGTACAGTAGACGGTAGCTACCAGAGGTTTGTGCCGGGAAAGGGGGAAGTTTCAAGGCGGCTCACTATTCGACGGTACAGTTTAAGCGGGAACCAAAAGAAAATTGGGCTTCACCAAAATGCGATGTTTTTTCGTCGCCCAAATTAGGTGGAGACCAAAAAATCTTCATCAACTATTCTCTTGGAGGGGGAGAGGCATTTCTGATAAGGAGCCCACATCTGGAGGGTGCAGTAACTGTGGGGCCATTTCAAGTGAAATGTCAGTTTTCCTAAATATAAATTATTGTTCTATCAAGCTGCTTGCCCTATAACTTATATCATAAGATAGTCAAAAGAAATAAATTAATGAAAAATGCTTTTGACTTTTAGGAGCAAGCCAGTTAGTTGATCAAGCGGTAACGTATTCTTCTCTGGAACGGGAGATCTGAGTTTCAAAACTCGGGATGGTCTAATCGGACAGAGTGCTGCCAACGACTCGCCACCGTTACGATATTTTTTTCGAAAAGAGCAGGGTTGCCCACACGCTCAACTTCGCGGAGATCGGCCCCGTAAAGTCGTCAAACCCAATGCCACCCTACGTTAAGAAAACTACCTCATCTTTAATACTAATTTACTATATCTGAACCCCACATTTGTAGGTGTTGCAGGCAGGGATGCCGAAACCCGGGGGGATATATCCTCCCCAATAATTTGGCTGTATCTCCTTCAATAATTTGAGTATGGTCTTCATCTTGAATTCGTGGAAGAAAAGTGTTCCGTTCTCGTTTTACTTTAGTCTTCACCTGAATTTGGGGGAAAAAACTGGTCCGAAATTGGAGAAGAACTTTTTTTTTGGTCTTCACCTGAATTTGGGGGAAAAAACTGTTCCGATTTCCAAGACCGGAGATTTTGGTGAAGACCACTTAATTTGCTCACCTGAAAAGAACTCGTGGTCGAGGTTCATCCCCTTCAATGTCGAAATTAGGACAAAACTGGGGTAAAATTGCAAATTATCCCCCCCAATGCTCAACAAAGATTTGCACCACTGGTTGAAGGTTTGGGTTCGAATCCCATTAGCAGTCATTTTCTTCTGACGACTTGCGTCAGATTCAGCGCATTATGCCAAGTCTTTTAGAATCTTTTACTTTAAGCAAATCACAATGTACTTGAATTAAATTTTCAAGTGGACGCTTTTATGTGAGCTATGTTTTTTGTGATTCTATTCATAATTTGCCGAAACTTTCAAATAGTTTTTTAAACAATAAATCAATAGCACCCGAAAGAGAAAGGACGGCAGAAATCAAGCTCCCTAGTTTCAAGAATGCAACGCAACGCTACCAGTTTGGTTGGTCCGGCTCAGATCAGATTACAGCTCATAAATTAAAAGCTAGGCAAACTTACTGGTAATACTGTTGGATTGGTTTTATTCTTATTGAGACTCACAGATCAATCAGATTTCTGCCACCTTTTTTTCACCTTTGGGAGTAACCTATTCAGCTTGATCCCTTAAAATGGGCAGATCGTATTGAATTTGGGGGTTGGTTGGATGCCCCTACCAATTAAATTAACTATAATTACTTCATTATAATAAAATTATTTTACTGATCAATTGATAAAAATTTAATCAATTGATAAGGATTTTCTTTACTTTTACTCACTTAGGCCTTGTTGAAATGACCACGCACAGAAGGTGAAACACAAAAGTTTTGTATTCATTTTTTTCAAGGTTAATGTAATTAAGCAAGCTCAATGTTTTCTGCTAATACAATTTGCTTTAAATTTTACAGCAGTTTCATGTTGCAGTAAGCCATGTACTTTGCTAATTTAAATGTGCCCATAAACTATTGGATTGTTCTTAGTGGAAATACAATACAGCGCCCTCATTCTCATCAAGCGACGTTAGTTTATTTATCTGAGCTTTTCTCCAAATCAAGTGACAAATTTCCTAATAAATTAGTAATCAGGAAATTTGTATCATATTCCGAACTGATATACAAGACGAGGTACACAACAGTTCGCAAGAGAGACGAGTTTGGGTTTCAAAAACCTAGGCCGTCTATAAAGTAATAAAGTATAGGTACCGCGTTACTATAAGAGGCGTCGAAATGGCGACTCTCTCTGTCTCTCTGAGTTCCCGAGCAGATAGCTAGGATTTTATCATATACAAGTCATTTTCATTACAAAGAATAAAGAGCCGGATATTTTCAACTAAACAATTAGGTTTGTTTGAAACTGATATCAAATTTATGTTAAAATTTCCGGTCCTACAAAATCTTCAAAACACTACGCATATACTTTGCTCTAATATTCTTATCTACCGCTTTAAATCTGTTACGCTTTGTTTATAAGAAGCGGAAAACTACTAAAGTTTCTTTTTTACGGAAGGACTAGAGGTGGTTACGTGAACTCAATTTCCGAGCTGCACCTTTTTATTTCATTTATCAAAAAAAAAAAAATTGTGAAGGTTTCATCTGTGCTTGTGTTTTGTATGGCTAGTCAATGAAGAAATCCGTGACAAAACGTGAATGTCGTCAATATAAACAGTAAACAACTGCATTTTCCGTTTTCAGTTAATCTTCTTCAAACTGCTATTCATTGCATTGAGTTACTGATTTGCTTTACTTGTACCTTCCTGTATAGTTTTGCAATCATCAATCTGTGTTGGTGGTTCTATAACCACGGTGTCGTCATCAAGTTTCGGTTGATTTGGCAAAAATGTTTTCTTTTTTTTTATTCCCAACCAAAATAAAATAGAAAGGTCTATTTTTGGCATTTTTTAAACAATTATCCTGCTAGTCCTCCTTTGCTTGGTTACTTTCAGTCTTGAAAAAGTTTTGTACATACGTCAACAAACCCAAACCTCAAAACTGCAACCATGATCATCTGAAGATGCTATATTACGCTGTGCCTCGCAAGTGGAATTTTTCCAAAAGGTTGCAACGCTTTCTCAATTCTAATGCAAAATTCTGCAGAGAAAAGACACAAAACTGCAGAAAGAAACCGTAGCTTTTACGCTGGTAAGCCGAGTCTGTCGGCACACCAAGCGTACCAAATTTTTGTTCAATATAAATGATTTGTTCGTACGCTCACGATTTTGCATTAAGTATTACAGGATTCATGATTATTGCAACACCACAGACGAAACGACGCTGTCGAATTGTCATTAATGTTGAGAAATAAGAAAAAAAAGATAGATTTAGAGTATAAGGATGCACTTCCTCAAGATGCAAACATGGTCGCATACTCGTATTTACGAATCAGTGTACCCTTATACGAATTTATAACCTATCGCTTTTTTATTTCCCTTATACGAGTTTATAACCTATCGCTTTTTTATTTCCCTTATACGAGTTTATAACCTATATACAGAGGTGGGCAGTGCCGAATTACTTTTGTACCGAACTACAGAACCGAATTACTTTTTTGTACCGGTACCGACCGGTACTTTTGAAAATAGTACCGGTACCGGTACCGACTTACTTGTGCTTTTGCAAAATCGGTACTTTTTTCGGTACTTTTGATTTTAGTTGTGGCAACCCTTCAGTTTTTTTAAGGTTTTGCAAATTTAGCGCTTTCGTGATTCGTGACGTCGTGTAACGTGTGCAACTCTTTAACAGTTTCGCGTCGTTCGCGTGCAACGGATCTATATTGGATTGATGGTTGATCAGTGAGTTTGCGCGCAGGTAGGCTAGGCTACCATTCTTCGCGCGGATTACGATTTACGAAGTGATTCAAAACAAAGTGATAGGCTCGCCTATTGCATGGGCTCAATTGAGATGAAATGCGTTAGGCCTGTAGCCTAGCCTACAAAGGCTGGCCTAGGCCTACTGATAGACTATCTCTGCTAGATCTAAGCAGTTGAAATTGACTGGTTGTGGTATGGCGGTATATGTAGGCTACTATCAGGTAGCCGAAAGTATGCTATGGTTACCACCGTACCGGGTAGCCTACCGATACCAGGCTGACAGCCGATTAGATCACGCTTGTCCTATCATGGTGATCGGGTAACAAGTTTGTAGCCTAGGCTATAAAGACTGACAGAGTCTAGCTTACTGAATATTGCTATAAGTGATTCACTAGGCCTACCGGTATTGATGATGCATAGCACTAGCAGACAGCCGACCTAACGTTGCAATAGGCCAAGTGCAGAACTGCAGATTGCTGTATGAATGAGGATAATGACAACGTAGTAGGCCTATCGTATTCTAGTACTGTAGTAGGCCTAACAGAACAATTTATTTACCACCGTTGCGATTTAAATACACAATATAAAGCTAGGCCTACCGACCAGTGTAAGCATTAAGCAGATAACCTAAGCTAAGCCCACTACCAACAGCAACGTCAGACTCGTAGCTAGTATACTTGTACCATAATCATGTTATTTGTTATGGCAAACCCAAACTGATGAAATACCTGTAGCCTACAGGTAGGCAGTAGACTAGCTTACAGTACCAATAGACTGGTAGCTAGTAGCCTTTACTTGTATCATTACCATGTTATGGCAAACACAATCTAATGAAATACGAGTAGGCCTACCGGTAGGCAGTAGTCCAGCTTAGTAGGACTGCACGAGAGGTTCATTGGCTAGCAGTAGGCCCACCAGCAAGCCTTGGTACACAATTGTTGTGATTAGCCTATTGCAGATTACTGTATGTTCCGTGTTTCATAGGTAAATGGTTAAGCCAGCTGATAAAGTGATTAGTGATAAGGTTTGTGAAAGACTTTAATTTATTGACTTGGTTTGTGATTGCCATGTGTCCTCTGGCTCCTATTGCATTTCCATGGAAGTTCAAGTGTTAGTATCCTCTCCTCCTTTTGAACTATCAGACTCTTCCGCATCGGAAGAAGAAAAGCAACCTACTAGTGCTACTACAAGTCCGAGCAATCCTTCTGTTACAGTTAACATGGATGGCCATTTCTTGAAATTTTTTTTCAATGTGTGGAAGAAAAGCGACCTAATAATTTAGTGTTTCAATGCCAATTATGTAAGCCAACCATAAAAAAATTTTCAACTAGCAAGAGATCACAAAATAATTTGAAGAAACACATCATGCGTTTGCACCCGAACAAGAAGAAAAAATACCAAGATGCTTTGGACAACTCCTGAAAAAAAAAATCTACCAATGAAGCTTGTGAACCCTTTGCAAAAAAGGCTACTACTACTGGTAATCAAGGGCAAACCAGGCAAACAAAAATTACAGATATGACCAACAAATCCAAACAAAATGATTATGAACAGAAAGTAAGTTAAGTTTGAGTTTCAGTTGTTTGTTTAATGTTAGTCTAACCAATGTTACCTGGTTACCATAGGAGACAAAAAAATGACCATGCAGCCTTTGGATTGATGCTACCTCTTTAGGTGGAAGATTCACGCAAGTCTACCAGTACCTGTACCACTGTACTGGTTCAATTGTTATGTCTTCTGGTATGACTCGATAAGAGAGTCTTTCGACTGCAAGGCAGATGCTCTAACTGACTGAGATTGTACCTTTGTTACTGTAGTCCTTAATTTAACTATTATTTGCAAAACTAATGATTTGAGTAGGTAATACTATTTGCAAAAATGTGTGGTGGAAACAGATAAAGTACAATCTAGATTAATTGTGACTGCTTATTTCTGTGTTTTATCCAACATTTCATTACAAAAAGTCTGAAGTGTTAAGTAGTGCCTAATGGTTATGATGACAGCTTTGGTGCAATGGCCATGTTATCAGTACCTAAGATCTGACTCACAAGTCATAATTTTGCTGATTGTCGAGATTTTGATTCATTCTACCCAACAGCAATAGCCTGTTGGTGTTCATCAAAAGGATATTGGAACGTAAAGTGATGCTGTGTTTTGAAGAATTTAGTAACAAATAATATTTAAGCCCTTCGTAAATTGGCGATGCTCATCAGATACTGTGGTAGGCAGCAATGTGAACAACATTAAAAGCCAGTAGCTTTCAAATATATTCTCACTGTATTTATTTGAATTGTGTTACAAAGAGTTA
Source organism: Trididemnum nubilum (assembly GCA_963965965.1). Taxonomy (NCBI): domain Eukaryota; kingdom Metazoa; phylum Chordata; class Ascidiacea; order Aplousobranchia; family Didemnidae; genus Trididemnum; species Trididemnum nubilum. The sequence continues at coordinate 30,061,368 of OZ014481.1, read as the reverse complement.
GTGATTTCAATCTCCTTAAGGGGACAATACTAGTCATTTTAGTTTTTTCGGAGTAGTGCTAAAAATTGTTGCAAAAGTCATACTATTCCAATCAAAACCCCATCAATCTATATATCTACAGAATCTGCATGAAATCAGCTATTCAAATATACTCATAGTTTTATTACAAGTTCACTCAAATAAGAAAAAAGCAGCATCAAACATCAAAAAAAAAAAAAAAAATTCACCCGCGGAAAAATTCTAAAAACTTTTTAGCATTAAGACCCATGCACATCAAAGTTACTAATAATAAACAACTATCCTAGGACTGCAAAATAATGGGAGGATTTTTTCCACAGATGGCTACTCATTGAAATATACAATTTTTAAAATGTTTACTTTGGTACAAGAAATTTTGATGAGAATATGTTGAATTATTCCCAAGCCACTTGGAATTTTAAAAAAACCTCCTATTATTTTATTCTACACCTAACTGACATCAAATGTTCCAATTTTTATGCAATTTTGACCAGAAATGTAGGAGTAGTTACAAATTTTGTGCCAAAAAATGATGTTTTGAGAAAATCGCTGTTAAAGTTTTACTTGCCAATTCACTTCATTTATGCTTGATTCACAAATTTTTTACTCAAAGCTAAGTAGTCAAATTCAGCTTTACAACTGTCCAGGTTGGTAATCAATGCTAAAAACTTTTTAGCAGCAGCTTCTTTTCCTGCAGTTAGTGTTTTATTCAGACTGTTGCTGAAGTCTGGTTCCGGTGACTGTTTCCGAAGTCTGGTTTCTGCCTCCACCAACTCATCATGCATGAACTTCATGGCAGTATCATGGATGCTATTGCTATGCAATGCCAACTATTGTCTAGTGGTGGAGGTGACATTTCCAAAATAATGCAAAAGTCTTCACTGACACCACATTATCTGTTTCCACAAAGCCGGAAGGTTGAATATTGCATTCACTGTTAGTTGGCATGAGCTTATCATCAACTAGACTTTGAGAAGAAAAAGCAGTTGAACTACTGGTACCAGCAGCTTCTTCAGTGGGAACTGAAGTTGTTGTTTTTTTTTCTAGAGGAAAGAGACCTCTAAATTTATGCTTTTTAGTTGGCTTAGGCATTTGGCAATACTAAACTAAATTCAAGAGTAAACAGTACAATAATTTCATGAATATTCAGTATCAGCAATATAAAATGGAATAATTCCAATTTCTAATTGATATGGCAATGATAGTAGGCTAACCTAAAAACAGTTTACTGTAATGTCATCTGTCATTGCTAGGCTAAGTAACTGGCTAAAACTGTTACCACATCACACAGTCAATCAAATAAACTTACACAGAACAGAGATAAGTTTATTCATTATCAGTTACTGTTCATCCAGCAACTCTTAGAATTACTCTCTACTCAACACCTGAATTGATTTCTTACTGATTCTAAAAGTTTCTCTAAAATCAGCTAAATAAACTTCTTGTAATAACAGCTACATTTAACAAATATTTTATTTTATATTTTAAAAGGAATTAAGAAGTGGATCCTAACAAGACAAACTCAATTTAGAGCTATAATTATAGCAAGATAAAGGTGCTTCTTGACAAATCGATGCATTCATTTCATCAATTAGGTCTAGGTATGGTCAGTAAAACAAAAATTTACCTAAGAAGGAGTTGGAATTCAGTAAAAACTTAAACATTTTTGAAATCCTAAGAAAATTTCCTATCTTATGGATGAAAAAAACTTTTTTTCAAAAAAAAATTTTTTTTACTAGTATTGTCCCCTTAACAATGGCTGTGCTTGGTCTGATTTGGCCAGCAGAGAATTTTAAAAACCCTCCTCTAAAGACAAGCACATACAACCATACCAGTTGGTTGGTAAGGAACATCCGTGATGAAAAGTTTGTCCTATCGAGTACCAGCAGCCTTGATCATAAAACAAATCCAAAGATATATATGCTACATTTGTAGCCTATTGTACGCTGAATAATGCATGTCTGTATTCTATGCTCAGTTGCTGATATGTTGCTTATGTAGGTTGTTTCTTTGTTTGTTGAAAACATGCTGCCATTCCATGTAATAGAGTCAGATTCTTTTGCTTCGTTTGCTGGATTGATATCTGGGGTGAAGATGATATCACGAAGAACTTTGACACGACGAATTGAAACTAGGTACGGTAAATAAAATTAATCAGTTAACGAGTATTGTGTAGCTGATGTACACTAAACATATGTAGGTAATAGGAGATATCGCCAGATCAAGCTCACATGAAAAGTTAAAAATTTAAAACCTCACTACTGCCTGTTCCAGAAACATGCAGTAGTGAGGTTTTAAATTTTCAAACTTTTAACTTTTTATGTGAGCTTGATCTGACGAATGACGATATCTTGTTAAGCTCTGACTCAATAGTCATTGAGTACTTTCTCAATCAAAGATACCCAAGTTCAATATATGTAGGTAATAGAATATGTTGTATACCAGTTCTGTACAAATACATATTGTACGTAGTGCTATGAACGCATTAGTACGTTTCTTATTCTATTACCAATATATATGTGCAGCCCAATATTCTGTTAATCTGTGATCAACAACCAAAGTGTCATTTAACGCATAATTTTCAATCAGCTTGAAATGGTTGGTTAAAATGGAGGGTCTCCTGCTCATTTCATGCCACGTAAAGAGGCTTAAAGTTATCGGATAGGTTACTTATTTTAGCAATGCAAAAAAGTCATCTTTTACCATACAATAATGCAAAATTTATTAGTGATACCATATCATCATCATTCTTATTTTGAGACGCTGGTTCTCAAGCCGTTCCTTCCATTATTTTTAATGTTCCAAATATTCTTTTATGCATTTTCTTACTGCGTTCTTCAGTCTAATGGGTTACCAATGACCATGTGTCTTACCCATACAGCAGAATAGTGCTGACATACTGTACATTACAAAATATATTTACTGGTCCATATTATATTCGCAGTATCATATGATATTTGCAAAATTAAAAATTTTAGAAAAGTTGAGTAAGAACTTCTTAAAAGCATTGCATAAGTCTTTAATTTTTATGTAGGCTATATTCTTCTGGTAGAATAGTGAAATTTCCACTTTCCAAAATCGGGATAGGGAAAACTACTTTATATGCTAATAATAGGGAAAACTACTTTATATGCTTGGCTAAATGTTTCTTTTCGCTTCTGTTGAATGGTTTGTTGCAGTGTTAATATATTACACAGACGCTTTTGGCAAGAGAATGTGTAATTCCATGACCGAAGATTTTTATTTAGTCAGATTTGTTAAATGAGATACTTTTTAACCGTTTACTGACTACAGCTGCAATGTTTGTAGATGGCTGCTAATGTTTTTTTTTAGGTATAAAACAGAAGTTCACAACTTGAAAACTACATTGCAAAATGTCTCTTTTGTTGCAACTACTGCTGACTGCTGGTCATGCAGAAATCGGTAAGCTCAGGCAAATATCTTTTGATAATTTTAATTGTCTTCCAAGCGTATCTCAATGCATAAATTAATTCATAAACTAACTGATGGCATTTCTTGATGAACGTTAATCACTTTAATTTAACTGCAGATCCTACATTGGCATGACAATACATTGGATTGATCCAGAAAGTTTAAGTAGAAAGAGTTCAGTATTGGCTTGTGATCGGCTACAAGGAGTTCAATCATATGATGTAATTGCGAAGAAAATGTGTCATGTGCATTGGAATTTTGCAATTGAGTCAAAAGTCACGAAAACCACTACGGATAATGGTTCCAATTTTGTGAAAGCATTTAGGTTAGTGTGTTAGTGCTATAAATTGTTGTAAAGATGTGTAATAATGCATAAATGAATATCTACATAAACTTGTGCAGTTGTGCAGACAGTATCTGATCTTATTCAAAATAGAATTGAATAAGCTTAGGTACTGTCTCCCCTGAAGATCGCATTCGCGTGAAACAGGCTCTAGGGAGAAATAAATGAAATGTTTGCTTTGTAGTGTTTTTAAATACCAATACTTAGTTTTAATTAAGCTATTGTTATTACTTAGCATCGTTATTATTATTTTGGTTCAGAATATTTGCTTCACTTCAAGACTTGACTGATGATGATGAGGAGGTGGATGCTGACCCCGTTCATATGACGGATGTAACGTCAGTCTTAGGTTTGTAACGTATTGAAGGTTTTAAAACAATTGCAGTATTATTAGCAAATTGTTTCTTTAATGGCTTTTTTCTTTTTAACCTACGTTTAAAAATTGTACAGTCGGTCTCACGGATATTAAATCGCGGATGTTTTATTGGAAAGAATAGTGAAAGCTTTCTAGTTTCTATAGTTAAACAAGTTCAAGTCAAGTAATAACATGCAAACGATGCGAGAAATGGCTATTTACCTTGATAACAATTGGTTTGTTGGTGCTCATGTCATTTGTATGCTTTCCTTATAACCCATAGAAAAGTGCTTCCTTTATTGCACATACTTGTGAAGTACAGCAATATGATGGGCATATTTCTATACATTCGCGTTTGAACAGAGTTTAAAAAATATGCTATGTGTAATATGATTGCTGGCATTACATGACATAGCATTATGGCTTGTTGCTTTATACACAGAGCTATTTAGATTTAGGAATTGTGGATGACTTGCAAAATTACGCATTGCCGAAACACCATCGTTGTGCTGCACATACGTTGAATTTGGTTGCAAGTAGTGATGCATCAGAGGCGTTGAAACGTTCCTGCTCTGATAAAAGAGTGTATTGCAGCGCTTTTGGAAAAGCTACTGCACTCTGGAATAAACAATCTAGGTAAAGTTAATATGATACTCTAGTTAAGTAGTATCATTACATACTGATAAAATAGCAAACTTCCTTGCAAGCGTATATATTTTTTATTCAAGCAGGGGCTGGCCCTTTCCCCCATAAAAAACTTCACTTAGCACGTTTACTTCCTCCGCTACATGCCACATACTTCAAATCGCTTTCCCTTTTGCCATCCAGTTTTTAACATATTTTTTTTTATCCTGCTTTTTCAAAATATTGCTCCGTAATTACATCTGCTGACTCTACAAACTTTTCTGTAATCAAAAATTTGTTTGTAAATGGATCAGATGCACGAGTCCGAACTTCAGAATTGTGTAGCACCTACGAAGTGATGGTCAAGTAGGAAAGCTGAAGAACAAAAACGTGATTTTCTAGCTCATGTAAAGAACTCCGTGAGATGATTTGTTTTAAACTAAGCTTGTTTTTATAGAAGCTCTCAAGCAGCTGATATCATCGAAAATACTTTGGGACAAAAGCTATTGGTCCCTTGCATAACTCGCTGGAATTCTTTACATGATTGTGTTGGGCGCCTTTTGTCGATGTTTGAGTGTCGCGAGAAGCTGGATGACCTGAACAGCATATGTGATAAATTCAAAATTGCTCCTTTTACTTATGGTAAGTAGTGGTTAGAGCGTCTGCCTCACAGTCGGTAGACCTGGATTCACTTCTTAGTCGAGTCTTACCAAAAAAGTTTAAAAATTGGAACTCACAGGTTCCTTGCTTGACGCTCAACATTGAAGGGATAGCATGAAGCTTCCACCTTAACGTGGTAGACACTAGACAGGTGGCATCGCCTCGAAGACAGCGTGGTTAATTAGTTGTCTCTTCCCCAGCGTAACTGGTTTAATAAACAACAACAATAGTTGGAAAATAAATTTAGAAAAATGTTTCGACTAAGGATCAAGCAGCTACGAGGGGCATTCAAAAAGTAATGCACCCAACTTTATTATGTACAAACAAGTTATAGTAGCAACATGTATTATACATCAAAAGAAAGGTACAAGTGTGAGGATTACATGTTTACTTCTCCACATAGTCTACACCTTCCTTAAGAGCTACAGTCCACCTATGAACGAGGGCATGTATACCAGTGTTGTAGAACTCAGCCGGTTGATGTCTAAGCCAATTCAAGACAGCAGTTTTCACTTTATAGTCATTGCGATATCGAATGCCCCGGAGTCCTTCTTTCTTTGGACCAAAGAGGTGGTAGTCTGGCGGTGCCAAATCAGGCAAATATGGTGGATGTGGTATCACAGTCCATCCAAATGAAGTGATGGCCTCCATGGTTCCTGATGCTTGTGTGAGGACGTGCATTGTCATGCTGGAGGAGCACATTTGCCATGTCCAGGTTGGGCCGAACACGTTGAATTTTTGCTTTGAGCTTCCTAAGAGTCTCAATCTATATACCTCAAAGATAATGGTTTCACCTTTCGGTAAAAAATCCACAAGGATTACACCTTGAGAATCCCAGAAAACAGTGGCCATAATTTTGCCTTTGCATTTTGCTTTTGACGAGCTTTAAGAGGGGCAGCCATTTCTAAATGTAGTTTAAGCTTTAAAAATCAGAAAATCAAAGAAAAACATATAACAATCGCTAAAAGGTGTGTCCTATTACGTTTGTGCCAAATACAAACAAGATTGGTAAAATCCTGTACGAGCATTGCTTTTGAGTGCATTACTTTTTGAATGCCCCTCGTACATTTGGGCTGCGATGCTTGTGTAAACGAAGTATTAGTTCGATGTTGTAATTGGCTATATCAAACTTACCGATATTTCATTACAAATTAGCTAGTTTAGGTCGAATGACTGTCACACAGAGAGTTTACTATATTTCTGTTCTCTGCTTAGAAAAGAGATAGTAATAGTCTTGCTTTTTTTTTTGTAGGTGACATAATGTTCTTCAAACAGTACTATCAAGCAATGCAGCCGATCTGCGTGGCGCTTGATATACTTCAAGGAGAAAAAAACGCTTACATGGGCGTATTACTTCCCACTATTGCCATGTGCTTGAAAAGGTTATTTTTTGTCCAAGAAACGACAGTCTCCGCTTAAGCAAGCCATTGCTCGACGCTGTTACTGCTGGAGTAAAACAGCGTTTTTTGGCTAAGTTTGAGGACTTAGACTTGTTGTTAGCCAGCGCTTTCCATTCCCAGTTTAAACTGCATTGGATTAAATGGCTGTGTGACGTTGGAATTGTGGAGCAGATATAGAAAATTTGCAAAAAAGGATCAAGGTCAAAATGATATCGCTGGTTGACTCGGAATTAAAACAGAGCGAAAGTGACGATAGCTCTGATGGTGGTGCAGAATCGCGCTGTTCCAATATGGAATCGTTTTTTGAGCCACTTTGTCGCAAATCTGAAAATACGCGAACTGGATATAACATCGTACAGCGATTTCTGGATAAAAATACGAGTTCTGCAGTAACAGCGGAGGCTTTTTTTTCTGTTGAACTGAAAAACTTGTTTATCTTATACAATACACCAATTCCATCAAGCGCCGGTGTCGAGAGATTGTTCTCCATCGGCAAGGATATTTTAAAGCCTAAGCGAACTGGGCTCAGTGATGAGCATTTCGAAATGCTCGCATATTTAAAGTGCTTACAGTAAACTTTTATAGCCACATTGGCTACGCTTATGCATCAAGTTTCCTAAGCATGTTTTAAGTTAAAATCAAGTGGGAGTTTGAACTTTTATTCAGTGATGCATATCTTGCCCTTTTCTTTGAACAAATTGGTCGTTTTTGTGTCCTAAACCTGTGAGAAAAATTTTAAGGAGGGGGCAATTGAGCATTCGTCATACAAAACGCTAAGTGAAGCTTTGCTTTTATGATGATTAATTTCTTTTATGACGACGTCATTATTTTTTATTTGTTTCTAGCGACTTCAAAACGATTGCCAGTAAAACTCTCCTGATAGCATAATAGCTAGTAGCTGCCAATAATTCTGTGTTTTAACATAATTTTTAGCACCGGTATTGCTTTTTCCTTTTAAGTTGTAGTTGTTAATTGTTTAACCTGTCTTAATTTCATTACTAGTTTTTACGCCACTGATGTTAACACTTAACAGTACATATATCTTTACGAAATATTTAATCGATTAATGCCATTTAGCAATAATCCTGTCATTTCTACAAGTTTTTGTGGGCTATTTTGGCTTTTTACCTTAAAAACTTACCAGTACGTGCTATTTTCTTAATTCTGAAATTTTTTGAATAAAATTTGAGAATCTCAACTTTTGCACTCCTGATGTTGATTGTATTCTTTTAATTTCCTATTAAGTTAGCTGTTGTTATTATATATATGGTTGTGTATCCCGTCTAATGGTGCCGAACACGTGGGTATTGGAGGGTTTCATCTCCCAGTATTTTAGTCACATCCCCTAACATTGAAGGCAGAATATCTATAAAGAGGTGCGCTAATTTGGGGAGAAAATTTACTACATTTTTGTTGGAGGTAGTCACTCTCATTTAACCTTGAAAGTGGCAACCCCACGATGTTCCAAATCGGGTAAAGTATCAAAATTCCCTCCTTATGCTCAGCATAGTTGGACACCAGTGATCCCGTTTGAAGATTGAGGGTGGAGAAACTCTACGAAGCTAGCTACCCCATCAAGGTCTTGACCGTAAATCCCACTCAAGCAAAACAGCTACCCCATCAAGCGAAAGTAAAATTCCAAATGTAGCTCTTCTAAGAGTTTCAGACGCAGCATTGTTGTGACATGTGTAGGTTAAATTTCTGCACACCGAGAGCTAGTAAATGTTTTGTTTTATTAAGATTCACTACTTCGATGTCTTGTCCAAATTATTAAATTTTTGCGATTTTATTTTAATCTAAATATCTAAAGTAAAAGCACCATTTGCTCTGTTTGAAACTTCGTTGAAACCTTGAAATATCCCGTAGTTCATGACCACAGGTTCTGCAATAAGAAGTCTCCAACCATTTCTGCGACGACATGAGCAGAACTTGAAGCTGTGCCTACAACACGTGTGGCAACGAAGACGAGAGAGGACACCCCCTAACCGGAATAATGCATGAAGTTCACTTTTTTTTGCCACCAATGGTCGAACTTTGATATTGCACATTTTTTTCAAAAAGTATCGGTACCGCAAAAGTAAGTCGGTACATTTTAAACGGAGTACCGGTACCGAATTACTTTTAGGGGCAAGTACCGAGTACCGGTACTGACTTACTTTTAAAGTACCGATACCCACCTTTGCCTATATACGAGTTTATAATCTATCACTTATTCGTATTTATAAACCTATATACGAGTATCTTTATACGAGTTTAGTATCCTTATACGATACATTGTACCCTTATACGAGTTTATAACCTATCACTTATTCGTATTTATAACCTATCGCTTTTTTATTTCGACTAAAAGCACGGTCTTGACAAGCTTTATGTTCGACTTCGGTTCGCTCTGTGTCCTTTTATTATTTTTCTGCGATACTTTACATTATTGTTGGGATTATAGAGCAGTATATTGCCAGCCTGAGCGATAGTGAGTAAATCGATGTGCTAAAGGAAAGGGAACATTTTGGAAATATGCACCCGGGAATGAAAATTGTTTTGGTTTCTCTTGGAATTAACTTTCTGTACCTTTAGAAGTACATTTCTAAACTGACTTGAAGCACGGACCCGCGGTATTTAAACCCAATAGAAATCACGTAATATCAAGCTTTCGGATTACTTCATGAAAGATAATTCATCGTGATGTTAGAGCACCCACACAGATAATATGTCTGATGCGTATAACAAAATTTTGTTTCAGCATGAAACCAAAATACGACCTAAATAAGAATCAATAACTTAGCCTACTTATGACCTTTGAAAGAAACTGAAGCATGAAGAAAAAAAAACAAAAAACAAGTTGACCATAAAAAAGTCCAGCAGTTCATCGTGTTATTTGAGAATTTCCGTTTTGTTTACTCGCTGAAAGAGTCAACATAACCTTAAATTTCGTTTTTCCGCTTTTACCGTCTCCAAAATGAACTTGATTTACCCGTTAAGCTACTTGACTCAATCGCTTATAGGCCCTATAGTGCAGTTCGCTGACTCTTTTCTTTTGTTACGAAACAAAATTAGATTTTTTATCTCTACTCAGTGTGTATCATATTTGTGCACTACAATACAATACTAATAAATTCATTAAAGAAAAAATAACAAAAAAATGGTAATTCTAAATTTTCTTTCCTTGAATGGACCACAGCTAGCTTTATACTTCAAAACCAATCAAATAAATGACGCGTACGGGCATTTAGATTAATATTGCATGGTTTTGAGGCATATGAAGGCAGGATCAAAGGGAAAAATAATCTCCTAAAATTTTGAAATCCTTTTGAAATCTCAAAAAAAGAGATCAAATTTACTGCACAATTTTTGCAAAAATGTTAATCAAATCTACTGCTATTTCTTAATGCTAATATGCTATTTGTCTCTTAATTTTTTTTTTGGAAGGGGTGTGAGAAGTGTAAAAACTCTCTGGCACACAAATAACTACATCAACACACAGCATTTCTAAAAGCACAGCAAGCTTGAAGAACTATACAGTTCATACCCCGCAAAAGTATCAAAACCTCGCTATACTGCAGCTGATGAACCTTTCTATTACCAATGCAGAACATTATAATAACATAACAAAGTATAAAAATGAATTTGAGTTTCGGCGGAGGCTGGATCTTTACATAGAGCATTTTAGAAACCAAAAATAAAGAAATTGACCTGGGTCTTTGTTGACAGCGTTACAAACAGCTTGTAATAAACTGCGAACCTCCTAAATCTCTCTTCCTTATTTTCTACCGTGTAAATTACTTACCGAAATTTTTCCATTTCTTAAATTAATTGGATCAAAGGTAAAGTATAGTAGCAAAACTGTATTATTTTCAATATCACTCTGACTCTGCTTCCGGTTTGTTGCTGTTATATTGTTTTGGTATAGCGCATGCTGAATGCTCTTAAGTGTCTTGACCAGAAAGCGTTTGGGTTCATCGATGCTTCCTGGCTTGAATGAATATTGTACGAGTAGGTTTCAACGATTACAACGAGAGTGTATTTGTATTCTGGCAAATGAAAAGTATTTGCCGAACGATCTTTATAGCAAATTGCAATAACATCTTTATATCGATTAATTTGTCTTGGCCAGGAGACAGCAAAGAGATCGGAGCTGTATAAGATCCGACAAGTGCAAGCATAGGCGTACCCAGGGGGCCCCCTAATTAAAATGCTATCAATGATAAAAATGTCACAAAAAAGACTATTGTTTTTTTAGTTTCAGTTTCTTTTAGCATCTTCGCGTACAACAGTACACGCGTACAATAGTAATTAACAATAATATTGATCCAGGGGGCACGGGCCCTCAATTTATTTTTGCCAACCAATTTAAATGGGCCCCCTACAACAATATTTAAATGGCCTCCAATTTATATTGGCCCCCAATAATAATATTAATCCAGGGGGCCCGGGCCCCTTCAATTTAATTTTTGCCAACCAATTTAAATGGGCCCCCAACAATAACATTGATCCAGAGAGTACGGGCCCTCTCAATTTAATTTTTGCTAACCAATTTAAATGGGCCCCCTACAATAATATTTAAATAGCCCCCAATTTAAATGGGCCCCCAACAATAATATTGATCCAGGGCGCCCGGGATTCCTCAATTTAATGTTTGTCAACCAATTTAAACGTATTACCCGAGTGAAATTAAGGGGTTTTATCCTAAAAGTTGCTAACTCAAGCCCTCATGTACCCTTTTTATGAACGTAACGTAATAAAAACCAGAGACGGATTTAACTTGTGGTACACCGCTAGGGACCCGCGCGCATGTAAGACTTTTTTTGGTCTTCACCTTTATTAGGCCAGAAAATATTGCAAAAATCCCAAAGTGCCAGGGGCCCAACTCAATGTAAATCCGACCCGGGAAATAACATGCTTAGTAGGCGTAATCATCTATTGTACATTTTTCAATAACAAACTATTTACTTGCACCTCGCTAGTTTTTACGCAACAAAATACTTTTGAAAAAATTAGCTTCAGTAAGGGGAATGCTCATTGAATCAAATTTTGAAAGGAGAGGCCTGGGCCTCCTATAGCCGTATATGTACTCCTATAGTTGGTTGTTTTCATGATAAAACAATAATCTGTAAGGAAAATTTTCGAGTGAATTGTTATTTACCGCTAAAATATTGCAGAAGGCAATATACTTTATTTCCCTTTACTTGGGCCAAATCACTTACAAAATTTAACCCCAAAATGCACGATTTTGAACGTATTTTGGACTTAAATTGTAAGCAAAAGAAGAACTGAACAACTTAATTTTTTCAATTGGCTTTTAAATGTTAAAAATCTAGTACTTTCAGATGGCTCTGAATACGTGCGAAATGTGATCCAATGGTGTTAAAACAGGTGTTTTAAAAAAATTATAAAAAATCGCCCAGCGGCTGGGGGCTCTGCCTTCAGACCACGTCTCCCAATTTAGGCATTTTAGCATTTTAACTATTGGTTTAAGCCCACCCCCTTGAGCGAGTTTCTAGTTACGTGCCAACATCAGGCAACAGCTTTTGATCTTCCATTCTACGATATCTTTGCCCCCACAAAAAATTCCTCTTTCGAACTTTCTGATGACGTCATTGTATGTGATTTGTGGTTTGGGCCCTCCACCCCAATGAAAAATCCTGGCTACGTCTATGAGTACAAGCCCAAACTCGAAAACATACGGCCGAACCGAAAACATAACCCTGAACCCGAAAAGTGATTTGAAGCCAAGATAGGCCCAAAAATTAGGTTAGACCTAAAAAATTTTTATAATATTGCTCGTTATCGGGTTAAAATAAATTTTTATAATATTGCTCGTTATCGGGTTAAAATAAATTTACTCGTTGGTGATACATTTTGACGAAAAATAATGATTGTGTGATATAACAATCGATGCTTAAACGAAGTTGTCATTCAGTAACACACTTATTAATCAATTACGCTTTTGTAACATCTAAAAGGCCAAAACACAAAGCAAATCCGTATATCAAACCCAAATTAGGCCCGACATTTGTCAATCTTGAATCCAAACCCGGCCTCAACCCGAACCCGACCCGAAGAGCCCGGCCCGACTTAAAACTCTGGAAAGGGCCTTTGTTCTTCGAGTCAGGCTGCCACCTGTCTGCTGTCTACCACACGCTGTAGAGACTTTATACAGTCCGTTTTTATTGCTAAACTTCAAGCAGCAAAGCTGTACATACCAATTTTCCCAGTTTTTAGTATGATTCGACCGGGAATCGAATCCAAGTCAAATAGAGACAGACAGAACTAATTTATTTGTCACATTGCAGAAAACCAATTATATATGACTAAGTTTTAAAAAAACAACAGAAGACCGCAAGATATCTTATATAAACAAAGTACTACAATCTCGACAGGAGACTGCGAAGTGACCAGTATTTCAGATCTTGGTGTCAAACAACCCCCTAAAATTGCAGTCGCTTAAAGCGACATAATTTTCGAAAAAATTGCTTCCTAATGTTCAGTATTATGATGATAAAATAAATGTGGCAAATTAACATTAGCTTTCGAGTAATTACTTTTTGTACTTTGTAGAAAGTTAGTTGTCTAATTTCAGTTGGGATCGAGTTCCATATTTTTGCTCCTTGATAATTAAAAGATTTTTGGGAAGTCCACCGTTTTTGTAGCAGACGCTTTATCCATTCGACCTCTGATCGGTGTAACCGTATTAGTTTGGTAAGATTTTCCATTGTTATCAAGTTCTAGCTACAAATGTGTTTTGAATGAATCAAAAAAAAACTGTCTCAAAAACATCAATTAATACCGCAATACTTTGACATTAACCCTTTTCGATAATACTGCGGTGTTGCCTTTATAATTCAATAAGCATGATACGCACAGCTAGATTGCTCTCAGGAAAATACACACTACGATTAATTGTAAGAACCTATACACAGTTGAAGCAAGTTTTTACAGCTAAAATTAAAAGTTGACCTAGGAGAGAATTTGGCCAAAGGCAACCAAAATTGATTGTAATTATTTATCTGAGTTTCGTTAATTGCCTCTGGCAGGGTTATTCAGATATTGAAGGACACTCAAATTATCCCCGTCCCCCCTATAATTTAAGTAGTGCTTATCGCACAAAGGAATCCTCAATTTTGAAGCGCAATGCTAATGTACAATTTTTTTAGCCCAACAGTACTTATTAGCTCAGATCATTTGGATAGTTAGGCTGCACAATGGTAAGTTGTAGGGTGGCTGCCGGGTAACTTGCAAAGCCATTACAGGTTAGAACGTAATCCCACAATTATAATTTATTGTTTTGCACTTAGATTACCCTATCTGAGGATCCCTTGAGGGTCGGGGTTTTCTATTTCATAGATTACTGCAATTTGCACAATTCTGTTTTTGTTTTTTTTAATCATGGGGAACTAATGAATTATACAATAGGAGAAATTTATTATAACGAAGGTGTTAAATTAAACCAATTACCCCGTAAGTTTGCAAAAAAGTGAGTTCTGTAGATTTTCTGCTACGTCACAATAGCTTTCACATGGAATTGCTTCAGCTTTCATGGCAAAATTTTTCGAAACAGAGCGTTTTTTCTGGCCAAAATCAAGTACCGATGGAGGTGCAGTCATTGTTAGAAAATCTAGTTCAGGAATTCGTATCTCTTATTCTGCGGCACACTCCTGTGAACATAGGGTGATTTTTCATTAAAAATTGTTTGTTTTGAAGCTGAAATGAAGGGTTTAGCACTGAGTTTGATCGGAAAAATTTCAGTTACTGTTAATTTGAATTAGATTGATCTAATTCAATCAATTGATTAATTCAAATATGTTTATTTTAACTACGATAGTAATTTTTCTGATGAAATTTGTTCGTTTGGTTGTCGTTTTTTTGTTTTGTTTCTGTTTGTCCTTGATTAATTTTTGCAATTAGCACTAGCGGCGTTGTATGACCACGCCTATTTTCCTGCCTATCTAAATAAAGATGTCTGCGCTTTAACTGTTTTTTAAAATCAGCTTTTTAAATCAAATCTTTCGCTATACTCGCTGTATTACGCTGAAGCGTGTAACATGTTTTCGGGGCCCATCTCCATGTAATTGCGGCCGGGACAGTTCTATTTTCGAAGAAATGACACAGCGCGCGGCGGCGAGCAGTTAGAAACACTGTGTCGATTTAACCGGCTCGAAATTCCAACCTCAGACCTCCCGCTCCTGAGACGAACGCGTTACCCCTCGACTAACCGGTGGTGATCAGTTTTTTAAATCACTTAAAATTCTAAACGACTTGACTTACGATGTGACGATCAGAGTTATAAGTCGGGCCGAGCTTTTCGGTTTCGGGCTTAACATTGACAAAATGTCGGGCTTGATATCCGTACTTGCTTTGTACTGTGTTTTTGCCTTTTATGTTCAATGAAAGCGCAATTGAAATAATTTTGAAACACTAATATACGACTTTGTTTAAGGACCAATACGATTATTACAACGCAATTATTATTATTGCTTCATTTTTATTTCATATTTATTGCATTTGACTTACGTTATTTTCTTTCATTTAAAAAACAACAAAACAATAAACAAACTCTCATGGACACACATAATTAACACAAATAATTAAATCAAGAAGATGCGAAGGACCTCTCGGTCATCGACTCAAACAGCCACACAAAAATTAGTCATGTCAAGCTGTTGGGCGTGTCAGTTTTTCTTGTTGATTTGAATATATTTCGTTTAGGTTAAAGCTAGAGCTTTTGTTCATTTTAATTAATTTCCGAGAATTGTGAATCATTTGTAATTTAACTATAAACATTTTTTGTACTTTAATTTGAATTGATCAAACGGTAATTTTTTCAATTCATAAGGTGGGACACAGTTTCAAATTTTGGCTTCTTGATTCTTAAAACTTTTTGTAATTTTCGTGTTCTGTACCTTGGTAAATACAAATTAAGTTCAGATGAAGCTAGGAGCGTTGTTCGGGGGTGTATGGCTTTAACGGGAGTGAAGTGACAATTTAAGCGATTCGGTAGCTTTTTGCGTAAATTTTTGAGCATTGATTTTGCCACTTCATGTCCATACAAGTCTTTCAGCTTTAAAATTTGTAATCGGTGATAAAATGGTGTAACGTGGTCCAGTCGCTCCCCACCTGCAACTATTTTGACACCTTTATTTGGAAAAATAATCAATATTTGCAAATGTTATCGTACAGTAAGTACGTGTCACCCCAGATTACAATGCAATATTAATACTTGAGAGTGAACCATTACTATAATACAATCTACGAAGAGCTGAAACAGGTAAAATGTTTCACAATTTAGACAAGATACCTACATACTGTATCTAGATGTATTACATGTCAACTTGATAATATTTTCTGCAAAGTTTAATTTTTCATCAGTGGTACGACTAAGCAGTTTTATTAGCCGTATACGAACAATAACCGTAAACAATTTTTAGACCTAGCTTAACTTTCGGGATTTTTCGGAACTGGTTTTGACTTGAAATCACTTTTCAAGTTCGGGCCGGGTTCGGCCCTGTAGCAGTCGAGCCGTTTACGACTGCGATGAAGATTATGACATCACGATTTCCTAATTCCCAGAATGGTTCCTACCAAAAGCGATCCGAAGCGGTACTGCGGATCATTGCAAAATTAAACTATACCCACCCGTATTAGGCTTGTTCATCCCGTACTATCCTAAACCTAGTCCCTAAGCCTACATCACGATACTGTATGCATTTCGTTGCTGCTTTAAAATACTTTTTATTCATGCGACCACATCAACGTTAAGCACGTTTTTTTTGGTGCTAATTGAAAGTTTTTCATCTTGCTGGGCCACCACAGCAGATAAACTGCTGAGTCCAAATGGAAAAATACGCGCAAAGTGTCTTTCTAAAGATACTACGACGCATTGCCAGTTTGAGAATCGAACCAGGAGTCAGTGACCTTTCGATCACTAGCCCGACGCTTTTTTAAATGAACTATTCTCGCCGCAAAATATTTGTTCCAAAATCATTAAATACACAACACATATCTTCGCTTAAAAATGACACTGATCTGAATTTTACGGTTGTTTGCAGCGGGGCAGAGAGGGTAAAAGCATGACCTGGGTTCAACCCGCATCCTGCTCACGTTATTGCGCCTTTAGGTTAGCCGCTTTACAATGATTTCATCTTTGCTTCGTGGCTTTAAAAAAGCAGCAATTTCAGTGGGCAAGAATTCGAAGAAATCTACAAAAACATTGGATTATTGGAAACTTCTAAGCAGGTGCAGATTCCTCCAAACACTCTTATCGCAATGAAAAGTGTGCGGATCGTTCAGCAGTTAGCGTCTGACGCTGTCCGGTGAAAGGAGGATAGATACGTAGCAACAACAACAACAAAAACAACAGCTTCAAGGAATAAATCAATTGCACCTTTACGTATAAGCACAAATTCCAATTATTGCTACATTCTTCTTCCAAATCAGATTCGCTGTTTGCGTTTGGAAAAAAGTCGGGGTCAACGTCGGGATAAAGGGGTTTGAATTGTGAATCATCTGGGTCAAAAATCTCTCTTCGTTTTTTTCCAAACTCAAAATATTCCATCTGTTACATAAAATTAATTGGGCTGATGATTAATTCATACATACGCATAAACTAGGCATTCTGCACTATCAAACCATCCCAAGTTGAAGCCCCCTTTTTTGGGTTCTGTTTGCAAGTCTTTGTTAGGCCGGGCCATTGCAGCGGGTACATTGCCTGGCTCTAATGGAAAATAATGTATTCGAAAAGTGCTTTTCCCAAGGACACAACGCCGCATTGCCAATTCTGGAATCGAACTGATCGTCAGCAGCGTTGGGACCATTTATCCAACGCTCTACCAACTGATCTAATGAATAGTTGAATGATTGACTACTGATGTACTATTAACCTTCTGTCACAAAAAAGGAACGGTAGTGCTATTTTGAGGACTAATCCTTGCACTTTTTGAACAAATCCGTGACCGTTTTTGAGTTTTTTAATGATATTTGAATTCTTCTCATTTTTGTACTTAACTGTTTATTCCAGCCACCATGAAAACCTAATCGTCAAAAAGTGTTCTATCCAATACGAAGCAACAACATGGTCAACATCTTAATCCAGACCTGTTGACAATGTTTTTTTGCACTGGTGCATGCCTGTTGTCTTCTTAAAGAAGCCTTGCAGCTTATGTGCTGTGACACTATAGGCGTAGCCAAGAGGAGAGGGGGCCAGGGGGCCCGGACCTTCCCAATTGAAATGTCACCAATGACAAAAATGTGACATAAAAGCCTATTCTTTCTTCAGTTTCAGTTTCTTGTAGCATTTTTTTTGCCTACAACAGTAATTAACAACAATATTGACGACCAAGGGCCCCGGGCCCCCCTTTAATTCAAATTTTGACGACCAATTTCAATAAACTGGGAGAAAGTGATAGTTTTTGTCCTAAAAGTTGCTGTTTCAGGCCTTCATCTAACCTTTTTATGAACGTAATGCAATAAGTAGGGCCGGATTTACAAATATGGCGCAGTACCAGCTACGGGTGGTGCCCTAAGATGGAGAGACTTTTTTTGGTCTTCACCTATATTTCGCAAAAAGATGTCGCGAAAATCTCCAAAGTGCCAAGGAACCTGCGCAAGGTAAATGCGGCCCGGGTTGGTAGGAGTAACCATCTATAGTACCATTTCAATTTTCGATAACAATACACCTCTACCTCACCAGTTCTTGGGCGACAAAATACTTTCGAAAAAAATTGGCTCGGGGAAATGCTCATTGAATAAAATTTGAATTTGAATTGAGGGAGCTTGAGTTCCCTGCTGGTCGTAGGCCTACATGTACTCTTACAGCTGGTTATTTTTGTGACAAAACAAAAATCTCTTAGAAAAATTTTCGAGTGGATTGTTATTTACTGCTAAAATATTGCTCGAGGCAATGTACCTTGCTTTCCCCTATCTGGGACAAATCACTCACAAGATTAACCCAAAATGCAAGATTCTAAACGTTTTTTGAACTTAAATTGTAAGGAAATGTAGGGTTGAACAATTTAATTTTTTCAATTGGTTTGGAAATGTTAAAAACCTAGTTCTTTCAAATGGCTCTAAACACGTGCGAATTGTGATCCAATGCATTAAAATAACTAATTTTCCCAAAAAATTACAAAAAATCGCCTTGCGGGTGGAGGCTCCGCCCCTAGATCTCCGTCTGTGATACGTTCGAGTTACACTAGTTTGCCCAATACATCTCCCAATTTGCACATTTATGCTTTTTACTTTTGGTTCAAGCCCTCTCTTTAAAGCAAGATCCTGGTTACGTGCCAAACACTACAGGCCATGGCTTCTGATCTTCCAATCTACAAAATCTTTGTCCCACAAAAAGTTTCTCTTTCGAAAATTTTTGATGATGTCATTGCTTGTGATTAGTGGTTTGGGCCCCCCCAATAAAAAATCCTGGCTACGCCTATGTCTGACGCGGAATTGGGCCCTTCAAAGTTTAAGCCATACAGTACATGCATGATAAAAGAACACTATTAATAAACAAAAGATGCAGAGTTCATAATTAAACTCAGCAAATATCGTTATTTTTAAAAACTGGAGAGGTTAGCTTTATTTTTTGCAGATAAAACTTTTCTGTATGCAGTTTGGTTTCGCTGCAATAGGAAGTTAAATACGATTAAGAAAACTTAATAATTGGTCAAAACGTTGCCAATATTACCGTATGCAATTTTTCTCAGTTAGCAGGTTAAACCTCTTTGTTGTTGGCATTAGCTAAAATACTCTTCGTACTTTATTTATAACACAATCAATGATTGACAGTTGAAGACCATGCCCTGATAATGCGTTGCTTATTGATTCTGCCGGAAATAGGCTATAGGATATTCGACGTCAATAATTGTTTCGAAATTCTCCCCTCCTCCTCCATGCATTATGGCAGCCTAAAATTCATATATTACAAAAATTAAACCTTAAGTCATTTTTTTAAACCACTAATAGCGCCGCGCAAAATGCCCAGTTTGATTTTTTTATTTTCTGAAGCGCAGCGTAACTTCCGCAATGAACTTTTTGATTTAGTTGAAGCTCCTTAATTACCGAACGAAATTTTCGTACCAAATCAAAACACAACCTAATTTCCGCAATTACGTTTACAATAGGCAATGCAAATTCCACATTTTTGTGTTTTTTGACGGAAAAAAGGTTTTAGTTTGCGGTAGAAGGTCGACACATAATAATGTTACGGTTACATTGCAACAAAATTATATTAACTTAAAAAAACAGTATGAAATTGTGTTATTAATCGCAAAAAATGAAAGAGCAGTTCAATTAATCCGCAACAAATTTCAACATTTTAAAGACATTAGTCCGCATCGCAACTTCCGCAATGTCTCAAAACAAAAATTTAAAGCGCAACGCAAATTCTGCAATTGCGGAGGTTGCGGAAGTTGCGCCTTTTCCACCTCTGCCAATGCGAAATCAGTCGTAATTTCATACTAATATACTTTATTTACTAAAATCCACTTCACCCCAGCCGTATGATCATCAGGTTAAGTAAAACGTAGAGCACAACAGATCATTACAGCATTCAAATTGAAATAAATCGGACTGTAATAAACAATGGATATTAAAGAAAAGAATACAACACTGTATATTATAAAATTGTAAAATTGTATGTAATAATCAAGCGGATAAAGCGTCTGCTAAAAAAACGATAAGCTTGGTTCGATTCCTAGTCGGGTAGAACCAAAAACTATAAAAGTTGGTATTCACAGCTTACTGCTTAACGTTCAGCAATAAAAAGGGACAGTGCGAAGCCTCCACCTTGCTTCGTACACAGGTGGGCAGGTGGCAGCTTAACTCAAAAACTCCGAGGTTCCTTCGCTCCCTCCAGGCCAGGGCAACTAGGTAAGCAAAGGTGTAATTACATAAGGTGATGGCTAAGTTCTTCTATTAATGGTTGTTAAGCTCTTCCGTTACACATGAATGCCAAGGCAAAAAAGTCCTAAACTTTTATTGATGTAGAATCTCACTCGTCACGCATGTCTGCCTAGGTATGGATGAATGAACCGAGAAAAACGAAAAAAAGTTGACCTAAAATGCAAACACTAACAGAAATCTGCTTTTTACAGTATAGTGATAAAGTGAAAAAAAATTTTAGCACTATTAAATCATATATCTCACCAAAAGCTCAATGAAAACTAATTCGTGAAAAATTTATACAAGTTAAAACGAAAAAATAAAAACTCTATTTTGAATGAATGCTAATTTATCGTTGTATGACACTTCATTACTGTTTTGAACAGCATTAGCGGATAATATTTCGTTTTTTTTCGAAAATTTTTATGAAAACTTAGAATTTTTGCTGCACACTGTTACAGCTACTATACCTCCAAATTCAACATTTTTTTTAAAATTTGCTGCAGATACCGACAAATACTAATGTGCGAATGAAGTGGATGGCACGTCTAAACCTTTTGCCTGAGCAGGGACATTATTTGGGCTAACTTCAAGGTATAAACCAAAATATGACTTTCTAAGTTTTAAACTTACCAAAAAGATAATGCCAGAATTCCAAGATAAATGCAACGCTGTCTCAAATAATTGATTAAAACTAGGACCACCAGTTGATTGCTGGATTGCACTCGCATAGAGGACTGCAAACAAAAGTTTAACGAGTTTAATGTTTTGCAAAATTAATTAGTTTCTTCTATGATTATCTGCATTTTGCAATGAAAATAAACTTCTTCAATTTATGAGATTAATATTAAACCCACCATAGCATTATTGAGCGGCATACTAAGTTGAAGAAACATAGCAAGACAAAAGTTTCAAAACTTTTGTTTGTTTGGACGTTTTTTTAAATTTTATTGTATTCAGTTTTCAAATCAAAAAAAAAGAAGACTCCCCCAAACAAGCCTTACTTACCAAAGCAAATGGGAGAAGACTGGTTGGACGATCTAGAACAAGATGGACCAATTACGTTGAAGATCTTGAATGGAATCGCTTGGGACTTTACCCCAGCGAAATGGTGGATGTGATGGAAGACCGTGAAAAGTGGCGGCTAAATTTCGAGCTGCTGCCCCCGCAACCCTCACGGAAAAGCAGGCAATGAAAAAAGAACTAGAAAACTGGTGAACACTATTTACGGTAAACTGGAAATTTCAAGCGACCAAAAACTTTTCAAAAAACTTGATTTTGGCTCAAAGCGGTGTTTAGTGTACTTATATTTAAAAACATTTCTTTTAGTGTGTATTAATTTTTTTTCCATCATCGAGGTTAATGACTGCAAATACTTGATACAAAAAATTAAGCTTTAAATTTTTTTTTTAATTAGTAAAATTTTCTTACAGCATGTAGTTTTGTATGCAAGGTATATCTATTCAAATTGTTTTCAAATTTAAGGAAACACACGACAAATCATAAAATTTTAAGAAAAAGCGATGCATCGAACCCTACGCGCTAATGTTTTGGATTCGATTCCTGGTTTTGCTCCATATTCCTTAGTTCAACACCATTATTTAGTTTTACTTCGTAAAAATTTTTCTTGATCTGATGATTATTGAAACTTCCACTCATCTACAGTAACAAACATTTGACCCAAATTAATGTTTCGGAAACTTTATGAAAACTGCACTACACGCAATGAGTTGCAAGTTTACGCTTGCGGTTACTTCTCCAACGGGAAAATGAAAAAAATAGTTTTGTAAAAAGAGTTTGCTGTATTTTTTCGATCAACTGTATTTGCAAAATACTGAACTCGTAACTGTAAAAGAATGTTGATTCTCTGCAATGCGATTTATCAGAGCTTTCTTCACCAAAAAAATTAAACTGTTGACAACATAATTATGGAGACTGGACTGGACTATTATAAAAATATAGATTAGAGCTTGGACTAAGCTCTTTTAAAAATCGGTATACGTTCTGCTAATTTGGCCGTTTCTCTAACTAAAGTGACCTAAAAACAGTCAATTTCCTAAATACACGCATTATATTTGAGGTCAAAAGGAGAGCATTTTGTAATTTTTCCGATTAGTCATTTTTTGCTCCTTTTGATAAAGATTAATAAGCTACGGCATTTTCCAAAACGTGCTAGGATTAGTAGACTACGATAAACACAACGTCACTTTTTGACCTTATTTTGAACAATAAGTATTACCTTACACAGTATATAGCAAAATAATTACAGTACCAAAGCAATTGATTAGTATATAATTACCCTGGTTCATATTTAAAGTAACTTAGTTATAGTCACTCTAATGAAATAATTCTTATTAATCACTTGTACTTTTGCAGCAATTGCCCATTTTGTTATTGTTTTGCTGCTGCAGTCTTACTCATATTTACGTCATCAATTTACTGATGATTCTACAGATACGAAACGTTTTGAGTTGCGCAACAAAACTTTTCTTTTTCCATTTCTCAGCTTCCGCATCATTTATTCAACACATTGTTGGCCGGTATTATGAATATTCTTTTAAATCGTAATCAGTTTATACTGAGGCCTAAAACAATCATTGAATAACTTTTCTCTAATAGCATAATCATGACATCAAAATGGTTTTAATTCGGGTTAAACACAGTGGTATAAGCCAGAGTCTGGCCGCCTGGCACGAATCCAGTAACAACTGTCAAATCAATTAGACCACCATAACCTAAAAAGAAATAATGATACAGCCTCAAGTAGGCCTAAAAGTCCGAACTGATCATCAAAATTTATTGGCTATTAACCTCTATTTCTTAACGTTCTGTAAAACTTTTGGCTAATTGCAACGCGCTTGATTGTAAGCGAGTTTTTTTGTTTAGTTTGCGTTTCCTTTAGTCGCTCGGCTCGAAGTACGCAACTTCTGGTTCGAAGCTGTCCGTTTTCCATTGTGAAATTGTTCGAGCAATTTATATTTTAATTGCATTCATGCATTTTCAGTATAGCGCTTGTGACAGCGTGTTTCCTATTTAAAAAGAAACTTTAAATACTTTTTTGCTGTACTTTCTTTCGTTTTTGAAGAGAGCTTATTTCGTCCGGATTCAGCACTTTTATGCAGACGTGTAGTATTAATGTTCACAAATAATGACTTTTCCATTTGTGTTTGTGTGCATCCGAAGGTTAATTGGTTTCTGTGACTATACGCCTTAAACGAAAAAATTAAAACGGCTAAAGCGGTTTTTACCAATCATGCGTGTTTTGAAGCGGAAATACGCATGATATCTTTTTCAATGTAAATGCAAAAAAAGAAAAAAGGCAAAATGCATGCAGACGAAGGATAAGCGTATTTCTGCAGCGCAAATGCGTGTGATTGGTAAAAGCCGCCTAAAGCAAATTTTGCCGAACACGCGTAGCTATTCACGCGGCAGAAATACGCTTGTCATTTGACTGCAAGCATTTTGCCTTTTTTCTTTTTCTGCATTTACGTTGAAAAGGATATCACGCTTATTTCCGCTGATAAATCCGCAAGATCGGTAAAAGCGGCGGGTTTTACCGATCACGCGTATTTTATTTGCACGCGGATATACGCTTGTCATTTGACTGCATGCATTTTGCCTTTTTTTCTTTTTTTGTATGTACATTAAAAAAGATATTACGCTTATTTTCGCTCGTAGATACGCGTGATCGGTGAAAGCGGCTTAATACAAAAAAAAAGAGGCTGAAATTTTGAGATAAAGGTGGCTACCAAATATAACGGTAAAGTTCACAGTGCTCTCCGAAAAACGTTATTTTTAACATGGGCAATTGGGCATGATGTATTGTGACTCGATCAGAATGGCAATGAAAGAGCTAAAGCTTTTTTAGATGGGAAATATTTTTTGATAAAAGATGATCCAAAAAAACTCTTAAGTTTTTGGATGTGCGTAATAAAATTTATATTCTCCACCAAATTGCAAACGGACTTTATTATTTTCTGTTTTTTAATCTTTTCAAGCCCATAGCTAAGTAATAAATTGTTTTTTGGATATTATTTTCAATTTTTTGGTCCAAAAAGATTAAAATCAAAATATGCACATGAGTATTTCATTTTAAGAACACTAAAGTCTAAAAACGTATGAAAGTGGTGAGGCCAAAAAGTCTCTTTCACCCATAAATAAAATCATTCGGGTCTACTTTATGCTTTACATAACCTTACATATATTTTACTTTTTTTATAATTGTTGGAGACTTTCTTTAAGAGCACCAGTTCGTTCTGAGTTTTTGCGAATGTTTTTTTTTAAGCCTTTTGTGCTCATTTTCTTTTTTAATCACACATAGCATCATGTTTTCTTTCTCATGTGACGCAAAGTTGAACTACAATGGGAATTGATACAGTATAAAACACTTAGCAGTAATAGAATGAAAAGAATAAAGGGGTTGGCGACTATTTAAACCAATTATGATCAATGGCCACAAAGACGGTTCGGTAAACTTTATGAGTAGTGAATATGCATTTATTACGAAGGTTCGCAACTTGGTGTGAGTAAATTTCGTCGACTTTTGAGGATGCAGATTCTACTTGAAAAAAGAAATTGGCGTTGCGTTGAAGGCAATATCTAGTCTAAAAAACAATACCAAAAAATAAATGATTAGAAAAACTTAAAAAATGACGAAAATAAAGAAAACGGCTTTATAATAATATTTTATAGTTTTAAAGAAAATTGTGATGACGTGTTGATGGCGACATTGATAAAATGTTCTACATCACGCAAAATCGGCTTTAAACTGTATAGAGATAGTCTACTGGCTGCAAAAAAAACGAGTTTGATTTTCAGCAGCTTACTGGTTGCTGTTGCATCGTGTAAAATCAGTTTGCTTCATTGAGCTGATACCCATCAATGACGCCATCATTACTCGTCTTGGCGATTTTCCTAAAAACTGGACGAAATTGATCGCTGATTTTTTCAATAAAGCTCTTGTTGTTTTTTTTTAATTTTTTTTATGTCTCTTTAGATGAGGGATGGCTTTAAGCGTAATCTATATGCACAGTCATCTGTATTGCAATTAACCAGGCAGGAATCAATTTGCAGAACTGTTTCCTTTTTTACAAACATAAGAAGAGCGTCTCTGAGTGATACGAAATTCGGTAAAATTATAGCATTTCAGATTGGTTTTGCTGGTTTTTGCTTTTTAAACTTTTAACTTACAAAAAAGATAAATCGTTACATAATCAACTTGTTTTTATGGATATTGAATTTCTTAAAGTTTTTTAGAGAGTTAATAAGCGTGTCTAAGGCATCGAGTATAGCTGACTGATAGTATAACTGTCATTGTATATAATTATGCTGTTAGACGTCTTGTGTTGCATGTTTGAGAAAAACTCTACAGTGAGGTTGTTTCTACAGCAGTAGAAGAGAAAAGTTGATTAAAAAAAAAATATCCGAAATTAAAAAAAGAAGGAAATGACTATCTTCCATCTTATTTGAAAAAAATTGCGTGAAAACTAAAACTTTATGATGGGTCATTCCATGTCAAAACAGCAAATTTTCAGAAAATTTCCCACTTGACCCTCTCAGATTTTGCTGAAACTTCATCAAAATGGGTTTTTTGATGAATAATGAAGATTTGCAAAATTTTAGCTTCGGGTCATTTTTTGTTCAAGAAATATGCCCCCCCAAAGTTTGGCCCCCCCAGCTGCAAAAAATTTTTGCATTTTCGCCCAAATTTGAGTCCTCATATCTTTGGATTAAAGTTACTCAGATTGCTCAAACTTGGCATTTTTACAGACATTTTTCCACTAATTTCAGATATAGTTTTGAATTTTTGATACTGTGTTTAAATTTTGAGTTACAGACCTTCAAAAATGCTCGTTTTTTCAAAAACATACTTTTTTACACTTTTTTGAGGGGGTATATCTTACATCGCAAATACTACAGCCTCATCAAACTTGCAATGCTTCTTAAGTATATATATGAGACTGTCATAAAACAATATGAGGGGGGTAGCTGCAACAGATTTTGGGCAATTATGAATCAAATACGGCTCATTTCCTAAAAAAATCGAAATTGCGCCATCTTGTGAGCCCTGGTTGACAATGTGGGCAACATTTTAGAAATCTGAAATTTTGCACAAAGTTTGCTTACAGTCACAACTATATCATATGTGAATTTCAAGAATGTGTCTCAACTGTAAAGTAATACTCTAAGGTGGTAAACATTCACCTATATCACTAAATTTGCTTGTGTGATTTCCCTAGCAACGGCCATAGCAACCATTTTTTCTGTGCATTAAGACGCTCCAAATTGACAAAAAAGTTATTTTTAATAAAAAATAGCAACTACTGCAATGAAAACGTACAGTTTTCAATCAATTCTGATATTTGAATCTGTGCTCAATAGCAGAAAAATTCAGTGAATAGAACACTAAGGTAATATATTTTGCTCAAAAATAGCCTTTATCACTGTTTATTCAAGACACCAAACCAACATTTCAACATTAATCATGTTTCAGTGAGCGCACAGTACAGAACACATTGTACACCAAAGTATACTTGTATGCAATGTTTCAAAGCTTTGAAAAGTATCAAATTTCATATGATATGTATTTGCAATAAAAAGCAAATACCGCAACTACCAGATTTGAAGTTCTGCAGCTTTGAAGGCTCATACACTGTACAACAACCAGTTCACCAAAATGCATAAAACAATCTTGTCAGTATTATGGTTAGTTAGCATTGCAGTTTATCATCAGTGATCATTGCATGTCAAGACGTAATGAGTTTGTATTAATTTAAGATGGAAGTGAAAAAATTCCAAAACAAAATCATCTTCTGTTAGTTAACTTAAAAGAACTTTACGAACCATTTCAACGGAACAACAGTGGTTCAATTGGGTTTTCAAAGTTTTCTGAACTTCGACCAAATGGTGTGTAACCGTTAACTCTAAGGGTATGCATTCTGTGTGTGTTTCTAAGAAGAATCAGAATGCAAAGTTTTTTCGCTGTGGTCTTCCTGAAAAAGTTTCATTTCGAGACGTTCCAATGCACATGGTTTGCAGTGTGCAAAATCGAAACAGCATGATGCAGCAATCTTTGCAATGGCCTGTAAAAGATCAACTTAAGGATGTATTGAAACAGACCTTTGATCAAAATGATGTCGACCTGGAATATACTTTTATCGTCAATCAGTGGTTTACTCGGATAGGACAAAACTTTTGGATTTGCAATATACTGTAACTGAGTTTATTGAAACCACTTGTGAAAATTTTGGTTTGTTGAGACAGCGTCTGTGTACTTGTGTAGTCTCAATCAGCTTTTTTGAAACAATAAAAGAACAAATCAATGGCAATGAAATTATTGTTCTTCTTGATTTTGCTGAAAGTTATAGCTTTCTGGTTCAAGACACTGTCCAAGGATATCATTGGGAAAACTGTCAAGCTACCCTCTGCCCACTTTCTGTTTACTTCAAGAATGATGTTGGTGAAGTCAAGTGTTTAAGTATCTGCATCATATATGATTGCATGAAATATAACAGTTCATACATTTATCCACAGTGTGCTCATCTATACACGAGAAAAGCTTCCAACAGTTTTTAAAGTACTGTAGTATATTTCAGTGATGGCGCTGCAAGCCAATACAATAACTTCAAGAAATTGGTGAATTTGTGCCATCATAGAAGAGATCATGACCTAGATGCTGAGTGGCATTTTTTGCTATTAGTCATGGAAAATCGTCCAGTAGCGAAAGCAAGCTTACAAGCAACTGTAACAAATCAAATTTTAACTCCACAACACATGTTTGCTTTGGCTATTGCTGGCATAAAATATCTGTACATCAGTGAAAAGGATATTGCCAAGAATTTTCAAGACTTTGCACATGAAGAGCGCTATGCCAGGTGTAAAACTATCCTAGGTACTCGATCACATCACAGTTTCATTTCTATTTCTGAAACTGTCCTGGAAATGAAAAGGCTTTCTTTGGATGCTGTTGGCAACCAATTTTCTTTTGGATTTGAAAAACATGCACCTTGCTGTTTTCAGATTGTACCAATTCAAAATGATGCACAATTCCAACCTGGTCACTACATAGCATGCAATTACGATCAACAGTGGTATGTTTGGATTACCATGGAATGATGCGATCAGCAGAAAGATGTTTACGTTAAATTCATGCATTGCAATCAAAACCGCACTTTATCATGGCAATACGATGCAAGAAACGAGTGCTGGGTTCCATTTCAAGATATCTTGTGTGTTGTAGATGCACCTGTTCTTCAAAATTAGAGTAAATGATACTATAAACTAAGTTATTCAAATCTGAATTGAATTATTTCTCTTTTCAATGCCCTGTAATTTTTATCCTTTGAAGAAATTTCCTCTTTTTAATGGTATTAAGTCTCATGCTTATTGCTCAACAGACTTAGAAACTCTCAGTCCAAATTTAATTCGTTAGCTGTTCTTCATTCCTACTTTGAATGAAAAGGATCAGTATCTCTAAAGTGATGGTGTTTGGGGTATTACACATTTTTTTATAAGAACTTGTGAATTTTTAGGTGCAGATGACTGTTCTAAAATGTTTGCAAGTTTTCAGCCTTATTTGTGCTTGACCCAAACTTATCTCGATTGGTCAAAAGCATAGGTGGGCAAGTTAATGCAAAACGTTAGCTTCGTTAACCACTAGTCCGTTGACAAACTTCACACCTCCGTTAACGTTAATCCGTTATTTTCAGCTTTAATTAACGGAATTTAATCAAGTCCGTTAATCCGTTAACATTTTGCGTGTAATTTACATTTCGTTTTATTCACTCGTTTCTAGAACACGTATTGACGCTGTTTAGCTGATTTTAAGGAAATATTTATTGCTATGGTGGTCCTTTTGTGTTTTGAAAGTTATATTTTACAGTCTAATCTAATTTCAAGATAAAAACAAGTTCAAATGCACAACGAAGCTGCAAGATATTAACGATAAAAACCATAACGGAAGTTAACAGCACTTAACGGAAGTTAATTTAGTCCGTTAACATGAAAAAACTTTTTAACGGATTAACGAGTTAATGAAAAAGTTAGCTTCGTTATTAACGGATTAACGGACTTGTGCCCACCTATGGTTAAAAGGGCTCTGTCTGTAGTAATAGATCATGACTACTGTTACACAAATCAACAATGGCAAAAAAAGCCGAGGAAAACACTGCTGGTAACACAAATAAGTTGTGCCAGCACTTGTTCTGAATTAATTTTTTGATGCTGAGCCTAGCATTGCTCTTAATTTGTGTTCTTATGAAACTGTTCTTATAAAAAAAGAAGTCTAATATAAGACTATCTAGATACCGTAATACACAGTATTTTTGAATTTTTTTAGCTGAAATGAAAAGTGCTGCAACGTCTTGACATGCAATGATCACTGATGATAAACTGCAATGCTAACTAACCATAATACTGACAAGATTGTTTTATGCATTTTGGTGAACTGGTTGTTGTACAGTGTATGAGCCTTCAAAGCTGCAGAACTTCAAATCTGGTAGTTGCGGTATTTGCTTTTTATTGCAAATACATATCATATGAAATTTGATACTTTTCAAAGCTTTGAAACATTGCATACAAGTATACTTTGGTGTACAATGTGTTCTGTACTGTGCGCTCACTGAAACATGATTAATGTTGAAATGTTGGTTTGGTGTCTTGAATAAACAGTGATAAAGGCTATTTTTGAGCAAAATATGTTACCTTAGTGTTCTATTCACTGAATTTTTCTGCTATTGAGCACAGATTCAAATATCAGAATTGATTGAAAACTGTACGTTTTCATTGCAGTAGTTGCTATTTTTTATTAAAAATAACTTTTTTGTCAATTTGGAGCGTCTTAATGCACAGAAAAAATGGTTGCTATGGCCGTTGCTAGGGAAATCACACAAGCAAATTTAGTGATATAGGTGAATGTTTACCACCTTAGAGTATTACTTTACAGTTGAGACACATTCTTGAAATTCACATATGATATAGTTGTGACTGTAAGCAAACTTTGTGCAAAATTTCAGATTTCTAAAATGTTGCCCACATTGTCAACCAGGGCTCACAAGATGGCGCAATTTCGATTTTTTTAGGAAATGAGCCGTATTTGATTCATAATTGCCCAAAATCTGTTGCAGCTACCCCCCTCATATTGTTTTATGACAGTCTCATATATATACTTAAGAAGCATTGCAAGTTTGATGAGGCTGTAGTATTTGCGATGTAAGATATACCCCCTCAAAAAAGTGTAAAAAAGTATGTTTTTGAAAAAACGAGCATTTTTGAAGGTCTGTAACTCAAAATTTAAACACAGTATCAAAAATTCAAAACTATATCTGAAATTAGTGGAAAAATGTCTGTAAAAATGCCAAGTTTGAGCAATCTGAGTAACTTTAATCCAAAGATATGAGGACTCAAATTTGGGCGAAAATGCAAAAATTTTTTGCAGCTGGGGGGGCCAAACTTTGGGGGGGCATATTTCTTGAACAAAAAATGACCCGAAGCTAAAATTTTGCAAATCTTCATTATTCATCAAAAAACCCATTTTGATGAAGTTTCAGCAAAATCTGAGAGGGTCAAGTGGGAAATTTTCTGAAAATTTGCTGTTTTGACATGGAATGACCCTGATTCATTTTGCTTAAAAACATTACAAATAGCCAAATAGACATACATGTTCAAGTTTTATAAAATGAAATGAGTTAAGAGAATCTATGCGGCGGCGATACCAACTAAGCCAGCGTTTCTCAACCTGGGGGTCGCGAAGGTGTTTTCAGGGGGGTCGTAAGGTCATCTATAAATATTCTGAAGTTTTCGTAATCTTCGCAGCGATCGCTTTTCTGTTATGTCGTAGCAAGTTGTCAACCGGATGTAGGCCTAAATTTGTAAAGTGATACAAGGAAATATAGCGATGTTTGAGAATCTGTCCAGTGCTGTTTAAGAAGATGAAGAACTCGATGAACGTTTGAAGACATCGATTACACAGCATCTTCAATCTCTTGAAGCCGTGTTTAAACAGTATTTTTTTGAGCTTAAAGAACAAGAAGCCGCATTAGTCCGAAATCCGTTATAGACTGCTTTAAATCTTAGTAAGATTCTTGATGAATTACCAAACCAATTTTATCTTCAAAATCATTCGTCTGCTCGTGATTTTTTTTCACAAAATGGTACTTTCTCAGTTCTGGTGTGCTATGCGCGAATCCTACCCACAAGTATCCGAACTGGCTTTTCGAATATTACTTCCTTTTTCCACAACATACATCAGCGAGAGCGGCATTTCTGCTCTTGTACATGTCAAACCGAAAGCACCAAATCGAAGGAAAGCTGAAGATGATATAAGGTTTGCTTCATATAACACTAAACCACGAATCTCTAAATTGGCTTTGCGATTGCTACTAACAGGTGTAAAATTGAGCAGCCTTGAAATTAAACATCTTTAAAGTGTTTTTGTGGTAATTTTTATTCGCGTAAAAAGTAGAACCAGAGGGGTCGCGGGCTGTATGGAACTCTTAAAAGGGGTCGTGAACCACAAAAGATTGAGAAACACTGAACTAACCACTTGCGAGGTATTACTTGAGGATAATGAATTTTTTTAGGATGTTGAAGCATTTTGGCTGGACCCTTATGGATGTGATTCAGTTCTGGTTGCTTCTGTGTTCCAAAGAGTGTAGACGTAATTAACTACTAGATCAACTGACCAGGCCGGGATTCAATTCCCTGGCCGGTCAAATTAAACTCAGTTTTGCCAATGATTCGCCACTGATGCAGCATTATTTTCTTCACAAGAAGCAGTTTAGCCCAGGAACAATGTTGCTATACATTTTTCTAATACATGGTGCGTTCCTATGTAACAAGGTTACAAAGCAAGCCCAATGAACTACAATTTAACTTAAAAGTAAACGTGCTTTAAAAGTAAATCTGCAAACGTGCTTTCGACTTTTAAAAGTACCAAGAAATATTACAATTTGGTGAAGACCCAAATGAAAGAAGAACTAATAGGTAACGACCCTTCTCACTTCGATATATCTTTCAAAGCCATTGTAAAAATTGAAACATTATGGTACATTTATCTGCCAACGGTGTATCATGATCGAGTTCGCGCAGTGTCCAAAAATTTTCACCTAAAGTACAAGAAATTTCTAAAACCATATCAGACTCGTGAAAGCAGAGACAGCTATAAGTTCCTTAAAAAAAAGAACTTTTGAAAGATTAAAGAAGTAATCGAAAAATGATCATAGGAAAAGTTGATGCAGCAGAGAAAGCGATTCAATAGAAATGAATGTTTGAAACTCTGGCTTAGTTTACCATCAACATCAAGCTCAGCTTAACCTCTCGAAACTGACAATGAGCCATGTAGCAATTTGACAGAATCAGAACAGAATACTAATAATGAAGAAGAATGGCAAATAGGGAACAAAACTCGAAAGAAAATGAAGCAAATGCAAATGCCATTGCCAACATTACATGCAGAATGTGACAGGCATGGCGTTCCCAACCGAACCGCAGCTTTCATTGCGACTACTGCGCTGCAAAATAAGCGAAAGGGGAGTCAAGAAAACGAGAGCAAAGTTATTGACCGAAGCAAAGTTAGAAGAGAACGTGCCAAAAAGAGCGAAGAACTAACGGGTGACAGTATCCCAACGTTTTCTGCTAGACTATATTTTGATGGCAGGAAAGATCGCACCATTGTTCCAGAAAAAATCAAACCGATGACAAGTTAAACCGTGTTAAGTTGTGGTGTCGCACCCAGTGGCGTATCTATGGGACAAAGTTTGAGACCTTTTTTTTTATTTGCTCTACACCAAATTTTGGGCAAAAAATGAGACTAAATTTGAATGAAGACCTTTTTTTTGCTCTTCACCTATTTTTGGGCAAAAAACGGGATTGAATTTGAGTGAAGACCTTTTTTTTTTCTTCATCAAATTTTGGACAAAAAATGGGACTAAATTTGAGTGAACACCTTTTTTTTTGCTCTTTACCTATTTTCGGGCAAAAAATTGGACTAAATTTGAGTGAAAATCATTGGTATTTTTTTTTTTAATTTTTCTCAAGAATAAAAAATTTTCCGCAAGTTTGGTGCCCGAAGAGATTTGGAGACCCGGTATCGACCTTCGTACCCCCTGGAGAAATTTCTCTCTGAGGCCTTGCACAGCAGTAAACACTGGAGTTAAAAAAGAAGTAATCCGAATATTGGAAACTATAGTCTGCAGCGGCCTCTGCAGAGGGTGGAGAGTCAACTGCTCACAAATAAACTGCTTTTGCGTCATCTTCTTCTTTACGTTGACGGAGCTACAGCAAAACTTTTTTTTTATTTTAACCGGGCGTATTTTTTGGTAATTATAATTAAATGGTAGCTTGTACGCTGGGAAGGCCTGGTGCAGAGATGGTACCGGTCAGGATTTTCTCGACCCGACCGGTAAATTTCAAAATCATCGCCGGTTGACCGGCCAGTCGACCGGTTTCTTACCGGGCCGGTCGACCGGTTTTTTTACAGAAGGTTTTGGTTTACTGTTTAATGTATCGAATGAAAAATTTTCAAAAGGGAGGGGCATGGGTGAAGTGTTAAAATTTGTGACTTTGGACGGGGGCCTTAGAAAAAAACGCAAAAAACTTTTGCATTTTTTGCAAAAATGACTCAATTTTAAGACCTTTTTTAGTTAAGTTTTGGTTTAAAAGACCTGTTTTGAGCAGCTCAAAACGTGCACAAAATAAGCATAAAAAGCACTGGAGGGCACAAGCTAAATTATTAGACGTTCTTTCTAATGAAATTTTGCGAAAGGCCAAAAAATAAAGTTACAATTTTTTGGCTATTGGTGACAGATTATTTGCAATTTGCCGAGCAGCAAACACTAAACTTTTTTTCGGCAGGGCTGCCTTTGCAGTTACAAAAAGATGAGAAAAAAAATCACAGCAGAAGATAGGTAGCGGTAAAAACATACGAACATCACAATACTTGTACTATTGTACCCAAAAACATTAAAATGATGGAGCAATAACATTGTAGGATATTGAAAATTATGTCACTAACAGCGTGAAAAAAAGGAATACTGAAAAATTCTGTAACTAACAACGTGAAAAAAATTAATAGTATTCATAACAATCAGGCTGCTTCACTATAACAATTTGAAAAAGTATAAAAAGGATCTATTGCAAAACATTATATACTGAAAAAGCTTTTTAGCTCCACAGAGATTTATCTACGGACGTAACAATTAATTTTAATCTCCGTGGAGCTAAAAACCTTTTCCAGTGCATAATGTTTTGCAACAGATTCTTCTCATACTTTCTCAAACTGTTAGTAAAGCAGCCGAGTTGTTATGAATATTATTAATTTTTTTCACGCTGTGAGTGACATAATCTTTCAGTATTCCTTTTTTCACGCTGTTGATGACATAATTTTTCTGCTTAGCTGTTCACGTTTAACAAGTTGAAGATAGCTTTCCACTTGCCCTCTTAGCCTAGAGATTTCAGATTGTTGACTATTGATCAACTTACGATCAGCAGCTTTCTCTTGTTGTAAAATTTCAAATTGATGTTTTAAATCAATAAATTCAGCATTTTCAGTTTTGTTCATGAGGTTTTGCTCTATTACTTCGCATCTTTCAGACAGCTTACCATCTATTTCTTCAACCTGTGCTTGGGTGCTAGTTAACGCTTTTTCCAAATTGCCAACTCTCATCTTTAGGTCATTAAGGACCTCCAAAATTTGGTCTAACTTGGCTTCCACTCTGTCTTCCTTCATATTTACGAAATGTTTGCTGACTATTGTGACTAAGTATCTTTAAAAGGTTTACCAATGACTTAAAATTAACCACTAGACGCCACACTTAACCACTCTTTACAGAGCCTGACAAACACGTCCGTCGTCCATGAAAGACAATGAATGTGATAACAAATACAAACAGCTAAATAAGAAATACAAACAACTGTTTAAGCTTACTACAGGTATCATAACATGTTTGCCTGAAAAAGAAACATCACATCAAAAAAACAACATAGTTTATGCTTTAAATGTACCTGTAAACGAGCCTATTGGTCTACACTGTACAAGATACCGGTTGATCTACCACTACCATAATGAGACATGGATGGTTAAAGCAGAGGTGGAGTCCTCGAGGACACATTTTGAAGTCCTTGGCCTTGGCCTCGAGGCCTCAAGTCCTCGAAAATTGGCCTGTCCTCGGCTCGAGGACAGCACTACTTTTTGAATTGTTAAAATTTTGTGAAGCGCTTGAAAAATTTTTTGGAAAACGTTTTTTTGC
Source organism: Trididemnum nubilum (assembly GCA_963965965.1). NCBI lineage: Eukaryota > Metazoa > Chordata > Ascidiacea > Aplousobranchia > Didemnidae > Trididemnum > Trididemnum nubilum. The sequence goes on along the minus strand of OZ014481.1, from coordinate 30,025,422 downwards.
GGAGATCGCTTGAAAAATTTTTGTGAAGACCTTTTTTTTTTTTTTTTTGGAGAGCACTCGCGCTTGTGTCCTTGGTCCTTGGCCTTGGCCTCGAGCATTCCTGTCCTTGGCCTCGAGAGTGTCTGTCCTCGGAAAGGCTGTCCTTGGCCTTGGCCTCGGAATTTTTTGTGTCCTTGGCCTTGGCCTTGGCCTCGAGCCTTGTGTCCTCGACTCCACCTCTGGGTGAAAGCGTTTAAGGATTTGTTAACTGAGTAAACACCTAAGAGAACTTTTGACATCTGCTTCCAGCTTTTTGCGTTTCTGCATTAAAACCCAGAACTGTCATCGTCAAAACAGATTGTGGCAAGTTTTCAGTGGAAGGATCTAAACAAACCATTGATAGCTAGTAAATAGGCTAAGTACTACTACGTTTTTGAAGAAATGACTAGTCTTTTGATTTCCAAATTCGATCTACTGTACTTCGTTTTTCACTTATACTTTATAAACTTTTTTCTCAAGATTGTTTTGTTACCTGAGCTATTAGTCTAGACTCTTCTTCACGGTTATTGCGTGATAACATAATATAAACTCAATCTTCATTTTACCGGTAATTCCAGCGCTCTATGACGAAACAGAACCTGTGATTAATATAATAGCGCTTCAGTAATAAAGTACACAAAGCTTTCTGCTCATTGAATACATTTTAAAAGTAAGTTATTAAAATTAGCCTATGAAGCGACCAGTCGCGAAGATTAGCAACCACTCGCGAAGACTCGCGAAGGTTGGCAACCTTCGCGAGTGACGTAATCGACCACTCGCGAAGGTTGGCGAAGGTCGCCAACCTTCGCTTCGCGTTGCTTCGCGTCCAGTCTAAACGCACCTTAAGCCCGGCCTCAAATAAGGACCATTGTCAGGGATCGGTTTTATCATTTTGTGGAATTTTGAATAACTTTTGGTACTTTTTAAGCAATATTGACTGATTCTGGGAATGCACTCCATGTTTCATCATTATTCAATGAACTGGCTCCACTAAATCGTCATTTTGTCCTTCTGTGGTCTGGGTAGGATTCTTTGGATCTCCCCATCAACAATTTCAGACTTATTCGTAAAGGAGCGCTACAATCATGTTACCGTAACGAAGCACCGTAGCAAACGCAAAAATAAGTTGATATGAAGCGAAAAGTTTATAGATTGGCCTTGGCCTACTAAAGATAGTTTTATTTTGTAGATTAGTACAAAAGACGCAAACAAATTTTGTACAATTTCACGAAAAAAAATATTTGCAGCCCTCCCGTTTCAAATAGGCACGAGCCGCCACTGATGATATATACACAGTACAGTATACAATACACTGAAGAAATTTACCACGGCAAAGAATCGAACAATAAACCTTGCGAATTAAGGCGTGTTTACATTCTCGCGTTGCGTTACGTTCCGTTGCAGCGCAACATGTCAACGCTTGCGCTTGTGAGGTTTACATTCTCGCGTTGCATTACGTTTGTTGTTGTTGGTTACCAACAAAGCTAATTCAGTGAAAAAAGTTTGAAGCGGTGATAATAACCAATGCATGTTTAATTCTTGTTCATATTGGTAGTTGCTCACCAGTGGCGGATCCAGAAAATTTTGGTGGGGGGATGATAAAAATTTTAAGCACAAAACCTCAAAAATTTGGATACGCTGAGCTTCGTTGAAAAATCTGTAATGGTCAACACTGCTGCAGCACCAGTAAATTAGTAGTAGTAGCCCTAAATTTCAAATCAAATTAAATAAATTATAAGATCAGTCACTTAGCAAAGATAATTCAAATTAATTCCAACAATATAGCCTACAATAAACAATTAACTTATTGACTAGGCTATTGAGACCTAGGACAAACTTAATCACCTTTTGGAAACTGGAAAAGACAGCCAATAATATTACCCAAACATTTCAACAGGTTGTCAACAACATAAGTAAAGACTGTTAGGCTTACAAATGCTGGTGCCATAAACAGTGCAAGCTGGAACAAGAGAGAAACCGATTGGTTTGGCTATATCATTAAATAGGCTAGACTAATCTGCTAATAGATTTACTAATCTTTAATATTTTTGCCTTACTGATGTATTTTCTATTCTTGAAAAGAGCCTAGCCTGTCTTGTTTTGTCACTAATTCTTCTATTGATCATTGTGTAGGCTATCCTTTTTTCTTTTCAATAGCCGATGAAAAGCAAACTAACATTCTACAAACACCTAATCGACTGTTCTAACAGCAACTTTAGATTTGCATTAATAGCTCACTGCTCTGCTCTCCACGAGGTCGTGTGCAAATGATATCAATTTTCTCGAATTGCTGTGTTTAAGAATGATCAACTTTTTTTGTTTTCGACCAATCACGACCAAGAACTGCTCTGACGTACACGCGTCGCAATGCAACATTATGAAATCTATTTCATCAGCACGCGTGGTCGCAATACGTCACAGCCTCTGCGTTAACGCTTTCGCAAGAATGTAAACCCCTTTTGTAAGTTTTATTTTCTTCAAAACTGCGCGCGAAAGGCAACGCAACGCAACGCGAGAATCTAAACCCGCCTTTAGAGTATAAACCCTTAGCCGCTGCGTTATCACCAAATGCAATTTGAATTTCCTTGTTTGTAATGAAACAAAGAAAATGAAACTGAACTTTGGTAGCATGAAACTTCTGTAGCTCTCATTCGGTAAAACAAATTTTGCGTTTCAATACAAGATTACGTAAGGGCCGACCTATTTTAAAGCGGCTTTGTACGTTATACAGAAGTATAGTTCAGTTCAAACTATATAACATAACAAATTAAAACTCTAATGATTTATTCTTGCAAATTATGCGTATGATGTTTTCGTGTTTTACCGTGTACGAGGTATTCGGCTTCAATGTTGGCGATTATTATCTTACTTCAGTGTTGCCATAATTTCAATACTTTTCAGTGTGGTGATAAACATTATTATCTGTTGCAAATATTAATGAAAAAATTTACATTGAAATGATTCAAAGTAGTTCACGGCAATTTGCTTTGGCATCAACATTATCATTAAAACACTTTGGGAAGTCAAGAAAATACCTCAGGTTTTAAAGTTTTGATTTTGGTATGAGCAACACTGGTGACTAGAAAGACGAAAATTCATTTCTGCTATTTCAAAGTCGGTAATACGAAGGAAAACTTAAATTTATACGAATTGGTTTTGCACTGTACATCCACTTAAGTTGATCATCCGAGCCTGGCCCGAATTTGGTCTTATCATCCCCGACTTGACAATAACAATAGGATATTTTTATTTTAACTCAACGCACAAGCACATAAACGCAAAGCGCATGTAAAATGAATGCAAAAAAGAAAACGAAATCAATCACTGAAATGGTAAAAGCTTTACAAACAAATTTTGTACCGAATGACAATATTATCAATTAATGATAGGACCGTATTAAGACATCGGTAGAAGAGTTTGAAATTGGTGGGGAGCCCCAACGACCAGCATGATAGTGTTTCAAGCCCAGCAGGCCCGAATATGCCAGCATTGAGTCTGTATCAGTGTTGAGAGTGACATGAAAAGTTATTGTTTTTTGAAGGTCGATAAATTAACAAACCTTATTTTACCATTTAGAAACAACTGACAAGTCTACTGCATATCGTATAAACGGTGGTCTGGGGGCAAAGCCTACTGCTTCATGCCATAGGGGGTTTGAAGCAAAACCACAAACGCTGGATAATTTTTGTGATTTTTAACAAAAACATTGGCTAGTTTCAATGCGTTTGTAGGAATTTGAAAAAATATTTGATCTGATATTATTTCAAAATTAATATCAACGCCACCACCAACAATATAATTTAAGAAAGTTTGCCAAAAAACGATGTTTAGTTACTGCACATAATATACATTTAGGTGTATAAAAATATGTGGCACACTATATAGGCTTAGTTGCTGTTTAGAACCGTGAAAGTGCGCTATGCATAAAACTGCTTCGTTTTATTTTTACCATTTCAAAATAGGAATTCACCCTTGTAAATTTTTTTCATCACTTTTAAGCAAATTTATTACTTTTAATGCTTATTTTACTGTCTTCACAGTTGGGGCACTATATGACGGTAAACTAGTTTCCTTTTGTGCGAATCCCAGACAATTTCTCTTAAAGCCCCCCCTCCCCCCTATATAGTACAGCCCGTATCAACGACATGCAGTAAGTTACGTTCATTAATAGCAATTTAATATTATTTTGAAATGTAAATTAAGCTGTTTTATAGCCGTATTTAAACGTCTTTTTTTTATTCAAACAAAACTTTATTAAGAAAATAAGGCGGCAAAATATGCAGATTACACAGTTTAGAGGAATACACGGTCTTTATAAAAACGCAGTTCTTAGTAAAAAGCGAACGCTTGAAGTCTTACGCCTTAACAAAATACAGTGCATAGATTTCAAAGTACATCGACTAATATACAATAAAGATCGACGAAATGTGTACCGTGGAATGCTTTTAAATAAAAAGTTTGTTGCCGATCGACTTTCAAAAAGGTATTGAAACTTGCATGGCATTGCACGTATTACGATATTACAAGTTGATTACCTTGTCGTCAAAGTGGGCCAATTGGATTTTGAAAGAGACATTATTTTTTAATTGCAGTGTTTGACAAGTATTAGAAGTAAATTGGACCCATTTTGGCAACTTTTCATGTCTGCCAGATGTCGGATTTTTTTTTCAGCAGATTTTTTTGTTGGGGGGGGTGAAATTCAAAAGTTTTTTTTATGAAATTCAATACTTTGATGTTTGGGGGATTTTGTTGCATCCAAATTTTTTTTTGAAAGCCCACGAAAAGTATTTGCGTTTTTATACAGAAAATAAAGAATATAGGAACACATTTATTTTTATGTTTTTCGTTTATGGGAGTTTTTTTTTTAATCGATTTGATCTGGCAACAATGAAATTTTTACATGTATCATAATGCAGGTTATTGCAAAATAGTATTCGGGCTGGAAATCCGCGGTCTCGAAATTTAATTCTTCACAGACCGACGCAGAGCCGTGGTTCGGTATTTGACGAGCACTCCAGTATACAGCATAGCATTTTTCACAAATTGTTCAAACTTCTGCTGTGGATCAAAAACCGCACAATGTCATATATATATCAAACTTATTTTCCATGGCATCTGAAAAGCAAATACGTTATTCCATAAGTATTTATGCAAATTCTCAAGTATATACTGACCATTAGTATAATTATGCAAATGATGACGTTTTAAATCTACATTTTGATACAAGCTTGTAACTTTGTTTCTTGCCAACATTAAATCATATTGAGTTTTGACTCACTCAAACAATAATCGGCAACACTGCACTAAAAACACTTGCGTTTTTGGAAGCGTTTAAAGTAAACCAGGACCCGATTAGGGGTTGGTGAAGCCCGGAAGAAATATTTTTACGAGGCCTAGAAATCAACAGCGCGAATAAGAAATAATAACTTGTCTCTGGGTTGTTGTTGTAGCGCATATTTATCCTCCTGTCACGGGACAGCGTCAGGCGCTGACTTATCGGACGATCCGCACACTTTTCATTGCATTGACTACCTCGTGATTGGAGGAATCCGCACCTGCTTAAGTGTTTCCGACGATCCAGTGGTCCTGTGGATTTCTTCGAATGCTTGTCCACTGAATTTGCTGCTTGTTCAAAGCCACCAAGCAGGGACAATCATCGTAAAGCGTCTTATCCAAGGACGCTACAGCGTGACCAGGGTGCGGGTTGAACCCAAATCATTCGATCAGGGTCGTCGTAAAAACGACGCTTAACTCTTTTGGCCAAGCTGCCGACAAAAACGACGCCTTTACCCTCTCCGCCTCGCTGCCGACTAGAAAAACTGCAAGACCTGTACAGAAACTAAAAAAACTAGCAAAGACGAGAAAGAAAAGTTCCCCAAAAGACAATTGCTAATTATTTCGCATTAAAGTAAGAACCAAAAGTAAACAAAAAAAAATTTTTTTCTTTGGTGGAAAAATGTCTACGGATGGGACCTATGCCAGCAATAGACTGAGAATAGAATCCTAACGCTTTCGATCTGATGTTCTTGATGTGAGTAACGACTGAGTTACCTCATTTGTGTGCAATGTGCTCTATAGTATTTTACTGACTGAAATGTAATAAACAAAACTTATGCAAATACCATTTTTGGCATTGCCAACTCATTTCAACCAATCGTTGCTAATGGCTCTTTTCTGTACGCTTCCGCTCTTGTAGCCAGATAGACCATTAAGCAAGCCAGCTATCAAACATTAAAACTCTGGCCCGCGATAACTTTAGAATAAAATCATTATTAACATAATTACCGTAGTTTGCAGGCCAATAGGTTAAGCAAAATTTTTGTGTTATTGCATATGCGTTCACATTGTTTCGCTGCAACTTCGCTCTTTCGTTTATCAGAAGTCAAATCGTCTTGCTTGGGCGAAGATGGGGTTGGTGTTGTGGTTATAAAACCAAGTTGGGGAATTGTTATGCCCTCTTCGATGGCGCATAGCTGCAAAATAAAGTGCTTTATCATTGCACCAAACTGCAGACAAATGTAAATCATCATGTTGTAAGAAAAGTGGTGCAACTATGGTATTTTTTGATTATCTTGCAGAATCTTTGTAATTTACATTCTCATGTCTTTATTTTTTTATGATGTAAAAGAAACAATTTTTCCCTTACAGCCGACTTTCCAGACTGCTTACATTGGCAATGGAACCATCATATTCTTCTTTATCTAATTTCCGATTTCCGGCAAGCGATGAGAATGTTAGGCTGTGTCGGTTAGTTAACAACATTTTGCATGATTTTGGTCTAAGCTTGATTGTTAGCTTTTCATCGCAAACCAAAGTGTTTTTTACCTTTTTTTGATGTTTACAGCGTTGGTACATATCTATTAAATTCATTTGTATTAGGCTGTTAATTTGGCATCGGCTAAGGATGTAAGACAAAAAGTCTGTTTCGAAACAGTATGTTTTAGACTGTTAATGACAGTTTGGATTGTGCCTCTGAGACACTGCACACTGTCTATATGTCTATGGCATAGGCGTAGCCAGGGGGGGCCCAGGGGGCCCGGGCCCCCCCCCAATTGAAATACCACCAATGATATAAAATTATGATAACATAGCCTAGCGATGTTTAGTTGCAGTTACGGACGATGAAAGAGCCAAGGGGCTCCTGACTAACATCCAGGGGGCCCCTAAGTATAATCAGGGGGTCCTTAACCGACAACGAGGCCGGGGCCCCTAACTAACGACCAGGGGGCCCAGGGTCTATAACTAACAACCGGGGAGCCCTGGGCCCCTAACCGACAACCTGGGGGCCCCGGGCCCCTAACTGACAACCAGGGGGCATCCGGGGCCCCCAACTAACAACCAGGGGGTCCCAGGGCCTCTAACTAACGACTAGAGGGCCCCGGGGCCCCTAACCGACAACCAGGGGGCCCCGAGGCTTTTAACTAACAAACCGGAGACCCTGGGGCCTCTAATTGGCAACCAAAGACCCCTGGGGCCCCTAACTGACAACCAGGGGGGCTGGGGCCACTAACTGACAACCAGAGGGCCCTGGGGCCCCTAACTGATGACCAAGGGTCCTGGGCCAGGGGTCCCGCTCTTCAAATTTTTAACAATATATACGCAAAACCTGTAAAAAATCGAAAAATTTTGTGCTAAAAGTTGCAACCCCAATCCCTCGTTTAACGCTATTATGAACTTAATGCTATGACACAGACGGTAATGCAAACCCCCTACTGAAATACTACCTATGATACATTTAATGGGAGCATAGCCAGTATGTTGTCTTTGTCCGGAATTGTAATTCCTTTAATTTAGGATATACGCGTGCAAAAGCAAGTAATAATAATGATGACCACCTGACCACGTCATAATAATGTCATGCAATTCTTGGAGGTTTCAAAAAACTGCCAAGTGACTTGACTCGAGTCCTCCACGTTTTGCAAAAAAAAGCTATTGCAATTTTGATTTAAATGTTTTTTTTATATGAAAGAACTTAAGGGCGCGATTTTATCTCAAAATCATAGACGTAGTCAGGGGAGTGGCCCAGGGGGATGGTCCAGTGGGGCCCGGGACCCCTCAATTGAAATGCCACCAATGACAAAAATTTGACAAAAAAACCTTGTTTCTTCATTTTCAGTTTATTTTAGCATCTTTGCGTACAACAGTACACACGTACTACAGCAATTAACAATGAACAATACTGACGACCAGGGGGCCGGCGTACCTCCTTAATTCAATTTTTTCCAACCAATTTAAACGTATAACCATGGTGAAATATAGGATTTTTGTCCGAAAGTTGCTATCTCAGGCCCTCATCTTAGCTTTTTATGAACGTAACACAATAATCAGCGCCGTATTTGCCATATGGCTAAGTGCCAGGGCCCGTCCCTCAGATGGTAAGACTTTTTTTGGTCTTCATTTATATTTGCCAGGAAGATGTTGCAAGAATTCCCTAAGTGCCAGGGGCCCCGCGCAATGTAAATCCGGCCCGGGAATAACATGTTTAGAAAGCGTAACTATCTATTTTACCAACGATTCACCTCGCCAGTTTTTACGAACAAAATACTTTTAAAAAAATAGCTAGGAAAAATGCTCATTGAACAAATTATTGAAATTGAATTGAGGGGTCCTTGGTCCCCTGGCCGTACATGTAATCCTGTAACTGGTTAACCTCATGACAAAACAAAAATCTCTTAGGAAAATCGTCGAGTGGATTATTATTTACTGCTAAAGTATTACAGGAGGCAATGTGCCTTACTTCCCCCTACATGGACCAAATCACCCACAATTAAAATTTTACACTGTAATGCATGATTTTAAACGTGTATTGGAATTTAATTGCAAGTAAAAAGAGGATTGAACAATTAAAATTTTTCGATTGGCTTTCTAATGTTAAAAATCTAGTTCTTTCAAATGGCTGAGAACACGTGCAAAATGTGATCCAATGGGAGTAAAATAGCGTTTTTTCCAAAAACTTACAAAAATCGCCCAGCGGCTGGGGGCCTTGCCTCCACACCCCCATAGCCACCGGCGGCTGGGGGCTCCGCCCCCAGACCCCGGTCTATGATACGTTTGAGTATACTAGCATACTCAACACGTCTCCTAAATTAGACATTTGCATTTTCTAACGATTAGTTTTCGCCCTCTCCCTTTATCAAAATCCTGGTTAAGTGCCAACAGACTACAGCTTCAGATCTTCCATTCTACGATATTTTTGCCCCACAAAAAGTTCCTTTTTTAAAAATTTCTGATGACGTCATTGCATGTGGTTTGTGGTTTGGGCCCCCCCCAATCAAAAATCCTGGCTACGCCTATGGTCTATGGTTTGATGAATTTTACAGTACTGTAATAGTTCTTAATAATTTTATAAATATGCTTGACATTCAACAGTTTTAAACATCCCTGGTTCAAAAACTAAATTACGGAATATACCGTATTTCATTGTGAAAGTTGAAATACAGCAGGACTACAATAAAATATACTTTGACGTAGGTGCAAGTCTCCATAAAGTCTCTGCATTCCACTTCCAATTTTTCCTCTGTGTTTGCATGCGGAAATGGGTTTTCCACCTCTCTTTTCGTTTTAGCACGAGCAGTATTGTTGTCATTTTCAGCTTTCAGCACCTGCCCAAAAAATTGATACCGAAAAATTGATACCGCCCGAAAAAATTTATATGCCTCACCCTAATATGGTATTGCTGCAAATTCACCAAGAAAAACCACTCTTTCAGGCCGTTATGCTATGTTAATTCAAAAACAAGGCTTGAAATAATGATCTTTTTTCGATATCTTGACATGATTTGCCTCCAGTTTGAGAATGCGAGGAATCTAAAAGTTTGTCCACTTTAACGTTGATTAAATGGCTGACGCTAAGAATTCCCAAAACTCGTCTACGCTAAATCTAACTCAGATCTTCTGAGACCGCGGAATTTTGAAATACCGGTAGGTGGTAGGCCTATGTATAAAAAAATACGAAGACTTACTCTTTCAACCACACAATTAATAATAGATTCCGTGAGATTATGACCCGACAATGTCAGTTTTATCTGATCACCCCTTGGTAGATAAGTCGATTTAGCTCCATGGTAAGCGTTGTGACAGCCTATAGAAGTAAACATACTATGATAAATGCTGGTACTGCTTTGGTAATTGTAATTTATTAATACTCGTAGTATTTGCTTAGGTTAGAATAAGTTTTCACAGAATTTATGGCTACAGGGTAACAGAGTATCTTTATATTGTTTTCGTAATTTACAAAGATTTACATTCGTAGAGCAAACCTTTTTTTCTATACCCTAGCTGTAAAATGCTATGCACAGTAGACGGTAGCTACTGGAGGTTTGTGCCGGGAAAGGGGGAAGTTTCAAGGGGGCTCACTATTCGACGGTACAGTTTAAGCGGGAACCAAAAGAAAATTGGGCTTCACCAAATCTTCGATGTTTTTTCGTCACCCAAATTAGGTGGAGACCAAAAAATCTTCACCAACTATTCTCTTGGAGGGGGAGAGGCATTTCTGAAAAGGAGCCCACACCTGGGGGGTGCAGTAACTGTGGGGCCATTTTAAGTGAAATGTCAGTTTTTCTAAATATAAATTATTGTTCTATCAAGCTGCTTGCCCTATAACTTATATCATAAGATAGTCAAAAGAAATAAATTAATGAAAAATGCTTTTGACTTTTAGGAGCAAGCCAGTTAGTTGATCAAGCGGTAACGTATTCTTCTCTGGAACGGGAGATCTGAGTTTCAAAACTCGGGATGGTCTAATCGGACAGAGTGTTGCCAACGACTCGCCACCGTTACGATATTTTTTTCGAAAAGAGCAGGGTTGCTCACGCTCAACTTCGCGGAGATTGGCCCCGCTAAGTCGTCAAACCCAATGCCACCATGCGTTAAGAAAACTACCTCATCTTTAATACTAATTTACTATATCTGAACCCCACATTTGTAGGTGTTGCAGGTTCGGGTTCGAATCCTATTAGCAGTCATTTTCTTCTGACAACTTGCGTCAGATTCAGCGCATTATGCCAAGTCTTTTAGAATCTTTTAATTTAAGCAAATTACAATTTTCTTAAATTGAATTTTCAAGTGGACGCTTTTATCTGAACCATGGTTTTTGTAATTCGCTAGGTAATTTGCCGAAATTTTCAAATAGTTTTTTAAACAATAAATCAATAGCACCCGAAAGAGAAAGGACGGCAGAAATCAAGCTCCCTAGTTTCAAGAATGCAACGCAACGCTACCAGTTTGGTTGGTCCGGCTCAGATCAGATTGCAGCTCATACACTAGAAGCAAGGCAAACTTATTGGTAATACTGTTGGATTGCTTTTTTGCTTACTGAGACTCACAGAACAGTCAAATTTCTGCTAAATCCCTTTTTTCACCTAAGGGAGTTGCCTAATATGCTTGACCCCCTAACATGGGCAGATCGTATTGAATTTGGGGGTTGGTTGGATGCCCCTACCAATTAAATTAACTATAATTACTTCATTATAATAAAATTATTTTATTGATCAATTGATAAAAATTTAATCAATTGATAAGGATTTTCTTTAATTTTACTCACTTAGGCATTGTTGAAATGACCACGCACAGAAGATGAAACACAAAAGTTTTGTATTCATTTTTTTCAAGGTTAATGTAATTAAGCAGGCTCAATGTTTTCTGCTAATACAATTTGCTTTAAATTTTACAGCAGTTTCAAGTTGCAGCTAGCAATGTACTCAGCTAATTTAAATATGCATATAAACTACTGGATTGTTCTTAGTGGAAATACGTATAATGCAGCGCCCTCATTCTCATCAAGCGACGTTAATTTATTTATCTGAGCTTTTCTCCAGATCAAATAACAAATTTCCTAATAAATTAGTAATCAGGAAATTTGTATTATATTCCAAACTGATGAACTAGACGAGGTACACAACAGTTCGCAAGAAAGACGAGTTTGGGTTTCAAAAACCTAAGCCGTCTATAAAGTAATAAAGTATAGGTATCGAGTTATTATAAGAGGCGTAGAAATGGCGACTCTCTCTGTCTCTCTGAGTTCCCGAGCAGATATAGCTGGGATTTTATCATATGCAGGTCATTTTCACTACAAAAAATAAAGAGCCGGGTATTTTCAACTAAACAATTAGGTTTATTTAAAACTGATATCAAATTTATGTTAAAATCTCGTGTCCTACAAAATCTTCAAAACACTACGCCTATACTTTGCCCTAATATTCTTATCTACCACTTGAAATCTGTAACGCTTTGTTTATAAGAAGCGGAAAACTACTAAAGTTTCTTTTTTTATGGAAGGACTAGAGGTGGTTGCGTGAACTCAATTTCCGAGCTGCACCTTTTTATTTCATCTATCAAAAAAAAAAAAAAATTGTAAAGGTTTTTTCATCTGTGCTTGTGTTTTATATGGCTTGTAAATAAAGAAATCCGTGACGAAACGTGAATGCCGTCAATATAAACAGGAAACAACTGCATTTTCCGTCTTCAGTTAATTTTCTTCAAACTGCTATTCATTGCTTTGAGTTATCGATTTGCTCTACTTGTACCTTCCTGCGTAGTTTTGCAATCATCAATCTGTGTTGGTGGTTCTATAACCACGGTGTCGTCATCAAGTTTTGATTGATTAGGCGAAAACTGTTTTCTTTTTTTTATTCCCAACTAAAATAAAATAGATAGGTCTATTTTTGGCATTTTTAAACCATTATCCTGCTAGCCCTCTTTCGCTTGGTTACTTTCAGTCTTGAAAAAGTTTTGTACATACGTCAACAAACCCAAACCTCAAAACTGCAACTTTGATCAATTGAAGATGCTACAGTATACGAGCGTATTACGCTGTGCCTCGCAAGTGGAATCTTTCTAAAAGGTTGCAACGCTTTGCCAACTCTAATACAAAATTCTGCCGAAAAAAGACACAAAACTGCAGAAAAAAACGCAGCTTCTACGCCGGTAAGTCGAGTCTGTCGGCACACCAAGCGTACCAAATTTTTGTTCAATATAAACAATATGTACGTATACGCTCACGATTTTGCATTAAGTATTATAGGATTCATGATTATTGCAGCACCACAGACGAAACGACGCTGTCGAATTGTCATTGATGTTAAGAGATAAGAAAAAAAAAAAGATTAAGGTATGAGGATGCACTTCCTCAAGATGCAAACGTGGTCGCATTCTCGTATTTATGAATTAGTGTACCCTTATATTTATAACCTATCGCTTTTTTATTTCGACTAAAAGCGCGGTCATGACAAGCTTTATGTTCGACATCGATTCGCTTTGCGTTGTTTTATTATTTTTCTGCAGTACCTTACATTATAGTTGGGGTCATTGAGCAGTATATTGCCAGCCTGAACGATAGTGAGTAAATCGATGTGCTTAAGGAAATGGTACATTTTGGAAATAAGCGCCCGGGAATGAAAATCGTTTAGGTATCTCTTGGAATTAACTTTCTGTACCTTTAGAAGCACATTTCTAAACTATGACTTGAAGCACGGACCTCGCGGTATTTAAACCCAATAGAAATCACGTAATATCAAGCTTTCGGATTACTACATGAAAGATATAATTCATCGTGATGTGAGAGCACCCACACAAATATGTCTGATGCGTATAACAAATTTCGTTACAGCATGAAACCAAAATACGACCTAGATAAGAATTAATAACTTAGCCTATTTATGACCTCTGAAGGAAACTGAAGCATGAAAAAAAAAAAAAAAAAAACAAGTTGACTATAAAAAAGTCCTGCAGTTCATCGTGTTACTTGAGAATTTCTGTTTTGTTTATTACCTGAAAGAGTCAACATAAACTTAAATATCGTTTTCCACTTTTACCGTCTCCAAAATAAACTTTTTGATTTACCCGTTAAGCTGCTTGACTCAATGGCTTGCAGGCCCTATAGCAGTTTGCTGACTCTTTTCTTTTGTAACGAAGCAAAATTAGATTTTTTATCTCTACTCAATGTGTATCACATCTGTGCACTACAATACAAAGCTAATGAGATGATTAAAAAAAAATAATAAAAAAATCGTAATTCTAAATTTTCTATCTTTGAATGGACCACAGCTAGCTTTATACTTCAAAACCAATCAAATAAATGACGGGTACGGGCATTTAGACTAATATTGCATGGTTTTGAGGTATATGAAGACAGGATCAAAGGGAAAAATAATCTCCTAAAAGTATGAAATCCTTTTGAAATCTCAAAAAAATGAGATCAAATTTACCGCACAATTTTTGCAAAAATGCTAATCAAATTTACTGCTATTTGTGTTAATGCTCATAAGCTATTTGACTCTTGATTTTTGTTTTTGGAAGGGATGAGAGAATTGTAAAAACTCTCTCCACACAAATAAATGCATCAAAACACAGCATTTCTAAAAGCATAGCAAGCTTGAAGAACTATACAGTTCATATCCCGCAAAAGTATCAAAACCTCGCAATACTGTAGCTGATGAACTATCTATCATCAATGCAGAACATTGTAATAACATAGCAAAGTATAAAAATGAATTTCTTTTTCGGCGGAGGCTGGATCTTTTCATAGAGCATTTTAGAAACCAAAAAGAAATTGACCTGGGTCTTTTTCGGCAGCGTTACCAACAGCTTATAATAAACTGCGAACCTCCTAAATCTCTACACCAGTGGTTTTCAACCTGTGGGCCACAGAAGTATTTTGGTTTGAAAAAGTCGCATTTGCACGATGAGCTGTTTATTCCCCGACATTGTCAGAAAGCTTGCAGAAAGTTGCGATGAATGGTGGGTTGACTTGTTTTTGTTTGAGATCGACTGAAAATACTTAGAAAATGGCATTCTCTGGAGCAAAGAACTTTTTTTTTGGAGATCACCTGTTTTCGGCCGGAAAAACCGTTTGAATTTTGGTGAAGACCATTTTTTTTTTGGAGATCATCTGATTTTGACAGAAAAACCGCCTCAATCTAATTCAAGAATGATGAAAATTTGGGTCAAGTTCGTTTACTGATGTTTGAAGCTTCCAAAAAAGTCTCCCCCCCCTTTGCGAAATCCTGGCTACGCTACTGTTCAGGATAGTGGAAAATTGCTATTGAGCAATACTTTGAGAGTAGAGCCAGGGAAAATTTTCAAAATGAAAATGGGAAACGGTTAGAAAAAGGTTGGGAACCACTGCTCTATACCTTATTTTCTACCGTGTGAATTACTTATCGAAATTTTTTCATTTCCTCAATTAATTGGATCAAAGGTAAAGTACAGTAGCAAAACTGTATTATTATTAATATCGTTCTGACTCTGCTTCCGGTTTGTTGTTGTTATATTGTCTTGGTATCACGCACTGCTGAACGCTCTCAAGTGTCTTGACTAGAAAGCCTTTGGGTTCATCGATGCTTCCTGGCTTGAATAAATAGCGTACGTATAGGTTTGAAAGATTACAATGTGAATGCATTTGTATTCACGCAAATGAAAAGGACCTGCCAAACGATCTTTATAGCAAATTGCAATAACATCTTTATATTTATTCATCTGTCTTAGCCAGGAGACAGCCAAGAGACGGAGCTGTAAAAGAGCCGACAAGCACAAGCCCAAACTCGAAAACATAAGGCCAAACCCGAAAACATAAACCCGAACTCGACCCGAACTCGAAAAGTGATTTGAAGCCAAGATAGGCCCAAAAATTAGGTTAGACCTAAAAAATTTTTATAATATTGCTCGTTATCGGGTTAAAATAAATTTACTCGTTGGTGATACATTTTGACGAAAAATAATGATTGTGTAATATAGCAATCGTACTGATGCTTAAACGAAGTTGTCATTTAGTAACACACTTATTAATCAATTACGCTTTTGTAACATCTAAAAGGCCAAAACACAAAGCAAATACATGTATCAAACCCAAATTAGGCCCGACATTTGTCAATCTTGAATCCAAACCCGGCCTCAACCCGAACCCGACCCGAAGAGCCCGGCCCGACTTAAAACTCTGGAAAGGGCCTTTGTTCTTCGAGTCAGGCTGCCACCTGTCTGCTGTCTACCACACGCTGTAGAGACTTTATACAGTCCGTTTTTATTGCTAAACTTCAAGCAGCAAAGCTGTACATACCAATTTTCCCAGTCTTTGGTATGATTCGACCGGGAATCGAATCCAAGTCAAATAGAGACAGACAGAACTAATTTATTTGTCACATTGCAGAAAACTAACTATATATAAATAATTTTTAAAAAAACAACCAAAGACAACTAGATATCTTAAATAAACAAAGTACGGTACTACAATATTGATAGGAGACTGCGAAGTGACCAGTATTTCAGATCTTGGTGCCAAACAACCCCCTAAAATTGCAGTCGCTTAAAGCGACATAATTTTCGAAAAAATTGCTTCCTAATGTACAGTATCATGATAAAATAAATGTGGCTAATCAATATTAGCTTTCAAGTAATTTTTTTTGTACTTCGTAGAAAGTTAATTGTCTAATTTCTGTTGGGATCGAGTTCCAATTTTTTGCTCTTTGATATTTAAATGATTTTTGGGAAGTCTACCGTTTTTGTAGCAGACGCTTTATCCATTCAACCTCTGATCGGTGTAACCATATTAGTTTGGTAAGATTTTCAATTGTTATCGAGTTCTAGCTACAAATGTGGTTTGAATGAATCAAAAACAAAAACTTTCTCAAAAACATCAATTAATACCGTAATACTTTGACATTAACCATTTTTGCTAATACAGCGGTGTTATCTTTATGATTCATAAAGCATGATATGCAGAGCTAGATTACTCTCAGAAAAATACACACTACGATCAATCATAAGAACCTATACACAGTTGAAGCAAGTTTTTACAGCTAAAATTAAAGATGTTGACCCAGGAAAGAATTTGGCCTACGCAACCAAAATTGATTGTAATTATTGATTTGAGCTTCGTTAATTGCGCTTGGCAGGGTTATTCAGATAGTGAATGACACTCAAATTATCCCCGTCGACATCTAAAAAACAAAATACATAACGACAGTAATCTTTAATGATATTATACAACTGGCAAATTTTCTTGTTTTAATTCAAACAGCACCTGTAACGTACTAAACAATCGCAAGCGAAAAATGCACAACAGAAATCAGTATAATAGAATCATTTTAAAAATGTAATTGCTTACCGCACAAAGAAATCCTCAATATTGAAACACAACTCTAATGTACAATTTTTTTTAGTCCAACAGTTCTTATTAGCTCAGATCACCTGGATAGTTAGGCTGCACATTGGTTAGTTGTTGGTGGCTTGCAAAGCCGTTACAGGCTAGAACGTAAACCCACAATTAGAATTTATTGTTTTGCATTTAGATTACCCTATCTGATGATCCGGTGAAGGTAGGGGTTTTCTATTTCATAGATAACTGCAATTTGCACAATTCTGTTTTTGTCTTTTTTAATCATGAGGAACTAATGAATTATACAATAGGAGAAATTTATTATAACGAAGGTGTTAAATTAAACTAATTACCTAACAAGTTTGCAAAAAAGTGAGTTCTGTATACTTTCTGCTACGTCACAATAACTTTTACATGGAATAGCTTCAGCTTTCATGACGAGATTTTTCGAAACAGAGCGTTTTTTCTTGCCAAAATCAAGTACTGATGGAGGTGCAGTCATTGTTAGAAAATCTAGTTCAGGAATTGGTATCTCTTGTTCTGCGGCACACTCCTGTGAACACAGAGTGATTTTTTCATTAAAAATTGTTTGTTTTGAAGCTGAAATGAAGGGTTTAGGACTGAGTTTGATCGGAAAAATTTCAGTTACTGTTGATTTGAATTAGATTGATCTAATTCAATCTAATTGATTAATTCAAATATGTTTATTTTAACTATGATTGTAATTTTTCTGATGATATTTGTTTTTTTAGTTGTCGTTTTTTTGTTTTGTTTCTGTTTGTCCTTGATTAATTTTTGCAATTACCACTAGAGGCCTTGTAAGACCATAACTATTATCCTGCCTAAATAAATAATGTCTGCGCTTTAACTTCTTTTTAAATCAGTTTTTTAAATCAAATCTTTTATTATACTCGCTGTATTACGCTGAAACGTGTAACATGTTTTCTGGGCCAATCTCCGTGTCGTTGCGGCCGGGACAGTTCTTTTTTCGAAGAAATGACACAGCGTGCGGTGGCGAGCAGTTGGATGCCCTGTATCGATTTGACCGGCCCGAGATTCCAACTTCAGACCTCCCGCTCCAGAGACGAACACGCTATTGCTCGACCAACCGGTGGTCATCAGTTTTTTAAATCCCGTAAAATTGTAAACGACTTGACTTACGATGTGACGATCAGAGATATAAGTCGGGCCTGGCTTTTCAGGTTAGGGCTTAACATTGACAAAATGTCGTGCTTGATATCCGCATTTGCTTTATACTGTGTTTTAGGCTTTTGTGTTCTATGAAAATGTAATTGAAATGATTTTGAAACACTAATATACGACTTTATTTATAGACCAATACGATTATTACAACGCAATTATTACTATTGCTTCATTTTAATTCATATTTATTGCATTTGATTTACGTTATTTTCTTCCATTCAAAAAACAAAACAAAACAATAAACAAACTCTCATGGACACACATAATTAATACAAATAATTAGAACAAGAAGATGCGAAGGACCTCTCGGTCATCGACTCAAACAGCCACACAAAAATTAGTCATGTCAAGCTGCTGTGCGTGTCAGTTTTTCATGTTGACTTGAATATGTTTCGTGGGTAAGTTAAATTAGAGCTTTTGTTCATTTTAATTAATTTCCGAGAATTGTGAACCATTTGTAATTTAGCAACAAATATTTTTTGTATTTCAATTTTAACCGATTAAATGGTAATTTTTTCAATTTATATGGTGGTACACAGTCTCAAATTTTGGCTCCTTGATTCTTAAAACTTTTTGTAATTTTCGTGTTCTGTACCTTGGTAAATACAAGTTAAGTTCAGATGAAGCTAGGAGCGTTGTTCGTGTGTGTATGGCTCTAACGGGAGTGAAGTGACAATTTAAGCGATTCGGTGGCTTTTTTTGTAAATTTTTGTGCATTAGTTTTGCTACTTTATGTCCATACAAGTTTTTCAGTTTTAAAATTTGTAATCGGTGATAAAATGGTGTAACGTGGTCCTGTCGCTCTCCACCTGCAACTATTTCGACACCTTTATTTGGAAAAATAATCAATATTTGCAAATGATTATCGTGCAGTAAGTACGTGTTACCTCAAATTACAATGCAATATCAATACACGAGAGTGTACCATATTATAATACAATTTACGAAGAGCTGTAACAGGTAAAATGTTCCACAATTCAAACAAGATACCTACAGATCTAGATATATTACATAATAACTTGATAATATTTTCTGCAAAGTTTAATTTTTCATCAATGGAACGATTAATCAGTTTTATTGACCTTTTACGAACAATAACAGCGAGCAATTTTTAGACCTAGCTTAACTTTCGGCATTTTTCGGACCTGGCTTTGACTTGAAATCACTTTTCGGTTTCGGTCCTGCACCAGTCGGGCCGTTTACAACTTCAATGACGATTACGACATCACGATTTCTTAATTCCCAAAATGGTTTCTACAAAAAGCGATCCGAAATGGTACTGCGGATCGCTGCAAAATTAAATTACACCCACCCGTATTAGGCCTGTTCATCCGGTACTATCCTAAACCTAGTCCCTAAGCCTACATCACGATACTGTATACATTTCGTTGTTGCTTTAAAATACTTTTCATTCATGCGACCACATTGACGCTGAGCACCTTTTTTTTTGGTGCTGATTGAAAATCTTTCATCTTGCTGGGCCTCCACAGCAGATAGATTGCTGGGCCTAAAAGGAAAAATATGCGCAAAGTGTCTTTCCAAAGATACTACGACGCATTGCCAGTTCGCGAATCGAACCAGAAGTCAGCAACCTTTCGATCACTAGCCCGACGCTCTTTTAAATGAGCTATCCTCGCAAAATATTTGTTTCAAAATCATTAAATATACAACACATATCTTCGCTTAAAAATGACAATGATCAGAATTTTATGGTTGTTCTTACACTCCAGTCGGCAGCGGGGCCGAGAGGGTAATAGCATAGGTGGGCAAGTTAATGCAAAGTTAGCTTCGTTAACCACTAGACCGTTAGCAAACTTCACACCTCCGTTATCGTTAATCCGTTATTTTCAGCTTTAAGTAACGGAAGTTGATAAAGTCCGTTAATTCGTTAATATTTTGCAGGAATTTACATTTCTTTTGATTCACTCGCTTCTAGAGCACGTATTGAAGCTGTTGAGCTGATTGCAAGGAAATATTTATTGCTATAGTGGTCTTTTTGTGTTTTGGAAGTTACATTTTGCAGTCTAATCCAATTTTAAGATAAAAATAAGTTCAAATGCACTAACAAAGCTGCAATCTTTGGAAATTGTGAACAGCGATAATTAATAGACCTATGAGGCTGCAGCTTGTCATTTGCCACAAAAAAGAGCTCTTTTCTTCGCTTTCTTGTATAAAACTCGTGCTAATACGCAACAAGTGTTACCAGTGCAAACTGGTTTGAGCCGGTACGATGACTGAATGGTGCAAGATATTAACAATAAAAGCCTAAACGGAAATTTACAGAACTTAACGGAAGTTAATTTAGTCCGTTAACAGAACTTAACGGAAGTTAATTTAGTCCGTTAACATGAAAAAACTTTTTAACGGATTAACGAGTCAATGAAAAAGTTAGCTTCGTTATTAACGGATTAACGACTAACGGACTTGTGCCCACTTATGGGTAAAAGCATAATCTGGGTTCAACCCGCATCCTGGTCACGTTATTGCACCTTTAGGTTAGCCGCTTTACGATGATTTTATCTTTGCTTCGTGGCTTTGAAGAAGCAGCAAATTTAGTGGGCAAGAATTCAAGGAAATCCACAAAAACATTGGATTATTGGAAACTTCTAAGCAGGTGCAGATTCCTCCAAACACTCTTATCGCAATAAAAAGAGTGCGGATTGCTCAGCAGTTAGCGTCTGACGCTGTCCGGTGAAAGGAGGATAGATATGCAGCAACAACAACAACAATAATAGCAGCAACTTAAAGGAATGAATCAATTGCACCTTTACGTATAAGCACAAATTCCAATTATTGCTACATTCTTCTTCCAAATCAGATTCGCTGTTTGGGTTTGGAAAGAAGCCGGGGTCAACGTCGGGGTAAATGGGTTCGAATTGTGAATCATCTAGGTCAAAAATCTCTCTTCGTTTTTTTTGAAGCTCAAAGTATTCCATCTGCAAGAAATACCCCAAAATTAAATGAGCTAATGATTCATACATACATGCGCATTAACTAAGCACTCTGCGTCTATCAAACCATCGCAACTTGAAGCCCCTTTTTTGGGTTCTGTTTGCAAGCCTTTGATCATGCTGGGCCACCACAGTGGGTAGATTGCTTGGCTCTAATGGGAAATAATGTATTCGAAAAGTGCTTTTCCCTAGGACGCAACGTCACATAGCCAATTCTGGAATCGAACTGATCGTCAGCAACGTTGGGATCATTTATCCAACGCTCTACCAACTGATCTAATGATAGTTAATTGATTGACTACTGATGCGCTATTAACCTTCTGTCACAAAAAATTAACGGTAGTGCTATTTTGAGGACTAATCCTTGCACTTTTTGAACAAATCCGTGACCGTTTTTGAGTTTTTTAATGATATTTGAATTCTTCTCATTTTTGTACTTAAATGTTTATTCGAGCCACCATGCAAACCTAATCGTCAGAAAGTGCTCTATCCAATACGACGCAACAACATAGTCAACATCTTAATCCAGGTCTGTTGACGATGTTTTTTTCACTGGTGCATGCCTGTTGTCTTCTTAAAGACGCCTTGCAGCTCATGTGCTGTTACACTATAGGCGTAGCCAAGAGGGGAGGGGGTCAGGGAGCCCGGACCTTCCCAATTAAAGTGTCATCAATGACAAAAAAGCGACAAAAAAACCTATTGTTTCTTCAGTTTCTTTTAGCATTTTTCGCCTACAACAGTAATGAACAATAATATTGATGATCAGAGGCCTCGGGCCCTCTTTAATTCAACTTTTGACGACCAATTTCAATAACCCGGGAGAAAGTGATAGTTTTTGTCTTAAACGTTGCTATTTCAGGCCCTCATGTAACGTTTTTATCAACGTAATGCAATAACTACGGCCGGATTTACCACAATATGGCACAGTACCAGCTAGGGGCCCTGTCCTCAGTTGGTGAGACTTTTTGTGGTCTTCACTTATATTTCGCAAAAAGATGTCGCGAAAATCTCCAAAGTGCCAAGTGCTCTGCGCAAGGTAATTGCGGCCCAGCAACAACATGGTTAGTAGGGGTTACTATCTATTGTACCATTTCAATTTTCAATAACAAACAACCTCCACTTCGCCAGTTTTTAGGCGAAAAAATACTTTTGAAAAAAAATTGGCTCGGGGAAATGATCATTGAATAAAATTTGAATTTGAATTGAGGGGGCCTGGGTCCCCTGGTTGTAGACCTACATGTACTCCTACAACTGGTTATTTTTATGACAAAACAAAAATCTCGAAGGAAAATTTTCGAGGGGATTGTTATTAACTGCTAAAATATTGCACGAGGCAATGTACCTTGCTTTCCCCTATTTGGGCCAAATCACAGGATTTTAAACGTGTTTTGAACTTAAATTGTAAGTAAACGGAGGATTGAACAATTAATTTTTTCAATTGGTTTTGAAATGATAAAAATGAATTTCTTTCAAATGGCTCTAAACACGTACAAATTGTGATCCAATGCATTAAAATAGCTAATTTCTCAAAAAAATTACAAAAAATCCCCTAGCGGGTGGAGGCTTCTCCCCCAGACCCCCGTCTGTGATACGTTTGAATTACACTAGTTTTCTCAAATGAATTACATCTCCCAATTTGCACATTAACACTTTTTACTTTTGGTTCAAGCCTTCTCCCTAAAGCAAAATCCTGGTTACGTACCAAACACAGGCCACGGCTTCTAATCTTCCAATCTACAATATCTTGGTCCGACAAAAAGTTTCCCTTTCGAAAATTTCTGATGACGTTATTGAATATGATTTGTGGTTTGGGCCCCCCAATCAAAAACCCAGGCTACGCCTATGTATGACGCGGAATTGGGCCCTTCAAAGCTTAAGCTATGCAGTACATGCATGATAAGAGAACACCATTAATAAAAAAAAGATGCAGAGTTCATAATTATAAACTTAGCAAACATTGTATTTTTTAAAGGCTGGAGAGGATAGCTGTATTTTTTGCAGATAAAACTTTTCTGTAAGTAGTTTGATTTCACAGCAATAGGAATTTAAATAAGATTAAAAAACTTAATAATTGGTCAAAACTTGCCAATATTATGCAGTTTAGCTATCTCTGTCAATTTTTCTCAGTCAGCAGGAAAAGGTGAATTTACACAGTATCCGTTTTTTGTCCGTTTTCGTCCGTTTTTTACGTTTTTGCTTCTTCTTGAAAAAGTATGCGCTTTTTCATCCGCATTT
Organism: Trididemnum nubilum; assembly: GCA_963965965.1. NCBI lineage: Eukaryota > Metazoa > Chordata > Ascidiacea > Aplousobranchia > Didemnidae > Trididemnum > Trididemnum nubilum. Next base: position 30,001,927 of record OZ014481.1, on the reverse strand, counting down.
TTATAAGTCCATATCCGCACTAAGTAGGCTGTTACATATTGATAAAAATTTTGTTCAAAAATTTTGTGTATGTACGATAAGAGCATATTTCAAAATAGAGCTGTACCCCTTTACAAAAAATTTTTTCGGAAAACTTTTGTCCAGTATGTGACTGTCTGGTTACTACAGATATGGACTTATAAAAATGCGAATGAAAAAGCGCATACTTTTTCAAGAAGAAGCAAAAACGTAAAAAAACGGACGAAAACGGACAAAAAACGGGTACTGTGTAAATTCACCTTTAAACCTCTTTGTTATTGACATTAGCTAAAATACTCTTCGTACTTTATTTATAACACAATCAATGATTGACAGTGGGAGACCATGCCCTGATAATGCGTTGCTTATCGATTCTTCTGGAAATATAGGATATTCGACGTCAATGATTGTTTCGAAATTCTCCCCTCCTCCTCCATGCAGAGCATTATGGCAACCTAAAAATCATATATTACAAAAATTAAACCTTAAGTCATTTTTTTAACCACTAATAGCGCCGCGCAAAATGCGCAATTTGATTTTTTTTATTTTCTGAAGCGCAGCGTAACTTCCGCAACAAACTTTTTCATTTAGTTGAAGTGCAACGCAATTCTGTAATTGCCGAACAAAATTTTTGGACCAAGTCAAAGCGCAACCTAATTTTCGCAGTTACGTTTACAATAGGCAATGCAAATTCCACATTTTTGTGTTTTTTGACGGAAAAAAGTTTGTAGTTTGCGGTAGAAGGTCGACATATACTAATGTTACGGTTAAAATGAAACAAAATTATAGTAACTTAAAAAACAGTATGAAATTGTGCTATTAACCGCAAAAAACAAAAAAGCAATTAATCCGCTACAAATTTTAGCATTTTATAGACATTAGTCCGCATCGCAACTTCCGCAATGCCTCAAAACAAAAATTTAAAGCGCAATGCAACTTCCGCAATCACGGAGGTTGCGGAAGTTGCGCTTCACCCACCTTTGCCAATACGAAATCTGTCGTAATTTCATACTACTATACTTTGTTTACTAAAATCCATTTCACCCCAGCCGGATGATCATCAGTTAAGTAAAACGTAAAGCACAACAGATCATTACAGCATTCAAATTGAAATAAATCGGACTGCAATAAAGAGTGACTATCAAAGAAAAAGGAAACAATACTGTATATTATAAAATTGTAAAATTGCATATCAAGCGGATAAAGCGTCTGCTCAAAAAAGCGATAGGATTGGTTTGATTCCCGGTCGGGTCAAACCAAAGACTATAAAAATTTGTATTCACAGCATCCTGCTTGACGTTCATCAATAAAAAGGGACAGTGTGAAGCCTCCCCAGTGCTTCGTACACAGGTGGGCAGGTGGCAGCTTAACTCAAAGACCTCAAGGTTCCTTCGCTGTCTCCAGGCCAGGGCAACTAGGTAAGCAAAGGTGTAATTACATAAGGTGATGGCTAAGTTCTTCTATTAATGGTTGTTAAACTCTTCCGTTACACATGAATGCCAAGGCATAAAAGTCCTGAACTTTGATGTAGAATCTCACTCGTCACGCATGTCTGCCTAGGTATGGATGAAAGAACCGAAAAAAAAAGAAAGTTGACCTAAAATGAAAACACTATCAGAGATCTGCTTTCTATGGCATAGTGTTGATTAAAGTCAAAAAAAAATTTAACGCTATTAAATGATATGTCTCACCAAAAGTTAAATGAAAACTAGTTCGTGTAAAATTTATACAAGTTAAAACGAAAAAAAAGACTGTTTTGCATAAATGCTAATTTATCGTTGTATGACACTCCATTACTGTTTTGACAGCGTCAGCGGATAACATTTCGTTTTTTTGCGAAAAAATTTATGAAAACTTACAATTTTTGCTGCACACTATTACAGCTATTATACGAGAATTTGGCGCAGAAACCAACAAATACCAATGCGTGAATGAGCTGGATGGCACGTCTGAATCTTTTGCCAGTGCAGAGACATTATTTGGGCCATCTTCAAAGTCAAATCAAAATAATATGACTTTAAGTTTTAAAGTTACTGAAAAGAGAATGCCAGAATTCCAAGATAAATGCAATTTCAAGATAAATTTCAGAATTCCAAGATAAATGCAACGCTGTCTCAAATTGATCGAAACTATAATCACCTGTTGATTGCTGAATTGCACTTGCGTAGAGGATTGCAACCAAAAGTTTAACGTGTTTCATTTCTTGCAAAATTGATTCAGTTTCTTGTAATATCTATTTCTATAAGATGATCTGCAATGATAATAAACTTCTTAAATTTGTGTGATTAAGTTTAAACCTATCATAGTATGATTGAGCAGCATACTGAGTTGAAGAAGCATAGCAAGACAAAAGTTTCAAAACTTTTGTTAGTTTAAATGTTTTTTTAAATTATATTGTATTCAGTTTTCAAATTAAAAAAAAAGAAGACTCCCGAAACAAGCCTTACTTGCCAGAGCAAACGGGAGAAGACTAGTTGGACGACCTAAAACTAGATGGACCAATTACATTGAGGATCTTGGATGTAATCGCTTGATACTTCACCCACGCGAAATGATGGATGTGATGGAAGACTGTGAAGTGTGGCAGCTTAATCTCGAGCTGCTGCCCCCGCAACCCTCACGGAAAAGCGGGTAATGAAGAAAGAAGAACTATAAAACTGGTAAACACTATCTACGATAAACTGGAAATTTAAAGCGGCCAAAAACTTTTCTATAAAATTGATTTTGGCTCAAAACGGTGTTTACTGTACTTGTATTTTAAAAAATTTCGTTTAGTGTTTATTAATTTTTTTTTCGATCATCAAGGTTAATGACTGCAAGTACTTAATACAAAAAATTAAGCTTTAAATTTTTTTTTAAATTGGAAAAATTTTCTTACATGTGGTTTTGTATGCAAAGTATTTCTAATCATATTTTTTTCAAACTTATAGAAACACACGACAAATTATAAAAATTTAAGAAAAAGCAATTCGTCGGACCCTAAACGCTGATGTTTTGGTTTCGATTCGGGGTTTAGCTTCATATTCTTAAGTTCGAAATCATTATTTAGTTTAACTTTGTAAAAATTTTCCTTGATCTGATAATTTTTGAACTTCCACCCACCCACGGTAACAAACATTTGACCCAAATTAATGTTTCGGAAACGTTATGAAAGCTGCACTGCACATACTGCAATGTGTTGCAAGTTTACGCTTGTGGTTACTTCTCCAACGGAAAAACGAAAATATGGTTTATGAAAATAGTTTGGTGTATTTTTTCGAACTACTGCGTTTGCAAAATACTGAACACGTAACTGTACATGAACGCTGTTTGTCTGCAGTGCGATTTATCAAAGCTTTCTTCACTAAAAAAATTAAACTGTTGACAACATAATTATGGAGCCTGGACTGGACCATTATAAAAATATAGAGTAGAGCTTGGGCTAAACTCTTTTAAAAATCGGTATAGGTACTGCTAATTAGGCGTTGCTCTAACAAAAGTGACCTGAGAACTGTCAGTTTCGTAAATATACGCTTTATTTTTGAGGTCAAAAGGAGAGCAATTGGTAATATTTCCGATTCGTCATTTTTTGCTCCTTTTAATGAGGATCAATTAGCTACGGCATTTTCCAAAACGTGCTAGGATTAGTAGACTATGATAAACACAACGTCACTTTTTGACCTAATTTTGAACAATAAGTATTACACTACACAGTATACAGCAAAATAATTACCGTACCAAAGCAATTAATTAGTATACAAGTACCCTGATTCAAATTTAAAGTAACTTGATTTAAGTCACTCTAATGAAATTATTGTTCTTAATCACTTGTAATTTTGCAGCGATTGCCCATTTTGTTATTGTCTTGCTGCAGCAGTCTTTTTGCTGCAGCAATCTTAAGACTTAACCTGAATTGAAACAGTCTTAAGACTGTTTTAATTCGGGTTAAACACAATGGTTTAAGCCAGAGTCTGGCCGCCTGGTCTGAATCCAGTAGCAACTGCCAAATCGACTAGGCCACCATAAACTAAAAAGAAATAATGGTACAACCTCAAGTAGGCCTAAAAGTCCAACTGTTCATTAAAATTTATTGGTTATTAACCTCTATTTCTAAACGTTCAGTAAAAGTTTTGGCTTATTGCAACGCGCTTGATTGTAAGCGAGTTTTTTTCTTTAGTTTTTTGTTTCCTTTAGTCGCTTGTCTCGAAGTCCGCTACTTTCTGGTTCAAAGCTGTCCGTTTTCCATTGTGAATTTGCTGGAACAATTTAATTTTTAATTGCGTTTGTGCATTTTCAGTATATCGCTAATGGCAGCGTGTTTTCTATTTAAAAAGAAACTTTAAATACTTTCTTGTACTTTCTTTCGTTTTTCAAGAAGAGAGCATATTTCGCCCGGATTTAGCACTTTTGTGCAGACGTATAGTATAGTGTTCACAAATAATGACTTTTCCGTTTGTGTTTGTGCGCATCCGAAGGTTAACTGCTTTCCGTAATTACTCCTTAAGGTTAACTGCTTTCCGTAATTACTCCTTAAACGAAAAACTTTAAACGATCAAACCCACTTTCGCCGAACACGCGTATTCACGCGGCAGAAATACGCTTGTCATTTGACTGCATGCATTTAGCCGTTTTTCTTTTTTTGCAGTTGCATTGAATATTTCCTTATTTCCGCTGATAAATATGCGAGATCGGTAAAAGCCGCTCAAGGCGGATTTTCACACGTGTTTTATTTGCACGCGGATATACGCTTATCATTTAACTGCATGCATTTTGCCTTTTTTGTTTTTTTGTATGTACATTAAAAAAAATTTCGCGCTTGTTTTCGCTCGTTGATACGCGTGATCGGTAAAAGCGGCTTAGTGAAAAAAAACAAGCTGTAATTTTGAGATAAAGGTGGCTACAAATATAGCCGTGTACGGTAAAGTTCATAGTGTTCTCCGAAAAACGTTATTTTTGACATGGGCATGATGTATTGTGACTCGATCAGAATGGCAATGAAAGAACTAAAACTTTTTTAGTTGGGGAATATCTTTAATAAAAGTAGATCCAAAAAAAGTTTTTAAGTTTTTGGATATTATAATACGTAATAAAATTTATACTCTCCACTCAATTGCAAACGATCTTTATTATTTTCTATTTTTTAATCTTTTCAAGTCCATTGCTTGCCTTATAAGTAGTACTTAAATTGTAGGGGGGACGCGTCCCCCCCATCGAGAGTTAGCGTCCCTCCATCGAGATTTAGGCATCCCCCCTCAAGATTTGAGCGCTTAATGATCAGACGAAAAAGAGCCAGCCTGCATAAATAAATCCTGCAAATTTCGCCCGAGTATAGTACCAAATTGCGGAGATGACCTTCTTTTTTGGTCTTCACCTGATTTCGAGGGAAAACACTTCAATTTTTGGCGAAGACATTTGTTTTTTTTTTGGTCTTCACCTAATCCCGGGGAAAAAACGCTTCAAGTTTTTCGGTCTTCATTCAATTCGGCGACGGAATTACATAATGTGCTCTTAAAAACTTCCGCATGCCAAATGCGTTTGGTCAAGGCTGCAAAAGCGTCCCCCCATGCAAAATTTTACAATTTAAGTACTGCTTATAAGTAATAATTGTTTTTGGATATTAGGTTCAATTTTTTTTTGGTCCAAAAAAAGATTAAAAGCAAAATATGCTCATGAGCATTTTATTTTAAGAACATTAAAATCTAAAAATGTATCAAAGTGGTAAGGCCAAAAAGTCTGTTTCACCCATAAATGAAATAATTCGCCGTATACTTTAGGCTTTATATCACGTTACATAAAGTTTATTTCTTTATTATTTTTGGACACTTTCTTTGAGCGCACCAGTTCCTTATCAGTTTTTGTGAATGTTTTTTTAAGCCTTTTGTGCTTTTTTTCAATCTCACATAGCATCATGCTTTCTTTCTCATGTGATGCAAAGTTGAACTACAATGGAAATATGATACAGTATAAAATACACAACAGTAAATAGAATGAAAAGAATAAAGGGGTTGGCAAATATTTTAACCAATTATGATCGGTGACCATGAAGACGGTTCTGTAAACTTTATGAGTAGTACATATGCATTTATTATAAAGGTTTGCAACTTTGTGTGAGTAACTTTCGTCGAAATTTGGACTTTTGAAAATGCAGATTCTATTGGAAAAAAGAAATTGGCGTTGCGTTGAAGGCAATATCTAGTCTAAAAAACATTATCAAAAAATAACTGATTAGAAAAACTTTAAAAATCACGAAAATAAAGAAAACGACTTTATAATAATATTTTATAGTTTCAAAGAAAATTGTGAAGACGTGTTGATGGCGACATTGATAAAATGTCCTAAATCACGCAAAATCGGCTTTAAACTGTATAGAGATGGTCCACTTGCTGCAAAAAAACGAGTTTGATTTTCAGCAGCTTACTGGTTGCTGCTGCATCCTGTAAAATCAGTTTGCTTCATGTGGCTTATACCCATCAATGACGCCAGCACTAGTCGTCTTGGCGATTTTCCTAAAAACTGGACAAATTGATCGCTGATTTTTTCAATAAAGCTCTTTTTTTTTAATTTTTTTATGTCTCTTTAGATGAGGGATGGCTTGAAGCTTAATTAATTAGCACAGTCATGTATATTGCAATTAACTAGGTAGGAATCAATTTGCAGAACTGTTTCCTCTTTTAAAAACATAAGAAGAAAGTTTTTGAGTGATACGAAATTCGGAACAGTTATATTTCAGATTGCTTTTGCTGGTTGTTGCCTTTTAAAATTTTAACTTACAAGAAAGATAGATCGTTACACAATCAACTCGTTTTCATGCATATTGAATTTTTTAAAGTTTTTCAGAGAGTCAATAAGCGTGTCCAAATCATCGAGTATAGCTGTCATTGTATATAATTATGCTGTTAGACGTCTTGTGTTGCATGTCTGAGAAAAGCTGTGCAGTGAGGTTGTTTCTACAGCAGTAGAAGAGGAAAGTTGATTAAAAAAAATATATCCGAAGTTTAAAAAAAATAGGAAATGACTATCTTCCATCTTATTCGAAAAAAATTGCGTGAAAACTAAAACTTTACGATTCATTTTGCTTAAAAACATTTCAAATAGCCAAATAGATATACATGTTCAAGTTTTGTCAACTGAAATGAGTTAAGAGAATCTATGCGTCAGTAAAACCAACTAACCACTTGCGAGGTATTACTTCAGGATAATGAAATTTTTTAAGACGTTAAAGCATTTTGGCTGGACCCTTATGGATGTGATTCAGTTCTGGTTGCTTCTGTGTTCCAAAGAGTGTAGACGTAATTAACTACCCGATCAACTAACCTGGCCAGGGTTCCATTCCCTGGCCGGTCAAATTAAACTCAGTGTTGCCAATGACTCGCCACTGATGCAGCATTATTTTCTTCGCAAGAAGCAGTTTAGCCCGGGAACAATGTTGCGAAACATTTTTCAAATACATGCTGCGCTCCCATGTGAGAAGGTTACGAAGCAAACACAATGAACTACAATTTAACTTAAAAGTAAACGTGCTTTAAAAGTAAATCTGCAAACGTGCTTTCTACTTTTAAAAGTACCAAGAAATATTACAATTTGGTGAAGACCCAAATGAAAGAAGAACTGATAGGTAACGATCCTTCTCATTTCGATATATCTTCCAAAGCCATTATAAAAATTGAAACATTATGGAACATATCTGCCAACGGTGTGCCATGATCAAGTTCGCGTAGTGTCCAAAAATTTTCACCTAAAGTACAAAAAATTTCTAAAACCATATCAGACTCGTGAAAGTAGAGACAGCTATAAGTTCCTTAAAAAAAAGAACTTTTGAAAGATTAAAGAAGTAATCGAAAAATGATCATAGGAAAAGTTGATGCAGCAGAGAAAGCGATTCAATAGAAATGAATGTTTGAAACTCTGGCTTAGTTTACCATCAACATCAAGCTCAGCTTAACCTCTCGAAACTGACAATGAGCCATGTAGCAATTCGACAGAATCAGAACAGAATACTAATAATGAAGAAGAATGGCAAATAGGGAACAAAACTCGAAAGAAAATGAAGCAAATGCAAATGCCATTGCCAACATTACATGCAGAAAGTGACAGGCATGGCGTTCCCAACCGAACCGCAGCTTTCATTGCGGCTACTGCGCTGCAAAATAAGCGAAAGGGGAGTCAAGAAAACGAGAGCAAAGCTATTGACCGAAGCAAAGTTGGAAGAGAACGTGCCAAAAAGAGTGAAGAACTAACGGGTGACAGTATCCCAACGTTTTCTGCTAGACTATATTTTGATGGCAGGAAAGATCGCACCATAGTTCCAGAAACGATCAAACCGATGACGAGTTAAACCGACTATCATCGAAGAACACATTTCACTTTCTTTTTGAGCCAGGCTCCACTTACTTTAATTACGTTGCTCCCAAAAACGGTTCTACTGAGAGCATAGCAAAAGAATTACCCCAAGAACTAAAATCAAAATCGATAGAACTGCATCATATTTAAGTCATAAGATGCGATGGCACAGCAGCAGGGCCTACGAGAGGGGGGTTCAGGGGGTACATCGTACCCGGTCCCGGGCCTAGGGGGCCCGTACTCATGGGGCTCGGAAGAAGTTAGGTGTCCGCGTTAAGTTTTGGTGTCTCATCTAGTGGCGTATCTATGGGACTAAATTTGAGTGAAGACCTTTTTTTTGCTCTTTACCTATTTTTGGGCAAAAAATTGGACTAAATTTAAGTGAAGACCTTTTGTATTTTTTTAAAAATTTTCCTCTAGAATAAAAAATTTTCCGCAAGTTTAGTGCCCGAAGAGATTTGGAGACCGGGTATCGACCTTCGTACCCCCTGGAGAAATTTCTCTCTGAGGCCTTGCACAGCAGTAATCACTGGAGTTAAAAATAGAGTAATCCGAATATTGGAAACTATAGTCTGCAGCGGCCTTTGCAGAGGGTGGTTAGTCAACTGCACACAAATAAACTGCTTTTGCGTCATCTTCTTCTTTACGTTGACGGAGCTACAGCAAAACTTTTTTTATTTTAACCGGGCGTATTTTTTGTTAATTATAATTAAATGGTAGCTTGTACGCTGGGAAGGCCTGGCGTACCTGCATATTGTTTAGAATAAACTAAAAATACTCTTGTACGCCCATGATTTTACGCCCAGTAAACCGGCCTCAGTGTTTAGTTACATGAAAAGTAAAGGTTTTTCAGAGCAGCATTTAAAGCCTTATTTGAAAACACTTTCATTGCAAAAAGTATCTTATTATTGCATTGTTAAATTTTGATTAAAATTAATGCAAAAATTTAAAAAAAGCAATTTTCAGATGTTTTTTGGATATCTGAAGATATTTTGATATCTGAAAATTTTGAACTTACGTATGAAAACTTTGTTATTGCAAATCAACATCGATAAGAAGAATTTTTACGATTATTGCTTGCAAAAACTGCGCAAGGTAGATCAGTAAATTGCGATTTTCGTTAATGTAAAAAAAATTGAAAAAAAAACAGCAAAAAAATCAGTTATTTAAAGCTCTCAAGACATTTGAAGACTTTAAAATCTTTGATTAATTTTTGTACCATTTTGACAGTATTGCTGCATAGCAGCTTTTTATTACTATTGTGTTTCAAAGAAAGAACAGTTTTTTTTTGTATTTTTCACTCCATCCTACTGTATACCTCTAATCAAAGTTTTCATTATACTCGCTGTATTACGCCAAGGCGTGTAACGAGTTCGCGGGGCCCATCTTCGCGACATTGCGCCTGGGCAACACAGCTCCTTTCAAAGAAATGTTGCAGCGGTGGCAAGCCATTGGCAACACTGTGTCCGATTTGACCGGCTCGAGATTTAAACCTCAGACCTCCCGCTCCAGAGACGAATGCGTTATCTGAGTTAAAAATCCACAGCGTGTCTCAAAAAACAACACTGCCCTTGAATGCCATCAAGAAGAGTACAGTATTTTAAATTATTGAAAAGAAAACTACGTGCTATAACGGGCATCTACAGTTGTACACTGTACAGCACGTAGTTAACCTTGATTTACTGTTTTATGCTAAATAGCCGCGTTACATTCAGTCATTTTTCAATAAAGAATTTACATATTTTTTGCTTACACACTGATAGTTCTGTTTTGGGAAAATACGACGTCTTCACATCTGTCATAAGGGTTTTATAAATTTTCGTCTAGCAAACAAGATATTGCATTATTGCGTATATCTCTGAACGAGTAACAGCAAACAACTTGGTGTACGTTCTGATTACCTCAATTACTTTCCAATTTTGAAATCAAAACTATTTGAGCAGTGTCTCTTTAGTCATATTCCTAATATTAAACGTCTTAGCTAATGTTCTTCAGCGTTATTTGAGAAAGCCTAAATGTTACTGCAGTATGTCTGTCCCGTCCATAAATCAACCTCATACTCGTCACGGTTCTTTGGCGTCGAAACTTCAGCAATATGCCAGGGAGAGTCGAGAAGAGAGTCTTTTTAACGATTTTATTGTAAACGTTGGGGAAGAATGCATTCATGCTAATCGCATGGTCTTAGCTTGCCACTCAAAATACTTTGAGCGAATGTTTAAAATTAACATGAAAGAAAAATACTCCCGCACGGTTGAAGTCGAGAAGGAGCAAGGGACTGCTGTTAAAGCAATTATCGATTATTTCTACAGCGAAAGCATCGAAATAAGGTACGAGACAGTCATGGGGTTACTTTCTGCGTCTGATTACTTGCAAGTAGATGAGGTCAAAGAATTTTGCTTCGATTTTCTAAAATCGATTCTTTCTACTGAAAACTCCATTTCAGTTTTAAGTGCTGTTAATTTGTACGGAGAGAGCACGTTAACGGATCAAATTTATCGATTTATCTGCGAAAATTTGGAAACCGTTTCTCAAACCAATGAATTCAAATCTTTACCTATACCAGACTTCATATCTTGTTTGACAAACTTGAACCAGTACCAAACGAAAACGTCTTCAATATACTTGTCTCTGATCACTTGGATAAAACACGATAATGAAAGAAGGCAAGAAGAGTTTGCACGACTCTTTGAACAAGTGTTGGACCTCAATAAACTCCCAATAGAGTTCATTGAAGAGGTACTGTTGAATGAAAATCTTATTACAAGCTCTCCCAGCTGCTACAAACGTGTACGAGATACTTTATCCAAGCTAAGTAAAGCTAAACTTGCACCATCACCTTTTAAAAGTGATACTGATTTCTTTTCAAATACTAATCTATCAAAAATCATTAGTTTAGGGGGCCATCGCACCCGTCGAGAAGTAAAGGATGTATTCCGTTTAGACAAGCTACCTCTTTTAACTTATCCCGATTTGCCTATTAAAGTCCACTCTCATTGTTCACTTAAGCTAAACGACACCTTGTTTTGTATTGGAGGAGAAACAAGTCAGAGTATTTCTCCTAAAAAGCCAACAAATGCAGTATGGAAACTGAATCTATGCGACTCCAAGTCAAATTGGAAAAAAGCAGATCCAATGAAAGAAAAGAGATGTTACTTGGCTGCCGCCATACATCAAAATGGACTGGTTGCTGTGAGAGGGTACACTGGAAAGAAAAAAGTGAACCTAACTGAGTTTTACCAAGTTGACTTGGATCAATGGAAAGTTATTTCCTCAATGAAACAACCTAGAAGAGAACTTGCATTGGTTTCTTGTGAGGGTTACTCATATGCACTTGGTGGTTATGGAAAAGCTGGCCCTGCATCTTCAACTGGGCGGTCACGTGATTTGGATGGCGACTGGAACGTTGCAAAACCAATCTTGCCACCAAGTTCATCAGTTGAACGGTTGCGGGTTTTGGATGGAGAATGGGAAAGCGTAGAACCAATGCAGACCCGAAGATGCGAGTTTGCTGCGGTAAATTGTCAAGATACCATTTACGTCATTGGTGGTCGCTCTCACAGGAGCCCAGCCTCAACCTTGAAAAGTGTCGAAATCTACAAATCTGCTTCAGATAGTTGGAGCTATGTAAAAGAAATGAATATTGAAAGATCCGGGCATTCCGGGTGCGTTTTGGAGGGAAAGATTTTTGTTGTAGGAGGATGCAATGCTGATGACAAAGCAGTTAGAGAAATCGAGTGCTACGATCCTTCCAAAAACACATGGGACGTTGTTGGAGAAGTGAACGACGAATTATACTACCATTCAGTTGTAGCTGCGTAAACGTTTGAATACGTAAAATCACAAACGATACTCTGCCGCTTCTGACTATTTACCTGCAGGTCATAGACTAAACGTTGCTAAAATTTTGATAACTTAAAGTGTTACAGTAACTTGACAGAAATTTAGCAAGTGATACGTACTGTATTTTTGGAGGACTTCCGCAACGCTTCGCGTCGGAAGTCCTTTTGTTTTTTCCATGAAAATGTACGAATTCTGCAAGCAGAGCCCGAAATCGGCTGAAGGCAGAAACTTTAAAACAGCTGGAAGTGGAAACTTAAAATTTAGAACTTAGATGGGGTACATATGGAACAACATTTGTACAAATTTTGGGGGCAATCGATAATGTAATACGGGTTTCCGAGCCAAAAACCTGAAATGTCGATTGGGGATTCAAACAGCTCTAGCTCGAAAACTAATTGCACGAGAAGAATAAAATTTTTGAAGTTAAAACCGCCTGTGAATGCAGTTTCAGCTCCCAGATTTAAATTATGACGATTCCGACACTTTTTTTTTGTCCTTTCTCTCCAGAACTTTTCAAGTCCGTACAAAAACTCCGAAACCACCAAAGCTAGAAACTTGAAATTTGGAGATATGATAAGTCTGCATAAGGAGTTGAGCACCTGCAATTTTGGAGGTGCTACTTCACGTGGTTTGGGGCAGACGCGCCAAAAACTTGTAATAACGAAGTTTAATAAGTAATTTTAATAGCTGATTTTTGTCCTATATGCTTGTATGCTGTTGGGGCCTAGTGGTTAAAGGCGCCAGTGATTGAAAATTCTCAGAGTGAATAGACCTGGGTTCAATTATCTAGTTCACCAATGCTTTTCACTAACCAAGATCATTGGAATCTAGCATATTCAATTTTTTTTTGATTAGGACAAGATCGTTTTTAATATCTTTTAATTTGACACTAGATATGGTCAGAGGGGGCAGGTTTCATTTTCTGTGAGAACACCCAAAAATCAATTCTTTTAATCGGCTTAAGCTAGAGTGCTAGTTTTTTTGATATCAGTAGATATTTAATGAAGAAATATTTTGACATAGCTTGGGGGTACCATCATCCCCCTTGGAACCCCCCAAATGAACCCCACAAAAATCAATTTTTTTGAACAGCTTAAACTAAGGCTCCATTTTTTTTCTGATAACAGCAAATTTCTAATGGACAAATATTTTGACATACTTTGGGGGTACAACCCCCTCAAAAACCCTCCTAAGTGGGCCCCCCAAAAATCACTTTTTGAACAGTTAAGCAAGGATACTAGTTTTTTTTCATATGAGCAGATATTTAATTGACAAAAAATTTTGACATAGTTTGGGGGTACCAAACATGCTTAACCCCCAAATGGACCCCCAAAAAATCACTTTTTTTAAACGATTAAGCTAGGGAGCTAGTTTTCTTGACATCAGTAGATATTTAACAGACAACCATTCTGACATAGTTTGAGGGTACCACCCACCCCAAAAACTTTTCCAAATAGGCCCCCACAAAAATCACTTTTTGAACGGCTTAAACTAGGGTGCTAGTTTTTTTTTGATATAAAGAGATATTTAACTGAAATATATTTGGACATAGTTCGGGGGTAACACCCTTCGGGAAACTTACCAAATAAACACCCCAAAATCAATTTTTTGATCGGCTTAAGTTAGGGCGTTAGTTTTTTTGAATATTAGTAGATATTTAGCAGACAAATATTTGGCGTGTTTTTCCAGAATACATTGACTTGAAAAAATAATCCTACTCATTGAGCGTATCGTTTTTTCTGCAAATTTGCATCGACTTGAGAAATACCAAATTGATGCGGAGTGTTTTCATGAACACGACGTCAAAAAATAATACATTCGTCAAAAATAAAAATAAAAAATACGATGAATCGTGTTCATGTAAACACACTAATTGTTGCATATTCTGGGGGTACCAACCCCCGCAACCCCCCAAATGAACCCCTTAAACATCATTTTTCGGAACCTTAATTTAATTATTGATTTTATTCAACTGGTTTCATGTGATGTGCTGTGATAACGGTTAAAGGCGCCAGTGTTTGAAATTGTCGTGATTGAACAGAGATTGGTTAAAATACTTAGTTGCACATCCGTTTCACCCATACCACAAATGATTTAAAATCACCATTTTTTTTCATGAGACAAAATCACATTGTTTGCACTGCATACAATTAAGTTTTACAAAAATATCGGTAACCTTCAAACTATAAAGGGGAGAATGCTGGTGAAAAGGAACTGGTGGAAGTCCCGCATTGTTTTCCTCCGCAAAAGGAACATCTAGTTTTCTTTCGTTTTTGTTTTTTTTTTCTTGTTTTTTTATTTTCTTTCTTTGCAGGTGCGAGGAGATACTTGACTAAATGATTAAATGTTGACGAAACCTGTTTAAAGGAACAGGCCTCAACAGATAGACTTTTTAAGTTAATTCGTTTCAAAACCTTGGTTACATTTAACCGAACTGAATTCGCTCTTATAATCGAACTTTTTTTGATTTGTCTTTTTTTATTACATTTCTTTTAGTATAGACGGTCCTAAACATCAAAAATAAAAAATATACTTTTTTATAAGAACCAGTAAGTTTTGAGTTGAGGCTGGCTGCTTTTAATTTTTTGTCAATTTTTAGCCTCATTTGTTCTTAATTAGTTCTTAAATCTTGAAAGCATCGATGACAATTTCAGTAACCGTGTTTATAAAATTATTTAATTCCAAATACTCTGTCAGCTTGAGCATACGCTTTTTTCCTGCTTTTACAAGCATCGTAAAATTGCAAAAGGGAAAAAGGTTTAAAACTTATTATTTTCGTTTGTCCTTAATTTTTTTTTCTGCTGAGGCTGGGATTGTTCTCAAATTTTGAACAAAAATGAGTTTCGTGGTCTTATAAAATTGTTTTTCTAAACAAAAGAGTAGGTGGTAACTATTACGTTATATCGACATTATTGTTGGCACTGCTAAACAGGGCTGTTGAGAAAAACTCCAGGCGCGGGATACAAAACAAAGACGAAAGTAATTTTTTAACAACCGAACAGCTATTTTTTTATTTCGGAAATAGAGAGAACACCAAAAAAAGTTTTCGCTGATTTAGACTTGTTTTTCTCCCAAATAGTATGTGAAGATCCCCTACCCCCCCCCCCCCCCCCCCCAAAAAAAAGAAGGGTATCATCTCAATTTGGCTTTGACTTTTACCAGGGCTCCAGTCCTCAATGTTTCTAGTTTCTTGCCTCAGATCAACTTTCAACACTTTCGGCCTCCTAAATCAGGGCGAGCCCTCCAAAACTCCCGGGCCTGGGTACTTTATACCCCTTGTCCCTTCTATCAAAGGCTCTGCCACTTGATAGTTATTTCATTAACAGAAACCAGGATATAAACGCTTAAACAGATTGACCATAGAATATTGTAACAGATCTTTCAACGCATAGTTACGCTTGTGTATATTGTAAATACTTGTACAAGAGTAATTTGTATATATTTTTTTAGTTTGCTGTTTTGATTAACTTATGCTTTGATTTTGTGGCCACGAAGGGATTGATTTGTTACTTGTTGTTTTACTGTTATTTGCTAATGCTTACGTATACTGTGTATTTTAAACTTTGGGGTTTTGCCTTTTTTTTTGACGATGCAAATTTTTTTTGTTTTTCGGCAGCAACGGTAATATGTAATTGTTGAATTCGATTACATTTTTTAAAGTTTTCTCGAAATGCCAAAAAATGACTTGACTAATTATTTTAGGAGTTTGACGTATTTGCGATTATTTTAACGCAACGGAAGTAATAGTGAAGTGAAACACAGTTTAGTAAGGTGCGGCAAAGTTGAACTGAAACAAAAAAAAACATTTAACTCAGTTGCTGGTTTATGTGAATCGGTGTTTACACTTTTGGCTATTGTTTAACCCTATTTTACATTTTACACAGGGGGGGTTGGGCATTTTTGCCCTCCTATCGAACTTCTAAGCCAAAACTCACGCAAACACCAAATTTGGCATGCAGGTTGGAGTTTACCAAAATTTGTTTCAAAAAATGATTTTGAGTTGAAGTCATCGATGACGTCACGGCCATATTTTTGAAAAAGTGCCATCATTTTTGTGATGACGTCACAGGTAGTGTAAATTTTTTGCATAGGTTTGTTTTTTGATACTGAATCATAAAATGCTCAAGTCAAGTTAGTTACGTCACAAAAACATCTTATGACGTCATTTATGTTAAGCATTGGCCAAAAAATGATCAGATTTTGGAAAGTGACTTTGGAAAACCTCAAAAATCGGAAAACTTTCCGTTACCTTGGCCACTCAAAATTTTCAGGAGTTATTTGTAATGAATTTTGACTCAAAGTCAAGTTGGTTTAAAAAAAAGCTTGTTTCTAAAGAGATTTATCACAAAGAAAAGAACGAGAGGGAAGCAAAACTGCCCCCCTCCCCCCGTGTAAAATAGGGTTTAATGGGTGTCTTAAATCGTTTTATTTTGACGCGAATTTTTTTATTGGGAAATAGAAAAAGTATTGTTTGAAATTGAAAAATATAAATTGAAAGTAGAGAAAAATTGAACTCGTCGAACTCAACCAACGTAGTCCCGAGCAGCAATAGTATCGGGCCAGCAGAATGCGATGGATTTTCATTCTAGAGCTCCTCAAGCAAGCAATTTACAGGAGGAAATTTTGTTGTTGTTGTATTGCATATCTATCCTCTTATCACCGTACAGGGTCAGTCGCTAACTACCGGACGATCAGCACACTTTTCATTGCATTAACTACTTCGTGTTTCGGCGAATCCACACCTGCTTAGAAGTCTCCAATGATCCAATGTTTTTGTAGGTTTCTTCGAATTCTTCCCACTAAATTTGCCGCTTGTTCGAAGCCACCAAGCAGTGATAATCATCGTAAAGCGCCTTATATAAGAACGCTGCAACGTGACCAGAAAGCGGGTTGAACCCAGGTCATGCGATCAGGGTCGTTGTCGTAGACTGCACCTTCCATAATCATCTTTTCCATTTCGTTAAAATTGTTGCTTATCAATAATATAATTACTTTCGCAGACTTTTTACTCACAGTAAAATAAGTGGATGAGTTCCGATTTATGAAACAAGTTAAAATACCAAAGTTCACTCTACGACACGGCCCGCGTCGTTATACATCTATACCGATTTTTAAAATCCAAGTCCAAACTTCAAACGGATTTTCTGAAAATAATGTGAGGTTTCATGAGAGCAAAGAAAGCCGAAAAGCATGCTGACGCCGGTTTTTGGTTCTGATTTTCGATTTTTTTCCCGTCTCGTTCGGTTGTTTTTGTCCCTTTTGTTTGTCCGGAAGCAGGGCGAAAAAATTGGACATTTGAACGTGTAAAACAAATTTTTTTAGCTTGATCATTGAATTAAAACATTTGTTTACATTTTACGTCAGTGCATGAACGCAACTGACTGCAGAAACTTATCTCATTGATTACGTCATTGACGTACTGAAACGTGTGGTGATTTGAAATATTACGTAAACGTCACTTACGTAATGCATAGTCTCTAAGAGTTAAAGCAAATCATTACGCAAAAGTAGAATTGATTGCAAAGATATTTATAGTGCAAATGAGCCTATTAAAAGAAGACTAATATGTAAGACTTAGTAGAATCAAGGAAGTAGAAAAATACTGGAACCACTTTTTTAAACACCGAAAAATTCCCTCTTTTTATTTTATTATATCTTTTTTCATGTACGGAAGCACTAAAGTATTATAGTTCACATCCAGCAGCTGCTTTTGACCTATATACCCACCCGACCAATTATGACAAATTATTCTATTTCAAAATGTGAGTTAATTCACGTTCGTTGATTTGGTGGTCGAAAGGTTACCTTGTACATTATCAAATTTGATTAATTTAAGATTCTGGCACAGGAGGCACATTTAGCAATACTGTTCAATGGTTTGAAGAAATAAAACCTTCATGAACCAATCTCGATTAATGAAGAGAAAAGGTGGCAGACATCTAGCTCCTCAACAACATGTAATCCAACTCAACCATCATGTCCCCAGCCAGTTGACTATAAGATTTGAATTCAATAAGTAAATCAGGGGCTTTTTCCCAAAGGATTGTCCTGGACTCGAGTTCCGCTTCGTTCCAAAGCCAGTCCACTAGGCTACCATAAACGATTAACTTGATCAAACTACAGTACTTATCTCCCGAAAACAATAATAGACCTACCGGGAGAAAAAAACGCGCTTTCCTCGGAGCCTAAAAGACTGTTTAGAGTTTTAACTTGATCAAATTTTCATTACGTAAAATATTACGAAGCCTTTTTAGCTCTTCATCCCATTTTAGCTGAAAATATGGCCCCAAATTGGTTTTTGCCCCGAGTCAAGAATCCTAGGTCTAAGTTGTTATTTAGATAGTTCTTTCGAAATAATAACTTAGGTTTATCTATTGTGCATTTTTTTTCTTGAAAAATATATATTTGTCAGTATTTGCTTCCGGTCTATAATAAAATCTTTTTCTATGAAAAGCCATTAGCAACTTTGAGGTAATGCTTACGTATTAGTGCTTTTAGCCATTAAAAATGGGGTCTCAAAATCTAAAATGGTTGTGATTATAACCCAGTTTGTTGCCAAAATAAGCATTTATCAGGCTAAAATTCAGCCACTTTGTGGTGGTTCAGCCCAGCAGAACAAAACAATAAGACTCCAAAAAGAAAAAGCCATCACACATAGTACATGGGGTGAAAACGGTTCATAGTATGAACGCAAGCATCACAGCATTCCAAAAAATGAGTCAGCATTGGCTTATAGTCGGCAAAAATAACTTTCTATTGCAGAGTACGAAATTAGAATGTTTATTTTTACCGAGCGAATCATTCCGATTGCAACAATGGATGTGGCCAAATAACCCACACCTTATTAACACGTTAATTATGATGCAACGTCTATTGTTCAAGAATTTTAAGCACATTTCAGACACACTGTTATTCTTATTCCAAGATTTTGTTATCATTTTTATTTTTAAATAGATTTTCTACTGAGTGTTGATTCATTTCATTCGTTCATGCGCACGAAGTAGGTGCTGTATACGTCTACCCAACTGCACCAACACAGTACGTACTGCAGAACTACGACTAAATTACATCATACTGCTCTGAACTACGGAATTCGATATTGTAAATTCCCTCTTTTTATTTTATTATATTTTTTTCCTTCTACGGAAGCACTACTTTACCTAAATATACATAAATTCATTACACAATTAATTACTGGCAACGTAAATTGGTTGCTTCTATGAGGTAGGTTTACTAATTGTGCGTCATAAAACTGGTATTTTGATCGTTGCTGTTTCGGAGTACACCAGTTGTAATTTCTCAGTTTACCAAACGCTTGCAAACGTGTTTTGGAAAATCTTACAATTTTTTTTCGGAAATAATCTTTCTCAGCCTTTTAATAGGGCTATAATATAAAACGACAAAGAAGAACCATTGAGGCGCATATGGCTTGCAACAAAGACAGAGTCGGACTCATAGGATTGGAGGTCCGATTTCCAATGCCAGGGGTGTACAAACTTTTTTGATAAAGTAGCAAATGAGACTTCGCGAAGAAACCCTCCGGCCACAGATCGGACTAAGACTGCTGGCCGATGTGTAAATTCGTTCAGTGAAAAGATGGACATCAAAAAATATTGTCTTTGGCTTTTTTACGGAAAAATTTTAGTCGTGAAAAGGTGGAAACAAAAAAAGCAAAAAATGTTTTCGGCTTATTTCGGGTCGTAAAAAGATCTTTAGGATGAATCGTTCGCGCATCTGCAAGATAATTTCGGTCGGAAAATAGATGAAGATTGGGGGAAGGATGGATAAGATTTCATTGTGGGCCGCAAATGCCCCCTCTGGCCGAACTTTAGACACCCTTGCTCTATGCTAAAACAATTCGATAATCAAACCATTTGGTCGAACGATCGGCGCGCTCGATGTTGAAAAAGGGTGGTTTTAATTTCGATTATTATTAGGCTCGTCAACCTAACGATGTTTTTCGAAATTAAGGAACTCTGCTCCACGATGGGTTCTTGCAATCGCAAAACATCACCGTTTTGATTGTTGCTGATGGTAGCAAGAAGTTGTTCTTTGAAGTTAGAAGTCTTCAACATTTTGCAAATATTCCATTTAGCGACGGCCTTGAAAAAGGTTCTTTAAATCATTTGAATGACATTTATGTCCGAACAGGGGTGCCGAGAGGCGAACGTGGGCCCGGGGCCAGCCCAAATAGGACGGAATTCTGGTTTTGTGAAGTCCAAATAGAGGGAGAAAATGCTGCTGGTTGGTCCGAAAATTGATGTGAAAAAAAAAAGGTCTTCGCCGACATTTTAACGTTTTTTCCGGCCGAAATCAAGTGATCTCCAAAAAAAAAAAAAAAAGGTCTTCGCCGAAATTTTAATGGATTTTCCGGAGGAAATCATGCGATCTCAAAAAAAAGGGTGTTCACCGAAACTTCGTCGGTTTTCCCGGCCAAAATTAGGTGATCTCAAAATGACATAAAGCTCTTCACATGCGATTTCAATGGGCCTTTCACTTCTCAATGGAATTTGGATGGGCCCCCTCTCGAGCTCATGGGCCCCCTAAACTCCATGGGCCCCGGGGTCATTGTCCCCCCCTGCCCCCCTCTCTTGTAGGCCCTGTATCCGAAGCTGTGTCGGTCACTGACAGTTCGTATCTTTATATCGCTCAGTCGAAATAGTCATTGCAGTTAGGTTGCTTGAAGGCGCCTAATAGTGGTAAAACACGAAGGTTTGTAATACATCACCTTGCGGTTTGCAATGCAGTTTGTTGGCAGTAAGCAAATACACTCAGTATTTATTCCTGCTATTAACCACAAGTCCGCCCAATAATTTAATCCTTGCTTTTAGCCACAAGTTCGCCCAAAAAAGGTTAAAATCACAGGTAGGTTCCATAGAATCTGTATAGAAAGCAAATTACAACTTGGAGAGAAGAAGCGTGGGAAGAAAGTTGGAGAAGTTGCTACCAAACAACAACTGTCTTAACATCAAACTAAACGAAAGTCTGCTTCATGAATCAAACTAGAGGTGGGCGTTTCGCAAAATAGTTCACAAGTTTCGTAAGTTTGCTTAATATTGTGTTTGCACTTTTTAGCTTTAAAAATTTTGGTTGCGGAATTTGCGCTAGCGCTCTGGTACGTTGTTTTTTGAAACGCCCAGCTATGGATCAAACTTCAGAGTGGAAAAAATGGCACTGCCGAAACTGCTATGGCGTGGCAAAAATCAAATAAAAACTTAAAACACAAAACAGAAACAAAGATCATGTTAAAACTATGTCACCAAAGGAAATCAATCAATACGTCAGTTTTTCACAAAATATTCGTTAATACGCGCGCTCTACTATAGATGGATCCTTCTTCGTCATTTGTCTGAGCTAATCCATTAAGAAATCATCAACCTAGTACCGAGAAAATCGGCTACAAAGACCTACATACGGCAAAGCGTAGCAATTCAGGAGCTGTATGGCAAGGAACCTCACTCCGCCAACTCTTAATTCGTAGCGGCCAGAAGTTTAATGGCAAAAATAATGCCCTTATGTTTTTTAATTTTCATGAATTTCGTGACTATAATTTGCATCTTATGAATGACGAGCGGCTAAACATTTTAGGGAAAGCTCAAATTGCACATACAGATTAATTTTCATTTGCAGAATTTTCATATTTATGGTGTCATCTAAATTTCTTTCTTTTTACGACTATAACTTTATTTAGTAATTGATACCAAACAATCACCGACATTCAACGTATTATACCAGTATTTAGCGACGAATCGCGCGTTTTTCACAATTTTATAGCAATTTTGGAAACAGAACAACATTTTGAATGCGGGTGAAAGGTGGGTTAGTTCGGTTGACTTACAGTACTTTAAAATAAAGTACGGAAATTAATAGGAATGTTATTTACCACGACTTTTGTGGCTCAAAGTATTTAAAGAGTAAACACTAAACTACAGTAATTTACTAAAACGAAACTACCGTCATCTGGACCGTATTAAACAAGGAGAAACATTAGAGAAAATTGCCCCAGCACACTTCAAGCAAATGACGCCCTCATAAAAAGATCTTTAGCACAGCCTCAGATACTAAGTTTTTCAGCCCATTTTCTAGAAAAATCAGATAAAAATGGAGAGTAGTGAAATGTCTTTCGCACCATTTTCGAAGAATATGGTCGGAAGTCATCAAGCAGAAAATGAGGAAAGAGTACGTTTTTGCTGACTCAGAGTTGTAAACGGGCCGACTAGTTCAGGCCCGAATCCGAAAACATAAACTCGAACCCGAAAACTATTTTGAAGCCCAAGTCATGCCAGAAAAAAAACGAAAGTTAAGTCACAGATCTGAAAAATTTTGCAATGTTGCCAAGTTGGTTTGATTATATTTTGTGCACCTAAGACAAAGAGCACATCTCAAGCCCGAATTAAGCACAAACTTTTGTCAACTTTAGGCCCAAACCCGACCCAAAAAGCCCGGCCCGACTAACAACTTTGTTCTGGGCCTGTGGAAAACTTTCGACTGTGATCTGTCCCGGGCCTCCGAGCTTTAATCCACCCCAGTTCATCCTTTGAATACCTCAAATGCTTTAAGAGAAAGTCTTTTGGTCCTGCAAAGTTAAAAATGCCGCATTTTAAATTTTTTTTAATTCTCTACCATACTTTGTCGAATCTTTTTTCGGACAACTTAATCCAACCCAGCTAAAAATGCGAAATAAGATATTGCAAAACCAAAAGCATTGATGTTCAAGTATCAATTTTAATACAACTTTACGTAATGAAAATTGCCTTTTTAGTGTTCTCATGTAAACTTTTTATACTCTATTTTTCCTTGTTGTTTTTGATGTTTCCAAAAAAAAATAAAAAAACAACAACAACCGTCTTATGCAAGTAGAGCAATAAATGAGTAAAAAGTTATTGCCATGTAATTAAAAGGTCATTCAACTAAACTTGCATTACCTTTATGACTTAATTTGTCACGGAATTTGGTCCTAGACCGCGTGACAAGACGCAATTCACGCATGGCAAAATGCAAGATTTTGTCAATACGACGTCACACTGGTGTGAGAAAAAGGGCAGAACCGGATATTTGCGGCGATCGCAAGTGATTTTCAGGAAGTACTGTATAAAACAGCTCAATTTTGCTTTGAATCATCATTCGTGAAAAGAAAGAACAAGCATTAACTTCGTTAGTATCAAAAGTTTTCAGCGAAGAAAACATTTCTATCCGTAAGAAGCATGCATTTTATTCTTTTTTGTTCTTCAGTCATCATTTTGTCCATCGCGAATTCTACTAAAGGTAAGAAAATGTAAATTGCAGATAACTTAAAATACTTGAGTTAATAAGTTACAATAGTTCTGAAGACTTGCCCAAGTTGTTGGTGGCTACAGTGGTTTCACAATATTAAAGAAACAGGTCATAGAGAATCAAACTTTTTTAAAGTTTAACAGTTACTAACGAAGCTCTGTGGCGTCACCAAGAGTATTGGCTTGTTGAATTTTTTTCATGAATGGATGAAAACAGTTGCGGATTAATTTAAGTTCGCAAAAAAAAAAAAACGTTGGCACATCGCGTGAAATTAAACGCAAAACCTCGGCTAAGCAAAAATATTTGAAAAAATGGCATATCCAATTCCATTTAAAAGCTTAAAATTTGAACAAACTTACTTAGCTTCGTTTAATGTGAAACATCCCTTTCAAAAAAAGCACATCGCTTTCCGCAAGCCAACGCCATTCCACTTGTGTGGAATTCAATTACTAATAAATGCAGGAAACAGTTTGTGTTTAGCTGAAAAAAAATTTTTGATCTTGAACAAGAAGTGGATTTTGTGATCCACGTTTCTAAGCTATGATTTATGAAGTATCCTTTAAAAGGTTGCCACAACCCATATCATGGAGGAAATGGTATTAACAGCGCTGTGCCCGGTGACTTTGAGGGTAGCTTACGGGACAAGCTTTCTGACCACGGACTGCCTAATTCTATAATCAACTGTGCAGTGGCGAAGGTGAGTGCCTATCTTAGCTAATATGCCAATAAAATCGCTAATAGCCAAAACTGGAATTACTGTACTACCGAAAATCCGTTTTACGCTTATTTTTGCTGTTGAAATCATCAAATTTTAAATTTTATAACAGCCAAAGTTCTAAAAAGCTGTTTTTGTGTTCCCTGTTTTCGCTAAAGTAAAACTTTAGCACAAAAATATTTACTGCTTTTTTGGCGTAATAGAAGGCGTAATAGTAGTAGTTGCTGATACTGCCTATAAATTTTTCTGTGCTTTTTTCTTTGAGCTTACATTTTACAATGTTTAACTAATGCTATTCATTTCACTGTTAGATGCTCTCAAAAACGAAAGTTTTTTTTTGTTTTCTTTTTGCCACAACGTTATTGTTAAATTCCAAGGTAAACCCTAAATCTAACAAACTGCTATAATTTTATACAGTAATACTATCTTTCAACAATACACCGTATCTTAAAACATTATATTATTTTTATCCCACTTTTCATGCCAATAAGCGCTTAATCTTGATCTTATGTAAGTCATCTTGAGCTGTTGATTAGCCGGTATTGATGGAGCTGTAATTTATTTGAGTGATTGTTAAATTTTGCCAGAAGAAAAGGTTGAAAAATGATTTTGGTTGGCTTAGTACTGCCACGCGTAGAAAGTTTCAGGATAACTAATAATGTAAATTTGGTAAATTTTTCGACATTTGCTTTACAAATTTTGGAATTTGAATTTTGAATTTGAATATTTGCTTATTTTATGCATGTATATTACAACGTATAATTATTTATGCTTGTGTAATTCTATTAGTGCATTTGTAATACATTACACAATGTGTATAAAGTATGCAAATTACATATTGCATTACGCACAGTTGCGTTAGAAAAATCGCTTAACAACTTTTAAGGTAATAATAGTGAGATGAGGCATCTATAGTGTTAGAAATTACTCTATACATTATCCAGCACTTTCTTTGAATACCTGCGATCTCGCGTATTTTTATCACAGTCTAATTGTTTACGACAGTAACTTCCGAATTATAACATAAAATATATTTCCTCTAAACACGAAATGCGAATAAAGCATAACTTTTTCCAAACACGAAGCATCTTCTTATTGCAATAAAAGTTCGCGAATCACGCGTCTGACACTGCCCGGTGACAGGAGGATAAATATGAAAGTTAAAGAGTGTTTGCTATAACTTCAATCTAATATTTTCACAGGCATCGCCATTTAGACGCACAATACGATCCAGTTTTTTTGACCCAGATGATTTGCCACCAGTTGGTCCAGGACTGCCACCAATCGGCCCGGGTGTCCCAAGGCCAGTAGACCCTAACTCCCCATCCGATCTCAAGGCTGAATGCAGAACCGACAGAAGTTTATGTATGGCAGTTTTGGTAAGATGCTTGTTGTCGTAAACTTCAAAAATAACCAAAAAAGTTTAAACTTTAAATAATTGAGTTTTTAACCGAAGGACCAATGGACCACTTTTTATGCTAGCTGGACTAACTTCTAAAGTTCTAAAACGGAGATTAATTGCTTTTACCTGTAGGTCTTTAAAAAACAGATTTCAGTCAATTTTGAGAAAAACCTGTGTCGTTAAAATTTTGCCCAAAACATATTTGCTTTGCAAACAACAAATTGCAAAGGTTAACTGATAACGACATATGATGACGCGATGTTACTCATTTTTGACTCATAATTTCATAAATGGATATACTTCACTTTACTTAGTAGACTAGAAACAGACCCGCGGAGAAAAAGAGAAGAACATTGAAGAAAAAAAGTTGGCTGCTGTTGCGAAGTTTTTTTGCGGTCGAGTGTAATCGACTGATTTGATTGGACATATTCTTAGCGCGAGTGAACCGAAAAGAAAAAAGTCACGCTGGTGATTGGACAAATCGGCATATTTAAAAAAAATAAACCGTGAAGAAAAAAAGACAAAACTGTCAGTTATAGTTTATTAATAAATAGTCTATGGTCTGAACAAGTTCAAATTTTGACTATTGCGAGTTATTTGAAACACCCCTCTGTGGCAAATTTAGGCTTAGTAATCCCATCTGCATAAGCAACAACGCTTCTTAGCCCGAGTTAAAGTAGAAGGTCAACGCAGAGTGACAAATAAACCACTCAGCAGAAATTCAACATAAAGGGCGTAGCTGCAGCTCTAGTTTACAAAACATCATTATTGTGTTTGCTTTGTCTGAAAAGTAAAGTATTGTTAGCCTACAATTGGATAGCATCCCAATAATCACCCAACTTAACCGAACGCATCCTGTTATTGCTTAGTGATTACTAATTTTACCTGTAATTATTAAAAATGTGAAACGTATTAAGTTCAATGCAAATAATTTGTGTTGATGGTTTTGGCTTTAAACTTTAAGTAGGTTGAAAATTCACCACTCTTGCCTTTGGAACAAGAAGTCTAGGGTTCAAATCCAAACAAAAGCGGTATTGTGGAACTGTTGTCAACGTCTCACGACCGTAACGACATCTCTCTATTACTATGAGATGTGTTGCCAAGATGCGATTATGTGGAGATAGGCCAGTCCGCTTCTAATAGTTGTTGCACAGTTGGAAAAAAAACAAGTAGAAAGCCATATTGAAGATCTGACTATGATTAATCATATCCTTCTCTCTAAATATATTGTACAAACCAGCACTCTTAGGTCCGGTCTACGCTGTGCGTAAAATCGTAAGCGTACGAGAGTACTTTAGTTTAGTGCAAACCGCAATTCTGTTCTCCCGGCGTACTGCCTTACCAGCGTACGAGCTACTAGTTGGTTAAAATAAAGTAAGAATACGTTTACACGTTCGCAATTTTACCCCCAGTGTAGACCAGGCCATAGCTTTTCGCGGAAACTGTATTTGATGAGCTTTGACTGATTTCTACAAATATTGCAGGAGTGTGCGGAGGAACAAGACATTGAACAGATTGTGGATCAGCTAAGCTTCCTTACTCCGGCTCCTCCTACAACCACCATAACTACTACCACAACACCGCCCACTACACTTGCTCCTATACTTATTCCTGAAATCATCCCACCTTTTCCTGATTTTCAAATCCCAGGAATCCCCGATTTCAACTTTCCAAAATTTCCCAAACCCCCTCGTCCAGCATTGCCAAGCGTCTGCAGAAACAAAAACTGCTCAGGACTTTTCTGCAAATTAAGGTAAATTATTATTCTTTTACTAGGTTCATTGTTCAAATGCTTTTTCTCTTTCAGAAAGAAACTAGAACCAAAAAAAAGATTTAAAATCAAAATTACAATGGTTTAAAGAGTAGAGGTATCGGTTAATACATGTTTCATTACTCCCATTTTCATAACCTTGTGCAGGCTAAGCTTTTTGGCATTAATGATGCGTAAAAAAGTTTTTTTGTTAAAATTATGTCCGATAAACGTAAAAAAACTCGGCCACAAATAGGGTAAATAAGATTACCGCCAATAGGGTAAATAAGATGAGCTTTCTTTACAACCTATTCAAATAGTATTCAGTACTAAAATTAAGTTTATGCATTAATTGAGCTACTGTCGGTTTATGTCAGGTTTCGAAATTTGTGATTATGCTGTACTGTGGAAATGCTACATTGTGTGGACATTTCAGTCAGAGGGTATTAGGGGAAGCAGAATTGCTAGCAGAACTTTAAAACTCATGCCATGCTAAATAATATTTGGCTGATTTCATGAACGATGAAAGTTTTTCGTATTATGTTGCTAAATACTGAACGGTTGGCAACACTTGGAAATTACTGGGACAACCGTAATAAAGCTGTTTCTTCTACTTTATTGTAAGTACTGATAATAAATTATATTTAACTTATTGATCTTCAGGTGCAATGGAAAAAGATTAGAAAAATCTTGAATTCAGAATTTTTGACGAAGGAGCTGCTGTGTTTGTTATGTTTTGTGTTGTGATTTTTTTTGGTTGCTTTCTACGTTTGTTTTTTGCCAGTCAATAAATTATTCCTTTTTTGAACGTTTTTTCTTCCACAGCAATATATCATGAAACAGTCGTTTTAAACATTTAAAGGAAATTTTAATGAGATGTACGGGAAATTTTAATTACTTCCAAGAAGACTATGTAGTACAAAAATTGCGCTGTAAATGAAACAAATAATGCAAAAGCTCAGTAAAATTTATTTCATAAATCACGTAAAGCACGGTAAAAATCGAATTAGGTTAATGAATTTCTTCCGGATCGTTGAAAGCGTACAGGCATATTTCCTGAACCAAATTATACTAATAAGTATTTTCAAGTAAATGCCAAAAAGATCAAATTTAGATTGGAAATATTCATGCAGCTCGCAATCAAGCTCATACCACTGTAAAGATAATTTAAGCATAACGTGCAAACTGCAAATATCTTTAAATTAAACCGCATGACTAGAAATAAGAAAATTTCAAATTACTCCCTAAATTGATCGCGCTAAAACGTGTAACAAGTTGGCGGGGCCCATCTCTCTCCACGTCAATGCGCCCACGAGCGACACGTTATTTTGAAAAAATGTTGAAGTGATAGCAACTAGCAAAGAGTTGGAAACACTGTGTTCGATCTGACATGCACCTGGAATTGACCTCCTGGCCTTTTCTTCCAAAAGCGATCGCGGTACCACAGTTGTAAGACGGGCGGGGGTTTATGGGTTCGGCCTAAAGGTTGATAAACCTTCGAGCTTCGGGCCTTGCATACGAGCTTGTGTTTTGGGTGCTTTAAAAACATTATTCAAAATACCTTCGCATCACAACATTACGACTTCATTAAAGCATCAACCATTATTATTACACAATTATATTATTATTGCTTCACAATCAATCGATGAGTACTTTTATTCTAGACGTTTACGAGCAATAAATCGTGTATGTGTTTCATATCCAAGCAACTTCACTTTCAAGCTTTTTTTGGGCCTTGCATAGGCTTCTAATTGCTTATCGGGTTCGAGCTTATATTTTTCGCGTTTAAGCCTGAACTAGTCAGCCCGTTTATAAATTTGTGCGGTATCATTTAATCATAAAAAATTCTTGCATTTTGAAATTAGAAAGTTATGAATTGAATGGAATTAGTGTTTAAGATTGCTACAGTCAAGAATTATAGTGCTGTGGGATCAATATTGGGGTCGTATACACAGGTTCGTCTGCGCTTATAGATCTGATAGTGATTCCATTTTCATTATTTTGTACAACAATATACTTGGTGCTTTTGTACATCTTGGTTTTTATGTTTGTTTGAAGGCTAGTTATATAACCAAATGTCTTCGATAGATGCGTATATTACGTTTGTACTGGCAATTTGGCATCTGCAGTTTACTATACGAAGAACGAGAAAGGGGAAAAACTAGCAAAGGGACTCAAAATATGAGCAGTTTTGATTCAAAACGTAGTCTAGTAAGCTGTTTCTAAAACGTTTCGGTTTTAGGAAAGATCGGTACGAGACAAAAGTTGTTAATTGTTTCAAGTTTTTCCACTAAACAATTTGAACGTTTCTAACCGATTATTTGTGGAAGAATGAAACCATTTCTAAGAAAATTGCAGCAACTGCTTTTTGATGCTACTCAACTAATACTGCAAAATAAAAATTCTCTGAATTTGTTCAGTAGTAGTTCTTTTATCTTGTGATACTGAAGGAAGTTCAAAATAGGTTTCAAATAGCTGTATATGGAAATATGATTTTATGCCTTCTGGTAGTCGTGAGGATATTTCTCATATATCAAAAAAAATTCTATAATTTCTTGAAAAATTTACTCTTAAAAATCCATGCCTTAAATTTAAACAATGACTTTGCTGAAAAAACTTCGAAAGAAAGATGGTGAACGGAACTTCCTTATTCTACAATTTTCCTGGTTTAAAAGTTAGGACTGATATGGCTTAACAAAGACCCTACAAAAAGTCTTCATTAAGAATAAATAAAAAGTTTCAAATTTCTGTGAAAGATTTCCCGGAAATGCAAATCCATTGTGTTTAATTTTCAACAATACCGCGGCAAAATATTCTGCAATAGCCATATTTTCCAATATAATACCAAAACCTTTTTTCTTTTCGTTTGAGGAAATCGCAAGAAGGGTTTGCCAACCAGCAAAAGCTAATGATTACAGGGTTCAAAATTAACGCTTGCCCGAGGCAAGCTGAAATCGCTTCGAACAAGTTATTTTTCGGCTAACTTGCCGGACGGGCAAGCTAACAAAATAAATCGTATTAAACAACATCAAACAAGATTATTTCGAGACGGAATTTAGCTCCGCTTTTGTTGCAATAAAATATGTACTGTATGTAGAGAAAACTGTTGCTTGCTTTATTTTAGTTAAACACTTTGTAATCATCACCATTAGCACTTTGTATAAATTATTCGTTCGCACATTATAAATTGCAATTAACACTTCTTAATCGCACGCAGATTTTTTGATACTTAGACGCGTTTAACCAAATGCTACTTTTTTCTTCTATGAAAAATTTTCCCACGCTTGTCGCGTTTATCGGTGTTTCAGATATTACAAGTACTACTCTGCGCTGCAGAAAGACATCAAGAATTTTGTAATTTTTTGTTATGATTTTTTTGAAAATCTTTTAGCTCCTTAGCTTGTGCAAAAGTTTCGGCTTTCTAGTTGGTGTATAGTTTCCAAAATATTCGAAACCGTAATGTAATAATTGAAATAATTACAATCAAATAATCAGTTTTTGCGTAATGCATGATTGGAAAAAGTTAATTATTACCCTACGTCACATTAATATTTGACATAACATCCCACGCAGAAACTTGATTCTCGAAGTTAGACACGCGACTACGCTTAATTTGCAAATTCAGTGCTTTATGCCAAAAAGTACATTTTACAAATGTTTTTCCAAAGTTAACTTCAAAACTTATTGTACGGTACCTATTTTTTTTCGGGCAAGTAGAAATCTTCTCGGCCAAGAAGACATTGATATCACTTGCCCGACGGGCAAGTTGTTGAAAAAGTTAATTTCGACCCCTGAGTTAATGCATTTGAGTTCAATATTGAAGTTTTGTTGCTTTTTTACACAGTAATTGAAGTTGTTTTGTGAAGTATACGTAATTTTGAAACTATCTTTATTTTTGTCTTGTGCTGTGTTTTTTACTCTAAAATTTACTCAATAAACAAAAAAATAAAAAATAAAAAACAGAAACAAAAAAAGAAATTTTTCGGTAAGCATGGATTTTCCAAAATAATAATAACTGTAATGCTCTCGATTTTCTTAAATTTTGTATTTTCAAATGAATACTCTATACTGTATGCATAAGACACGTATTATAGGTTAATTTTATCTTGTTATGTTTGTTTGAAAACCGTTGAAAAAATTTTACATGGTCGATCAACTTCAACGTCATACCGGTATAGAAACTAATGTATATTTGTGTAGTAGCATGCTGTGTGGCATCGTTTTTTTTTGTGCGTGTATAGTTTTGTTTCAAATTGTTTTAGTGCAATTACTTTCTTTTGAAGTTTATTTTTCTGCTATGTTAATTGCTATGTTTTATATTTTTTATATTTTTGCTGTATTTTCAATGCAGGATTAAATCGAGAATTAACATAACACATGAGCCTATACTATCACATGCCAGTACAGTACAAAATCCAGTATTTGAATGGATTTCAAAATTGTTTAAAACAACAAGTAAAAAATTGAAATTCAAATTTTTTGGGTTGGGCATCTTTCTGTTATTGGCTGGCGCCTTAGACGGCTTTTACCGATCATACATATTTGCGCTGCGGTAATACGCTTGTCATTTGACTGCATGCATTTTACCTTTTTTCTTTTTTTCCGATTTACATTGAAAAAGATATCATGTGATTGCGTATTTCCTATGGGGCGCCGTTTGTGTACCTTAATTTGTGCAATGTTTTTTTGCATATTTAATTAAATAGTCATTTTAATTAAATATACAATAATACGTGGTCAAAGTCGACATAAATAGTCAAAAAAACTGCGCAAAATAAACCGTTGCAAAAATAAATAGTCAAAAATACTGCGCAAGGTAAACCATTGCAAAAATAAATAGTCAAAAAAACTGCGCACAAAATAAAGCGTTGCAAAAATGCGCTGCAGACTTTTTTGTATATTTGTCAGTGGAGCGTGACAAAGGGCTCTCGGCTGCTCTTGGAGCGCATTAAAGAGCACTCTCGAGCGCATCAAAAAGCAGGCGAGAGCGCTTTGTCACGCTCCACTAACAAATATACAAAAAAGTCCGCAGCGCATTTTTGCAACGCTTTATTTTGTGCGCAGTTTTTTTGACTATTTATTTTTGCAACGGTTTACTTTGCGCAGTATTTTTGACTATTTATTTTTG
This sequence comes from Trididemnum nubilum, assembly GCA_963965965.1. Lineage (NCBI taxonomy): Eukaryota > Metazoa > Chordata > Ascidiacea > Aplousobranchia > Didemnidae > Trididemnum > Trididemnum nubilum. The sequence goes on along the minus strand of OZ014481.1, from coordinate 29,969,481 downwards.
CAACGGTTTATTTTGCGCAGTTTTTTTGACTATTTATGTCGACTTTGACCACGTATTTTTGTATATTTAATTAAAATGACTATTTAATTAAATATGCAAAAAAACATTGCACAAATTAGGGTACACAAACGGCGCTCCATAATTTCCGCTTAAAAATACGCGTGATCGGTAAAAGCGGCCAGAAGCGGCTTTTTCCGAACATCCGTATTTCCGGATAAACGTATGTAAATACGCATATGCGTATAAAAAATGATAAAATAATATAGCCACAAGCTTGTCGGGCATATACGAAATCAGTCGTAAATTATATACTACTATTTTATTTATTAAAATCGATTTTACCCCAGCGGGGCATCATCAGTTAGATCTTATTCAAATAGAAACATGATATTTATTAAAATCGATTTCACCCCAGCGGGGCATCATCAGTTAGATCTTATTCTAATAGAAACAATTCTATTTGAATAAGATCTAACTGATGATGCCCCGCTGGGGTGAAATCGATTTTAATAAATAAAATAGTAGTATATAATTTACGACTGATTTCGTATAAGCCCGACAAGCTTGTGGCTATATTATTTTACTGATCCCTAAATGCGAAGTCGTAGGAATTCCTTCTTTCTTCTCCTGTGGGTGATTTTCATCCAAAACATGGCCTCAAACAACGTATAAAAAATGCGCATAGACGTATAAAATTTTTACTCGTATACTGGTTTGTTTTGTATTGCCTTTTACCGAACATGCGTATTTCAGCATGCGCATTTTCTCGTTTGGCAAAGAATAAAATAAGGACAGGGTATCCGTATTTTTCAGGGATATATAAAATTTTTTTGCAGTGTGACGTCACAAGGCTGCTTTGTGTAGTGGTTACGTTGCTTGCTTCAAAACTTTTTATTCAGGTTCAGTACTCACCAAAATCAAAACTTTAAATTATTACAGAAATGAAGCAAACTTTTTTCCAATCAATTTTGAGATTATTGTTTGAATTTTTTCACAAAGTTTTTTAAATTAGGCCTAAAGTACTTGATTAATCGACGTTTTTCTTTTGGTCTTTAGTTTCTTATCAAATCAAATCTTTCATTCTAGCTGTAATACGGCGAAGCGTGTAACGAGATGGCGAGGCCCATCTCAGCGTCATTCGCTTGGGCACCATAGCTTCTTTCGAAGAAATGTCGCAGAGGTGGCGAGCCGTTGGAACACTGTGTCTGATTTGACAGGCCGCAAATTTGAGCTTTAGACCTCCCGCTCCATATGCGAATGCGTTGCCACTCGACCAACTGAACAGTCGCTCCTTCTCGTCGTGCTAAATATTGTTTCTTTTTAAACTTTTACTGAATTTCTGATGCATTTATTTTTGTTTAGCAATGAAAGGTTACTACTACAACTGCGGTAATTTTGCGAGCAAATTAAACTGAGAAACGGGTAGCCTTGAAAAAGGCTGCTTAAGATTGAACGTTTTAGTCCAGCTTTTTTTATGAATCTACGCTGGAATGAAGAAAAACTAAAATGCAGTGGGATATATAGAGGTTGACTACATTGAAATGAAAATGGGTTGTTATTATGACGTAAGATGCCACAAAAATCACCTAAAATAGTATAAAGTTAATGCAAAAAGATAAAAAATTTCTAGTCGTATTTTGATTGGTCAAAATTTTTCGTTTTGGCAATTTGATTGGTGGAAACATATTGTTTTGTTTTAGTCGGAAATGTGCACAAAAAATCGATGTGAAGTTTGGAGTGAATAAACTAATTCTTTTTGATGGCAAAGAATAGGCAGTAAGGAATAGATGAAGGTTGCTTCCAGAATTGAATAATAAAACAAAGATCTTGCCGTAGCCAAGATGGAAAATTGTGCAATGTAATGATGTGTAGCACATTCTTTATTCTTTAATAAATGCAGTCTGATTGCAGAATCACAAAGACACCAAGGGTGCTAGTCATTTTGCATTCTTGATTAGGTAGATTTTTTGTTGTTTTTTTTCACTTCTTATGCATCTCGGAATGCGTTAATTAAGTTTGTCCTGCAATCTTTGGAAAGTTCGACCCACGCACCGACAGTCACAGTGGCACACGCATTGATATACGACCATACTCTGCTGAAGGGAGGGTAGAACATCTTGAGGAAATGCAGGCAAAATTTTTTTCGTTGTAAAAATAATGCTAGGTTCAACAGCTTGGTGACATCGGTTGATAGCAATCTTGGTTTGCTTTTTAAAAGTTTCCATTTTTCAGATCTGAAAGCAACCTACATCTATTCCTTACTGCCTATTCTTTGCCGTCAAAAAGAATTAGTTTATTCACTCCAAATTTCACATTGATTTTTTTGTGCACATTTCCGACTAAAACGAAACAATATGTTTCCACCAATCAAATTGCCAAAACGAAAAATTTTGACCAATCAAAATACGACTAGAAATTTTTTATCTTTTTGCATTAACTTTATACTATTTTAAGGTGATTTTTGTGGCATCTTACGTCATAATAACAACCCATTTTCATTTCAATGTAGTCAACCTCTATATGTATATCCCACTGCATTTTGGTTTTTCTTCATTCTAGCGTATATTCTTAAAGAGAACTGCTGGATGAAAACGTTCGATCTAAAACAGTCTTTTTCAAAGCTACCCGTTTTTCAACGAGTGGAAATGATTGCTCCGAGGCTATTGAAAGCTATCTTGAAATTCTGTGCCACTAACAAGCTTTTCAAATCAAACTGAATTCTACGGAAGAAACTCAGTCAGTTTTTTGATTTTTGAGATAAGGAGTAGTTGCTCTCACGGAAAACTGCAAACTAGGCTTTATTAAGTTTTAGTTGTTCAGCAAACCACAAATAAATCTATCACAATTCATACCAAAATGCTATCATTGCGTTCAGAAATATTCTTTGCTGTTGCAAGCATTTAAAATACGCGATTGTGCCAGAGGTTGGGTATATAGTTTTGTTCTGGCTTGTGTCTTTAAGTTCGAATCCACCGACAGCAACTGCTTTTTCAAAATTAGTTATAGAATTTTTGAAAATAAAAGGTTGTTGTTTTTTTAAAAGGTGTATGAAATTAGGATGAAGCAACTTTTAGGAGCATTAATCAAGAAAAAAACAAACAGAATACAGATATTCTATTGCTCGTTTCAGTTTCGGTCAGAGCAAATTAATTTTAAGGCCAAGAAAAGTTTGACAATTCACAAATTATCAAACTCACAAGTCATTTAGTTCATGCTTTTGTGATATGCTATTAGCTAAAATACGCAGATGCGTTTTTCCGCATATCAATAAATTACCCTGCATAAATACGTATACCCCTATTTACCAATACGCGTTTTTTACACGTGTATCCGTAAATGCAGATGTTCGGTAAAAGCCGCTTTATGAGTGGTAGAAAATTGGACTTTATGATTTATACCGCTTACTACTGTTGGTGATCATCTAGTTGTTATAATTTGTTCCGTAAGACGGCAGCATTACAATATAATTAGCAGCAATGTTACATAGTTGAATTGATAGTTTAAATTTTGCTGCCTACGTTCAACCATCAGATACTATTTTGCAATTTATTGCAAAAACCATTCTCAAACCTACTAGTTGGAGTTGCCAATGACTCGCCACTGCTGCGACATTTTTTCAACAGCAGCTGTGTTGCCCAGGCGCAATGACCGGGAAATATCCCCAAAACTCACTATACGCTTCGGCGTAAATGCAACCGCGAGTGTAATGAAAGGTCTGATTTTATTTCGATTTGAAAACATTCTCTGTCCGTTGCTCAAAGTTTGATCAAATTTTGATATATTTTGCTAACCTAAGCTACCACACTATTGTTTATATAGCTAAAACATGAATTGATTATTTAAAGTTAAATCACACCAATTAAATTAAAAGTAAATGAACCGAAATTGAATTCGGTTTTTCTCATGGCGATCATCAGTTTAAAAAAAATGAAAATAAAAAAAATGTCAAAATTACTTATGGTTCCAAATTAAAATGCAGTAACCCATTCTACAAAAATAGCCAAAAAAACAATCAACCAAAAGCCGATAGAAAGTCTAAAGCCGTAGTCAAACGTGAAACAAAACGTTAGAGAAGCCATAATCGATTTTATTTTATTTTATTTACATTTACCATATTTACTTTACTTTAGGCTGATTTGACGTTAAATAAGATTCTGTTTCAAGCCTGAAATAGTTTTCAGCCATCATCAAAATAACTTTCGTTTGGGAGAGGTTCTCCAAAATACTTTGACTATACTATTTGTTTCTCTTGATAGTTGTTTCTCAAGAGTGTGATCTGCAATTTTTAATCCAAAAAACTATTTTTGAGTGCAAACTACTCGGAAAAATTTGCAATACGACCGGTTTAACTTTTTAATTAGACTAAATCAAAAATAGTATACTTAAATCTACTTTTGGGATGACGTCAAACTACAATTCTGAAAATGCAAAACTACTTAAAAAGACGTCTTAATTTTAAGAATTTGCTAATGAACTGATATTAATTAGCAGTTTTAACAACCAATGCACCTTCAGGCGTTCCAAAATCTCTACTAAATTAATTAATTAATTTGGCTCCAGACTGATTTACATAAACGCATGTCACCGTGGCATGATTATGTCTACGTACATTTTACGTAATCAAGCACAAACATGCAAAAATTATACTCAAACAAATCAAAATAGAAACAGGTTAAGCATGTGCATGCTTCAAATAACTTTGACATTATTTTGCTTCGATTTTGTGACAAAAATACAACAATCAGCTGGAATAAAATAATCTGAACACCATTTTAATTCTTGTATCGCCTTGAAGCATTGTAGCATGATTTATAAGTTGAACTTATAGTAAACTTTAGGCGAATGGAATTGGGAATTTTTTGTTAAATAAATATTAGTGTAATTGAAATAAAAATTACGCAAAAACAATTTACAAATAAACCAGAAAAATATTTTGAATCGTAGATTATCAAGGATGAGGATTTTGCAACCTGATACAACAGATCAATAGGCCGGCTGCGCGGCCGAGAGGGCAAAGGAGTCGTTTTCATGAAGACGCTGATTGCATGACTTGGGTTCAACCCGCACCCTGGTTTCGTAGTTGCGCCTTAGATAAGATGCTTAACGATGATTATCGCTGCTTGGTGGCATCGATCAAGAAGCAAATTTAGTGGACTAAAATTAGAAGAAATCCGCAGAAACGTCGGATCACTGGAAACTCCTAAGCAGGTGCAGATTCTTCCAAGCACGAATTAGTCGTAGCAATGCAAAATGTGCGGATCGTTCAATAGTTAGCGTCTGACGCTGCCCGGTGACAGGAGGATAAATATGCGCTACAACAACGACATTTCTTTTTCATACTGTATATGTGACTGATCAAAACCTCAACTTAAAGCAACAATACGGATATCGCAGTCGGCGGAAAAATCAGACTGAAACCTGATTTTTCCGGGCTGTACTAAGTGGAAGGCATTGAGGGCTTTTGCATTGGATTTCCCGGTGAAAGACCACCCTACCTATTACTGCATCGTATCCGTCCAGGGGTAGTATTATGCAATGTTTCGTAAGAGTTACGACAAAGTAAGTTTTGCTTATTTAAAGAGCTTACGATGTCGTAATCTTTGCGATGTTGCATAATTACCTCCATAGCCACAAGTTTGGAGCGGAAAACAAATAAAGACCAAAAAAGGTCTTCCACTGTTTTTGGAGAAAATTTTAGGTTGAAATTAAAATTGTACTCGTTATTGTAATCTAGGGTACGGTTTAGTTATTCAAATTTTTTTATTTTGTTAAAAGTTCAAACTGACTTGGCTTCATATGTTTTTAACAATTTAAACAGCAAAGAAAATTTGGGCGTGCTTGCTCCTCTCTTATGTTGATTATCACCAAAATTTGTTTTTGCCGATTCATTTTTGTCAAATATAGGTTCTATAATTTGTCATATATTGAAAGTCTGCACGCAACTTTGTTTTTAACAGCCGGTAACTTCTGAGAATATTAGCATGATTATAAACCTTGTGTAACGGGACAAATATGTTCCAGATTTAGAATGATAGATTTGAAAGATTGATTATTGTCTGACGTCATAATTATGTTCAACCTAAATTTTAAAGTAGTGCCATGAGAAATTAGATACAACAAACAACAAACAAACTAAAATATTTTACTTTATTCCCTGCATTTCCAACAACTTGAACTTGTTTGTTATACTTAAAAAGTGTAAAATTTTATTTGAATAAGACAGGCGATGGCTTTAATCTGAAAAAAACGATTTTTTATTGGCCAGGGCAAGTATACCTTATAATACAGGGTGTCCACAAAGTCTTTAGACAATTTATTGTAAAGGATTTTTTAATATTAATTATCTAAAGATTTTATGAACATTCTGCATAACATCCGCAGATTTAGTGTTTAACTCAATACAAAGTTTGATAAAATGTAAATCGATAAGTAGTCAATGACCACCACAAATCGGTGTACTCACAAGCATTCTAAGCTTGTCTTAGCATTCGAGATGCATTTATCTCACAATCTCTACAAAACAAATTGACCAATTTTAAATTTTGTTCATTATAGAAATATAGAAATTCAATGCAAAAAATAAACTTTATATCGCTTTGTGTATTGTATTTTCTGACGTAAGATATTTAGCAAATGCTAGGATTATTATCATTATCATGTCAATATTGCAAGCCAGTTTTGTTGTTCCCCAATAACCGCTGTGTCTTGCTCCAAGCTAAACTTGTGTTCAGACTTGAAGAACTTTTAAACTTTATAAGTTAATAGGTTCATATCTTACAGAGGGTGTTTTTGATACTCTGGCTCTAAGAAAGAGTTAATAAAACCAGACACATTCAAAAATAAGGGACAGTATTGTGTAACATATAGTAGGCTACGACATAATACATGTTTTGTAAGAAAAAGCGATTTTGTATTTTAATTTTAAAAGTTTGTCGCAGACAAAAATTTCCTATTTTTATTGTTGCGAACAAACCATTAAAAATAGTCTATTATGTGATATGACGCAATAAATAAATTTATGCCTTTTTTAATGGCAAAACGTGTTGGGAACTTTCATAACCTAAAATGCATAAAAATACTGATCCTCAAAGCGATGGTACAGTTGCATTATTATTTATTCTGCTTTCTTTCTTTCTTTATCTGGAAAAATTTAGCAATGGATATCGATATTCATCATATTATTGCTTTTTATTTTTAGTATTTGAATATTGGAAATCTTAGAGTATGAGGTTATGTAAAATAAGCATTTTTCTGCCATTTATTTATATAAAAAGTATTTTATTTAACAAAAAAGTAAAAATCAAAAAATCACCAATTAAGCTGTTATTACAGTATAGTTGAACACATTTTGGTTAACGAAATTTTTTTTTTTTTTTTCGTGAAGAGGCAAACTTGTCTTCGCAAAAGTGCAAACTTGCTTCTGTTTAAAGTGGCATTGAGATCTAATTGTTACCCATTTATTGCCACAGAAAAAGACGAAAATTTTTTTAACTGTTGAGGCTGATTTTAGAATCACTCAATTTCTACATCGAAAGATATTTGTATTGCTTTTTTCCGCTACGTGTAGCAATCCTGCTATTTTTTAAAATGATTTTTGAATCAACCATGAGGTGTCGCTCGTGTGAACGCTGCGATAATGTTAGGAAAGAATCATTACTATGGTTACAAGAACGATAAATTATTCCAAACCTAACCCTAATCTAAACTATTAAAAAGAAAATAATTATTTTTCATTATTATTATTGGTGTTTATTGCAGGCGAATCCCACATATCATAGCACAAAAACACAAATAGAAAAAAAGAAAAACAAAAAACAACCACACGAACATAATGAAAAATCCGCGAGTGAAGATTCTTTATTTTCGTTTTTTTCTCTTTAACTTAAAGTTTTTGGTGAAATAGCTAATCACTACCGGTCTACAATAGACCTGCTACAATTAAAGCCTAGCTCTTAGGCCTACTAGCCTACCATTAGTTAAGTAGCCCACCAGTAGACTTTTAAAAACTGTAAAATTTAATCTAAACCACTGCGTTTTCGTATGTACCGTCAGCTCCAACGTAGCCACAAGTGAAAGTGCAATCGGATCAATTGGTAATTAAGTCAACCCGGAGAGTAATTCGATAGGTTGTTCAACCAAGCCGGTCGACCGCATTGGGACGTGTCCATTTGACACGGATGTGACAATGGCAAGCACGCCAGGACGTTGGAGTGGTGAACGCTCTCCCTTGCACTGGTTGGAGACGATGAAGTGCCGTCGTATACCCATTAAGCCACTATTACAGTTCTGAGTTGTAAGTCGGGCGATGCTTTTCGGGTCGGGTTCGGGCCAAAAGTTGACAAAATTTCGGGCCTGAGACATGCTTTTTGTTTTCAGTGACAGTTAGCAGACAAAAGTTAGCTTACGAAAGGAGCAATTAACCATTTTCGTTTTTCAGACCTTACTCAAATGTCGTTTTTTTTTTTTTTCGGGCATGATTTGGGCTTCTAGTAAGTTTTCGGGTTCGGGCCTGAACTAGTCGGCCCGTTTACAACTCTGTTATAGATAAATCACAGGTTTTTTTATTAACATTTTTTTATCACAGATATTTGATCTAACTCTTCGTTATTGAGCACTTTCTGAAACCCTGATATCAACCACAAACTTTTTTTTCATCATATAAAGAGGCAAACTTGACTATGTTAAAACTAGAAATACACAAAAATTAATTTCTCTACTACATTTTTTTTCATGCAGTATTTAAAAGTACGCTTTAAGCTTTATAACTACTTAACCATTAAAATTGGAAATTATTACACAGATAGTGTCAATAATCAGACAAAATTGTGAACTTTACTTCACTGATGGTAATGTAATTAACGATTTCGGTATATCATTAAGGTGTGGTAATTTATTGCACCCTAAAATTTGTCCTTTTCTGTTTTTTGGGCATAGAACAGATAGTCGCCGGATGATGTTACCGTATTCTATAAATAAATCTCCAACACTTAGCTCTACTTCAGTTGTGTGCCCATGTTTAGTACTGCAGACAGAGCGGTGTAGATTTAGTTAGAGCTACGGGAAGTGACAATTATTCTTGTAGAACGTTTTCACGCATTTTACTTATTCGGTGCATTTTTCCGCTAAGGAAATAATAGTGGTAAAACATGTTTGAGTTTTTTGCAGTAGTCATTGCTTTATTGCTAGTATTTTGCTGAGAAACTTCCGGCATGAAAATTTTTTCATCAACAATTACTGTACTTTTAATTAGCTGTCTTATTTTGCTTTAAGGTAACAAAAATTATGAAGTATTAAAGGAAATACCCGAAATAACCATGATCTTTTAGATACATTCATTATGCGTTCGATCAATACTTCACTGCAGGGACCAACGACGACAAAATCTGAATACGACAAACACTGCTATTGGTAATTTAACAATTGCGAGTGACTCCAAAGTATGATGAAAGCAACTTTTTAAAGGGGTAAACAAAACTTTTCAAAGAGTTTTATCAATGAGCATGAAAATACAGTATTGACAATTATTAAATAGTTTTAACTAATAAATTCGATTGATTTTGTAATAACTTGCTCGATCATATTGCACTGTCCAAGGAATACCCATTCTTATGCAAGAATTCGGATCTCGGTCAAATATTACGAGCATGCTTTTTTCAATGTTTTACTGTCCAGTAATCATTTGTGAAAAGCTGTTACATGCAAGAACGATATTTTTCGTTTTGAGAGGTACTTGATGATTATGATGCGAATTAATGAACGAATAATCAAAATTCAATTACTATAAAGATCGAAAAGAGATTACACGCAAAAAAATTCGTCAACTGGTCTATTCATTACGTTATCTTAACTTTTTTGGCTTGTCGGTATTTTGCACTCCATCATTCCTTCACACAATGAACCGCATTATTATTGCGATTTACCAAGTACTTTGTTGAAAAGTAGCCAAAAAATATTGAAACTGCTTTATTACTGTAGATCTTAATTATTGCAACATTTGGAGTTGAGATTTGCTGTGCCATATTGTGTAATTCACCCTAACATTGATATGCATATTGATTCAAATAATGACGTCATGAAGACCGTGACGTATGCGCTTTAAATGTTTCTTTAAAATACTGTATTTTTAGCGCTTGCCCGAACGTCAAACCTACATTTCAAGTAAAAAAATTGAATGAAAACCGGTATTGGACCAGAAACAGATAAAATTTTGTTAGTTGAAATTTAAAAGAAAGGGATATTTTTCCTGCTTTCTCTTATGGAGTTATGGCAGTATCCGTAATTGTGCAATACGCGATTTACATTTTTTGTATTTGGTATGCTCTTACTGTTTTCATGTCATATTCAAAATTGAATGGCCGCTGTTGGAGACGTAATTCAATTATGACAAAATACATAAAATTAATAGCTCTAAAAAAATCAAATCGCGTTTTTTTAACATAATGATTATCGAATAACAAAGAGCAGAGAATCGCCTCCTAGCGGAGGTAATTCTATCAGAACAGAAGCGGTATTTGCTATTCGCTTTTTTTTTTTTGGTTTCGCTCCAATATGCTATATAGGTAAACCAGGGTATTAAACAGTTTAATTATGAAGTAATGATAGCATAAACCTAGCGAACGATGATACTGAATAATAAATACTGATAGCGTCCACTTTCATTAATAATAAAATAACAAACAAGATTACAACCCGAGGACAACCTGGGCTACGAGGAGAAACATGACAACACGACAGCAGAGCTACCGCTTCATTTTTACACTATTTTTTCTGATTCTTGAATTTTAGAGATTCAGTTTTTCAAACTTTCTCCAAGACCCAAGGCTGCTGTCTTTAAATTTTTATTTTTTGACATCAATTAATTTTTGACAAAAAAATATTATTGCTCATCATGTAGCGGACCTATTTTTTTGATCTTCATCATTTTTGTGTTCCAAAACTACTGTAGGTCCGCCTAAAATACGCCGAGCATGAAGAACATATTTGGTTCAGACCCAACGCTGAGTGAATACCGAATAAAATTAAGAGCATGGATTCCCCTTCCCCCGATAAAATGCGAAATTAGTAATGTAACTTTGGTTTGCACACTTTTTGCCTCCAAAAAAGTATAGTTTTTGCTAAGCTTAAATATGTATTTAAGTATGATTTCTGTTGCACCGGATAGCTTGAATTTAACAGTTTATTTGCAAGCTCAAAGTGCATTCAAATTAACTTGTCTCGAAGCTTACACTAACCTTAACTGCAAAGTTTTAAACTCGGTCTTAGACTCTTAGCTATGCAAGTTCATGTTCAAGTTTGTTTATTGATGCCACTAAATAAACAAAAAACAGATGAAACAGAGTACGTATATAGAGGTATAAATAAAGGAAGCAGCGCGTGAGTGACAGCGAAGGGACCGTGAGGTCTTCGAGAATGCAGTCACTCTGGGGAGCCATAAGAAAAAAATTGTCGATACAACCGGATCCCATTATCAATTCCGATGAATTCAATTACTTTACCACCTCGTCGGCAAAAATCCATCCAAAAAGGAACAATATTGTGGTTTTGTAATACGGCATATCACATTATACATGCTCAAAACATTTTATGAATAAAAGGTCTTTACTACTGATTACAATTAAGCATGGCGACTGCTATCATTTGGAACTGGCTGGATCTAAACTGGGTAATTATTACGATACCAGTCTGCTGTTTCGATGCAAATAAGTCGGAATTGTACAGGTTAAGCAAATAACAAGTTTTTAGCAACTAAGTTTTACAGCAAATAACTAGAACTTTTAGGTAGGTAGGCCTATTGTAGGCGCTTCGATAAAGGTCAACTTTTCTTATCTTGATTTAAAAACAGGTTTAAAAGAAAAACTTCGGGTTTAGCAGGTGGTGTTGCGCCAAAGTAGTATCTCGAACCACTAAAAAAAGGAAAAAAGCAGTGATATAAATACCGATGCTGAGAAGAAACTCGTGTCACAGATAAAATGCATTGAAATCGTGCAGCAAATTAAACGAAACAGTTTTTTTACATCTTGCGAGTAACTTTTTTTTCAAGTTAACCACGTGTTAGCATTACGGTGTTCATGGTTAATAGAGCAGTAATATCAGTGATGCAATCGAGAGTGAACCGGCATTGCGCTCGGAGTCTAATAGGGAATTTCAGTAACTTGACCACCTTTGATTTTAAACAGACAAAATAAAACTTTGGTTGTATTTTCTGATTTTTTTTTTTTTTTTTTGCATTAAAATTACCAGTTTATTTTCCCAGTGATATGCCAAAAACCAAGTTACAATTTAGTTGTATTGTTGTAATTTGATATTTTCAAATAAAACAAATAGTTTTATTGCATTATTTCATCAATTTGCATGGTAAATTTTTGAAATATCTTGAAGTTAAAAAACTAAACAGTTTGGCAGTCTGATAAAATAATTTTTAAATCAAATCTGATAAAATAATTTTTAAATCATCTTTTAGTAACGAGTCTATTCAAATTTGCACGAAATAAAAGTCCGCCTACACTACAATAAAAGTAAATTGGGCGAGCAAACAGAATTGAGCTCTTGTGTGCATTTGGTTGGTGATAAACATAATAACTACAATAAATTCGAAGAAGTATAACGCAGTAGATGGTATGCTGAGGATAGCATTTTCAAGGCTGCTCAGAATAAAATTCCGAGATAAAAATTTTGGAGGGATGTAAAGCAATGACAAAATGTTCGCAAAATGCAAACAACCAACTTAATAAACAGCCTTCATTCTTAGCAAGAATCTATAACTCAGCTTTAAAAGTTTTACCACAATTGAACAAATTCTGACTTCACAAATAACTTCAAATCGATCAACTTTTTTTGACGTTGTTACTTATAATTTGCTTTATTTAGAAAAAAAGAGTAGTAAATTAGTAATGATTTTAGTTTTATAGCTATTCGTTCCAAGAAAAAAATACGCGAAAACGTAGTTTTCGAGATATGCTAAAAATTGTACCAAATGGGACATTTATGCAAAGCTTGATATAAGCAAATTATTGAAACAACAATCATATTAAATTTTGAGTGTGAGTGTGAGAAACAGTTTAGCTCAGTGATGCACATGTACATGTACGGACTTTTGTACGAGGTCAGCAAGCTTAGTATTTTGAAACAGATCAAGCGGTTTTTGTTAACTTTTAAGCAGTATTTTGATAATGTATTTCGTTAGGTTTAGCAGATAATTTGGAAATTTTTTTTCACGGCGGTGAGGTAGCATTTACCTCACATATCTGCTTTCCCATTAGGCTAGTGTTTCATCAGCATCTGAATTCACACGTAGCCTATCCTGGCATCCCACCCGAACCTTCAAACCACACACGAGGGCAATTTCTACACTTGCCATCGTACCCTCTTCTCAGATTACTCTGATCTAAGTCTGACAACAAGGTCACCAGAAAGAGGATTCTCGACCAGTATCACACTGGCACTTCACTTAGCTCAACCGCATTGCGCTAGCATCACTAAGCATGGACACCATATATGACATCACATTAGCAAATTTAATTTGGAAATTTTTTCAGACATTTAGTTTAGCAAATGCGCAAGCGTCATTTTTAGCAAACGAGTTCGGCGGAATAATTCTTTAAAAGATTGTAGCTGAATGTACGGTGCAGCAGCACATACTGTTTCATTTTTGTTCAATAATTTAATTATAAGTTGATCTTTTCTAATTTCATTGTACTGAAGTAGTTTGACAGTTTTATCATCGAACAGAGAACCAACAAACTCTACTTAAAACTGATCCCAAAAAGCACTGCGTTTGAAAACTTCATTTTTTAATTTTGTATTTATTGCTTGGTTGTTTGTTTCTGTGCTTGTTACTGCCAGAAAATTTGACATTTTCAATGTAAGTTTAAAACTTTTCAAAGAAAACGACTCTGAAAAACTTATTACAAAAGCAAGAAGTAACAAGGCGCACTTATACTTAGAAGTTCTTTTCCTAGCGGTAATGGAAGCATTTGAGTGCATGGCCATTACTATTCTTAAAAGCTTTCCTATTTTTTCAAAGTTTTGCAAAAACACTTACCAGAACTGGCAAACACTTTTAGCAAAATTCTTGTGCCTGCTATTATAGTTGCTCTCTTTCAACTTACTGCAGCTTGGTAGTAAACTTTCGAACGGTTTAGAAACATTGCCAGAAATTTTAAGAAGTCTAATTTAGCTTTTCATTAACAAGTACAAGTAACAATAAGAACCCTTTTTCATTTTATTTTTGATTTCAGCTTATTCTGGTATATTTTAAAGTAAAGTTGAACAAAAGTAATTAGTATTAGTTCTAATAAATTTGCTTCAAAACAATGAACTGCGTTGCTTTTATTCAAGTTCTAGCGTTCTGGATTGCCATTAGTAAAGGTAATTATACTAAAATATGAAAAAAAAAATTACTGCGCTTGTCTTCTTACTCAACATTATTGCGGCATTTTTCCTGGTTTGATTTAGTTAACAATTTTTAAATTTAGCTTTAGCAATTTTTGGCTTTGAAAACGAAAGGAATCGTAAATGATTTGAGGTTGTTGTTCAAATTCATCAGACTCTATGTTTTACAATGAAAAACACTTGCATATCCAGCACCTTATTTAACGAACAAAAAACAATATATTAACTTTTTGAAATATTTAAATGGCGTGAAGCATCCAGTCAATTTCAATAAGCTCACAAGAGCCAAAATTAAAATATAATTTCTGAAATTTTTTGCTTTCATTTTGAGGCTGCGGCAGCAAAGATATTCAACAAATACAAAAAAAAACGAAAAAAATTTTGGGAAACCCTGAATTTGTTCTCCCAGATCGATAACACGTAAGTAAAGATTTTGCAAAAATTGGATTAGTCACATGATGTGACTAAAAGGATTGATATTATTCTGTCTCTCTTTTACCCTAAAAGTTCAGCCTGAGAGAACAGCTTCAGAGTTTCCTAAAACTTTTTAGGGCGATATCTCTTGTATTTGTTGAATATCTTTGCAACTGCAGCGTCAAAATGAGAAAAAATTTCAAAAATTATTTATTTCCATTTTAGCTATTGTGAGCTACCAGAATTGGCTGGATGCTTCACCCACTTTAAACTATTCGATCATAAGCTAAACCGCTCACAAAATAATATGGTCTTCCAAGTACCCTAAAAATTTGAAAGGTTGTTAATAGATTAAATTCTCCACGAATTAAAATTGTAAACTCGAAACAAAATTAAGGGGTTTTGGAATACCATATGCACTTTTTGTTAGTGAAGTACTACAATTTTCAAGTGAAAGAGCTGAGAGGAGCAGTATGGTGATGCATCCTTGGCACTGCTATATTTGGTCATACACAATTATGTTTTCACAGCTTGCCACAGTCGTCATGACGGCGGAAGGACGCAATTAACAGGCGAAAGAAATCAGGTGTTTAGTGCCGGTGCAGGGGAGGAGACAACTGCTCCTGAAACAACAGACGAGGAGGTGATGGTAAAAGAACTCCTGGAGGACCATCCCGTCCCAGCCACTGTTGTCGCTTGCGTTGTTAGAAGTGTAAGTTTCACTGCAATAGTATTGTACGTTTGCATTGTTTTTTCGTTTTTGTTTTTTTTTTTTTTGCTTCAAATTAACGATATGTCCATCACAATAATGCTTTGTATAGACTTGCAAAATTATAAATTGTGAAGACGTCTACATTTAAAATAGACCCTTTTCATCATTACTATTTTGGACAATTTGTGTTAGTTTTGTTGGTGCTATACTCGTATGATGCAATATTCTGGGTAAATAATACGTCCATAAGTTAGTACATTCATTTCCGCTTTCTCTTATATTTAAGATTCATCAAAAAAGTAATGATTAGACATTGTCTACGTGCTTAGCTGACTATGACGGTATAGAGTGTGGGCCAGTAGATTTTTGCAGAATGCTGTATTTACATTTTTTTCCAAATCACGCAGCATGTTGTAGTAAAAGGTGCACCAATGCAAAATATTGGTCGCATAATCAAAAATAAATGTTTCATATTAGCTAGGTTGCAAGAAATTATGTTTGTTGTTTATTGTTTTAGGTAAAATCTCTCCCACCTTATACCAAATCAAGCCTTCAAAGACGAGTTAATTTTGCCGCAAGCCGGTGGGAAAACAAATTTTCGCTTCAGTTTAGCTGTTATGTTTTTCCTGATGTATGTCAATTAGTTTTGGTGAGTGGCTGTTGGGTGTTTATATTAATTTTGCATACGTCATGTATTTTAGTTTTTCTTGCTGACTAGCTGTACTTTCATAACTATATAATTTTATTACTTTCATCAATGTTAGTGCAAGTTTGTCATGCTAATAGCATATAAAACATTATCATGCAGTTAATCAGTTGCCAAGTTATTTGTCTTTGTTGTATTTGTTTATAGCGTTTTTACTTTTCGTATCAAGTTTGTAATTGTATCCAACTTTTTAGTTTTGTGGTCGAATTGAAGGAATAGAAATTCCTCAGCTGAGCTTTTTGGACTGGTGGCGCACCACCACGACTCCTCGAACAACTACACCTACCACCACTACTACAACCACCACTACCGCAACCAGATCAACTACTAATGTATCAGCAGTGGGTCGACCGTTGCCTTATAACTATATTTTGATGATCTTTCGACGTGGTTGTTTTACATGCGATGGATTGATATGTAGAACTTATTCAAACGATTGGCTGCGTTTTCGGTAAGTGGATCGTTTATGTTATATTGCTACAATTTAAGTGGACAGCACGCAAAATCGATGGTGTTTCTAGAATTAATACAGTATGAAACTAACTGTAAACACTGATTAGCCATGTGTTTCGATGCAAAGAAAAGCATTGACACGTCATAATTTTCTTCCACTAAGAGCGAAAAATCTGAGATTGGCGTCTGTTTAATCTCAATTGCTTCACCTTATTGTACAAGTTATTTCAAATCGGTAAATCGCACGAAAAATGTAGCAAGCTACATAAATTGTAATAAATGATGAGCGGAGTTTGAATTCAACCCATTCAAAAAAGTGCTTGACGGCGTAGGCGAGAGCAAAGTTTTTGTCGTGTACTGTGTTATGTTATCATAAATTGTAAATAATCATAATTGTTGCCAACCGTAATACTGTTTATCTTATAACTTACTTACTTATTTCTAGATGTCGAACGGGATAAAACAGTAAACTGAATGATTCGTAGCGAACGTGATGACTTCACTCAAAAAAGAGTAAAAATTTCGACTGAGAGAATCTGACTTCAGGTGTACAGTGGAGAGGAACGTACAAGTCGCCCTTCAGGGTTGCGCGGGAGTGAATGCGTGCGTGCTACTGCACTACAGTATTTACTAGTAATTAAACGAGTTGATATTTCCAAAATTGCATTTTTTATCCTATGAACTTTACGTTTTGATAGTGTACTTTTACTAGGCCTACATTGTTATTATTGTCAACTGTGTTACGTACGAATAATTTATTTTGCATTGATAGTGTTTTTTGTGATGTTTTCTACGTTGCAGTATTGCATTGTATGATCTTGAATAAAACGATCTGAAAATTGAAACAAATAGTGTTTTCTTTTTCGTCATTTGAGTATAGCGATGCTTCGTGCATTAAACTAGAGGGATAAATTTTTGTCAGTCAATAAATACTAAAATTGTTATCATCCACAGGCTTTGGAGTTCTCCAGTAAAAGTTTATATCGAGCAGGGTATAAGATGACGTAGCTAGCGGTTTGCTTTCTGTCCGGCAAAAGTCAGTTCATCATTCATTCATTCATTAATGAAATCAGAGTTACATTCAAAACTAATTATTGTAAATTCAAAACCAATTATAGAAAAAAAGTCTTCTCGAAAGTTCTCGCTGAAACATAAGCGTAGCCAGGATTTTTGATTGGGGGGGGGGGTCCAAACCACAAATCACATGCAATGAAGTTATCAAAAATTTTCAAAAAAGGAAGTTTTTGTGGAGCAAAGATATCGTAGAATGGAAGATCTGAAGCTGTAGTCTGTTGGCACTTAACCAGGATTTTCATAAAGGGAAAGGACGAAAACTAATCGTTAGAAAATGCAAATGTTTAACTTAGGAGACATCTTGAGAAGCAAGTGTACTCAAACGTACCACAGACGGGGGTCTGGGGGCGGAGCCCCCAGCCGCCGGTGGCTATGGAGGTCTGGAGGCAAAGCCCCCAGCCGCTGGGCAATTTTTGTGTTTTTGGAAAAAAAAAGCTATTTTAATCCCATTGGATCACATTTCGCACGTGTTCACAGCCATTTGAAAGAACTAAATTTTTAACATTAAAAAGCCAATCGAAAAGTTTTAATTGTTCGATCCTCCTTTTACTTGCAATTAAATTCCAAAACACGTTTAAAACCTTGCATTATAGTGTAAAATTTTAATTGAGAGTGATTTGGTCCATGTAGGGGGAAGTAAGGCATATTGCCTCCTGCAATATTTTAGCAGTAAATAATAATCTACTCGAAGATTTTCCTTAGAGATTTTTGTTTTGTCATGAAGTTAACCAGTTACAGGAGTACATGTACGGCCAGGGGCCCAGGACCCCTCAATTCAATTTCAATAATTTGTTCAATGAGCATTTTCCCTAGCTATTTTTTTAAAAGTATTTTTTCGCGTAAAAACTGGCGAGGTGAATCGTTGGTACAATGGATAGTTACGCTTATTAAACATGTTATTCCCAGGCCGGATTTGTATTGCGCATTGCCTCCTGCAATATAGAGAATTTTTGCAACATCTTTCTGGCAAATATAAGTGAAGACCAAAAAAAGTCTTACCATCTGAGGGCCGGTCCTTGGCACTTAGCCATATGGCACACTGGCACTTACGGCGCTGGTTATTGCATTACGTTCATAAAAAGTTAAGATGAGGGCCTGAGATAGCAACTTTCGGACAAAAATCCTATATTTCACCCTGGTTATACGTTTAAATTGGTCGGAAAAAATTGAATCAAGGGGGTACGCCGGGCCTCCTAGTCGTCAGTATTATTTATTGTTAATTACTGTTGTACGCGCGTACTGTTGTACGCAAAGATGCTAAAAGAAACTGAAAATGGAGAAATGGAGAAACAAGGTTTTTTTTGTCAATTTTTTGTCATTGGTGGCATTTCAGTTGAGGGGTCCCGGGCCCAGAAGCGTACGAGGGATTTTGAAAAGGGGGGGAGGGCCAGAAACTTCAGAAAATTTGAGAGGAACATAGATCAGAATTTGAAATTGCCGCAATCAAATTACGTCTCATTTTTCGCCCAAAAGCAAGTGAAGAGTAAAAAAAAAGGTCTTCACTCAAATTTCGTCCCATTTTTTGCCCAAAATCAAGTGAAGAGCAAAAAAAAAGGTCTTCACTCAAATTTCGTCCCATTTTTCGCCAATAATCAGGTGAAGAGCAAAAAAAAAGGTCTTCACTATAATTCAAAATCAGGTGATTTTGAGCCCAAAGCCTGATGCCCAACTTGCAAAGGGGGAGGCCATGCCTCAATTTTGCTCACTTTTCTATGCAATTTTGCAATCTTGGCGACCCAAAGGGGAGGGGGGGCCATAGCCCAATGCCCCCCCTAAATACGTCCCTGCCCGGGCCCCTTGGGCCACTACCCTGGCTACGCCTATGATTTTGAGATAAGATCGCTCCCTTAAGTTCTTTAATAAAAAAAACATTTAATGCAAAATTAAACAAACTTTTTTTCCAAAACGTGGAGGACTCGAGTCAAGTCACTTGACAGTTTTTTGAAACGTCCAGGAATTGCATGACATTATTATGACGTGGACAGGTGGACGTCTTTATTATTACTTGCTTTGGCACTCGTATATCCTAAATTAAAGAAACTGCAATTCCGGACAAGGACAACATAGCCTAATGGCTATGCTCTTATTATATGTATCATTGGTAGTATTTCAGTTGGGGGTTTGCATTACCCCCTGTGTTATAGCATTAAGCTCATAATAACGTTAAACGAGGGCCTGGGATTATGTATTGTTTGATTTTTTTAGGCCCCAACTTTTAGCACAAAACTTTTCGATTTTTCACAGGTTTTACGTATGCATTGTTAAAAATTTGAATTGCGGGGATCCTGGCCAGGGATCCTTGGTCTTCAGTTAGGGGGTCCCCTGGTTGTTATTAGGGGCCCCGGGGCCCCCTGGTTGTCGGTTAGGGGCCCCCTGGTACTCAGTTAGGGGCCTCAGGGCCCCCTGGTTGTTAGTTAGGGGCCCTGGGCGCTAGTGGTTGTCAATTAGAGGCCTCCTGTTTGTCAGTTAGAGGCCCCGGGGCCCCCGTTTTTTGCTTAAGGGCCCCGGGCCCCCTGGTTGTCGGTTAGGGGCCCCCTGGTTGTTAGTTAGGGGCCCCCAGGGCCTCCTGGTTGTCGGTTAAGGGCCCCCTGGTTATTACCTGGGGGCCCCCTGGATGTTAGTCAGGGGCTCCTGGGCTCTCTCGTCGTCCGTAACTGCAATTAAACATCGCTAGGCTATGTTATCATAATTTTATATCATTGGTGCTATTTCAATTGGGGTGGAGGGCAGGCCCCCTGGGCCCCCCTCTGGCTACGCCTATGCGCTGAAACCATAGTATCTTATAGATAGGCCTAAAATACACCATGTTGCGTATATTAATTTTGCAAAATTTCCTTTGCTTTGTACTTTCTAGTTATATGTCGCAAATGCAATTTCCGAATGGCTGCTTGACTAGAAGACCTGAAATACTGGTCACTTCGCAGTTTTCAGTTGAGATTGTTTTGCATGTCATTTTTGAATGATATGATTTATTCTCTCGGCGAATAAATTATTTATGTTTGACTGTCTGGTGCCAGCAAGAAAGAGCAAAAGGCAGAAACCCCACTTAGCTAAGTGACTCAAAAAATTTTACCAATCTTTCTATAGGTATCTCCAGCTGAAGAGACCTCAGTGATCATTGTCAAATCTACAAACCTTTAGCTCACTCATAGGGAACCATCAAAAGGAAATATCTTATTCAAGTAGAATCTCCTTCTTACTATTCTAGTTGAATAAGAGTTCCCTTCTGGTGATCATGTTAAGGTGAAACAGACTGTCAAAGGTTCTTTAATTTGACAGTGAAAAAAGTTTAAAAATTTTACCGTAAATGATAGCTTTAAAACGCGTTTAGGACTGAATTGATCAACAATTTCGGGCAGGCTAGATAGACTAAAATTTTCGCATTTAAGCAATTAAAGGAGGTGATGCATCTAGCCAGGATTATGCACAAAAGTTGAAGCATCTAAAACATAGGTCATTATATTCTCCAAATTGCAGCTTTCTACTTGTCATTTCCGAAATAGTTCATTTTAAAGTTAGGGATATCTCTCCTGCAGTGTTGCCAGTTGAAATCTAAACTTTTCTCATTAACGTTCTATAAGGTAACTTTTGCAAACTTTTTGAAAGTTAATGATTGCAATGGGTCACTGGGTCAGTGTTGCAAAACAATTACTTAGAAAAGTTCAGAATCCAACGCATGAAAAATTAAATATTTACAGGCAACACTGCAGGGTAGATTTCTCTATTTTTGGAACGAAATATTTTAAAAACGAGAAGTTGCAGAGTTCTGAAATGTCGTGAAGATATGTTAAGAAGTTTTTTTTATCTTTCGGCCATGTCTAGCTGCATGCTCTGCCTCCTTCGAATTCCTTCAAACAACTGAAAACCAGCAAAATTTCTTGCAAGTTTTAATTAAATGACGTCAAAATGGCGATTGTTGTTCATGCAAGTTGCTCAGTGTCTTTCATGGCCTTCAGCGGCAGGAAGATGTTTTATTTTCAAAATACAAAAATTTGTTGAAAAGGGCAAAAGACGCTGTTCTGTGATAGGAGAATAGATTTGCAATTACAATAACAACAACAAACGTTTTATTTTGTATGATGGGGAAGGGGATGTTACAAAAAAAATCTAATTCAAATACGTAGTAAAAAAAACACAACATTTTATATATTTGCCAAACCCAGCAAATCAGCATCTAAATCAATGGTTCTCAAACTGAGGTCTGCGGTCCTTTCGGGGTCCGTGAAATAATTTTTCGGGACCGCGAAGCACCTTCCAAAAAAATCAAAACGACGCTCGTGGAGAAAAAAAATTTGCACGAAATAAAATTTTCAGGCAACTTATCTTTCCAAACCAAACTTAACAAACACAATTTGCTATGAAACCTTACAGGCTGCATACACATCTACAATAACACTATAAGACCTATGATGTCATTTAAGCAATGACTGTTTTAGCGTGAAGTCTGCAAGTGAAGGATAATGTTTAATAGCAAAAAGGATCGTTTATTCTGCCAATGGTTTAAAAGTAAAAACATGGTGGGTGGCGGAAGCAGAATTGGATTCAGAGAAAGTTACTGCAATGTTTTCAGTCTAATAAATTGTTCATTCGCCTTGAATAAGTTTTCAGAATCTATAAATTAGTAAATAATACATCCAAAAGTATGTGGAGCTGTGGGAAATCCAAATTGCAAAACAAAAACTTTGCTACCCAACAAGTTGCGTTACAGGCAGTACTTAAATTGTAGGGGGGGCGCAGGGGGACGCGTCCCCCCATCGAGAGTTAGCGTACCCCGATCAAGATTTCAGCGTCCCCCTAACGAGATTTCAGTGCTCTCCCTTAAGAGTCTGGATAATTAGACGAAAAGAGTGGCTGTCAGCACAAATAAATCCCAAATTCCGGCTGAATATAGTACCAAATTTTTAAAAACCTTTTTTTTTCTTTTTGGTCTTCAATGGAATTCGGTAAAAGCATTTAAACTCGAAGCAAAATTTTTACTAACTTTCATCTGCATTCCGAATGCGTTTGATCAAGGCTTCGAAAAGCGTCCCCTCCCCCCCTCCAAGCAAAATTTTACAGTTTAAGTAGTGGCCAAAGGTGGAATCGAGGACACAAGGCTCGAGGCTAACGACAGTAATGCTCGAGGCCAAGGACACAGGTGGCAAGTGTTCTACAAAAAAAATAAAAAAGGTCTAAAAAAGAATTTTTCATGCGATCTCAAAAAAAAGGTCTTAAAATTTTGTTCCAGTCGATCTAAAAAAACAGTCATCAAAAAGTTTTTTCCGGCAATCTACAAAATTTTAATGATTCAAAAAATAGTGCTGTCCTCAAGCCGAGGACAAAACAATTTTTGAGGACTTGAGGCTTCGAGGTCAAGGCCAAGGACTTGACATTCGAGGCCAAGGACTTCAAAATGTGTCCTCGACAGGGACGTATTTAGGGGAGGGCCATTGGGCCATGGCCTTCCCTTTTGCTCGCCAGGATAGTATAATTAGCATAAAATAGTATGCCAAATTGCGGCATGCCCCCCCTTGTAACTTGGGCAGAAGGTTTGAGCACACAAACGGTGGGCTAAGACCTTTTTTTGGCCCTCACCCTATTTTGGGCCGAAAACCGGACTAAATTTGAGTGAAGACCATTTTCTTCACCTGATTTTGGGCAGGAAAATGGACTGATTCTGGATGGAAAAATTTTCATTTTGTTCTTCCTTATTCTCAAATTTTCTGAATTTCCTGCCCCCCCCTTTCGAAAATCCTGCGTACGCTACTGGTCCTTAAGGACGTCCTCGAGGCCAAGAATGTCCTCGAGAACTCCACCTTTGGTACTGGCTACAGGGATATCTAAAGATAGGGCAGAGGCCTATATTAAATTAATTAACCTAACTAAAGGTTAAAATGCCTCTTTGGCTTAGTCTAAGTGCGGTGTTGCCTTAGGATAGAACAAAGATGGCGTCGCCAATGCTATCAATGTCAGAGTTGCCAATAAAAATTATGATTTGATAGGCCCCTACGTCATGTTTGAAGTAGAATATCTTTGAATGGCTAGGTCAATAAGAATGGATTCAAACGCCAATGTAATCTAATACGATTGCCCTAACTTAGGATATCTCTTTTGATTTTGCCTTCTGTCCTATTTGGATTTTCTTCCAGTGCGAATCCAATCGTTTCCGAAACGACTCCGTTCTTAAATCCGCAGTTTGTCAGGTTTAATTTTTCGCATTTTTTGCCTTTAGATTAGTTCAAAATTGTATGAATGTGTGAAATTGCGTTACCAATGATCTCGTCACAAAGTGATTTTGTCACAGTGATTTCGCTACAAAGTGAGGGTTAGGGCAAGACAGCACTGAGGATAGTAAAATAGTGTAATGACTGCTGTTCTCAGTCAATGGTTTAATTTTAGTTGTACAAAAGTCAGATAATAGTGCAGCAGGCCTAAGATTGGCAGATATATACTGGTGTAGGCCTAATTCTGTCTTTTCTGCCTTCAGAATCGAGAATGCCTTCTGTCACGTAATCACTTGTGACAAAATCACTGGCAAACGTGAATTTGCATGACACTGTAGAAACTGGAAATAGCCTTTTTGCTTAAATAAAAGACTGTCTTGCCTTATGCTGTTAAAAAAATGTGGCAGATTTGTTTTTTCAACTTCAAACCATCATGTAGCATCGTCTTTCTCTATTAATGGAAATGCAGCAGTTCGTTTCTTCAGTGAATACGAAATTGTGGTTGCTGGAGGAGGAGCAGGTGGAATTTCAACAGCTGCAAGGTTATCAAAAGTGCTTCAAAAAGACAAGATTGTCATCATTGATCGCGCAGTGGTAAAAGTTTGTTACAGTAGTACTGTAGTTGGGCTAATTATTAACCTAACTGTCACTAAGTTGTAAACAGGTAAGGGCTCTGTACGCTGCGTATAATCGTAAACGTACAAGCGTTTTTTTAGTACCGATGTACTTTAAACAGAAATTCAGTACACCCATCATACCACCTTACCAGTTACCAGCAAACAACTGCCAGTTGGTTAGAATAAACGAAATATCCGTATACGCTCACAATTTCTGATTTAACACCCAGTCTGCCAGTGTAGACCGGGCCTAAACTGTAAAGGAGATGAAGCATCCAGCTATGATTACTGTATAATATGTGCAAAAGAAAAAGAATACCGTACTGTAGCCTATTCAGTATTCTAAAACAAACCAGTATGTTTCCCAAATTTTAGCTTTGTTATGAATGATTGTTTCTGAGATATTTCAATGCAAAATTAAGAGATCTCTCCAACAATGTTGCCTTAAAAGGGCATTCAGAATAAATGAAATGTCCATATACCAGAGGTGGAGTCCTCGAGGACGTCCTTGGCCTCGAGGACACATTTTGAAGTCCTTGGCCTTGGCCTCGAAGGTCAAGTCCTTGGCCTTGGCCTCGAAGCCTCAAGTCCTCGAAAATTGCCCTGTCCTCAGCTTGAGGACAGCACTATTTTTTGAACAGTTCGTTGGAAAACGCCAGAAACTTTACAGAAAATTTGCAAACTCTTTTTTTGTTTTCCTCACTTGAAGCATAGGCGTGGCCAAGGGGAGGGGGACAGGGGGTCCGCCCCCTCCCCAATTGAAATTTCACCAATGACAAAAATGTGACAAAAAAGCCTATAGTTTCTTCAGTTTCAGTTTTACTTTTACATTTTTCGCTTACAACAGTACAACTAACAACAATATTGAAGACCAGGGGCTACAGGTCCCCCTAAAATCAACTTTTGCCAGCCAATTTAACCATATAACCCGGAGAAAACGGGGAGTTTTTGTCCTAAAAGTTGATATCTCAAGCCCACATTTAGCCTTTTTGTGAACGTAATGCATTAGTCAGGGCCGGATTTACCATAATATGATGCAGTACCAGCAATATCGTAGCCATGGAGGAGGTGGGGGCTATAGCCCCCTTCCCCCCTTATTGACCTGTCAATCAAAATGCAGAATAAGGAAAATACCACGTTTTTAGCTCTTTTGAGACTGTTTTTTGCGCTGGAATTGATTAAAAAGTGTTTTAAAGCATCATTTGAAACATATAGTCAGGGGGGGGGCTAATTATCAAAAATTGAAGTCACAAATCAATGAAAACTTTGAAAAAATGCCTGAAAATAAACAATCAAATCTCATCGCTAATGTAAAAACGCCAAACATAGGTTTTATCAACAAATATATCATAAACTCAGGAATAAGGGGAGGGGGGATATTCAGTGTTAGTTAATTATCAATCACTTGTCTCAAATATCTTTCCATTAACCCTTCCCCCAATTATTTTGCTTTACAAAATATAGATGAAATAGATCACTCCGTGTGAGTTTTATTGAATTATAGGATTTTATGATTTACCAGCAAGTAAACAAGAGAACTGCAATGTTATCATTAGCCACTTTTCATAGAGTCCATTAATGCACCCAGTTGAATCATGTTGGGCTGCCAATTTTTATGCCACGTTCTAAAGGCATTATTTTCTATTAAAATAGCTCTAAAATTAAGTTCATTTTGCAAAAAAATGCAAAAATTTTGAGCGCTGGAGGCCCTGCCCCCAGACCCCAAGCCTCCGGCAGCTGGGGGACTTTGCCCCCTAACCCCCATTGGCCTCCGGCAACTGGGGGCCCTGCCCCAGACCCCCAAAACAGCCTCCCTATTGCGAATTTCTGGCTACACGCCTGAGTACCATCTAGGGACCCCGAGCTAAAATCGTAAGACTTCTTTTGGTCTTCACCTATATTTGGCAGAAAGATGTTGCAAAAATCTCCAAAGTGCCAGGAGCCTAGCACGAAGTAAATCCGGCCCGGCAATAACATGGTTAGTTGATGTAACCATCTATTGTACATTTTTCAATAACAATTCAGTAATTCACCTCCAACCTTGCCGATTTTTATGCACAAAATACTTTTTTTTAAAATTAGCCATGGAAAATGCTGATTGAACAAATCATTGAACTTCAATTGAGGGGGCCTGGGCCCCCTGGCCGAACATGTACTCCAATAACCTGTTATTGTCATGACAAAACAAAAATCTCTAAGGAAAATCCTCGAGTGGATTATTATTTACTGCTAAAATGTTGCAAGAGACAATGCACCTTACTTTCCCCTACCTGGACCAGATCACTTACAATTAAATTTAACTCCAAAATACAAGATGTTAAACGTGTTTTAAACTTGAATTGCAAGTAAAAGGAGTATTAAACGATTTGATTTTTTCAATTGGCTTTCAAATGTCAAAAATCTAGTGCTTTTAAATGGCTCTGAACACTTGCAAAATGTGATTCAATGGCATTAAAATAGCTTTTTTTTCCAAAAAATTGCCCAACGGCTGGGGGCTTCGCCCCCAGACACCCAAAGCCTCCAGCAGCTCGGAGCCCCACCCCCAGACCCCCCGTCTGTGATACGTTTGAGTTACACTAGCTTTCTCAACACGTTTCCAAAGTTAAATATTTGCATTTTTCAACTATTAGTTTAAGCCCTGTCCCTTTGCAAAATCCTGGTTACGTGCCAACAGGCAACGATTTCAGATTTATCATTCTACGATATCTTTGTCCCACAAAAAGTTCTTCTTTGGAAAAATTTTGATGACGTCATTTTATGTGATTTGTGGTTTAGGCTTACCCAGTTCTTAAATTGTAAAATTTTGCATGGGGGGACGCTTTTGCAGCCTTGACCAAACGCATTTGGCATGCGAAAGTACTTTAAGGAAGATTACAAAATTCCGTTGCTGAAATTGAACAAACACCAAAAAAAAGAGTTCTTCGCCTAAAATTGAAGTGTTTTTTTGTCAAAATTAGGTGAAGACCAAAAAAAAAAGGTCTTCGCCGGAAATTAAAGTGTTTTTTTGCCAAAATTAGGTGAAGAATTAGGTCTTTTTCGTCTGATCACCCAGCACTCAAATCGTTGGGGGGATGTGTCCCCCCTACAATTTAAGTGCTGGGCTTACTCCAAACAAAAATTCTGGGTACGCCAATGAATTGAAGATTATCTGAAAAAAATTTTTGAAGACTTTTTTTTTTGAGAACACTTGCTCCTGTGTCCTTGGTCCTTGGCCTTGGCCTTGAGCATTCTTGTCCTTGGCCTCGAAAGGTTCTGGCCTCAGATTTTTTTTGTGTCCTTGGCTTTGCCTTGGCCTCAAGTCTTGTGTCCTCGACTCCACCTCTGCCATATACACTCACAATTTCTGATTTAACACCCAGTCTGCCAGTGTAGATCGGGCCTAAACTGTAAAGGAGATGAAGCATCCAGCTATGATTGCTGTATGTGCAAAAGAAAAAGAATACTGTACTGTAGCCTATTCAGTATTCTAAAACATACCTGTATGTTTCCCAAATTTTAGCTTTGTTATGAATGATTGTTTCTGAGATATTTCAATGCAAAGTTAAGAGATCTCTCCAACAATGTTGCCTTAAAAGGGCATTCAGGACGTTTTTGTTTAAAAAATTTTACAGTGAAACCTTGGTGAAAGAACTTTGGCAATTTTTTAGAATTTTTTCGCACCAATTTTGATTCTCTTAGGCCAAGAAATCGTATGATATTTGCAATTATTTTTCTACTTAGAGTAAGGAGAAACGCTTTCCGAATATTACCAAACTGAACGGACGTGGGTCAAAATTGTTTCCAATGACTGACTAGATTAGCAGCTGTTGAGGAAGTGGTTTCATAGGTACCTGCTCAGTGCTGATAACTGTAGCAAACCTAAACAAAAAATGCTAACTAAAATGCTTTGCATTGAAGCTTGCAATTGCATATTTACGTGAAAAATTAATTGGCCTTCTGATCTTTAGGCCTAAACCAATTGTGCAATAATCGCATAAAACTTACTGGCTCACTAAAAACTGGAATCTTAGTTTTAGTCAGCTACGATGCTTCAGCCTTCAACATGCAATCATTTCTTTGGATAGGCTACATTATCTATACTAAGCAATAGTCCACAAAAGACTGTAGGCTACTATGCCTAAAGCACCAAAACCTTATCTTGATTTCATATACTTTGCTAGCACTTGGTGGACAAAGCACACTAGGAAAGCATCTAACCTCTCTGAATTCAAACAGCAGTTGTTCCACTAATTTATTTACCTGTACCTTCAGCTCTCACGTAGTTCCCAAAAGCCCGGTACTTAGCAAGACTCGAAATAGAAGTTACACACTGATTTATTGCACAATCAACTTGAAACAAGATGGCCGAAATTTGGATTCTAAGGGGAAAACATGAAATTTTTTCTCTTTAAAAACTTTCTTAACCTGATGAGTTGCAAGAATCGCAATGAGGTCATGTTGGTAAACATATTTTTTAAGATTTTTTTCTCAGTTTTTCAAAATTCGGGTTGAATGTCCTATTAAATCGATCTGTGGTTGAGTGAATAGAGCGTCTGCAACTGAAAAGTTAGACCTGGGTTCAATTCTTGGTTGGATTAAACCAAAGACCATAAGAATTGGTATTCACAGCTTCCCTGCTTGGCGTTCAGCATTAAAAAGGACAGTGTAAAGTTTTCACCACATGTGGTAAACAGTTGGGCTGGTGGCAGCGAAGATTGAAAGACTCCTTTGCTGTCTCCTGGCCAAGTCAACTTGGTGAGTAAAATATAATTACAATTACTATTGGGAGAGGATCTTCGAAACTTTGAAGTGAAATATCTCAGAAACGATGGATCACAGAAAACTGAAATTTGGTGAAAATATGTTTTGAATTATTCTTAATTTTTTTTGCATGTAATTCCTAATCCTAGTAATTGTAATTACATTTTGTTCGCCAAGTCTGAAGTTGCCTTGGTCAGAAGACAGCGAAGGGACCTTTTGGTGTTTGAGTTAAGCTGCCACCTGCCCATTTGTCTACCACACATGATGGAGGTTTCACGTTGTCCCTTTAATTGCTGAAGTGAATGTCAAGCAGGGAAGCTGTGAATACCAATTTTAATAGTCTTTAGTTTGACTCAACCAGGAATCAAATCCAAGTGTACCGTTTTGGTCGCAGACACTCAATCCACTTAACCATTGATCGGTTCAAAGCTTTGAAATAAAAAAAATGAAATACCTAGCTGGACTATAGTTGCTTCCCTCCCTTTAATCTGTAAAGTTATGATATCAATAGACCTAACTGCTCATTGCTAAGAGGCCTAGACCAAGTAACCCTCAAAGTTTTGAGTGCAACAACAAAGCTACAGAACCATTTCCTGGTTCTATAAAAAAAAATTTTTTAATGTTAAACTTACCCTAACTCAAACTAAATCTTAATACAAACCTTAAAGTAGCCTAATCAGCAAGACTTATAAAGTCAACTCCCATTAATTGCACACTCTCGCCATTGGACACAAATTGTCAAGGAACAGAATTACCAACTACAAATAGGGATGTTCATTGCAGAATACCGAATCCATTGGAAACAGTTCCAAATTATTGAATTGTAAGAGTAAAAGTTTGTTTAGATATGCTGCTTCTGCTTTGTTTTGCATATTAATATCATTGATCTCGCATTGCTCACTCACTAGCAAGCACACACAGCAAACAGCCATTGCACACATGTTGCCTTATGCATGCATCGTCCAACTCCAAGTAATAGTGGGTGTGTACCACAGAACAGCATATGCGCACATGCGAGCAATGCATATCAATACTTAATTTAAAGCAAAAAGCCAAAACGTTAGCGAACATTTTTTTTACTGAACATTTCAAGACATTACTAGTCTTATCATCAGCAGATAAATGATATAGGCAACAGCAGCTTGTCACGAGCAAAGCACAGGAAAAAAAAGGCAAAGCAATGACGCATAAAAAAGAAAAAAAGAAGGAATCGAGCGTAAAATTAAAAGCAATTATTGTTTTCACACGTTGAATAAATATTTCCACACGTTGAACGAATGTTTTTAGTTTTTCACACGTTAAATAAATATAATGGAATTGAAGCTTTGTCGGAGTTTAGATCTGGATTTCTTTGTTGAATCATTAAGGTTTCTTTGATTAATAATTTTCGCCAATGGTCAGATCTTAATGATTCAAAGAATTAAAGAAACCTTAATGATTTAACAAAGAAATCCAGATCTAAACTCCGACAAAGCTTCAATTCCATTATATTTATTTAACGTGTGAAAAAACTGAAAACATTCGTTCAACGTGTGGAAATATATATTTAACATGTGAAAACAATAATTGCTTTTAATTTTACGCTCGATTCCTTTTTTTTATGCGTCATTGCTTTGCTTTTTTTTTCCTGTGCTTTGCTCGTGACAAGTTGCTGTTGCGTATATCATTTATCTGCTGATGGTGAGACTAGTAATGTCTTGAAACGTTCAGTAAAAAAATGTTCGCTCATGTTTTGGCTCTTTGCTTTATATTAAGATTGCTTAAACGTTCCAATCATTATGCTCCGAATACTTAATTATTTATTCTCTTTAAGCTCTTGCGTTTCTATTTTTGTTTGTTTTTATGTGGAAAAAGAAAGATTGAAAATTCGTGTATTCTTTGTCATGGCAGCAATAGGCTAGAGTATCTCTTCTTTATCACAACGAAAAAGCAAAAAATGGTGATCGACAAGTGACTATAGCAATACATTAATGCTGCTATTGATGTAGCTATTACTATTGCTACTCGGTTGTAGCAATATTGCTATCAATTAGCTTTTTTTTTGTCCAAAATTGAATGATTTTGGTATTTTGCAATAAGATTCAATATTCTGGAAAGATTCTGGAATTAAAAAAAAAATATCTGAAATTATTCTAGAATATGCAGAGTTTGCAGATATTCTGAAATGAACATCCCTAACTACAAACTAGGCTAACTCATTAATCTGACAATCTTGCTAATCAGGCATTTTTCACTGGAGCAAACGTTAACAGGAGTTGACTGTATATTGCATTATTAGAGTTGTTTGTGAACGGATTATGTCACTTGTAGACTTGTCTGACAATGTAATATTTTGTCTGTCTACATGTTACTGCTATTTCAATAACTGATGTTGCATTTTAGAATCACTACTATCAGCCTATGTGGACACTCATAGGTGGTGGAGCTAAACCACTTGAATATTGTCGCAAACCAATGAAGAATGTCATTCCTGCTGGAGTTGATCATATCCATGGCAGGATATCACAAGTTGATCCAGAAAACAATGCAGTTTACCTAGAAAGTGGAGAAAAGGTAAATAATTCTGGATGGAAATCATCTTTTGAGTTTAAAATTAGACTTCAAATCTATAGAGGTTGGAAAGTTTTATCTATTTTCCGTAAAAAGGAATTAAGAGCCGCAATAATTCATGTGAAGTACACAAAATATTTGCAACAACAACTTAATTTTTTATGCATATTTATAGCTAGCAGTTAGTTGCTGGGGGTAAAAACTTTGGTAAAATGTAACAAATCCTTTTTTTCTGATTAACCCTATGCAGTACTGGTTGGCATTTGAAATTGACTATGACATCAAAGTTGTGAAACAGTTAGTGTAGTTTTTGTCATTAATTGTTTTGAAATTATCAGTTTCATTTTTCCTATTTTCACTAGGTTGGTGAGAATATCAGTTGAATACTTGACAATTTCTCAGTTGTTTGTGGTTAGCCTTAGTATATAGACGTTTAATTTATTGTATTCCAAAGTAGAATTATTCAATTTTGTTTTTAGATCCTCTACAAGTATTTGGTTTGTGCGCTTGGCATGAGAGTAAGATTTGATTGGGTGAGTAAGATTTGGCAACTTCAAATTTTTAAACATTGTAATGCAGGTTATTTGATTTCATCAGAGAAAGAACTGGTGCATACCAATGCTGTATTTTTTTTGGTCTTTGATGAGTTTACCTTACTCTTCAGGCCAGGTTTGTCTGTGGCTGTGTTTTATTGCCATTATTTTATTCCAGCCTTAAACAATTTAATGCATCATCAGTTTTGTTTTATTGTCCAGTTCATATTATTGCAAACTCATATCCTTTTCAGGGTTTGTAAGTTGTGACTGCCTTTTTATTTTTGTAATAGAAGTTTTTTGTAATAGTGTCTATTTTTTCAAACTTAGTCCTATCGTAAGTACTTAGTAGACAAAAATTTAGAGCATTTGCATGTGAGTTTCGACCATGTAGTTTTTATCTTTCAAATAGCAGCCCAGAACTAGGTACAATTCAATATTGGAATAATATGTTCTGGGTGTCTTGGCAAGATGTGAATTAACAGCATAGACAAAACAATGGGTAAGTTCTGATAGTTGCAGTTCTCATGCTTGAATTCTCGTGATTGCTTGCAACTTCGAGGATATTTATCAGGTTTTTTTGTGGCATTATGTGTGCTAATTTACTTTGAATTAAAAGTTATTATTACTAAGTAGTTCTTGCATTTTAGATTAAAGGACTTCCTGAAGCGTTTGACAGCCCTGGAGTTTGTAGCAACTTCACTGTCCACACTGTCACCAAGACATTGCCAGCAATGCAGGATTTCAAGTCAGGAAACGCCATTTTTACTTTTCCTCCTCCGCCAATCAAATGCCCTGGTGCACCACAGAAGATCATGTACATGGCTGATGAATACTTCAGAAAAGTCAGTTGGGTTACAGTATTTGTTTTTAAAATAGATTGCAGCATATGTAAAAAAAGTTCTATAATTTGTCAAACACTAGTTGGTGAAATCAAAAGTGTGCTTTCAGTGTAGACCCATTCGAGTTGAGGTTTTAGTATTTTAATTCAAGTTGGCTTTCCTGTTTGCCCAGACTTTTTGTACTTCAACTCTTCTAGCTTATTTTGGAATGCAAACTTGTGATTGCATTAATTAAAGTAAAGAAGCTGAAAAATCTACAGACTTAGCAAAATTAATTACTTATGCAGCTGAAGATAGTACCTTTTGTTACAGGTTTGGAACACATAAAAAAAAAATAATACATGATTAAAAAATTGATTTTGAAACATGAAACATAGGTTAAGTTAAGAGCAATTTTATCACCATTTATTTTTGTAGCACGGGAAAAGAAATGAAGCCACGATTATGTTCAACAGCGCTGATCAGAA
Source organism: Trididemnum nubilum (assembly GCA_963965965.1). Taxonomy (NCBI): domain Eukaryota; kingdom Metazoa; phylum Chordata; class Ascidiacea; order Aplousobranchia; family Didemnidae; genus Trididemnum; species Trididemnum nubilum. Next base: position 29,935,779 of record OZ014481.1, on the reverse strand, counting down.
AATATTTTCGGTGAAGAAATACGCCGACGCGTTGATGGAGGTTCGGTAAATAACGTATGCAAAATTGTTTTTGTTGCTTGTTGTTGCATTATTTTTATGGTACTTTAGAATAGTGATTGGTGGTGGAGTGGATAAAGTATCTAGTACTGAAAACTGTAGACTCGGGTTCGATGCCCGGTCGGGTCAAACCAAAGACGATAGAAATTGATATTCACAGCTTTCCTGCTTGATGATCAACGATGAAAAGAAACAGTGTGAAACCTTCACCATGTACGATGGACATATAGCAGATAGCAGCTTGACTCTTCTGTTAGGTTTCTTCGCTGTCTCCTGCCCAAGGCAATTTGGTAAATAAAGTTGTAATTACTCTTAATTAGCTAAACATTATTATTATTATTATTATTAAGGAAAATCTTTAAGACCGGCTAGTTGGTTGAGTGGTAACGCGTTCGTCTGGAGTGGGAGGTCTGAGGTTCAAATCTCAGATCAGTCAAATTGGACACAGTGTTGCCAACGGCTCTCCATTGCTGCTACATTTCTTCGAAAGAAGCTGTGCCGCCCAGTGCAATGACGTAGAGATGAGTCCCACAAACTAGCTGCACGCTTCGACAGAGTAGAGCGAGTATAATAAAAGATTTAATTGATTTGATTTGAATATCTTCAAGTCTACATTTATTCCATTCTGTGATTTTACAGCAACGAAGTCTTGGTTAATTTGATTCAGTTTTTTTTTTTTTTCCAGGTAGTCAAGAAGCGTGACATCAAATTAAATTTTGGCTTAAAGTTAGTTGAAGTAAAATGGGAAACAAAAGAAGCAATTTTTGAAAGTGTTTCGGATCCTGAACAGTTATTTACATATTCTGTAAGTTGAATAGCAGTAACAACAACATTAAATTTTGTAGATAAGTGTGAGGCTTTTCCTTTCCTATTGAATTGGTGCATTTTCAGAGAGTATTGACGTTTAGATTTTATTTGACGGAACATAGATATTGTTTGACAGAAACAATAGAACGTTAGTTGAGTTTGACTAGCACTAGAGAGGGTTATTTGAAAAGCTCAACCGCTATTCAGCCCGTGGACTCCCATCATATTGCTCAGCGTGAGAGAAAGAATCTGTAGGATACATATTACGCCAACATGCGTTGTCTAGTATAGGCTTTTGATCGTTTGGTGATCGGGATTACCGCGGCGATTTGTCTTGCAACAAGAAGTCCTGCGTGGACTGGTCTACTGTATTTCTTGCTCATCGTAATGATGCTGTTTTTGATTTTGCTTTACTCTATTCGGAAAGGTTTCGCTCGTCAACATTTTGACGATTTAGTTACCTCCCGTTTTCTCGTATGACTTTTCTTTTCTCAATAATCCATTAAAAGTTCAACGCACGATAAAATCGAAAAATAGTATCACCTTTTCTAGGGTTCTTGCGTTTAAAAGAAAAATTCAACAAGTAACTTTTATCAGTACGAAATGCTTCACATTTCACCTCCAATGTCTCCACATGAATGTCTGAAGTCGAGTCCGTTGGTAGATGCTGCTGGTTTTGTGAACGTCAACAAAGAAACAACCCAACACGTCACATATCCAAACGTATTTGCTCTCGGAGATTGCAGCAACATTCCAACATCGAAAACTGCCGCTGCTGTCGGTAAGTTTGTTGTTTGTCAGGGTACATGTTTCTGTAATATATTTTTAAATTCTGTTGTTTTTTGTTTTCAGTCAGAATCTTAATTATTATTTTTGATTTGTGTTAATTGTATTGAGCATTAGCGTCTGAATGTAGAGAATTAAACTCAGTTAAATTTTTTTTTTGAAAAAATGCTCATGTTACGAATGCAGTTACACTAGTACTGAATAGATGTATGGAATAAATTGTGTTTACACCGTTGTTCTAATGTAGGTAGCCAAAACGCCATTTTGGCTGAAAATTTACTTCGCGCAAGATCAGGAAAAGAATGTAAGTCAAGGTAAGAAACTTCTTTGCAGTGGTTTTCTAGGATTTAAACCAGGACTAAAGGCTAAATCAATAGGGGTGTTTAAACTGAGGCGAATCGTATTAGACTAGATTGGCGTGGACTCCATCCTTTTTAACCGAAACGTTCCAGAGATATTCTACTTTACACAAGACGTCGGGGACTCTAATGTTAGAGTTTTTATTGGCAACCCTGACGTTAATACCCTTAGCTTCGTTAGCGACACCATCCCAGTTCTAACCTAAAGCAACGCGGCTATTAGGCTATTGCATTGAGTCATTTCGCTGCGAACAGATCCGAGCTGGTAAAAAGAGCAGATTGTTTGATAGCCAAGCGATTTCAGTCAAAATCATAGTCCAGCCCAGTAGCGTAACCAGGGGGAGGGCTGGGGGGCTCGAGCCCCCCATTGGCCTGTGAAGTATGCAAAATCGCACGTTTTTGGTGCTTTTGAGGCCGATTTTTGGTGAAAAAATGAAAACAGCCCCCCCAAAGGAAATTGGGTGCCGAAGTTGTTAAGTAGATGTCGTGATTCGGCCTGAAAAAGCGTTTGAATTTCCGATTTTGGCCAAAAATTTCGGCGGAGACCTTTTTTTTTTTTTTTGGAGATCACCTGTTTTTGAGCTGAAAAAGCGTTTGAATTTCCGATTTTGGTCGGAAAATCCGTCTGAATTTCGGCGAAGACCTTTTTTTTTGGAAATCACCTGTTTTTGGGCTGAAAAAACGTTTGAATTTCCGATTTTGGCCGGAAAATCCGTCTGAATTTCGGCGAAGACCTTTTTTTTTGGAGATCACCTGTTTTTGGGCTGAAAAAGCGTTTGAATTTACGTGTTTTCCAAGAAATTCCATCTCAATTTTCGGACAAACCGTGTGATTCTGATTCAAGACCAATGAAAATTCTGGTCAGGGTCGTTTGCAGTTTTCTCACTCTTTCAAAAAAGCCCCCCCCCCCCCCTTTTTCAAATCCTGGCTACGCGCCTGGTCCAGCCTAGCAATAAAGCTTTTATTACTAGGCTACAAAATACAAACTTATACCTGATAATAAGACTACTAGTACCTGAGTAGGCCTATTGTGTTTGCTCTCAGTATTTTGTGACTTTAGAACAAACTTTTCCATCTAAGTTGCAAACAATGGCCTATTATTCTACTATAGCCTTACTTTTGCTTGTTCTTTGACGTTTGTTACTTGCGCTACCGTACAGTCTACTGTACTCTTTGATTTTCAGCTTGGATCTGTTTTGCTGACAAGATCAGACTGATTAGTGCGCTTCGAACCGACTCAATGCAATAATTTATTGCGGTGTTGCTTTAGGTTGGATTTGGGATAGCGTCGTTAACGACGCTAAGACTATTAACGTCAGGGTTGCCAATTAAAATAACATTAATGGCCCCTACGTTGTGTTTGAAGTAAAATATCTCTGGAACGGCTGGTACAAGAAGGATGGAATCAACACCAATCTAGTTTTAAATGACTGGCCCAACTTTAGATACCCCTATTGGTTTTGCCTTGAGTCCTCACTTAACTTTGCCACCTTAAAGGACAAGGTGGGTTGTCAACCCAAGTCTTGATCCTAGAATATTCGTGGATATCTGTCGATTATTGATCTTTTTTAATTATATCGTTATCGAACTATTTTTCATCAACGTTATTTTTGCCTCGTCCCAATTGACCAAATCCCCAGCACGATGAATGACCAGCAAAATGACAAATTTGTTAGCATTTATTCGGCCACTCTACTTCAGTCTTCAAGCCTCATGACCTCATACTTTAGTATTGTTTGTCACATGATCTATTTATCGTACGCTTGGTAGCTTTAAATTCTAGCTCTGACAAAGATAGGGACTAGGTAGGACAGTACATGCACAGGCTTCGAGTTTGGGGGGGCGGCGCCCCCTTGGATCTGACACTGAATGGGGCGAAATGTTTCTGGCCCCTTTGTTTTTTTGGCAAGTAATACCCACTTGGCAACAAGAAATCCGAAATCCCGGTCTGAGATAGAACCTGAATTTGGGGGCAAAATTCCGGACTGAAATGGAATTATTAAGTTTAACCAAACTTCACAAAAACATTTCGCCCCCTCGAAATTTGCTTAATCAACTAGAAATCGACGCCTATGCGTACATGCATAGCTTATCGAAACGTTTTCAAAAAGCTTTCTACCCCAACAGTTGCGCTGTTGAATTTCATTTAATTGTTTTTGTCTGTTAAATTTATTCGGCGACAATAGAAAAGTCAACCACTTTAACTTTTAAAACGTGTCTTTTTTTTTCTTGGAACTCTGCCTAACGTTGCCTGAAGCTTTGAATAAAAAACAAATAATGGTCAAAACTTAACGCGTTTTTAGTTATGACGGTTACACCTCTTGTCCTCTCATAACCGGATACAAATCTTGTATTTTGGCCGAATTTGATTTCGATTTACAACCGTTAGAAACGTTTCCAGTTGATCAGGGCAAAGAGCGGAGGTCTATGTATCACATGAAAGCTGATGTGATGCCCACTATTTATTGGGACCATTTGCTCAAGTAAGTTTGATATTACGCATTCTACTTGTTTTATATGAGTGATTATTTACCAGCTATTTGTATTGAAAGACTGGAAAAAAGCACCGATACGTGCTTGTTAAATGCTTTTTTTCAGTGCAATTTTTCATGAAATAATCAATTTTTTTTTTGTTGAAACATTTTTTTTAGAAAGATGGTAAACTAAAGCCTGCCGCAGGAAGTTGGCCTTGAAATCTTCGCTCTAAGATTCTTTACGTATGTAACGTTCCGTTAGACAACGTTTGCAAGCTCGAACTTAATACTGTCGTACTAAATTAGTTTCTGGTTAGCTTTTGCAACTCTTGCTTCCTAATGCTAACTAAACACGCGGTTTCTAGCGGATGTCTTTGTCTCCGGAACCATCTGTTGTCCTCAGTCTCCAAAATTGTTGCATTCGCGTTACTTCACCGCCAATTAGATGTTTTATGTTTTTTCTGTATTAATTGCTCTTAGGATTCTAGATAAATTTGACATGGAATTATTACGTTTTGCTTCTTGATGCAAAAATAGGCAGGTGTATTTGCATTGTACGCTATTGTATTTTTTCATAAAACGCTTTTTAGGGGAAAATGGGACGGAACGCGCAAGTACAGAAAACTTCTTCATTTGGGTTTATCAAAATGATGCGTCTTTTTGTTAATTTTTCTTGGATTTTTTGGGATGCGATCACGGCGCCACGCCACAAATGCCATTTTAAACATCAAGGACAACTTTTAATCCATCCTGATTGAATTCGGCGTAACTGGACTGAGTTTCCGATTGTGATGGTGCTTTTGTACGTCTCTGTTTGTTAGCAAACCAAATTAGCTTGGGCGTATATGTTGTGGTGAGGATTTTGGAAACAACAAGATTTAGCATTGTACAGTAGAGTGTAAGGCTGTTGTAGGCTATAGACATTAGACAAGTTTGCGAGGACATAGCTATAAAAAATAGGCGGTTGACAAGCTACTCTTCTATTAAAGTAAAATTTTGTCTCGAATTTATGGCTTCCCTTTTATCAGATTTGACTGAAATCAATTAGTTAAACGATGACTAAAGGCAAAATCAATGGGGGGTATCTGAAGTTAGCCCACTCGCATAAGACTAGATTAGCGTTGATTCCATCCTTCTTGACCCAGCCGTTCCCGAGATATTCTACTCCAAACACGACGTAGCGGCCTCAAATGTTATAATTTTTAGTAGCAACCTTGACATTGATAGCCTTAGCAGCGACGCCATCCCAGTTCTAACCTAAATCAATGCTGCTATTGGGTTACTGCATTGAGTCGTTTCGCTGCGCGCAACTCAGTTTGATCTTGTCGGCAGAACAGATCCGAGTTGGAAAGTAAAAAGTAGACTTAGACTGTACGGTAGCCTAGGTAACAAACGTCCAAGAACATCCAAAAGTAAGGCTAGTAGAGTAGGAGGCCATTGTTTGCAACTTAGATGGAAACGTTTGTTCTAAGGTCGCAAAATATTGTAAGCAAATGCAATAGGCCTACTCAGATACTGGTAGTCTTATTATCAGGTATGAGTTTGCACATTGTAGTGGAATAAAAGCCTGAATTCTAGGCTGGACTATGATTTAGACTGAAATGTATCTGACAGCTTGATTTTTACTGAGATCGCTAGGTTACCAAACAGTCTGCTCTTTTTACCAGCTCGAATCTTGTGCTGACAAGATCAAACTAATTAGTGCGCAGCGAAACGACTCAATGCAGTAGCCTAAGAGCGGCGTTGCTTTAGGTTAGAACTGGGATGGCGTCGCTGCAAAGGCTACCAAAGTCAGGGTTGCCAATAAAAACTATAACATTAAAGGCCCCAATGTCGTGTGTGAAGTAGAATATCTCTGAAACGTTTCGGTCAAAAAAAGAATGGAGTCCACGCCAATCTAGTCCAATATGATTGGCCTAACTTTAAATACCCCCATTGATTTAGTCTATAGTCTTCATTTTAGCGATTTTAATCTGTCCCACTAAAGCGCAGATGGTGTAGGCAACAGACTAAGCCCTTGCACTTATTTATTTTCTCGAATAATGGGATGTGAAACCTATTTGATTCGAGATCTTGTGTCTTGTTGAATAGTTAGTACGATATTGCGTTTTGTAATCTCTGAAAATACAAGCTTGTGCGGTTTTCGATTTTTGATACACCGCTGCAGTGCAGTATATTCTATTTCGTATACATTAGATACCGTTCCTTAGTATTAGGCATTGGATCTTTTTACGTTCTCCAAACGCGCTCCTGCTGATCGGTGATTACCCTTTCATACTATGATACATCCATAAACAATTCTTTGAACACTAAGTGTTAATACATTATGTTTGATCATAGTCACTTAATATTACATACTGATATTGAATGACTATGGTTTTATATATGTAAACTTGGCAAAATTTTCTCACCATGCAGCGGCCGTGGATTCGCTCCCATACCTCCGAATCCCTGTATTTCTTTGACCAGCCTTGACAGATTTTTTTATCAGTTTAGTTAGGTAGTGGTGGTGGTGCTGGTACTACCCGACCCCTTCCGAGGGATGGGGGCGCGGAGGAACTCCGCGGAGACCCAACAGTCGGGCCACACCCCAAGGTCTGGACCATAGGTCAAGAATAGAGAGAGGAGCCCAAGATAGATTTACGAAAAGGTTCAGAGGCAGGATAGTCGAGGAGATGACTGAGGTCCTGTAGAAGGTGTCCACAGGCACTGCAAGCAGAATTCTCCTTCCGAGTGATCCTGTGAAGATATGAAGATAAAAGAAGACTGTGGCCATGGCAGCAAAGACGGGAAAGCTCACAGCGAATAGGGCGAGAAAGGAGCAGTTCCTCCGAAAAGACTTTGGGGACTTGGTAGTTTAGATAGGAGTGGGAGATGTGACGTCTCCAATTGTGGTACTAGAGAGAAAGGATTTTGGCAATGACTGGGGGGAGAGGACATGGGATCGCGTCAGTGGGCAAGGAGGCACCAGCAGTAGCGTGCGCAGGATTTTGAAAAGCGGGGGGAGAGGGGGGGGCAGGAATTTCAAAAAGTTTGAGAAGAACAAAGATAACAATGAAAATTGGTTCACCCAAAATCAGTCCGATTTTTTGCCTAAAATTAGGTGAAGACCAAAAACAAAAAGGTCCTCAATCAAATTTGGTCCGATTTTTTGCCCAAAAGGCCAAAAACAAAAGTCTTCGCCTACCGTTTGTGGGCTCAAAGCTTCTGCACAACTTACAAAGGGGGGGCATGCCGCAATTTTGCATATTATTCTATTCAAATTATCAGTGATGGGCACAGCGGCGCTACTAGCGCCGCTACTTTTTCGATAGTGGCAGCGCCGCTGCTTTTTTTCGTCACCAGCGACAAGCGGCATCGCCACTGTTTTTTTAGCCGAAAAAGCGGCATCGCTTCAGAGCTGTTTTTTAGGCAAATTTTCTGCCGCTGCCGCTATTGCTAATAAACTCCTTCCAAGACTTTTTCAATTCACATTTTCACACGTTACCGTTTGGAGTCTTTACTCTCCGCTTGTTTTCGCTCTGCTCTTGTTACCTCGTTATTTTAGTTTGGTGGAACACACAAGACCTTTGTGACGTTTTGTTGCTCTTATATGACAGGCGAGTTTTATCGCACGTGGTCCGATTTTTGCTCAATCGAAGTTGAACAAACAATGTGGTCTAGTAGCGGGTCAATTTGAACTGATAAAACCGATTTGAATAAAGCCGATTTTGAGCAGTATCTCTTTAACGAAAATACAACAATTAGAGTTCGATAAATTGCTAAAAACTTGCTGACCGCGAAGACGGTTTTCCGCAATATTTTCTCAAAATGCTAGCATTTATTAAAACAAATGAAGATGATTTGTTGGCTATCTGGTTACAGACCACAGTATAGATCGTGCACTGCGAATAGAACAGTATAGTACCTGGCACGGAGCCAGTGTGTTTGGGGGGGCCAAAAACTTGGGCGGGGGGACGCTTACGCAGCCGAGACCAGACGAATTCGGAATGCAGCAGCGATCTGGTGAATATTTTGCTCCAAATCTTATGTTATCCTTCTTTGGTATGGATTTTGCCCTCAAATTTGGAGGTGAAGACTAAAAAAATGAAAAAAAGGGTCTTCATCGCAAAATCTACGGCTACTTGATTACGTTCACTTAATCTGTCTTGCTGTTTTATAGAAAAATGCGTTTGTGGTTACCTGTTTTTGGGCAAAAGTTCGCTAGTTGTGCTAGTACAAAAGTTTACTTTCGGTTGGGGAGCACAAGCAATGATTTGGCGGGACACGGCTCGAAATGCCATCCCCCGTGCATAGGCGTAGCCAGGATTTTTGATTGGGGGAGCCCAAACCAAAAATCACATGCAATAAAGTCATCAGAATTTTACGAAAGAAGAACTTTTGTGGAACAAACATATCGTAGAATGGAAGATCAGCAGCCGTGGTCTGGTTTGGCTTTAACCGAGAGTTTTCTAAAGGTAGAGGGCTTATAGCAAAAGTTACAGACGAAAATATCTAAATTGGGAGACTTGTGTATGTAAACTAGTTTACTCAAACGTATCACAGACGGGAATCTGGGGACGAAGCCCCCAGTCGCTGGGCGATTTTTTGAAAAAAAAAAAACTATTTTAATGCTTTTGGATCACATTTCGCACGTGTTCAGAACCATTTGAAAGAACTAGATTATTAACTTTTGAAAGCCAATTGAAAAAAATTAAATTGTTTCAATCCTTCTTTTACGTATAATTTGGTCGAAAATACGTTCGTAAGTTTGCAGTTTGAGATTAAATTTTATAAGTATTTTAGTAGTAAATAATAATCCACTCGAAGATTTTCTTTATTTTTGTTTTGACATGAAAATAACCAGTTGTAGGGGTACATGTACGTTCAAGAGGCCCCAGGCTCCTCAATCTAAATTCAATAATTTGTTCATTGAGCATTTCACATAGATAATGTTTTTTTCAAAAGCATAGTTTAGCGTAAAAACTAGCGAGGTGGATCGAGGTGAATTGTTATTGAAAACCGTACAATAGATGGTTACGTTTAATAACCATGTTATTGCCCGGGCCGGAATAACATTGCGCGGTGCCCCTGGCACTTTAAAGATTTTCGCATCATCTTCCTGCCAAACATAAGTGTAGACCAAAAATAAAGTCTTACCATCTAAGCGCAGGGCTCCTGGTACTGGGCCATATGGTAAATCCCGCCCTGTTATTGCATTACGTTTTTGAAAAGTTTAGATGAGAGCCCGAGGTAGCAACTTTTGTGATAAAAACCCTTAATTTCAGCCGGGTTATACATTTTAATTGATTGGCAAAAATTGAGTTTAGAGGGACCGGGCCCCTGGTCGTCAATATTATTGTTAATTACTGTTGCACGCAAAAAAATGCTAAAAGAAACTGAAACTGGCGAAACAATTGTTATTTTGGTCACATTTTTATCATAGTTTACATTTCAATTGGAGAGAGCCCGGGCCCCCCTCTGGCTACGCCTATGCCCCGTGGCGCCTGGCCTGAGAAGTTATGTCAATGCGTAGTAAAATAAATTTTGCTACAATAGTTAACAATAAAACTAAGAATAGAATCTATAGTGCGCTGAGAATTGAACAAACGAATAGGACCAGGTAATAAAATAGGCTTCAAAGATAATAATTAGTTATGGAGTTATACTCGTAAAAAAATACTCAGTGTAACATAAATCGCATTGAGCATCATTTGCTTAGCATGTGCGTCATTACTGCGTACTCCTTTGGTTTCGTAAACACCAATATCTTAAACGCTCGATCTACTTTTGTGTCAAAGTTGGACGAAATCATCGCAGGAACGTGATCCACCTACCATATGTACAAAACTCCAAGAAATGTTTTGGAACTCAGTCGATTGATAAATTTTCCTTTCGGATCTCTACGCGAAGAATTATTTTAGTGGTTGAGGGCCGAGAGTGTGATAAACAGATCGACTTACTTCAGAGCTATAAGAGCCGGGACAGAATTGCATAGAAGCTGAATAACGTATGTCATTGTGCTTTAATGGCAAAACCTTAACTTATTTGATTCGGTATTTCTTATTGCCTATTGTTTGTGGAGAAAATGCGATAAGGAATTTAACTTCCTAGTGTAACTTCCAAGGGTAACTTTCTAAGCAATTTCCAAAGCGCTGATTTAACCAATCAGCATTTTGAATGCTTGTTTTTTTGAAAGGAGTATGCCAACAACTAATAGGATGGTGATTTGCTTACTTGTCACCATTTAAGCCTGCTAATGCCGATTGTGACCTGAACCGATATCTTAAAAGCTTGAATAATTAAATTTCGTAAATAAAGTTGAAATTTCACCATTAGATACCGTATTTAAATGTCATCGTTCTTTACTATTTATTCTTTTAAAGTAGCGGCAGCGGCCGCTGTTTTGCATGCAAGTAGCGGCAGCTGCGCTACTTTTTTATTTGAGTAGCGATAAGCGGCAGCGCCGCTGCTTTTTTTGCCAAATAGCGGCAGCGCCGCTACTTTTCAAGTAGCGGGTGCCCAGCTCTGCAAATTATACTATCCTGCCAACCCAAAAAGGGGAGGGCATGGTCCAATGCCCACTCCCCCTAAATACGCTCCTGGGCACCAGTTTTGGCAAGTAAATCCGCATTTTCATTACCGGGGAGACCAGCTTGACCGGGAACCCATTGGAAGTTTAAGGTGGTTTTGTTAAGGAGGGAGGAGACGAGGAACCAAACATTTCAGAGGGACTCAGGCAGGAGATAAGAGGGGGCTGATGAAAGGATTGAGAGGGCCGATTGGGAGTCAGTGAGGAAAAAGACTGACTGGAATTTGCAGGTCATCAAATGGTTAGTACACCAATCGAGACCTTGCTTGAGGGCAAAGGTTTCAGCTGTGAAGCTGGAAGCAATTGGACCAGTAGAAAAGGACAGGGAATTGGATGTGTGGCATTTGAAGCATGTGACATACACTCCAGCACCACCGGGACCAAAAAGGGAGGGACAGAACCATCAGTCCATACTTGGATGCCAAAAGGGGGAGGGAGGATAGTCTGTTTGAAGCAGACTGTAGTCGGGATGTACTGTTACCTGTGCAGTCGGTAATGAAGGGGGAAACAGTGAAGTGGGTTGCAGTCCATGGAAAAAAGGGGGGCACATGATCAGAGTCTCAGGTGGGGATGGGAGTGATTGTGTGGCCGAAGAACAGAATGATCTCCAGGAGGGTTTCTTCTTTAATCGACAGAGCACTTTCTTGCTGCCAGAGCAATGAGGCTGGAGAAGTCTGGGGGGAGACGCAGAGCACGTTCGAAGAAGGAAGGGCCTGATGATCTAAAGTTAGCTTTAAAGGAGGGAGTTGGACCTCAAGAAGGAGTAGGGAGGAGGGGTGGAAGAGAGGCACCCAGTAATAACCCTGCATGCAGCTCTGTGTAGGACTTCCAAGTGATTGGTTGCGGTGTCGCAGAGGAATGGGAACCATCCAGGAGAGGCATAAGTGAGCACCGGTTGCACAAAGGCTTTGTAAAGTAGGGAAAGAGATTCTTTCGTGAGACCCCACGAGGCCGTGGCTATGGAGCGAAGGGCTTTGTGGCACGGATAGAATTTGGAATACAGGGATTGGACGGGGGCCCCAAAGGATGGAGTCCGATCAAAGGTAGCACTAAGGAAATTAGGGGTGGGATTGAACGAGAGAGGAATGCCCAAGAGATTCAGCAGCGGCTGGAAAGTGGCTTGATGGGGATCTGTAGAGAAAAAGGAGGACTTGCACTTCGTTGGATTGAGAGGAAGTCTCCATAAGTTGGACCACGTTTTTAGGACATTGAGGGAGGATTGGACAACAGAAGATGCTTTGAGCGGGTCTGGGTAGGAGGATCAGATGGCCAGATCGTCAGCATACAGGGAGGCATGAGCACCCCGGAGCAAAATCCATGGTGATGTCATCAACAAACAGGCTGAAGAGGACTGGACCAAGTACCGAGCCCTGGAGTACCCCTCGTCTGATGCGGAAGGAAAGGCTGCGGGAACCCCCAACCTGGACTTTAGCTCTGCTGTCAGAAAGGAAGGAGCGTACCCAAAGAACGAAGCAAGAGGTAGTTTGAGCAAGAGGAGTTTATGAAACAGAGCAGAGTGCCAGACCGAGTTGAAAGCCTTGGAGAAGTCAACAGATGCCAAAATTGTTCGGTCTGTAGGCTTTTTTTTTTGGAAGCTGTCCCAGATTGATTGAGACAGAGTACGAATTTGGTCAAGAGACGACCTACCTGGTCAAAAGTTTAGTTGGGTTGTTACATTTGTCGAATCATAAAAAGACTCCAGTCAAATTGTTGAATTCAGAGTCTACTCTCATTTATTGTTGAAATTGCAGCTGCACTAGAATAAATTTTGTGATTCAGATTCAAAATTTTCGTCAGGGTGACTTTATACCGATCTGGAAGACTCTTCATCAGAATTCATTTCGAACTTAGCCACAGAAAAAATTGATTCTGGAAAAAGTTAACTGCGTTCAAGATTTTATCCAAATCATTAAGAATGCTACACACAAACATTGTCCTAGCACTGAATTAATTTCTCGGAAAGGACAAAAATTGAACAAACGGCCTTGGACAACCATAAATATTTTTAAATCCATTCGTAACAAACTGAATTGTTTTTGGGCGTGATAAACGGTAATACAAAATACACCTGATGAAAATGAATTGTACAAAAGTGTATAACAAATATTTCTTTACGGCAACAATGAATCTCGACTTCTATACAAAAAAATTTCCAATGATGCAGTGTATGTTCTCTACGGTTTGGTGATAATATAGGCAAGCGGCTGCGAGACCAAATTATAAGCAAATGTTTCTCCAATAGCTTACGCCGAAAGTTCTTGGAGAAAGAGACGTTGACCCTACAAAACGTGATGAACTTGGCCTATAGGCGCATGAAATTGTCAATTCGCAAATGCAAGTCATGGAGAACACGCCTATACCTGTGGAGTTCAATGTTCTTTGTTCACGCGGAAACAAAAGGCAAGGAATGCTACGCCTGTGGCAACCGAGGACACTTAAAGCATTCACCCCACTACTCAGCCAGAAACCAATTTTTCATGGCTGTGGCGAGAGACCATTTTCGGGTCAAATGCCGCGCAATGCAAGCTTCGAGGTGAGGGACAAGCAGACCGTCCACCGGTGGTTATCGTCCCCATTAAGGTAGGAAGGCAAGCGCAAACTTGATAGAAAAGACGTTCAAGAAGACCCGGAGGAAAAGACGATCTGTCTTTTCTCATTGAATCCGCGTTCAAGAAGGTAGCGGCGGCCAATTACATTGAATCTGGTGGCCAATTGCATGCAGGCAATCACGTAGAAAATCTTCTAATCGATTCCGGCGCGGCGTGCAACGTGGTGGATTAGAAGACATGGCAGTGGTTAAAAAACGAAAAGATCAAAGCACACTCACGCAAGTCGGCTAAAACTTTGTCCGCATACGGAAGCTCAGAGCCAGTACAGACGCTGAGAACTTTTACCGCCAAAGTTATTTCAAGTGACACTTACGATGTCTCGCAGATTTTGTCGGTGACGACAGCAGCACAACCTTTCCGCGGGTGATCTTTCTCCTGCAAGAAAAGGTTGATATAATCCTCGTGAGCTGATGCAGGCGGGGATTATTGATGAGGCGTGGCTATATAAATATAATATAAGCAACTTATGTTTGGCCTGAGTTCAGCCCCAGAAAAGTATCAAAAAGTAATCAGAGATGCATTGAAAATTTGTGTAGGTGTAGCGAATATCGCTGATGATATTATTGTGTATGGCAAGGGGCAGAAGAAGGAGCACGAATTAATGCTGATATGAGTAGGTTAAGAGAATGTGGTGTAACCAGTACTTAAATTGTAGGGGGGACGCGTTCCCCATCGAGATTTAGCGTCCCCCATCGAGATTTAGCGTCCCCCATCGAGATTTAGCGTCCCCCCATCGAGATTTAGACGTCTACTCATCAAGATTTTAGCGCTGGATGATGAAACGATCAAGAGCCACCCAGCACGAATAAATCGTACAAATTCCGGCCGAGTATAGTCCCAAATTGCGGTGAAAACCTTCTTTTTTTGGTCTTCACCCGATTTCAGGGAAAAAATACTTCAAGTTTCGGCGAAAACCTTTTTTTTTGGTATTCATTCAATTGCGGAGACGGAATTACATAATTTCCACTGAAGTTTGGTCAAGGCTGCAAAAGCGTACCCCCATGCAAGATTTTACAATTTAAGTACTGGGTGTAACGCTGAATAAGAAAAAGTGCCAATTTCGTCTATCTAAGTTGACTTTCTTCGAGCATGACTTGAGTACTCGTTGAATTGATGCCAGTGAAGAGAAAGTCGCTGCTATTTAGTCAGCGAGGCCGCCGCAGAATGCGCGAGAGGCAAGGTCGTTCATGAGGCTTGTCCAGTATTCTGGAAAGTTTATACCAGATTAGGCTGCTATCGGGAGACCATATTTTACTTTATCAGAAAGAACGCCAAATTTCATTTGGGGCCCGAGTAAGAAAGTGCGTTTAATAAGTTAAAAAAATTGATATCCAAGGGAGAAACTATGGCTTATGATGAGTGTTACGACTACAAGCGTACGATTGTAGTGTTGTGTATAGATCAGGTAAACAAAATACTGCAGATGCCTTGTACAGATTAAACGGTGATTTTTCTAATTCGAAGACTAGACGTTATTGATTTTGTTTATGCATTGTGTTAACAGTCCGCCAGTTGCACCGTCAACGCGCGAGATTAAGCGCTTGTCAGGGGCAGATCCTGAATTTAATGAATTAACTCTATTCGGACCAGGCAAAATTTTTTGAAAAATGGCCCAAGGGGGATCGATTCGACACAACAAATTCAAACGTTAATTACTCCCGAGTTACAAAAGATAAAAAATCCGTTCCTGCTCCACGAGAAGCTCAATTTTCTGACAAAAAGTTTGAACTTTTTGTCATTATATTTGCAACCATGATCTTCAATTAATTTCGTCATACGTCAAGGACTATCAGAAGCGATCGGTTCGCTTTTCATCTGCATAATGTTAATAAGCGTTTGATTGCCGTGACGCGGCATCGCAGCTGGAGTTTTATTCAGTAACTCAGAGATAATTACGGACTAAACTAGAAAATTATTTCTATTGTGCTGAAATATCTAAATTACTAGTTTGTTGCTTGAATTATTTGGAAGCTGAATATTGGTTACTGTTCTAGTTCGTTTTGCTAAACACTACAAAATATGATATTTTTTTGACAAAATTTATGAAAGAACTAGCATCAAACCACTATGTTTTCTCATTCCCGTTTTGTTAGTAAATGTTTATGACATAGCTGTAACAAACGTCAATGGACTTGGTTGAATTTTGATGTAACTTTTAATAACCGGAAGATTTGTAGTCTAATATAATATAGTAAGAATTTTCGCTTGGAAAACTTGTACTATGGGTTTCATTTGCAGTCTGGTAGATTTGGCAATGCAAAAATTGCATTTGTTGCTACTCTTGCTAAACGTAATCAAACGTACAGCGTAGCATTCTGTATATAACAACACAGTTTGTTTACCAATCTTATCATTTTTCATCAGTAGTCGAGTGCATGAAGAGTCTGTTGCTGATACAGTAGATTTGGGTTCGATTATCGGTCTGGTCAAACCAAAACTTGAAAAAAGTTTGTATTCACATCCAGCTTCCCGGCTAAATATTAGCAATAAAATGGTCAGTGTGAAGCTTTCACTGTTTGTGGTAGACAGGTGGGCAAACGACAGCCTTTTCTCGAAAAATAAACAATTTTTTCGCTGTCTGTTGAGAACTTGGTAATAAAAATGCAATTACTTCAAACTTACGAAAAAAAACTTTCAAAATGTGTCTGACGTAGTGTAGTGAATGTTAATTTTTTCAAACTATTTTTTGTACCATTTTTTACGGACTTTTGAATCATAAGAAAAAAGAAATTGGTCTAACTTGATTCTCGGATACTTGGTTCATTTTTTAGAATAATAGTTTGGTTAATTTCGAGTACTGTAATTGGTTTTGGCGTCGGATTAGTTTTTTTTTCCTGCGTACTTTGCAAAAGATTACGTTGTCTAATATTGGAAAGTATTTTTTTTTCAAAAATTTTGCAGTTTTTATGAATTTTATATAAAAAACCCTTAATTAATTTGGTCATTGCTCCTCATTAGATTTTCCAAAATCTTATATCGTATCCAATGGGCTTTCCTTCTAGTGTATTATCACGTTTCAGAAGTAAAAGCGAAAATTAAAATTGTTTCCTACATTGTAATTACAATTAATGGTTACACTGATTGAAATATACCACTCTTTTTATCACTATTCGTATCATTCTACAAAGATTGCCTAATTCTCAAAGGTAACGATTTTATCTTGATAATATTTCAGATTTTATTTCAGAGGTGGCTTTATAACAAATTGTTGCAAACTTTGGTTGTTACTGGGATTAGTGCTGAATAAGTTCAAAAAAATAGTAAAAAAAAAATAGTATAATCCCAAGGTTAGAAATTTATTTGCCGGTTCTTATCTTTGATCAAAATCATCAAAGCTATTGTACTCCTTTTGTCCTCGCATCCAGAACCAGCAATATTGTTTGTAAGCGATAAAGCCGCTAGATAACTGTAGTAAATTAGAAATATCAAAAATTTGCCAACGACATCAGTGAATTTTGATATCTCAGTTATTTATGATCACAAAAAAATCCAGTGTAAATTCATTTACTAAATGGTGAGCTAATCGGATTGTAATTTGCAAAATCCGTTAGTTAGAGAATTTGCTTTCGGTTTTTGTATTTTGTATCTAGAAACACAATTTTAGTTGGTTGTGAATGTACACACATAAAAGCGCTAATTGAAAAGAAATAAAACAACATAGTTTTTTTTAATTTAGCATGCCACGATTGCCACCTATCATTATAAGCCACAAATGAAAAATCAATGTGAAACTCAGTAATATCTGCAATAGTACGCTATTCAGTAAGCCTGTAGTAGCATTTAATAAGAAATTAGTAAATGCCGTCACAAGTATAATGTAGCACATAGCAAATTTTACAATGTACATACCCAATAATTGTTTAGTTTAATACGAAGTTTATAAAAATTTAACAATACTTTACTCTAGCTATCGGTAATTGCTTCAAATAGCATTCATTACGCAAAGCTTTTAGCTATAATAACCTTGAATAACAAACAACGTAAAAATTGAAAATAATGATTTCGAAACAAGTATTATCAAAAGCTTTCCACTTTTGGCAATGTTGTTGAATACCGAAAACGCATATGAAATGTTGCAATTTAGTGAAACCAAAGCGGATGCGCACAATGAAGTAATCGGTGTGCTGCTACGTCACGTGCAAAGACACTCCGGCAAATTTCTGTTTTGGATGTTATCACTTGAACTTCATGAAAAAACCTTAGGCAGTCAAAATTATGCAGATGTTGTTTTTTTAAATGAACATTTTTGTCCTGATACTGCTACTTAGCAGAAACTAAAAATTTATTTATAATTTGCGTTTTTTTTGTTTTTTTTTTTGTTTTTTTTCTTTCTTTTAGTTACCAAAAACAAAATTCGAACATAAAAACTACCGAAATTCATGCAGCATGCCACACACTTGATAACACTAGACATTTTTGACTTCTGTCTATCAGCAATGCGAAAAAAAATATTGGCAAAAAGCAAAAGGAATTCTTATTTATTAGCGAAATGATAAAAATGAAGCTTAGTTTGAAATTTGGTAAAATTATACGAAATTGTCTGAGAAATTCAGCTGTGAGCTTTAAAAATCATAACGAAAATTATAATGCCTCGGGCAAAATTAATAACTGAAAATCTATTGTCACAACTCTTTTTGAACATCGATCGCAACAAAAGCCGTTCAAAAGGTTACTGGATTTACGTTCTTATTCACGTTACCAGTGTACGAAAAAGCGTGAAATTATTAATTACGACAAAACCATGGAGACTAACAGGATTAAATTAACTTTTCAAAAATTTTGCCAGAAACGCAAGTTCGACCTTGAAAAACGTTTAATAACTCCGAATCTAGTTGTCATACGACAATGATTATACAAATGAAAGTTGAAGCAGTAAATTTTAGAGAAAGTCAAGAAATTTCATTAGTGTGGCTTGACTGCTTCATAACAAAATTTCGAAATAAACGAAGGAGGGGAGCTAATCGATCCCCCCGTGGGCCGAATAGGGTTGCGCAAAAGTGCAAGATATTGCTTTTCATCAAGTTTTTGTTGATAAATCGAAAATAATAGTTTTTTTTTAATATTAACGAATGCCATTTTGAAGTTTTACCTGTTAGCAGCTGATGTTGATTTTGCACCGTAGCGGTATCGTAGTAATGAAACAAGGCAATAACCCGTGAATGAAAATATAGGCAGTACTTCAATTGTTGGAGGGACGCGTCCCCCCATTGAGATTTGGACTCCATCAACGGAAAATTCAGCGTCTCTCCATTATACAGGACAAGCGGAAAAGACCTTTTTTTTTTAATTTGTTTGGTCTTTATTCGACTGTGGCGGTCAAATACCGCACAAAAAACATATGTTGCACAATAAAAGAAATGTCGCACAATAAAACCACAAACAATAAAATCGTCCAATAAAACCTTTTTGTTTTGGTCTTCATTTCCATTAGGCGGATAAACGTTGCACAAACTGCATTGAATACCTTGTTTTTTTTTGTTTTTGTTCGAATTTGGCTGTGAAAAAATTGCATCAGAAGGCGATTGTTTTTATTTTTCTTCCGATTTCGGGGCAAAATTCACACCAAGTTGCTACCGCATCGCGAATGCATCTGGTCAGGCTGCTTAAGCGTTCGCCCATGCAAGACTTTAGTTTAAATGCTAAATATAGTTAAATTATAAACGTAAAAATGGACAATTTTAAGGCCATAATTTTATCAGTTAAGGCCCCAATGCAAACGTCCACTGATATATGGATCGCCACGTTTTTAGTAGTTTCCTAAACACAAACCATATTGCTTGGTTAAACTATTTCTTTTCACGAAATTTTTCAAAAATTATTGTCTAAAATATAGCAAAATACTGTAAATTTATGTTTTTAAAATGAATTGAGGTACCGTACCGCAAAGGGTATATTTGTACGCTCAAAAGTTTTTGGCATCAAAAAAATACGGGGTTTTGGGGCGAGGGCATTATCCCCATGCTCCCGTCAAACAATTTTAGTGATTTTTTTGGAAAAAAAATGGCGCGCTTTGTGACTTTAAACAAGACTACACATTTACATTTTGAAAGCAATTTGAAAAAAAAAGGTAAATGCTAAGTTAGAAAAACTTTTGTTTTCTCACAATTTTCCAACTCTAATTTTAAGCAAATCTTTTTTTTGCATTTTAGTGCATTTTGTTTTTGTCATATCTATAAAGCCTGCCAATGAATGAGCGCGAAGGTTTCGACCGCCAAAAGTCACTTTGTTGTATTTAACATAAGATATTTAATTACAAGCAAACCTAAGGATTCTAGCAGGGTCGTATCAAGGAGGAAGGCATTGCAGACATTTGGTCCGTACCCCCTTCAAGAGGTCCACAATTGTCGAAACCGAAAAAAAAAACATTTTTTTGGTAGAAGCTTGTAAAAAAATGTTATAAGTACTCTTAGCATTCGAACAGTTATTGTAGTGTTTATTTTCACGCTTACAATAAATTCTTAGTAATCCTTCATGCCGCGTTTTTTGTGATCCAATAGTTTGTTATTTGGAATTCTTAGCGGCGATTTTCAACGCACAAATCGCTTAATAAACGTGGCTTTGCCCCCAGACCGCTTGCTACAGATTAGTTATTATTCTTCCTCATCCCAAACAAACTTTTTGCGCTCGCGTATTTTCAGAACAAGTAGGCGTTTTCAAGACACGTTTTGTTAGTTATATCGAGATATACTGACAAACTTACTGTTATATACCAATATGCCTTCCCTGGTAATACTGTATTACATTTTATTATCACACGCATACATTGTTCTAAATTCATGCGCAGAATGGGCAAGGTCATGTTTCAGCATTAGCAACTAAAAAGGGTTTGTACAGACCCCGGATCCCTTGATATGGCTCTGAATGGCTTTACTGTAGTGCTTTGCTGTTTGTACTGCCTGCACCGGAAGTATTAGCAGAAATAAAAACAAAAATTTTCTAGAATGCATTTTGCCTCCTTATTCTCCGATTAGAGCTTTCACACAATGCCATTTAAAATAAGTTTTTGTATGACTTGGCTTATTTGGATATCACATTGTATTATTTTTCTAATAAGGAAAAGGAGCAACGAATTGACATACTATCAGATATGTTGTCTTTTATTTGTTTTTTTCTTTTTAGCTAATCACAAAGCAATGCTGTCCTTGAGCCGAGGACAGGACATTTTCAAGGACTTGTAAGGTTCGAGGCCAAGGCCAAGGACTTGAGCTTCGAGGCCAAGGCCAAGGACTTGAAAAATGTGTCCTCGAGGACTCCACCTCTGCCTTTAACTGTAACTTTCCAATTCCGTGAACACATTTGAAACAATAAGGTCTAAACTAAAGCTGAATACGACTGCTCTCACAGTTTTATTTACTTTATGCTTTATGATATAAAAGTGCATATACTGTGGAAACACTTTTTCAAAAAAAGTTTAATCGATCTGCTAATTCTACTTATGTATTAATATGCGGGTCTAAGAAACAAAACATATTTTAAAGGATATACGTATCAAACTGGTTAAAATAGCAATAAAAATATATATATTATTTCGTTTTCTGCATTTTCTAATAATTTCCAAGAAAGAAAAAAATACAAAAACGACGAGGTCTGGATATTGCATATAAACTCGGGTTGATGCTGTGGGTGTGTTTGAAATTGCAGAAATTTATCTTTAAAATCTTACTGTGCTTGTGCTTTAGATCCTTATATTCTTCTTTTTAAAGGTTGATATAATGTATAATTTGACCATGCTAACGGCAAGATACTGTATTTGTTTCATTCCATTCCTTGTCTATGATTGTATGAAATACTTTTTTTTACCATAACGTCAGTGGACACGCTTGGTCCACTTGTGCTGAAGGTAATATGTAAATCTCCAGATATTTGATTATTTAATGTGTGAATTATCGAAATTCTGGAAAACTAGAGAATTTGGTCTTAATTTTGTGTTATTTCTGGAAAAAAAATTTGAGGGGAGTGATGGCCTGCAGATTTGCTTGATATAACATGTACAGCCATCTACTACGTTTGTATGCAATTGATTTGAAAGTAGGGTCAACGTGTGCTTTGGTTGGTTGTGTTTTATTGTTCGGTTTTCTTTAACAAAAATTAGAAGATCAGAAGAATGCATTGACGTGTCTTTTGGATCGTTTACATGTAACTGCAGTCATTGTCTCGATTATCCCATTGATATTCGTTCAAATAGCGTGGAGAAATTTATTTCCTGATGGATTGCAGCTACGTCATAGCTTTTTCCCGCCAAAACGATTGGACATCAAAATGCCATTGCAAAGCATTGGACGCATAGGCGTAGCCAGGGGGCCCGCCCCCCTCCCAATTGAAATACCACCAATGATAAAAATTACGATAACGTATAGGCTAGCGCTGTTTAGTTGCAGTTATTTTTTTTCAGCAATTACGCCCATAGCAGTAATTAACAATAACATTAACGACGATGAGGGAGCCCGGGGCCCCCAACTAACAACCAGGGGGCCCCAAACTAACAACTATGGAGCCCAAAACAACAACTAAGGGGCCCCAGGGTCCCTAACTGATAATCAGGGGCCCCATGGCCCCTAACTGATGACCAGGAGCCCTAGGACCCCTAACTAACAACTAGTGGGCCCCAGGGCTCCTAATTAATAACCAGAGGCCCCGGGGCCTCTAACCGATAACTAGGGGCCCTTAACTGACGACCAGAGGGCCCAGAGCCCCTAAACAATGATCAGGGGGCCCTTAACTAACACCCGGGGCCCCCGAACTGACAACCAGGGGGCCCCGGAGCCCCTAACTGACAACCGGAAGGCCCCAAGGCCCCTAAATAACGACCAGGGGGCCCTAACTAACAACCGGGGCCATTGGGGCCCCTAACTGACAATCAAGGGGGCCGGGCCCCCTAACCGACAAACAGGGGGCCTCTGGGCCCCTAACTCACAACCAGGGGCCTTGGGGACCCTAACTAACAACCAGGGGGCCCCGGGACCCTCACAGACAACCAGGGGGCTCTGGAGCCTCTAACTGACAATCTGGGGGCCCCTAACTAACAACCAGGGGGCCCCGGGGCCTCTAACCGACAACCAGGGGGCCCCTGGGCCCCTAAATGACAACCAGGGGGGCCGGGGACCTTGACTAACAACCAGGGGGCCCTGTAGCCCCTAACTGACAACCAGGGGGCCCCGGAAACCTGACTGACAACCAGGAAATCCCTAACTGACAACCATGGGGCCCTTAACTGACAACCAGGGGGCCCCGGGGCCTTTAACTGACAACCAGGGAGCCCCTGACTGACGACTAAGGGTCCGGGCCAGGAGCCCTTAATTCAAATTTTTAATAATTTATATGCAAAACTTGTAAGAAATTTAAGAGTTTTTTCCTTAAAGTTGCAACCCCAGGCCTTCGTTTAACGTTATTATGAACATAATTCTATAACACAGGCGGTAAAGCAAACCCCCCAATTGAAATACTACCAATGATAAATATAATGAGAGCATAGCCAATACGTTAATGTCCTTGTCCGGAATTGCAATTTCTTTAATTTATGATTTACGCGTACAAAAGTAAGTAATAATAATGACGTCCACGTCGAAATAATGTCATGCAATTCTTGTATGTTTCAAAAAACTGTCAAGTGACTTGACTCGAGTCCTCCACGTTTTGGAAAAAAAGTTATTTTAATTTTGCTTTAAATGTTTTTTATGAAAGAACTTAAGGGCGCGATCTTATCTCAAAATCATAGGCGAAGCCAGGGGGGTGGCCCAGAGGGCCCGGGCCCCCTCAACTGAAATGCCACCAATGACTCAAATTTGATAAAAAAAAGTCTTGTTTCTTCATTTTCAGTTTCTTTTAGCTTCTTTGCGTACAACAGTACACACGCTCAACAGTAATTAACACTAAATAATATTGATGACTAGGGGGCCTGGCGCACCTCCTTATTTCAATTTTTTCCTACCAATTCAAACGTATAACCAGGGTGAAATCAAGGGTTTTTGTCCTAAGAGTTGCTACCTCAGGCCCTCATCTAAACTTTTTATGGACGTAATGTAATAACCAGGGCCGTATTTGCCATATGGCACAGTGCCAGGTGCCCGCCCTCAGATAGCAGGACTTTTTTTGGTCTTCACTTATATTTGGCAGGAAGATATTGCAAAAATCCCCCAAGTGCCAGAAGCCCCGCGCAATGTAAATCCGGCCCGGGAATAACATATGTTTAGTAAGCGTAACCATCTATGGTACCATTTTTCAAAAACGATTTACCTCCACCTCGCCAGTTTTTACGCACAAAATACTTTTTAAATAATAGCTAGGAAAATGCTTATTGAACAAATTGTTGAATTTGAATTGAGGGGTCCATGTCCCCTGGCCGCACATGTACTCCAATATAACTTATTTACTTCATGAAAGGAAATTCTTTGAGTGGATTATTATCAGAGGTGGAGTTGAGGACACAAGGCTCGAGGCCAAGGCCAAGGCCAAGGACACAAAGCGCAAGTGCTCTCCAAAAAAAAAAAAAAAAGGTCTTCACAAAAATTTTTCAGGCGATCTCCAAAAAAAAAAAAAAAAAGGTCTTCACAAAAATTTTTCAGGCGATCTCCAAAAAAAAAAAAAAAAAAAGGTCTTCACAAAAATTTATCAAGCGATCTCCACGAAAAAACCCTTTCCAAAAAATTTTTCAACCGCTCCACAAAATTTTAACTTTCCAAAAAATAGTGCTGTCCTCGAGCCGAGGACAGGCCAATTTTCGAGGACTTGAGGCCTCGAGGCCAAGGCCAAGGACTTGACCTTCGAGGCCAAGGCCAAGGACTTCAAAATCTGTCCTCGAGGACGTCCTCGAGGCCAAGGACGTCCTCGAGGACTCCACCTCTGATTATTATTTACAGCTAAAATATTGCATGCAAGATTTTAAACGTGTTTTGAAATTTAATTGCAAGTAAAAGAAGGATGGAACAATCAAAATTTTTCGATTGGCTTTCAAATGTTAAAAATCTAGTTCTTTCAAATGGCTGTGAACACGTGCGAAATGTGATCCAATGGGATTAAAATAGCTTTTTTTTCCAAAAACTTACAAAAATTGCCCAGCGGCTGGCGGCTGGAGGCAAAGCCCCCAGACCCCCGCCTGTGACACGCTTGAGTACACTAGCTTTCTCAACTCGTCTCCTAAGTTAGACATTTTCGCTTTTTAACTGTTAGTTTTCGCCCTCTCCCTTTACCAAAATCTTGGTTAAGTGACTACAGACCACGACTTCAGTTCTTCCATTCTACGATATCTTTGCCCTACAAAAAGTTCCTTTTTTGAAAATTTCAGATGACGTCATTGCATGTGATTTGTGGTTTGGGCCCCTCCCAATCAAAACTCCTGGCTACGCCTATGATTGGACGTTACCGTAATTCAACGTATAATTCCTTCAGTGGGCATATTTAGAGAATTTGATTGTAAAGTAACACTTTTGTAGATAGTCTGGCCTTAATTAGTAATTACCAGGAGCGATTTAAGCAGCTTACATAGCTCAGGGGTTCCGAAAAGTTACGCTTTTTGTAAATTCGCATTGTCCATTGCCTGCTATTGTCCACTTTGACCGGTTTTTAGCTTTGCTTCAAATCGTAAATTCGGCCATATCATAAAATACTTAAAATTCTGTGTCACAGCAGTAACACATGGCCGATTAATGTTTATTTTCAAGCACTATTTATAAATAACATTTAACATCACTAGCTCAAGTCGAAATAAATACAAATTAAGACTCGATCAAAGTTACACCGTTACACTGAGGCCAGTTCAATCATTAGTTTAAAGTTTAAACGACATATCTACGAAATAATTCAATGAAAACCAGGGTGTCGAACCGTTTCAAATAATGGTTCGGGTTCAGGTTTAGCTCCGGCTCAAAATATTTTAGCGGTTCAGGTTTGGTTCGGGTTCACTTGAGTACCATTTTCGAGGTTCAGGTTTGGTTCAGGTTCACTCAAGTAAAATATTACTGGTTCAGGTTCGGTTCGCGTTCATTGACTTAAAATTTAACTGTCGTTACACGTTCATCCAGAAAAAAAAAGGAGAAAATGTTGATCCTGTTGATGATCACCACTGCTCTTAGTGTGCGTGTACCAGCGCCAGCGGCATCCGGATATGGAAAAATATATTCTTACTTTTGTTAGGGGTTCAGGTTCAGTTTGGGTTCACTTGAGCACAATTTTGAGAGTTCAGGTTTGGTTCAGGTTCACTGAAGTAAAATTTTGCTGGTTCAGGTTCGGTTCGGGTTCACCAAAATGAAACGGTTCATTCGGGTTTACGGTTCGGGTTCAGGTTCGGTTCGACACCCAGATGAAAACAACTGCTAATGCATTTTAACTCCTAGCAACCAATAATAATAGCGATAAGCCGCTTATGACTACACGAAATGCAAAAAATCACCAAGATTCTGCAAAATAGATTTCTGAAATTACAAAAGTTTAAAAATGCGTTAATTTTGTCACAAATAAAGGAGATACAACTGTTCCATTATAGCACCATCAAAGGTAAGCCACGAATTTGATTACCAAAACTAGCTACCACCATCCATAGGTGGGCAAGTTAATGCAAAACGTTAGCTTCGTTAACCACTAGTCCGTTAACGAACTCCACACTTCCGTTAACGTTAATCCGTTATTTTCAGCTTTAATTAACGGAAGTTAATGAAGTCCGTTAATCCGTTAACGTTTTGGGTGTAATTTACATTTTTTTTTTATTCACTCGCTTCTAGAATAAGCATTGACGCTGTTGAGCTGATTGTAAGGAAATATTTATTGCTATGGTGGTCTTTTTGTATTTTGGAAGTTACATTTTACAGTCTAATCTAACTTCAAGATAAAAATAAGTTCAAATGCACAACGAAGCTGCAATCGGAAAATCTTAGGAAATTGTGAACAGCGATAATTAGCAGACCTACGAGGCTGCAGCTTATTATTTGCCACAAAAAAGCTCCTTTCTTCGCTTTCTTCTATAACACTCGTGCTAATACGAACAGATGTTACCAGTGCAAACTGGTTTGTACCGGTCCGATGAATGCATGGTGCAAGATATTAACGATAAAAACCTTAACGGAAGTTAACAGAACTTAACGGAAGTTAATTTAGTCCGTTAACGTGAAAAAACTTTTTAACGGATTAACGAGTTAATGAAAAAGTTAGCTTCGTTATTAACAGATTAACGGACTTGTGCCCACCTATGCCACCATCCATATTACACGATTCTAATGGGTTACTTAACAGCAAGCCGGATTTACGTCACTGAAAAAAAGCAAACAAAACCGAATTCTTACTAATTAAAATCTTTTTCAGTTTTACAGGCTTTTGCCTAGCATTTAACTTTAATGTTAAAAAGAATCAACTCTTTAATAGCCTGAAAATACGCTCCATATCTTCGCTGTCAGTGTTTTTGCACGCATTTACATAGCGCCGATTCGCGATTTTGACGTCCAGCGGTTTGGCTAGCAGCGCAATGACGTCACGTGCAATCCATCAATATATACTACTTTAAACTAAATTATGACTGACTCGCCTTCTTCAATACCAAACAAGCTGAGCTTTTAACAAACTCCAGTGCGTAAATAATTCAATTTCTTAAGCAAAAGACAGTTTTTTTTGTGTGTTTTTTTCCAAACGTTAAGTGCAAAGCTGGCAACACTGTTAGTGTTAATTTTTGCTTATGACGTTTTGAATTCTTTTTTTGGGGAGGTTCCATGACTTGGTTAAGTTGATGTCTGTAACTGTCAGAGGTGGAGTCGAGGACACAAGGCTCGAGGCCAAGGCCAAGGACACAAAAAAAATCCGAGGCCAAGGCCAAGGCCAAGGACAGCCTTTCCGAGGACAGAACCTCTCGAGGCCAAGGACAGGAATGCTCGAGGCCAAGGCCAAGGACCAAGGACACAGCCGCAAGTGTTCTCCAAAAAAAAAGGTCTTCAAAAAAGTTTTCCAGACAATCTCCAATTTAAAGCCGTAGCCAGAATTTTTGATTGGGGAGGCCTAAACCACAAATCACATGCAATGACGTCATCAAAAATTTGCCTGCTTTTCTCTTAACCAGGATTTTGCAAAGGGAGAGAGCCTCAACTAATATAGTTGAAAAGTGCAAATACGTAACTTTGGAGACGTTTTGAGAAAGCCAGTGTAACTCAAACGTATCACAGACGGAAGTCTGGGGGCGAAGCCCCCAGTTGTTTGGCGATTTTTGGTAATTTTTTGGTAAAAAAAGCTATTTTAATGCCATTGAATCACATTTTGCACATGTTTAGAATCATTTTAAAGCACTAAATTTTTGACATTTGAAAGCCAATTAGAAAAATTAAATTGTTTAATCCTCCTTCTAGTTGCAATTTAAGTTCAAAACACGTTTAACATCTTGCATTTTGGAGTTAAAGTTTAATTGTACGTGATTTGCTCCAGGTAGGGGGAAGTAATAAGGTGCATTGACTCGTGCAACATTTTAGCAGTAAATGAAAACCCACTCGAAGATTTTCCTTAGAGATTTTTGTTTTGACATGAAAATAGCCTGTAATAGAAGTGCATGTTTGGCCAGGCGGCCCAGGCTCCCTTTACTGAAGTTCAATGATTTGTTCAATCAGCATTTTCTATGGCTAATTTTTTAAAAAAGTATTTTGTGCGTAAAAACTGGCGAGGTGGAAGTGAATTTATGAATTGTTATTGAAAAATAGTGCAATAGATGGGTAGTTTCGCTTACTAACCATGTGTCAGGCGCGCCGCCAGAAATTCGCAATGGGGGGGGGCTGTTTTGGGGTCTGGGAGCAAAGCCCCCAGCCGCCGGAGGCACGGGAGGTTGGGGGCGGAACCCCCAGCGCTCGCAAATTTTGCATTTTTTTGCAAATATAACTTAATTTTAGAGCTATTTTAATAAAAAATAATGCTTTTAAAACGTAGCATAGAAATTGCCAGCGCAACATGATTCAACTGGTTGCATTATCGGGCTATGAGGGAAGTGGCTAATGATAACATTGCAGTTCTCTTGTTTACATGCAGGTAAATCATAAAATCCTATTATTAAACAAAACTCACACGAAGTAATCTATTTCGTCTGTATTTTACAAAGAAAAATAATCGGGGGGGGGGGGGGCTAGTGGAAAGATATTTGAGAGAAGTGATTGGCAATTAAATAACACTGAGTAGCCACACCCCATCTTTATTTCTGTTATAATATATATAACATATAAGAGTTTATAATATATTTGTTGATAAAACCTGTGTTTGGCGTTTTTACTCTAGCGATCAAATTTGATTGCTTATTTTTGGGTATTTTCTAAAGTTTTCATTGATTGGTGACTTTAATTTTTGACAAATTAGACCCCTCTGAATGTATGTTTCAAAAAATGCCTTTAATCACTTTTTAGTCAATTCCAGCGCAAAAGATAGTCTCAGAAGAGCTAAAAACGTGGTGTTTTTCTTATTCTGCTTTTTGGTTAACAGGCCAATGGGGAGGATATAGCTTCCCCCCCGCCCCCAGCTACGCTACTGGCCATGTTATTGCCGATCCGGATTTCCATCGCGCTGGGCCCTTGGCACTTTGGAGATTTTCTCAATATCTTTCTGCCAAATGTAGTTGAAGACCATAAAAAGTCTTAAGATTTGAGCGCAGGGCCCTTAGCTGGTACTGCGCCGTAATGTGGTAAATCCAGCCTTGGTTAATGCATTACGTTCATAAAAAGGCTAGATGTGATCCTGAGATAGCAACTTTTAGGATGAAAACTATCCATTTCTTCCAGATTTACGTTTAAAATGGCTCGCAAAAATTGATTTTAAGGGGTCTCGGGGCCCTTGGTCTTCAGTATTGTTGTTTGCTACTGGTGTAAACGAAAAACGCTAAAAAGAAACTGAAACTGAAGAAACAATAGGCTTTTTTGTCACATTTTTGTCATTGATGAAATTTCAATTGGGGGGGGGAGGCCCGCTTGGCTAAGCCTACGCTCCAATTGCGCAAAATAAAAAAGGTATTTACAAATTTTCTGCGAGGTTTCTGGCGTTTTCAACAAAATTTCAACTGTTCAAAAATAGTGCTGTCCTCGAGCCGAGGACAGGGCAATTTTCGAGGACCTAAGGCTTCGAGGCCAAGGCCAAGGCCAAGGACTTGAGGCTTCGAGGCCAAGGCCAAGGCCAAGGACTTCAAAATGTGTCCTCGAGGACGTCCTCGAGGCCAAGGACGTCCTCGAGGACTCCACCTCTGGTAACTGTTAAGTATTGCTAAAAGGTGCAGTTGACCTAGATGACCATATGGTTTTGTTACTGTTTTCTGCCAACGTACTTTTAAGCATTTAGTGAAATAAACTTAACTTGACTTGACTTGAACAAAACTCTTAGGCCTACTGGTGGTTTTTTAGATTAAAGCAATCTTTTGAGTCATGTTTCGCCTTTGTTTCTTTAATAATAGGAAAAGTTATAGCAATAGCTTAAAATGGGGTGCATCTTTTTTGTTCTTTAAAGTTATTAAACTTAAGAAACTATAAAAATAAGCCAAAAATGCGATTTTACCATGTTATGACGTAGTCAAATGTGCAGGCGTTTTAACATTTACCCGGTTTGCTTTGCAGCAATGCCAACTGCAGCATTGTAGCAACGGTAGCAACCTGCCAGTGAATGTTACCAGTGATCCTAACGTTGTTATTGATTGGCTGATATAAACTAAGCAAATAAAGTTTCATGTCCAAAACATGAGGTTGGAAAAAGAGGTAGCCTACCCCTACAGTCAGACTGTAGGTTACTACAAAAAGGTCTATTCACCCAATTCCATTTGGACAAGCACTAAACAGTTGAAAAGAGATGTTCATTGATCTCCAAATAAAAGGTTTTCGATCAATTCTTGTCAGAGAAACGTTGGAAAATGGGTGCTCTCCCAAAAAAAAGGTCTCAGTCTAAATAAACGTAAGGTAAAGGTAATAATAGGTCTACCAGTACTGTACTGCAGGTTTTTAGCTTGAGTGGGTCTGCAGATTAGCCTTAGTTTTAAGATACTGTAGGTAGGCTAGTGACTATTTCACCAAAAATTTTCAAGTTAAAAAGAATAAAACGAAAATAAGAAATATTGATCTGCGCTTTTTTATGTGCTTTTTTATGGGTTAAGATTACAATTTAAGTTAGGGTTCGATTTGGGTATAGTTTTAGAGTAAGCATTTACCGTAAGTTTGGGTTAGGATTTGAGCCAGAATCAATGAAAAAGTATATAAAAATTTCTGGTGAAACTTGAAATAAAACCTTCCTTAAGATAAAAACCGAAAAAGTCTGTCTCTAAGAGACTGCACTTTTTTTTGCGAATTTGAGAGAAGAGCCATATGAAAATGGACTCTGGTCTCAGCTGTCAGTGAGTTGAGAATTACTAAATTAAAAATCTTTGGTAGTATGTGATTTTAGTTTGGAAGAGACTATTTCACCAGAAATTTTTATCTAGTTTTTTATTTATTCTCACCCAAATCCAGTACTTAAATTCTAGGGGGAACGCATCCTCCATCGAGCTTGAGCATCCCCCCATCAAGATTTAGGCGTCCCCTCATCAAGATTTGAGTGCTGGTTGATGAGAGGAAAAAGACCTATATACAAAGTCCGGTTAAATATAGCACCAAATTTCTGTAACTGCTTTCATTGTTATCATCATCATTGTCGTCAGCAAATACATCAATTCTTTTAGTGATTCAGTGACTCAGAAGGAAAAACACTTCAGGTTTCAGGGAAGACCTTTTTTTGGTCTTCACCTAATTTTCAGCGAAAAAACACTTCAGTTTTCAGGGAAGACTTTTTTGTTGTTTTTTTTGGTCTTCACAATTTCCGCCGAAAAAACACATAAGTTTTTCGACTCTCGGCGAAGACTTTTTTGGGTTTCATTCAATTTCATCGACAGAATTATGTAATCTTCACTAAGGTTCAGTCAAGGCTGCAAAACCGTCTCCCCATGCAAAATTTTACAATTTAAATACTGCCCAAATCTAACTCAAACTTAAATTCTTACTCTAAAACTAACCCCCAAACCCCAATCTTAACCCTTAAAAAAGCAAATGAAAAAAGCGCCGATGAATATTTCTCATTTCCATTTAATTCTCTTGAGGTTAAAAATTTTTGGTGAAATAGCCACTACCTTTTTTAGTCTTTATCATCAATGCCACATGCAAACCTATTCTAGTTACAGTATTGCTTTTTTTTAGGACTTATAATTTGATGTTAGTGATGCTTCTCTTCATTTGATATGCAGTAGTTACTGCGCTGTGTACTGGAAGTTGTTTAGTTGGTACTGGGTAATGATCCCCATTAAAAGTTTGCATGTTGCATCAAAGAAATTTGGCTTGCTCAGTATCTTGAAATCGTGGGCAAATGCAAAATAACTTTAGAATGGATTAAGTGAAATCCCATTGACATCGTCTGATGCAAATTACTGTGCAGATAGTGAGACCCCTCAGCCCTTCAAAATTTGCGGTTCATGAAGAGTGAAGACCTTTTTTAGAGGTCAGGTTGCAGAGCAAGGAGAAATTTTAAAAGCAAATTTTTTTCTGTCAAAATCGGCACATAGTTTGAACTTTGATGGTGACATATCGAAGTATGGGTTGGAGGGGACGTCGTTAAGTACAAGCTGTCCGCTTTTTTTCAGAAGCTCTTTGACCCATGTATGACAGATAGGTGCACACGCACTCTCTCTTTCCTCTCATGTGTGCACCCGTTGGGGTTAGGGCTAGATTTGGGAAACAGCTTAGATCGAAGAGAAAGAGAGAGCACTTGCGCTCTCATACATCGGTCGCAGAGCTTTGGATAAAAAGTGGTTGACTTATACTTAACGACACTTGTTCTAGGGTGGTGTAAAAACTGAAAAATGCAGTATAGTGTAAATGTACTTTCCAACCTGGATGATGATTGCTTCTAGCATCGCTAAAATTCAACTTCAGAACTTGTCAATGCTCATTGACTGATTTGATGAAAAATCACTAAATATATACTTAAATTAACCACCTTTTTCATTATTATTACAAAAAAAAGAGGTTTTGTTTCAGCTAGTCTTATGGTAAAATATCAAAAATTCTGCAACCAATCAAGAATTTTCGAACAAAATGATTAACCTGGCAGGACATCAGAGCAAAGCTTCTAATACGAGACTGTTTTGGCAAAAATGGATGTAATGGTGAGGTAACCCAGGTGTCGTTAAGTATAAGCCATCAGCTTTATTTCGGAAAATCTGCGACTGGTGTATGAGCGTGCGTGTGCTCTTGCTCCTCTCATGCGTGCACTCATTAGGGTTAGGGCTAGATCTGAGGAATAGCTTAGATCAGAGAGAAGGAGAGAACACATGCGTTTCATACACGAATCGCAGAGCTGCCGGAAATAAAGTGATGGCCCATACTTAATGACACCCTGTAACCCTACCTATTTTGCATTCACCAAGTTGCCTTAGCCAGGAGATGATAAATGGATTTTATGGTCTTTTAGTCAAAGCTGCTTCGTATCTTTTGGCCGGTCCCCCTATCACCATTTTAAATTTATTTTATAATTGTTTGAAGTTTTAATTGGTTGAACTTGATTTTAATAGATTACATAATAAGCTATTATAGATTAGTAGTAGTAGTTCAGAGTACATTTTTGAATGCATTAAGCTATACAGTGTTGCTAGTACCCTATCTGTGTTAATTGAAAATCTGTACCAGACATTGACTTGTGAACATTAGACACTGCTATCAGGTATGTGTACCTCGAACCACCTTAGTCATGTGTTGATGTTAACTTTATCAGTCATACTGGCTTGTTCTAAATGCAAAAAGTCACCTAACTTTGTTGTAATATTTGCGGATGATGTCGGCTATGGTGATTTTCAATCTTATGGCCATCCCACTCAAGAGAAAACTGCAGTCGACAAACTAGCTGCTGAAGGACTGAAATTTTCCCAGTGGTATGCTGCAGCTTCTCTTTGTTCTCCCAGTCGAGCTGCGCTGTTAACAGGTAAAGCTGTAGGTTACGATAGTAAATGAGCTAGGAAAAGCTTATTAATCTGTTAATGGTTTATAAGTTTTTTTTGCAATTTCCATTTTCAGGCAAAGCATTGAGTTTATTTATAACAGACATTGGATTCATACAATTTGTCTTTGCTTAGCCTATTGATTTGCAATCTAGAATTTTATTGCAAATATCAGTAGTGAATTGATCCAACATCCAACCCAAAGTATGTTAAAGTGCCAAATTTGGCCACTGGCCAACTTTTGTATTAGTATCATATTGTAGAATCAAGTTTAAGTTGAGCATTTTGTATCTGATAATGTTGCAGTCTTGTTAGAGTGCTTGTGCTAAAATACCAGTGATTTTCAAGTAACAAACAATGGCAAAAATGAGTTTGCTTTTATTAGCATTAATGATAAAATGGCTCTAATACAATAGTTAATCCAAGTATTAAGTAGAAGAGGATGCTTTAGATGTGTGAATGCTAAAATGAATGAATAAGATTCTATTGATTTATATAACTCTTTTTGACGATTGTGTTAGAATGATTCAGTCTGCAAAGTAATTCAATTGCCCTATTTTTTAAAAATTGAAGGAAAGACAATAACTGCGTAACGCTCTGTTTTGCACTTCATTGTCTTCAAGTGGGTTACTTTAAATTTGGGTTTTGAACAAGATATGCAACAACCGTACCGTGACTATTAGGCGCTGACGCGCCAGACCAAAGTTTTCGTACAATTTTTTTTCGAATTTTTGCATTGTACTGTATGTATTCACGTTTTTTATTTTTTGACATTTTCCTCTATTTTTGCTTTTGCGCAATAATTTTTTTGGGCTTACCAGTACATTTTTTGGATTTTGCTGTGAATGTTTTTCTTATTGTGCTCTTATACTTCTAGTTTTTTTTTAATTTTTTAAAACTTACATTTTCAGGTTATATTTCATTTTAACATGATTATTTTTCGGAAAATTTTATTTTGCAAGTTGTACGTCTGCAACCTGCTGCCCGCGGTCCGATATTCTGTGGTGCTTGAGTAAATTTGATGATCGTCAAATCACACTTAGAGCTGCAAAGTGCGCCCTGCCGTGCTAAAAGGTCGTTGGCGCTAATCAGTCACGCTGATAACTATACAGATCGTTGAAAACAAATTAATCAAGCTCTAAAAAACTTTACAACTATAAGTGCGCCATGAAAGTATACTAATTGCTTGTTTTTGCAATCATGCTGTTTTTGTTTTTCTTTTGGCATTGCGTATGAGAAGTGTCGAAAATTAATCTATGCTAAATGTGAAAATCACTATAAAAGTAACTAAGTGACTTTAAAATAAGCTATGAAAAATAAAATAATTATTTGTTTTTGCGATGTTTGTTTTTTGTGTGTAACATACGAGAAATGACGCAAATATATCCGTTAAAAATGTAAAAATTCTAGTCAATAAAAAATTAAAGTACGCTTCGAAATGTCGCTCGACGAGTATCGTAACATTTTTTTTTTAATATAATTGCTCTATCATATGTTATCGCAAAATGTATGAATCATATGCAAAATTCATTTAAGGGTGTTTAGGACAAGAGCCTTTAAGACATTGTTTTAAAAGTTGATTGGTGGTACAGAACTTAAGAATTGCTTTGTTTTAAATGTTCATGTCTTGAAGCTTTTCGTCTGACGCTTGTCAAGACTAATCGTGAGAATGGAGAGCGCAGAAAAAGGAGCGGTTATTTACAGAAAAAAATCCAAGCCGTGATTGGCTGAAAAAGGACCAATGTGGGGGGAGCATCATTAGTGAACAATCTTTAAGCTGTACACGAATTCTTTTTGTCGGAAGAGGTGGAGTTAGAAGTTTTGATGAAAGTGTCCTCAAGAGCAGGTAGATGGAAAGGAAAGCGGCCTTGGGCAAGAATAAAGAATCTGCAGTCATCATAATGTTAAGTGCAGACTGGATTTTGTGAACGATGAAGTCCAGTGGCTGAGTCAGAAGCAAGAGACGGGGTATTAGTCTGGGTGAAAAATGTGCACCAACGGTCAGGAAGTAAGCATTTCTGGGAAGAGAAAGTGCGGATAGATTTGGGACCGTGTTGTTTAATTCTGTCCTGCAGCCTTTGGAAGGTACGGCCTACATACCGACTGTCGCAGTGGCATGAGAATTGATAAATCACGTTGCTTTTTTGTAAAACAAGCAGTGCATCCTTATTGGCAGCGTAGAGAAAAAGAATCCGTGTATAGCAGCTTAAAGATTGTGCACTAATGACGCTCTCTTTATTATTCTTTTTCCATCCAATCACGGCTCGGCTTTTTTCTATAAATGGCCGCTCTTTTTCCTGCGCTCCCCATTCTGACGGTTCTTCGTGACAAAAGTCAGACGAAAAGTTTCGAAGACATGAACATTTTAATCAAAGACATTGTTTAACAAAGTAAATAATGATTTAATTACGATAAATGGATTTAAACATGTGTTACCATAAATCATATGTTATCGCAAAGTAATATAATGAACTCTGTGATAAAAGTATCTAGTACGGTACTGTCCGTTAGTAATTAAGGTTTTTATGTTTCAATTTTCTGTATTTTCCATTTTTTCTGTATATCAAACAGTTAATTTATTTTTCGTTGCGTATGTTATACCTGTTAATTTTATTATTTGTTAATTATGACTTTCACATTTTTGTTTAATTGGTTTTCGACAGTTCTCGGACGTTACGCAAAGAACAGCATGAATCGCAAAAACAAGCATTTAGCGCATTTTATACAGTACTAGTAATTGTTAATTTAATTTTCGGCATTTTTCGTATGATACGCAAAAAAGCATGAATCGTAAAAACAAACAATTATTTGATTTTTTGTAGCGCATTTTGTAGCCATTAATTTAATTTTCATAGATTAATATTCGACATTTTTCATACGCAACGCCAAAAAACCAGCATGAGTCTCAGAAACGAACAATTAGTTTAATTTCATGGCCTACTTATAGTTCGTAAGTTTTTTAAGAGCTTGATTAATTTTTTCTCAACGGTCTATTGTTATCAGCGTAATTAGTGCTGATGACCTTGCAGCTAAAGTGCGATTTGACGATCTATAAAATTTACTCGCGTACCACAGAATTTCGGACCGCGGGCAAGTGTTAGCAGATATTGTTATCAGCGCAATTAGGCTTAAGAAATAAAATTTTTTGAAAATACACAAGCTAAGTGGAATATAACTTGAAAAACGTACGTTTCAAAAACTTTTTAAAAAAGTACATTCAGAAAAAAATGAACTGAAAAATGAATGGAATATAATCTCAAAAACAATTATTGTGCGTTAGCGAAAATAGAAGAAAATGTAAAGAACTAAAAATGTACATAAATATGCAAAAATTAGAAAAAAATATTGTGCGAAAATTACAAATTTGGCTCGGTCGCTAAAAGTGCATGTGCATTATAGTCCCTGCGTATAATCGTCCTGCGCTTAGAAGTCGTAGACCGTACAACAACATAGCCTAGGACTAAGGATGTGTCGATTAATCGGCATCATCAATTTTTTTTGAATTGGAATAGGTAATTACAGCCGATACTTGCCGATTCTTCAAACATAACAAGCTTGCTGATTTTTTCCGATCAGATCGTTTTATATTTGCATTTTTTACGCGCCAGAAACAATTTTCTTTTTACAAAAGCATTTACACGCGCTAAGTGAAGAGAAAGAATGCAAATCGTGAGGTAAAGAAAAAAAACAAACAAAGGCTATTGCTGAGCAGACGTTTCTAATCAACGCGCTCTACTTAAAATAACTTTATTCAGCATATATGATACTGTACTACGTTACCGGTACGTAAACAAAGAATCGGAATCGGCATTTTTAACAAGAATCGGCAAAAATTTTGGAACCTGTACATCCCTGCCAAGGACCTTTGACCTAGTGTAGGGTTCAGACAGCAGACTTTTTATTGGGCCACTGAGTTTATTAAAAGTTTTACCAAAAAGAAGGAAATTTAATGTTATTTCTATCAAAAAAGGTACTGCATACTATTCAAGTTCCTGGAGGTTTATCCCCAGGTACAGACTCTCGATCTTTACTGGACAGTTTGGCATATAGGCCTGTCTTTTGCTTGTAAATTACGTTTGGTTCAAATGTTTCTTTCTGCATATAGATTTATCATAATTCATAAAAATCATTGTGTAGAACACAAGTAGTTTTTTTAATTTTTGGCTGGGTTTGTGCGGAAAAGGACCAAAATTTAAGCTGAATTTAAAAATGATGTTTTTTCAGGCCGCTATCCTATTCGAAGTGGCAGTGTTGGTCCTTTAAGAGTGTTCAGACCCACCAGTGAAGGAGGTTTAGCCAAATCAGAAACTACTATTAGCGAAGCATTAAAGGAATTGGGATATCGAACTGGAATTGTTGGAAAATGGCACTTGGGTAATAAATATATTACATCAATTAATTCCAAATATTTGTTGTAGAGTAATTCAATTGTACAGCTAAGAGTGATTGCAGCCTACAAATTAAAAATGTTTTTTCCAGAGAATATACTTCAAACCACCTCATCAACCATGAATCATAGACTATTTGTGACATAATTTTAGTGAACCGTTTTGGGTTTTACATTTTTGTATGTATTTGACTAGGGTATTGGTTAGGGTTTCCGATTCGGGTCTGTTTTTCTAAACCCTGGTTGCTGGTTTACGGGTGGTTTGGCATTCTAAAAACCTGGGATATTTTGGCTTCTAAAAGTAGGTGCGTTTTAGTTGCTTAAATGTGCTTTGCGTTCGACTACTGCCCGCGTTCTCCTAGGCACGTCATTGATTTTGGAACGCAACTGTTTTGGGGTATTCTTGCCTATATTTTAATCGATTTTTAAACTTCTCTCTTTTATCTCCAAAATGTTTTTCAGCTGAATCCTTCAGCATTGTAAAAATTTTCGTGCTAAAACAACACTGAATTCGTGCAAAAATACAATGTAAAGAAATCCAAAATTTCGGGTTCGGGAAACCCGGGGCGGACAAACTAGTATTCGTAATAATAGGTCATAGTCTTTGACTTAGGGTATCTTTTTCGCGAGTTGAGTCATTTAGGTTATTATGAAAATTAATTGTATTCTTTCTATCTTTTAGTCAAAAAAGTTAATTACTTCGTTTTTAACCACGTTTTTGGAAAAAATGCCGTAATATTCCTGAAAATTTTTAGGAGTTAATGAGCATGAACGGAACGATGGTCGACATCTTCCTCACCATCATGGATTTGATTTTGTTGGGCATATTATTCCCATGAGTTTAGTGTGGGCTTGCAATCCAAAGAAGGTCAGCTTGTGATTGAATAAATTCTCGCATTTTCTCTGAAGTAAAATAGCCAGTGTTTAGTGATGATTCGAAAACCATTTAGTAGTTTGACTTCTAATTTTTTTTGGTTGTTTTGTTCTAACATGAGCGTTGATGACCTGGTTGTTTGATTTAAATCAAATGAATTCAGAAAAACATGATTTAAACTAATCATTTGAATTAGATTTTAAATCAGCCAATAAAGATCATGACTTAAATCAGTGGTTCTTAAACTTGTTAGAGGTACCGAACCCTGTAAATTTTGGGCGGGCATTTACCGAACCCTTTGTTGAAATTCAAAATATATCTGTTAACAAACTTGAGCCTAAAGTGAACTATGCATTTTTGCTCATAAGATCTTTTTCGTCAAAGAAAGAAGACGGACAAAACACGAATACCACAGAAAAACTCAACTCAATAAATATTTATTACAAATCAATGCGTTTTATCTCACAATGCTCAATTACAGTTCTGACCTTAAAACAATGCTAATTGCTGATTATTGTCACATGCAGTATGTTTTGACGTTGTAGTGATTCCAATGACTGTAATCGCACTCTATGTGAAGCTTTCTTTCAGCTATGTGCGTCAATTGACGCGCGTGGTCGTTTTAGTGTTAAGTAATAGGACATTATGATTGCTATAACCATCGTGTATATCCTTATCCTAATCTCCCCTGAAACCCTGATACTGACTCATCGAATCCCTGGAGTTCGATCGAACCCAGTTTAAGAACCACTGATTTAAATCTAATGAACATAGCTCAAAATTTATGAAATTTTAATCTTAAACTTGCAAAATTTCATTTTTTTGGATAGAAAGCAACATTTTCATTCTGCAACAGTTGTTATTTTTCTGAAATTAAGTTTTAATTTTTAGACAGGTTTGAATGCGCCAAAATCATTTTACCAAAAAAAAAGAATAGAAATGCTATTAGTGACGTATGAGGTAGTAAAATTTTAAAAATAGTTTGATTTAAATTTTATATAATCAATGTGTGAAGTTTATTTGAAACATAGCTCAGTGACTCAGTAAGGAAAACAGTGACTGTAGCCTTCTGCTCCTCTCAAAAAAGCTAAAAATAAACATTCAAAAAATCCGATTTTAATAAAAAAAATCCGATGTTTTTAAAATCATGATTCTTATCAACCTTGGTTGATAGGAACATTAAGAGAATCCGAAGATTACAAGTGGAGACAGTTTTCAGATTTTGTGGAGATTGTTTTCGTAGATAAAAAACATAGTGCGTCTACACGAAGTCAGTCAATAAATTTTTAAAACAATTGCAATTTATTTAAAATTTATAAAAATAGTAAAATCGATTTTGGTCTCAAAATACTCTTGTTAGTTTCCAAAAATAAATAAATAAATAAATAAATAAACAAAAAAAACAACTTGTTTTTTACCTCCCTTCTCTTTTTTTCAGAAGCTGACGATTGTTCTTGAGATCGAATCGGTTTTATTGTTTTTATAAAGTTTTTAATTAACTTAGCTGCTTTGACCAAATTATTGACCGATTTTGTACTGAACAGGTTGTTTCTGATTGAACACTTATTACTTTGCTTGTTTCAGTTTTCAGTGCGTGATATGTCGAACTGGTGTGTTCTTGCAAGGGGTGAAAAAATCGTGCAACAACCCATCAAGCTTGAAACCTTATCCGAGCGCTTACGTGATGATGTGGCTACTTTTATCGAAGAAAATCATCAACACCCATTTTTCTTGTATTTTGCTCTGCCACAAACTCACTCCAAATTGTTTTGCATGGAGCAGTTTTGTAACAGCTCCAAGAGAGGTGTGTATTGTCATTTGCCTGTTGAATTTGGACATTATCCCTACCGTCAGTTGTCTGCAGCGACGTATGGTGGCTGTTTACAGCAGGATCAACCAGCTGGCGTCTGCAATGGACGTTTTCACTGTCTTTTGCATCTTCAATAATGTCTAAATTTCTCCAGTACTCACTCATCTTCCATCACCGTCCCCTTTATTCTAGTTTTGTTTTCATTTTTTTGTTTTTTCAGTTATTTGTCAGTCATTGACCTAAATTTAAATGAGTAAGCGAAAATTAGATTAGCTGATTCGAACAAAATGACCGAAAACAAATTAGAAAGTTCTGAATTTATGATCTAAAGTAAAGTCGCTTTTTCCTTGATGAAAATGCCCAAAATAAATTCTGAAAGAACCGAGAAAATACGTCTAAATTCGGGCGATTGCCAGAAATGAATGAGCGAAAAATGAACCCAGTTTCAATAGCAATCATTTCTCTCGCTTTTCAAAACTTATCGCGGTGACAAAATTACTTTAAGCGAGGTGTGTGGACATTTTGAAGTGAGATTAATTTGTTTTGCAGTTATTATGCTAACTAGCTTGTATTAGATTAATATGATTTCGATTTGCGGTATTTATTGTCAGCTCCAGTTGAACTTTCAACACCAATTTCAGTATTGATAGTAATGTGAAACAAGGCACATTTCGAGGAACGCACCTTGCTTACTATTTTGAACTTTATTATGTAGGTTTGTATGGAGACAGCATTAACGAAATGTCGTGGTTGGTTGACGAGACTATCGCAGCATTGAAGAAGTTTGATCTGGAGGAAAACACGCTGGTTTTCTTTATTTCTGATCACGGACCGGAAGTTGAACTTTGTATAGAAGGAGGAAGTACTGCTGGCTTAAGAGGTAAGATTAGCTGCCATGGTTTGTAATGATTGCAACTACATCCTAATTTTTCAAGTCCTGGCCAGGAAACTGCGAAAGGGATCTAACGGCCATTGAAACAAGCTTTCCCTATCTACCACACGCGTTGGAATCAATGAAGACGCCACGTTTTTTTGAATGCTGAACGCTGCGCAGGATAAAAGGTTTGAAACCGAATCAAAATTGAACGCGTCTGCTTTTGTAGTAGCAGACGCTCTGTCACTTGCACCATTGGCTGACATTATATTTATTGCTATTTACAGTTGACAAAGAGAACATTGGACCTGATTCATTTTTAAAGTGAATTTACACAGTATCCGTTTTTTTACGTTTTTTCTTCTTGACAAAGTATGCGCTTTTTCATCCGCATTTTTATGTGTCCATATCCGCACTAACCAGACAGTCACATACTGGACAAAAGTTTTCCGAAAAAAATTTTTTGTAAAGGGGTACAGCTCTATTTCGAAATATCGCTCTTATCGTTCATACACAAAATTTTTGAACAAAATGTTTATCTATATATAACAGTCTACTTAGCGCGTATATGGATTTATAAAAATGCGGATGAAAAAGCGCATACTTTTTCAAGGAGAAGCAAAAACGTACGAAAAACGGATACTGTGTAAATTCACCTTTAGGCAACCACAAAAAAACTAAGTCTTCGTTTATAGGTAGCAAGGCTTCGACGTGGGAGGGCGGCTTCCGTGTCCCATCCGTAGCTTGGTGGCCTGGAACAATCGAGCCTGGAACAATTAATAACGACGTGTTTTCTACAATGGACATCTATCCTACTCTATTGGAATTAGCAGGTTTGAATTTTTCTTCTTTTGATTTATTTAAGTAAAGTAACTCAATTTTTTCCGAATTTTTCTTTTCAGATTTTTAAAGCAATATTTCCACTGTAATCAAACGTTTTTGATTTTTGTCACTGAGTCATTATCGGAAAGTAATGTCAAAGTTTGCGTGTACAATAAAAACCAACATTGCTATGGCCACCAAATAACCTTCATTATAGCCCATTGATTATAATAAGTTGCCGACAGTAAGAGTAAAAATGAAATAATCTATCATGATAATAGCCTTATATGTAAATTTCATCATTAGGCACACAAGTTGTTAGGCTACTTATTGATTTTTTTTTCATCTCCCATCCAACTGTTGGGCTATTTATTGGCCACCCTCGTAAATTTTGACTGTCTAACAATCAAACAAAAAAACTCCTTTTGCCTTTTGGAGAAAAACAATCGTTTTCAAAAATGATGTCTTAACAAAATTTCGTAAAATACTGATAAATAGTATGAATTCAACATATCAGTTTGATTGTTGGAAGTAAAATTTTCAAGATTAGTAGCTTATGCATTA
This sequence comes from Trididemnum nubilum, assembly GCA_963965965.1. Taxonomy (NCBI): domain Eukaryota; kingdom Metazoa; phylum Chordata; class Ascidiacea; order Aplousobranchia; family Didemnidae; genus Trididemnum; species Trididemnum nubilum. Next base: position 29,892,843 of record OZ014481.1, on the reverse strand, counting down.
GATTACAGAAATCACACATATACCACAGAAATTTTGCTGATTTTTCTTCAAAGATAAAAGAAATCTTGAACGCTTTGGAATACAGAAATTAACTAGAAACTATTGCGGCAAAATCGCCAATTAAGATTTTACTCCAAAGAGATGCGCTAGACTTTGGCTGGTTGACGTTAGCCTTCTTTTGCATTGCTTTAAAATCATTGATCATTTTTTGAATTATGCACTACCCCGATGTGGATTGGTTTGTTATGTTTTAAGTTAATTTCTATAAATCCTTTTTTAAATCTAACATGTTTAATTTATGCTCACTATGAACAAGTGCTTTTTAAACATCAGTTTGTTTTTATGTTTCCATAAATAACACGCTCTGACTAACTGTCAAGATTACGTATTTGCAAATATACCAATAACAAAAAACAATTACCTCGTTTTTTAATTGGTTTTTAATTGATTAAAAAACAGACGTGGTTCGGTATTTCCGCAGCAAAGCAAGTACATTAGTTCTAATGGAAAAAAAGACGTGACATCATTACGGCTATTGAGTAATCTGTGCCCAGATGCATTAATTTGTAGTTTATTACAAAAATAACGAGAAGCTTTTGTTACTTTTTTCATAACAAAGCATCAGTAAGCATTTTGTGATGCACGCCACACCCTTATTCCTAGCTTTTTTACTCCACGTAAAATTGCGTGCATTTCAGCACACTCTTTGTTTGTCTTTGCCAAAACTGGGCAGTTGGAATCACAGTCGAGTCGGAAATGGAACTTTTTTCCAATCGACTATAATTCAGTAACACACGTAGAATTGGAGAATGGCCAAAATATATGTAGTAGATAAACATAAAGCATTTTTATTTAAAAATCTGGTGAAATTTTCGTTTTAAAAAATTGACTCGAAAAAATTAAAAACTCCGCGTCGGGTGCCAAAAGAGTCGGAAAAATTTAAAGTTAGTCGGAGTCAGCTGGTGTTTAGCCGACTGCGCATTTACGCAAACGGAGCTTTAACAATTGCACTTGTACGCTGGGAATAAAATGTCACAGTTTTTAAAAGTTGATTAAATCAAGCAAAAGAATTTAAATAATGTTTTAAAATTTCCGGTTGGGTTCTTCACGCGAAGGCCTTAAACGGTCACTTCGCAGTCTTCCGTCGAGATTGCTTATTACTGTATGCGTTAAATTTTTTGTTGTTGTTCTTGTTGTTTTCTCTGTAATTCGAAAATAAAATTTGTGTGTATGTATGATGGTAGGCGCAAGGTAAGGTAGAATAGCAATTTAACATCAATTGTTGACCTAGATTCCTGTATTTGGAACAAATTTTAGTGGGTACATATACTGACGATGTTAAATGAAAATGAAAGCTACTGACAGTCACAACTTGTAAGAAACTCTAATGGCTATTACAGTTTTTCTCTTTGAGCGTTTCAATCGTTTTTTAGGTGGTCAGCCTAGCACATCGCTTGATGGAATATCTCTCGTGTCGTTGCTGCGCCCTCAAGGTAACGTCACAAAAACTCCTGTCCATGACGTCATATTTTATTATTGCTCCGATTATTTAATGGCTGTTCGAATTGGCTCGTACAAGGTACGTATCAGTAAATCACTATGTCAAACATATGTCATCTTGTTTAACATGAAAACAAAGTGTCCAGCACTTAATTTATCTTCAAAAATGTTGTCATACGTTTTCGATGCTGTCTTTTCTGCGGTCGCACAGGAAGTGACTCCAGTGGCGTCGCTGAGGATGTTGACACCCGGGTGAATTTCGTGGTGTCACCCTTCGTAATGTTCACTTGGCTGCAAAAGGTTATATTTTGAAGATAGCGGTACTACTTCATACTGTAGATAGCGGCTGTTATTTGGCTAGCTCAATAACTTCTCATTGGAAGATTTTAAACCTTGATAGTACTGTATAGGCAGCCCACGTCTAGTATCAGGCGCGTAACCAGAAATCTGCAATGAGGGAAGGGGCTGTGTTCGGGGTCTGGTAGCTCCGCCCCCATCCGCCGGAGGCCATTAGAGGTCTATGGGGCGGATTCCTCAGCATTAGAAAAGTATTAGTTTTGCAAAAATAACTTAATTTTAGGCTTAAATTGATAAAAATTAATGGTTTTGAAACGTGGCCTCAGGGAAAACTCTTGATGGCACAGAAATTAGCTGTGCAAAACCATGATTAGACTCAGGCACGTACCCAAAATTCTGCAATGGTGAAGGGCTGTTTTGAAGGTCTATGGGCGGAGTCTCTAGCGCTTGAAAATTTCAGTTCTCTTATTTACAAGCTGGTACCGTAAATCGTAAAATCTTGTAGTTCAATAAAACTCACAAGGAGTAATCTGTTTTCGTTTAGTTTAATAGAGAAAAATGGGGGGCTAATGGAACGATATTTGAGTCGAAGTGATGGATAGTTAACTAATACTAAATAGCCACCCCCCTATTTCTGAGCTTAAACGTTTTTTATGAAACCTTTATTTAGCATGTTTCAACAATCGATCAAATTTGATGGCTTAGTTTTGGCGATTTTTCTAAATTTTTACTGATTTGTGAGTTATAATTTTGACAAATTAGCGCCCCACCCCCCTTTAAACAAATGTTTTAAACGATACTTTTAATCGTTTTTTAGTCCATTTCAGTGTGCTGAACATTTCCAATAATATCAAACATATATATTGTTGTTTTCTTTTTTGTTGGATTGGTATTATAAAATGGTTACAGTCTAGGGTTGTTCAAAACCAACTTTTTTTTCAAATTTAACCCATCACCCCCTGCAAATTGTTAGGTTGGTGATAGAAACCCCACATATCAAATTTCAGCTTATTGGGTCCTCAGGGAGAGGAGGGCATGCAATTTGAAATTTTGAATTTTCGTAGAAAAATATGGATTTTTTGCCCACTTTAACATTAATTTTTTCAGGTCTGCGACATCCTGACGCGACCGACCTGACGCGAGAAAATTCACTCCGGTATTCTTGAGGCCAGGGACATCCTGACGCCCTAACACTCTCCCTAACCCTAGCCCAACCCTAATGTCAGGATGTCCATGGCGTCAGAATTCCCGGGTGAAAAGTCTCGCGTCAGGTCGGTCGCGTCAGGATGTCCTGCTTCGAATTTTTTTCAGTCGAAATACCTGGTCTCTTAGCTTTTTTTGATTTAGTTTTGCTCAAATTACATACTAGACCTAGCCTAAACCAGTTAGTAGTTTTTGTTGTGTAAATTTATTAACAAAAAAATTTCTGTTTTTTTCGCTATTTTGACTAAAATATGTTAAGGCACTTACGCCACGTTGACTGCTTTCTAACACTAATACTGCCCTACAAACCACTGCATAGACTGAAAAAAAGACCGATTTCTACCTGGAAACTCGTCTAACGTCCGTCGTTAAGTCCAGGCGAACGCATACATCGAGTTATTGAAACTATGGTTGGCAAGTTTAACCTGTAAGAAATATGATTTATCATTTCGCTTGGGTGAAATCCCAAGCGATTCCATCCAAGATCCTCCGTGTAATTGGTCCATCTAGTTCGAGGTCGTCCAACTAGTCTTCTCCCATTTGTTTTGGCAAGTACGAAAGCTTGTTTGGGAGTCTTTCCTGAGGCATTCTGTTTACATGGCCAAACCATCTAAGCTGAGATCTTTTGATTCTGGAAAGTAACGGCTCGATGCTAGGAGATTTTCCAATCTCAGAGCTACGCACCTTGTTAAACAGTATTACTCCTTTGATTTTTCGTAAAAACCTCATTTCGGACGCTAGCGCTTGTGATCGCACTCTTTCGGCAATCGACGGTGTTTCAGAAAATCTAGGCTTGTGATGGACTTTTTGTTGGGGCTCCATTCTGCATGTATTTCTACCCATTAAAGATATTTTGAATTTTAATCCTTAATTTTTCTTCGAAAAGGAGCATTGGTTTGTCGATTCATAGTGAATATACACGCAGAAAACAAATTGTTGGCCAAAAAAAAAAAAAAAAAAACACGAAATCTCTGTAAGGCCAGTTCGGAAAAAAAGATGATTTTAAATAACAAAATGTCACTGAGTTACTTAGTCACGACAGGAAATGCAGGTATGCTGTGAGTAAAAGTGCGTGTAGTGTGTATAATTTTGGAACAAGTTTTGTTGTGTGTTTGCTGTAAAGTGACGAGGTTTTTCAAAACTACCTTTCGAGCCACATATCGAACCGTTTTAACCTCTTCCATTTCGGTTTTGAAAATGTTTTCAATATCATACAACGTTTTTCTTTTTTTTGTAAGTTTTAACTTTCTCTCTTGCTATTCATCAACCTCTTTAAATTTACTGAAAGGCGGCTATGGCCTAAATTTCACTGGCATTTTATTGCCTTTTCAGTTGTTTGGACCAGCGGTTAGGTAAATTTCTATTTGAAAAAACGTCCAGAACATTTCTTTAACAACTTGCCGATGTACAATGCAGCAAATTAGATTTCAAGCTAAAAAGTTCTACAGGATTTTAAACAAGAACAACCTTGAAGCGAAATATGACGAGAAATTAGCGTGCAGTTTTAATACCAAATTTGCTTCGCCACAACGCAGCTGAATGATTTGGCGCTTTTGGATAAGCTGACGCCTACATGCCATTTGAAGTGATTTTTGTTTAGTCTACAGGTACCACTTCGTAGAAGACTTCTACCAAACAGAACCTGCAAAGGAAAGTCTGAGAGACTTATAAATAATCAAAATCCCTTTATTTAGGTTCATAAGGAAAGTCTGAGAGACTTATAAATAATCAAAATCCCTTTATTTAGGTTCATTATTTCACTCAAATAAAGTCGGAGATTGATGTTTGCGTGAACGGTATTCCGCAATACGAAGACTACTATTACTTAAATTGTAGTGCTGGAGTCACACACGACCCGCCGCTTATCTTTGACTTGGATCGGGACCCATTCGAAAAATACCCACTCGACCCGAGCCTCTATCCCGATTTACTAAGCAATGCCGCACTAAAAGTCGCCGAGCACAAGCAATCTATACTAAGTGTTCCGAGTCAGTTGGAAAAATTGAACCCCAGATTAGCCCCATGTTGTAATCCCCCGTCTTGTACGTGTGGATACACCGTTACGTCTAACAAAGATGAACTGTGAGCACTTAATCTGATCGAAAATTTCCGTAACTTTTGCTTCGCGATTATTATTTGCAACACTGTATTTTTAGTAGCACTTTTGGTTGTTATGCAGTTTGAAAGTAGATATTACGACGATTCTACCTGCGTCAACATTCCATTACCTTATAATTTCGAAAATTTTTGTGGTTTTTACTTTCGGTTGCACAAACTAAGATTACAAAACGGATACAGAAAGATCTAGTTTTCACAAGATCCGCTTAGTTCTTTTTGGATTATTATTGAGCAATTTTCGATCCGATCATTATTGTATTTATGGATGATAGAGCTAGGCTTGAAAATTGCAATATCAGAGAGCTTCAACTTGTCTGATCATAGTGATTAGCCATCGCTTGCTCTGTACAGCGCTACACTTTTTTTACTAAAATAATTCCATAACAACCGAGGCTCATTTTTGCTCAAAATTTAAGAAAAACTAAGAAACATGCCAGCCTCGAGATGAATTTGAAAGCAATCAGCAGACCTTTCTTGCCTTTTCGAAATTGTTATTGTTGATTTGTCTAAAGACGTTTAGTAATCACAGTCGATATAAAAGACTACTCTCAATTAAAGCAAGAATAAATTTGTGTCACTTTATTCTTCAGTAGAATATTGAAGAACAAATTAAGAAGAAATGAGGCTAAATTGTTGTAAAACTTTAGAGCAGCCAGCCTAATGTGTCTTGTAATAGCCTTGACATATTTTTTTTCGATTCTTGGTACAGCCGGAGAACTTCCACCTCCATCTTGTGACTTATTCAAATAAGACTGGAGATTGAAGTGTTTCAGTCGCACATTTTATCTTTTTAAGTCAAACAACGTCTTATTGTTCACCTTAAAAATTTCATTATTTTGCGAATTTTGAAAGAGGTTGCTCGAAGCCGTCAAATCATTGTACTAAAATCCATTTCTTTTTATGACTCGATGTTTACAGGATGGTATTACCTTGACCACTGTCTGTATGACGTCATCCGATTTGAGATCCTTAGAATATTTGAATATTTTTACCTTTATTGCCTCTCCGGCTACTGCTTTTCAAAATTTTAAATTATTTGAGGTGCTGTGAAAAATTAACTCAAAATGTTGATTTCCTTGATGAACTAAAACTGGTTATTCATTACCTTGTTAATTTGCCTCGCACAGTTTTACAAGTTGTTAATTTTTTTTTTTTTTTTATTATGAAGAAAGCGTAAATTAATTATGAGTAGAAAGATTATTGTTTTTGTGATCGCTGCCTGCAGTTTCATAATCTTGCCTTCATTGCAATAATTGAAATTGTGTTATGTGTACTATTGCGTTAACACCTGTGGTCTTCGCTTTACGTGTACCTTGCTAGCGCTCCAGCGCATCTTTTGTTTCAACTAATTATACCCGGCGTACTACTTCGCTATCAGCGCACTAGTTGTTTGGTTGGAGTAAATTTAAAGATACGTCATACGATTTTACTGTAAGTGTTCTCGAGATGCGGTCTAATAGTTCAATTTTTTTTAATGCTTCAATGTTATTTGATTTTGTTGTTAATCTGATTGCAACGCGCTTTTGCTTGTGCATTGAGTAATTTTGTCAACTTGAAATTTTGCAGTTCAACACGAATTTGAAACATGCTTGTTAAAGTTGGTTGGTTAATACCGTTAGAACTGTCCAGCTTTTTGTTTAAGTGGTGTCAACATGGTGCAAATAAAGCACTAAAGATGTGCTGCAAGGTCCTGGAGAAAATAGACTTTTTCCACGCTCTTTAAACAGTCGGTACTGTAAAGTGTGCACCTTTCGCTACACATGCTGCTGCGCTGTCGATGGATACCATCAGTACCTCTTACGACCCGCTGGATGGGTCAAATCAATCAAATCTTTCACTATACTTCTGGTATTACACCGAAGTATGTAACGAGTTTGTGGAGCCCATCTCCGCGTCATTACGCCTGCGGGTAACATGGCTCCTTTTGAAATGTCGCAGCGGTGGCGAGCCACTGGCAACACTGTGTCCAATTTGACCGGCCCGAGATTTGAACTTCAGCCCTTCCGCTCCAAACACGAACGCGTTACCGCTCGACCACTAATAATTGGCCAGTAGGTTGTTTCATAATTTCACCTTTTTTGAAATTAAAAATGCTTGGGGTCTCATCAGATCGGATTTAGGCCACAATGAAAAAATAAAAATTTTTTTTCGATTACTCGTTGTTTTTGAGGGTGTCCCACCCCCCCAAAATTTGATTTTTTTAGACGTGGGGAAATTGTTTTGACAAGTGCGATATCTCCTTAACAAAACGAGATAGAGAGTGATGTTTGGTATCAAAATTTACAGAATGGTCGACTTCCTATCTGTAGTCAATACATTCTAAATCGCTAGCTCCAACAGAAACGAAGTTATTTACGAAAAACTATTTTAGCACTCAGTAAAGCTAAAGATAAGATAATTTCAAGTCAGTACCGACTTGGCATAAAAAGCAAATCAAACTGCAAAACAGTCATATGCAAAAAGAAAAAAATCAAACAATTTTAGAACAAAAACAAATGGTAGATCTCATTACACGCTGCCCTGCATTTATACTGCTCGAGAGGTCCATTTGGGGATGCTTTTTGGCTCCTAAAGGTACGATACGTCAATACAGGGTTTTAAATGGCTGGAAATTTTGAGCGTGCAACGAAGTTTTTTACCTCCCGTGGACGATTAGAGAAACAAAAACAACAAAACGAGTACAGTAACAAAGGCAAAAAACACATCAACCGGAGCTATACATACGAGGTGTGGCTGAAAAGAAACGGGACTATTGAATTGAGAAGTTTATTTAGATACATATCATACAATGCCCACTTTGTGTAACACATACAAGTATTAAGTCATCTCTAGTTGTCCCTTTTGAAGTTTTCACTATCAGCTTTGATGCACTTTTCCATTCTTGTTGACCAGGCTTTGAAGCACTGTGAAAATTCCTCTTCTGTGATGGTTTTAAGGTGGTTCGTCATGCTGGTTTTGATATCGTCGACTCCTTCGAAGTGTGTTCCCTTGAGAATCCCGTTTAGTTTTGAAAAAAGAGAGAAATCACAAGGGGCTAAGTCCGATGGATAAGGTGGATGATGCAATGTGGTGATTTTTTTGAGACCAAAAACTGTTTCACGCTACTGGCTGTGTGGGCTGGAGCATTGTCTTGATGCAAAATCCAGGTTTTTCGTGCCCAGAAAGCTCTTCGTTTTTGACGGATTTTGTTGACAAGGCAAGTCAGAACTTCCTTGTAGAAGAGTTGGTTAACTGTTTGCCCTTGAGGAACAAACTCATGATGCATCAGTCCGTGATGGTCAAAGAAGTTGATCAACATCACTTTCACTTGCGAACGTTTCATGCGGGCCTTTGGTCTGGGTGAGGACGCACTTTTCCACTGGCGACTTTGTTGTTTTGTTTGTGGTCATGTTGAAAGACCCATGACTCATCTCCTGTGATGACGTTTTCCAAGAGTTTATCGTTTGCTTCCAGCTACTGAAGGATATCTTGGCACGCATTCAATCGTTGAATTTTCTGCTCCTCAGTTAAAAGCCTTGGCACCATTTTGGCGCAAACCTTCTGCATGCCCAAAGTGTCCACCAAAATGGTGCGGACCGTTTCTTTATCCATCCCAACTTCGTTGGCAATGACATGAATGGTTGAAGGACGGTCACTCCGAACCAACTGCTGAACTTTTTCAACGTTGGCATCAGTCGTGGAAGTGCAAGGCCTCCCTGACTTTGGATCATCCTCCACATCCTCCCTTCCTTCCACAAATCGCTTGTGCCATTCAAAAACTCTTGTTCTGGACATGGAGGAATCTCCATAAACATCACGCAACATCTTCAAAGTTTATGTCGCAGTTTTTCCTAATTTGACACAAAATTTAATGTTAATCTTTGCTCAATCGTCATTTTGCAATTGAACTCCAATCGCCACCAAAACTCAATCACATATCGCACAGCAATTTTTTTCAGCAAGAGATCAATCACATTCCCCTATTGCTCTGTAAAAGCAAAAATAATTGCGATGTTGTGTCAAAACAGCTGCTAAACAGAGAACACATGTTACGCCACACTGTGAAAGTGTTGATTCCCTATGATTAATCGTGTTGTGCAATCCGTGACGTCAGTCCCGTTTCTTTTTAGCCACACCTCGTAAGTATGAACGTAGACAAACATCTGTCTGGTTTCTTCGTGAAGAATTATCTCAAATCTTTTTGCGATGCAACAAATCTTTCAGCTAGTCTATTTCTCTTTCATTGCAGCGATTATGATTTTCGATAGATTTTCAAATTTTGGCAGAGCCAAACGAGATGCGTGGCGCGGTTTTACTGGAAATGGTAAAAAGTTTCTTAGTTTGGCTCGTCTCGTCAAAAGCAAATCTTCAATTGCCACTTCTTCCGACCTTAAAGTATGAGATGTCAAACCTTCCTTGGTCATTGGTAGATTTTCAGAGTAGACACTTAGAGCAATATTACAGTATGTGACGAAAGCCAACTCTTTGCATACTGCAAAAAGTACTGGTTCACTTTTTTACACACGTCCGAATTAACTGCTCCAAAAGCTAACAAGAGATTCCTTAGAAACGATGTCACAAAAGGACCCTCACATGCATGTGGTTTAAGGTGTGTCATCAGAAATGAAGGCAAATATACAGAACAAATATATGACACAAGCCTTGAGAGTTTTGTCTTTACAGTAGTAAGATCGGAAGAGTAAAACAAAAGCATCCGCAGATAACCGTTTGCCGTAGTCAACCAACGGGAATGATTAATCTCTTCTTGTTTATACCAGAGCAAACTTTTGAGATTGGCTGGTATATCCATAAAAAGTTGACGAGACAAAACCAGTAAGCATATCTGGTCGCTTCGAAAGCCAACATTAGCGCTGTTTCTCATACTTTTTTGTTCAGAAAACCAGCAAAGTTTGTTTTGAATATGTAGCTTAGCAATGGGGGTAATGCGCACATCTGGAGCTTGCCTGTCAATCAAATTCTCCGGAGAACCACTAGTGATAGGCTTGATTTTGTTTAAAAAAGCGCCTTCTACCAATGTATTTGGATCTTTGCTTTTACCTTCAACCTCATCAATAACATGAGAGAGATAAGTTTCATTTAGGTGACTTTTTACCATTTCCAGTAAAACCGCGCCACGCATCTCGTTTGGCTCTGCCAAAATTTGAAAATCTATCGAAAATCATAATCGCTGCAATGAAAGAGAAATAGACTAGCTGAAAGATTTGTTGCATCGCAAAAAGATTTGAGATAATTCTTCACGAAGAAACCAGACAGATGTTTGTCTACGTTCATACTTATGTATAGCTCCGGTTGATGTGTTTTTTGCCTTTGTTACTGTACTCGTTTTGTTGTTTTTGTTTCTCTAATCGTCCACGGGAGGTAAAAAACTTCGTTGCACGCTCAAAATTTCCAGCCATTTAAAACCCTGTATTGACGTATCGTACCTTTAGGAGCCAAAAAGCATCCCCAAATGGACCTCTCGAGCAGTATAAATGCAGGGCAGCGTGTAATGAGATCTACCATTTGTTTTTGTTCTAAAATTGTTTGATTTTTTTCTTTTTGCATATGACTGTTTTGCAGTTTGATTTGCTTTTTATGCCAAGTCGGTACTGACTTGAAATTATCTTATCTTTAGCTTTACTGAGTGCTAAAATAGTTTTTCGTAAATAACTTCGTTTCTGTTGGAGCTAGCGATTTAGAATGTATTGACTACAGATAGGAAGTCGACCATTCTGTAAATTTTGATACCAAACATCACTCTCTATCTCGTTTTGTTAAGGAGATATCGCACTTGTCAAAACAATTTCCCCACGTCTAAAAAAATCAAATTTTGGGGGGGTGGGACACCCTCAAAAACAACGAGTAATCGAAAAAAAATTTTTATTTTTTCATTGTGGCCTAAATCCGATCTGATGAGACCCCAAGCATTTTTAATTTCAAAAAAGGTGAAATTATGAAACAACCTATTGGCCAGTCCCGCTTTATGGACGCCTCAACTATTCTGTTTCCGAAAAAAATTGAATTTGTTAATATAGTCGCTCCCATTTTCATTTTTTTGACATGATCACAACAGTATTAGCAAATAAATATGACACGTAGAAAGAACACACAATGGAGCTTAGGAAAAGATAGAAACTACATAACTTTGGACGTTAAATCATGCAGTTTTTCGAGAAAAAACTAGTGAGTCATCGCACAGTCTACATTAATTCAATTAACGAAAAAATGTGTAGCCTATACAAGAACGATACTAAAGGATTGCCCAATCTATCTGAGGTCTTCACCCTACTACAATCAGTTTCTTGTCAGGCTTGCATTTAAAAAATATGTGGACTACAAACCGTTAATAATAGTGCATTGCACTCACATTTTAGCGTATTGCGTTTGCTCTTGGGTCAGTGCCTCTGATTTAGGTATGAGACCTTTATTTTTACTACAAAAAAGAGCAGCGCGAATCGTTAACTTAGCGGCAGAAGAACTCGCACACTATCCCCAATCCCATGACTACAAAATACTCCCAGTAGCGTAGGAGGGTAGGGCTATAGCCCCAAGTGCGACTAAATTGCAGATTATGGAAAAGCAATTCTGAGACTGATTTTTGCACAGTGTTTTGGATAATTCGGACTTAAACCCCAATTCTTAGGTGAAGACTTTTTTTTGGTCTCCTCTAGAATTTTGATGCATGAATTGTTCCAATTTTGGGTGAAGATCTTTTTTTTGGCCCAGACTAGAATTTTGATGCAAAAATCGTTCCAATTTTAGGTCACGTCCTTCACTTTAGGCTCTAGACTCCTGTAACTGCCCCCCTCCCCCATCGCGGATTTCTGGCTACGCGGCTGAAAGCTCCATGATATTTATCGATTTCAAATAGCCAAATTAATGTACAAAGTTCACAATAAATCAGTGCTGTCGCTGCGGGGTAGGCCAGGGGGGTGTGCCCCCTTCCCCCCATTTCGGTTTACTGTGAATACGTTTTCGGAACATCACGTAACGACAAGACAAAAGGCAACAACGGAAAAAGAAATAGTAACGTTCAACCAATGACATAAAACTAAATGATTCGAAACTGCGCGAATGCGCTCATTTTATTCTCTGCTTGGTCACGCACTGGGCTGCAGGTTTCACTCTTCTGCTTTTCTCTGGCACTGGCGATTGGTGCGCAGTTTGAAAAAGGTCGATTGAAGCGCTAATAATGTGCTTGCAAAGTAATTAACAGTGGTTTGAAGTGAACTAATCTGTATTTATGTTTATGTCATTCGAGTGAAAGCGATATCTCGAAAATTGGAGCAGATTCAACAGGTCTTTGATAGCCTATTCAGAGTAGGATCGTGTCCGTTCTTAATCGTTTAAAGAGTGTGAACGAAATAGTCGAAATCTTACTCATCCGCACCAACATTTTTCATAGGTCATGAACTTTTGCTGTAGTCACTCGATCGATCGTTCGTATGAACCAGACACTTTGCGTCTGTGTTACCTTATCAACGTCTAGCACTGGCGTAGCCAAGGGGGCAAATTGAATTGAACTTAATGCAATAACTTGACTCGTAACCATCTATTGTACCAGCTTTGAATGACAATCCTCCTCCATCTCAGCAGTTTTAACGCGACGGAATACTTTTGAAAAAAAAATTAGCTCGGGAAAATGCTTATTGAACAAATCATTGAATTTGAATTGAGCGAGGCTGGGTCCTCGTCGTTTATGCACTCCTAAAACTGGTTATTTTTTTGATAAAACAAAAATATCCAAGGCAAATCTTTGAGTGAATTATTATTTACTAGCTGCTAAAAATATTGCAGGAGGCATTGCATCTTGCTTCACCCTACCTGGACCAAGCCACTTGCAAAATTTAACCTAAAAATGCAAGATTTTAAACGTGTTTTGGACTTGACCTGCAAGTAAATGGAAGATTGAACAATTTAATTTTTTCAGTTGGCTTTCAAATCTTAAAAATTTAGTGATTTTAAATTGATCCACAAACGTGCGAAAATGTGATCCAAATGGCCTTAGAATTGCAATTTTTTTCTAAAACATTGCAAAAAATCGCCCAGCGGCGGGAGGCTTTGCCCCCGAACCTTAGTCTGTGATACGTTTAAGTTACACTAGTTTACTCGCCATCTCTCCCAATTTACAATTTTTTGAAAAGTTTTTAAGTTTTGGTTCAAGTCCTGACCCCCTTTAGCAAAATTCTGGGTACCTGGTAACCCAGGCTTATGCTTCTGATCCTCCATTTTACGTTATCTTTGTCCCATTAACAATTCAGTTTGAAAAGTTCTGATAGCGTCATTGCTTTGCGGTTTTGGCTCCACTAACCAAAAATCCTAGCTACGCCTATGACGCCGAACACTTTTGTGGGTTCTGTTTGCAAGTCTTACCTCTGGCTGGGCCTCCACTGCGGGTAGACTGCTTGGCCCTAATGGGAAATATGAGTCAGGTGTTTTTCCCAAGGACACAAGGACGTATTGCAGTCACTAATTCTGAAAAAAAGGTGCGTTAACGCTTTTTCTCAAGAAGTTGGTAAAATATATGAATCTTTAAAGGTAGATGGGTTTAAATAAGACATCAGACGACATTTAGAGTTTTGATCGTTTGCTGTAGCTGGTGATTTATTTTTGCTTTATCCTGCTGTCACGAAACAACGGTGGCGCTGTATATTAGACAAGACCGTATCTGCTTTGGAGTTTCTCTGCGATCAATTTCAAAACATACCCGTGATTTTTCGCTGAATTATTTTGAAGATTTCAATTTTTTTTCACTAAAACGTCTCAAAATTAACGTTTTCGTAATGAAAAAACCAAAAATTTCTTGAGCGGCGACCCTCCAAAACAAAATTTGCGGCCGAAATTTCACGCAACAATATTTGTAAAATCAATCTTTTTTGTAAAAAAAGCAAGATTTTTCAGCGGCAAAGACTATGCGTTCCAACGTAGAAGTTAATCCTTTTTATAAAGATACTTCATCACTGGATAACATATCTTAAAAAAAAGAAATCAAAAACGTACAAACTAAGTAATCATATACACTCTTTTCTAGACCAATTTTAGAAGAACACTAGGCTCATTTTTGCTCAAAATTTATGAACAAATTAAGAAAAATTCCAGCCTCAGCAGTAACAATAAATTAAGGACAAACGAAACAGACAAAAATTCCAAATCAGTAAAAGAAAGTAAATCCGGTACTGATTCAAAACGATAAAATTTCAGTGGTAATATTTGCGAGCAAAAGTGCAACCATTAGGAAATTCAAGAATGCCGTTGCGCTCCATGCTAGTAACGGAGAAAATTTTTGGCAGTCGTTCAAGTCGAAAAAAGAGCGATTTTGCGTTGCGTCAAAAGCAGTAAAATAACGTTCACTCAAGTACACAAAGCTTTGGGACTAAACAACGTAAACAGTTTTACAAATATGGTCGCTAAAATTAACATCCGCATTTTCAAAATTTAAGAACAATTAAGGCTAAAATTCGGCAAAAAACTACCAACAGCCAACCTTAACTTAATATTTATTGGTTCTTATAAAAAAGTATACTATATGCCGTAACAAACTACGGCAAGTTTTTTTGACATTATTCAATTCAGTTTATTTTTGCCATATCTGGCATGGAAGCAACGAAAATTAACTTAAGCTCTTGACTCTTCGAAGTTTAATGCTACCGTAACAACACCACAAAATAAAACATAAAACTGATACTTACATATTTAGAGTAGTTCAATCAATTCAGTGTGAAACATATTTTGACTCAGATAAGCAGAAGAAATGCGAAACCACAACAATAAACAAAAAAACAACGCTTTTTATATTTACATTTCAGTGATGTCGTAACATTAAGTTGTGATAACACGTTGATATTTATGTGTTTTACGCAAAACTTACTCGAAAATTGGATTTTGGGGGGTAATTTAGTAGTTGACAAAACTTTGCGTAAATTACGCAAAGCCACAATTTCCAGAGACAACGATATTTGTTATAATTGCTACCTATGTCATTGGTTGAGCAAGGAAAAGGCTGTACAATACAGTCACTGTCAGCAGATCAGCGTGGGCAAAGACAGAGCAAAAATCCGCACAATAAAGAAACAAAAAGGAAAAAGAGTTGGAAAAAGAGTTGCGTATCATCTAGTTTTATGTCATTGGTTCAACCATAGTTCTCGTTCGAAGTTTTCACCATTTTTTGCGAAATTGCTGGCCACCAACTGCTGTATATAAAAGTGAGGGCACCCTCACTTAGTTTGCTCTAGCGACGACACTGCAATAAATCCCTAAACGCCTGTAATGTACCAACAAAATAGACAATGTACGATAAGATAAAATCCATCCACACTACACCAGAAAAAAAACAATCATCAATAAAACTGCTTCGTGACTAGAGTTTTATCGAATCAAGCAAGATCTGGAGTCAAATACCAGACGTGGAGTCCTCAAGGACGTCCTTGGCCTCGAGGACACATTTTGAAGTCCTTGGCCTTGACCTTGGCCTCGAAGCCTTAGGTCTTCGAAAATTGCCCTGTCCTCGGCTCGAGGACAGCACTATTTTTTGAACCGTTGAAATTTTGTTGGAAAACGCCAGAAACCTCGCCGAAAATTTGCAAATACCTTGTTTGTTTTCCGCAAGTGGAGAATAGGCTTAGCCAAGCGGGCCTCCCCCCCAATCGAAATTTCACCAATGAAAAAATGTGACAAAAAGGCCTATTGTTTCTTCAGTTTCAGTTTCTTTTTAGCGTTTTTCGCTTACACCAGTAGCGAACAACAATATTGAAGACCAGAGGCCCCGGGACTCCTCAAATCAATTTTTGCCAGCCAATTTAAACGTAAACCTGGAAGAAATGGATAGTTTTCTTCCTAAAAGTTGCTATCTCAGGATCACATCTAGCCTTTTTATCAACGTAATCAGGCGCGTAACCAGAAATTCGCAATGGGGGGAGCTGTTTTCGGAGGCCAATTGGGGTCTTGGGGCAAAGTCCCCAGCCGCCGAGAGCTGGAAGTTTGGGGGCAAAGCCCCTAGCCGCCGGAGGCACGGGGATCTGGGGGCAGAAAATTTTGCATTTTTTTGCAAAAATAACTTCATTTTAGGGCTATTTTGATTAAAAAATAATGCTCTTAAAACGTGGCTAAGAAATTGGCAGTGCAAGCATGATTAAACTGGTGGCATAAACGGGCTATTTGGGAGGTGGCTAATGGTAAAATGCATAGGTGGGCACAAGTCCGTTAATCGTTAATCCGTTAATAACGAAGCTAACGTTTTCATCAACTCGTTAATCCGTTAAAAAGTTTTTTCATGTTAACGGACTAAATAAACTTCCGTTAAGTTCTGTTAACGGACATAATTAACTTCCGTTAAGTTCTGTTAACTTCTGTTAAGGTTTTTATTGTTGATATCTTGCACCATTCATTCATCGTTTGCACAAGCCAGTTTGCACTGGTAACACTTGTTGCGTATTAGCACGAGTTTTATAGAAAAAGCCAAGAAAGGAACTCTTTTTTGCGGCAAATAATAAGCTGCAGCCTCATAGGTCTATTACTTATCGCTGTTCGCGATTTCCAAAGATTTTCCGATTGCAGCTTTGTTAGTGCATATGAACTTATTTTATCTTGAAATTCGATTAGACTGTAAAATGTAGCTTCCAAAACACAAAAAGACCACCATAGCAATAAATATTTCCATACAATCAGCTCAACAGCGTCAATACGTGTTCTAGAAGCGAGTGAATAAAAAGAAATGTAAATTACACGCAAAATATTAACGGATTAACGGACTTTATTAACTTCCGTTAATTAAAGCTAAACTAACGGATTAACGTTAACGGAGGTGTGAAGTTTGTTAACGGACTAGTGGTTAACGAAGCTAACGTTTTGCGTTAACTTGCCCACCTTTGGTAAAATGTTAGTTCTCTTGTTTAGATGCTGGTAATTTATAAAATCAAATAGTTCAATAAAACTCACACGGAGCAATTTATTTGGTATACAGTTTATAGAGAGAGAAAAATAATTGCGGGGGGGCTAATGAAAAGAAATTTGAGAGAAATGATTGGTAATTAACTAATACTGAAAAGCCCCCCTTTTCCTCCCTAATCCTTAGTTTATAGTATGTTTGTCGATGACACCTATGTTTAGCTTTTTTACACTTGCGATCAAATTTGGTTGCTTATTTTTGACCATTTTTCAAAGTTTTCATTTATTTGTTAGTTTTATTTTTGACAAATCATCCCCCCCCTAATTATATGTTTCAAAAGATGTTTTAAATCACTATTTAGTCTACTCCAGAGCATACAACAGTCTCAAAAGTGCTAAAAATGTAGTGTTTTTCTCATTTTTCATTTTGATCGACATGCCAATAGAGGGGGCTATAGCCCCCCCCCCCCGCCCCCCCTGGCTACACTACTGAACGTAATGCATTAACCAAGGCCGGATTTACCACAATATGGCGCAGTGCCAGCTCAGTACCCTGCGCTCAAATCTTAAGACTTTTTATGGTCTTCACCTACATTTGGCAGAAAGATGTTGCAAAAATCTCCAAAGTGCCGGGGGCCCAGCGCGATGTAAATCCGGCCCGGCAATAACATGGTTAGTAAGCGTAACCATCTATTGTACTATTTTCCAATAACAATTCATTAATTTACTTCCACCATAGTCACTAGTGACTATGCTTCCACCTCGCCAGTTTTTACGCACAAAATACTTTTAATAAAAATTAGCCATGGAAACTGCTGATTGAACAAATCGTTGAACTTCAATTGAGGGGGCCTGGTCCCCTGGCCTAACATGTACTTCTATAACTGGTTATTTTCCTGACAAAAGAAAAATCTCTAAGGAAAATCTTCGAGTGGGTTTTCATTTACAGATAAAATGTTGCACGAGACAATGCACCTTACCTCCCCCTACCTGGACTAAATCACGTACAATTAAATTTTAACACCAAAATGCAAGATGTTAAACTTGTTTTGGACTTAAATTGCGAGTAGAAGGAGGATTAAACATTTTGATTTTTTCAATTCGCTTTCAAATGTCAAAAATCTAGTGCTTTCAAATGGCTCTAAACATGTGCGAAATGTGATTCAATGGCATTAAAATAGCTTTTTGTTCCAAAAAATTACAAAAATCGCCCAACAGCTGGGGCCCCCGCCCCCAAAACCCCCGTCTGTGATACGTTTGAGTTACACTGGCTTTCTCAAAACGTCTCCAAAGTTACGTATTTGCACTTTTCAACTATGTTAGTTTAAGCCCTCTCCCTTTTGCAAAATCCTGGTTAAGTGCCAACAGGCGAATTTTTGATGACGTCATTGCATGTGGTTTGTGGTTTAGGCCTCCCCAATCAAAAATTCTGGCTACGCCTCTAAATTGGAGATTGCCTGATAAACTTTTTTGAAGACCTTTTATTTTGGAGAACACTTGCAGCTGTGTCCTTGGTCCTCGGCCTTGGCCTCGAGCATTCCTGTCCTTGGCCTCGAGAGGGTCTGTCCTCGGAAAGGCTGTCCTTGGCCTCGGATTTTTTTTGTGTCCTTGGCCTCGAGCCTTGTGTCCTCGACTCCACCTCTGTCAAATACCATTACATGTGAAAGATATGAACTTTTTATAAATCCAAAAGATAATTTAAAGAAAATTAATCTATACCTACAATAGTTATCTTTTGGGGAGGGGTAGGTTCCTGTCAAAGAAAAGACTTTGAGCATAAAGTTAATTTTTTTTAAGTTGTTAGTTTTTTTTTCTTTGAATCGTCTGATTTCTGGGGTACAGTATACTTGTTTGCGTCAATTTCAATCATTTGATAGTAGTAAGTATTGTTTAATTGCTAATTTTGAGAGTCGACTAATTCCTGAACAGTCTTGCCCCTTCGAAAAGTAAATTGAATTGAAAATACATGAAGGTGCACGAAGAAATACGTTAGTGGTGGAGATATGTATTCGGTATGAATAAACATTAATAATTACAGTAACTTTACGTCTGAATAACAAGAAACCTCAATGTATATTAAGGGTCAGCTCTGTGTAGAAATTTGCACGCAGTATTATACAGAGGTGGGCACTTGCGCCGCAACTACAGTATTTTTAAACGCTTGCGCTAACGCTAGCGCCGCAAGTATTTTAGCGATTTTGAGCGCAATCGCGCAAGCGCAATTCAAATACGATTAAGAATAACTGTTTTCCAACAACTGTGATTAAAGTTTTGAAAAAAACATTGACGAAGAAGATACATAAAAGCCTCGTCATGGGAAATCCTATTGCATTCATCTACTGCTTGCAAAACTTCGGTATAGAATATACAGGAGGAGTTTTCTTTCGCTTAAACTTTTTCTCTGAAATATTTCGCCCATTTTTCAACATTTCAAATTTTTCTATTGCGTATCGCAAAAAATGGTTCCAAAATCAAATTTTAAAGAGAAAAACTATTTTCATAATTGCCTTTCCACAAATACGCTACTAGTTCCTAAAAAAATTTTAAATATTGCTTCTGGAAAAAATTTAAAGCGTAAATTGCATACTACCTTAGGTCTTATCGTAATTTAAAAATAAGAAAGATCAAAAACTATAAATTGCAATTTTTGTTCGTAGTCTGAAAAACTTAAAAGAATTGCTAACCGAAGTGACAGCATCGAGATAGCTCTTAATTAATACACTCAGATGGTTCAATTTCTTTACACAAAAACATATGATGATTTTTGTAGCATACTCCAGTCGTCAAAGAGTGATGCTAATTGCTCCAGAAGCACAAATGCACAAATGCATCAATAGCTCATAAGAAAATATCAAAATAGAATACATAAACTTACAACCTGGATCAGCCTCTGGTTGTCAAAAAAAATGACTACGGATGGGATTCTAACCCATCCCCGCAGCAACCAGAGACATACTGTGGTTTCGATGTCGCAGCAGTCTTTCAACGCAGAACAGGCGTTAGACCACTCTGCCACTGCATGCTAATATTGACTGGGTGCACAGAGATTTGAACGGTCATACTTGGGTTCCGGTGCTCGCACAGAGCGGGTGATGAGTTCGTAAGATCATTGATCAACATTCTACTCGTCGGTATAGCTCTTAGTTGATTCAGTTTTTTTATGCAAAGCACATGATGATTTTTTAGCATGCTCCATTCGACATAGCAGTGTGATGCTAATTGCTCCAGGAGCACAAATGCAGCGAAGCTAGCAATCGATTTTCTTGATTAGCCATTATAGAAAAAACAGTGACTCTGAAGTCATTTGCAGGCTCGCTTGCCACCACATGAAGACTTTATTGGTGGAAATTAACACCCACTATTCCATTAAGTGCGGGTGTTGTCGCGCGTGATTTTTCATTGTTCGTCGTCCAAAATGAATCGAATTAAGCGATGCGCATTTTCAAGCGCTTGTATTTTTTAAAGGAAGTGAACAATTTTGTTGACTATTTGGTAGTGCGTATAATTTCTTTTGAATATTGGTTTCGTAATATAACGTATAGTGCAGTTTGAGTAGTGAGTCAATCAGATTTATACTTTCAAAAACGTCACACTTGCTCCTGCGCTTGCGTTGCGCTTGCGTTGCGCTTGCGGCGCAATTATTTTGGGGGATTGCAGAAACGCTTGCGCCGCAAGAATTTTACAGTAGTTGCGCGTGCGCTTGCGGCACAACTACTGTGACTTGAGCTGCCCACTTCTGGTATTACATTATTACTGTAGCTGTGAATGGTTATGTTGAGACCCACCGAGATAAACACTGCAAAATAACGTTACTTTTCCAATCAATTTGATATCGCTATCAGGTTGGCCATACTGTAGCTGGACGTAAATTCAGTACATAACGGCAGTGCCATTCCTTTGTACATCAAGCAAGGGTAGCAGACTAGAGCGACGCTGCTTTTCCAGTAGTTGAATGTTCAGCTCAACCTGGCCAAGAGTAACTGTTTTGTTTTGTTGTGCCGTCAGGCTCGTAGCCAGGATTTCGCATTGGGGGGGAAGCTGTTTTGGATACTGGAAAAAACATCAAACGATCGTGACCCAGATTTTAATTGAACTGAGGTCAGCTTGAGTCGGTTTTTCCGTTCGAAATGAGGTGATCTCCAAAAAAAAATGTCTTCACCCAAATTTATTCACTTTTTCTGACCGACTTTAGGTGCTGTCCAAAACAAAAACTCCACGTTTCCGGTCCAAATCACAGCAAATCCTTCACAACTTCCGATCGCCAATCCCAGTGGAGGAGGGTAGTTTCATTTTTGGAGCTAACATCGGCCTCAAAAGCACTAAAAAGTAGTATTTTGCATAGTTTTCAGGCCAATGGGGGGCCTCGGCCCCCCCGCCCCCCTGGCTACGCTACTGTGTGCCGTAGAGATGAACTGGACAATTTGAAAATTTAAGGTTTTTGTGCTGTTGGTAGTGAGCATTACTTAATATTGTAGGGGCAATTAGTGTAGTGGGCAATCATTGTAGGGGAACGCTCTCCCCATCCAGAATTAGCATCTCCACGTCGAAATTCAGCGTCCTCCACCGCAAGAAAGCGTTCTTGCTACTTCCGACTTGAAGACCTTTTTTTCTGGACTACGGCGAGAATTGAACATGAAAAAGGGCCGATTCGGACGTGGCGACCGCTTTTTTTTTTTTTTTTGGTTATCATCTTTGATGATTGTAAGTACTTTTTTGTTTTTTTTGCTTCGAAACGTTTTCATTCCAGGGTGCGTCTGGTTGCGGCTGCGAAAGCATCCCTCTCCTATTCCAATGTTTTACAGTTTAAGTGCAGGTAGTGAGAGAGACCTTTGCCTGATGTCGAATCATTGTTCTATGTACAGAAACCACATACCTTAGTGCATCAACGCGCAACAACAACATGCAGCTGTATTGTGAAATGGTGTGCAAGTTTTTTGGTCGAACTTGAATAGATTCGATCGTTTTTCCGAACTTGAACTTAAAGGTGCGTTTAGACTGGACGCGAAGCAACGCGAAGCGAAGGTTGGCGACGTTCGCCAACCTTCGCGAGTGGTCGCTGACGTCACTCGCGAAGGTTTCCAACCTTCGCAAGTGGTTGCTAATCTTCGCGACAGGTTGCTTCATAGCAGAGGTGGAGTCGAGGACACAAGGCTCGAGGCCAAGGACACAAAAAAAATCCGAGGCCAAGGACAGCCTTTCCGAGGACAGACCCTCTCGAGGCCAAGGACAGGAATGCTCGAGGCCAAGGCCGAGGACCAAGGACACAGCTGCAAGTGTTCTCCAAAATAAAAGGTCTTCAAAAAAGTTTATCAGGCAATCTCCAATTTAGAGGCGTAGCCAGAATTTTTGATTGGGGAGGCCTAAACCACAAACCACATGCAATGACGTCATCAAAAATTCGCCTGTTGGCACTTAACCAGGATTTTGCAAAAGGGAGAGGGCTTAAACTAACATAGTTGAAAAGTGCAAATACGTAACTTTGGAGACGTTTTGAGAAAGCCAGTGTAACTCAAACGTATCACAGACGGGGGTTTTGGGGGCGGGGGCCCCAGCTGTTGGGCGATTTTTGTAATTTTTTGGAACAAAAAGCTATTTTAATGCCATTGAATCACATTTCGCACATGTTTAGAGCCATTTGAAAGCACTAGATTTTTGACATTTGAAAGCGAATTGAAAAAATCAAAATGTTTAATCCTCCTTCTACTCGCAATTTAAGTCCAAAACAAGTTTAACATCTTGCATTTTGGTGTTAAAATTTAATTGTACGTGATTTAGTCCAGGTAGGGGGAGGTAAGGTGCATTGTCTCGTGCAACATTTTATCTGTAAATGAAAACCCACTCGAAGATTTTCCTTAGAGATTTTTCTTTTGTCAGGAAAATAACCAGTTATAGAAGTACATGTTAGGCCAGGGGACCAGGCCCCCTCAATTGAAGTTCAACGATTTGTTCATCATCATCATATTTATTTATTTACCAAGTGACGTCATATCACAAGAAAAAAACTGCAACTTCCTCTAGGTCTATCACCAAAGCATCGAAATATGCAATTCCTTCAAAACCAACACACAAACTTGCAGAGTCAAAGCGATATTTAGTCACTTGGTGGGGAGACAGCGAAGGACCGAAAGGTCATCTAAGTCTACTGCCACCTCACCAAGTTAAGGTTAAAAAAAACAGCTTCTAGATTTTCTCAGTCTGCTACTTTCTATGATAAAAAATTTTACGCAAAATTAAAACAAAGTCTTGCAAAGATATGTACACTTTGTACAGTGTATACACAAAACTCACAGTCACCGTGTAAAGAAAATGCAAGACAACATTAGAATTGTTCTAACTCTAAGCATACTAAAAAATAAAAATGCTGTAACTACAGATTGGATAGCAATAAAATTAATAAAGTTCATAATGCTTATTTATGTTTTATAGAATTTAAAGTGGGCAATTGGAGTGAAAAAAAAACCTCCTTGCTTTGTTTTGTATTGTTTGCCAATATGTCATTAGTACTGGTACAATTTCCAATACCAGTATATATCAACCTCAGTCAGTTATTGCAAAATTACTAATAATTCAAGGGCACATCAAAATGAGAGATGACGTATTGTAATAAATGTGTGATAGATGAATGCACCATCTCATGCTATTCATTATTCAAGCAATACAATAGGTTATTGTTGAAATCAAGCATAAATATGCAACTATGATTCCTGTAATTACTACTGCATTGCTGATAGAAAGCTGTTATTCTAGCTTTTATCGGTTTCATAGTTTGATAAAAAATGAGCTTTAACAGCTTTTTTAAATCTGTAGAATGAAACTTCTTTCATACTGCTTGGAATTTCATTCCAAACTTTAATTCCTGCGAATGATAGAGACTTTTGCCCTAATCTTCTTCTAGTTCTTGGAAGAAAGAAGTTGTTTTTGTGGCTCAATCTTGTCTTATGTGTATAGCAGTTTTTTATTAGGTTAAACTTATCTGAATTTGCAAAAGATAATACATTATTGTAAATTTTGTACATTAGCTTTGCAGTTTCCAGAGAGTAAATATCCTTGAGTTTTAAGCATTTAGCTCGATAGAACAAAGGATTAGTATGCTCACGATATCCACTTCCAGTTAACAATCTGATGCTTCTTTTTTGCAGAATAAAGAGAGGTGCTAATGTTGATTTTGAAGCAGTCCCCCAACTACTTATGCAGTATTGTAGATGAGAGTATATGAGGCAGTGGTAAACAGATCGTAAGGTTTGCTCATCTACAAAGTGTTTTAATTGATTAAGGGCCCAAGATCCTCTTGCTACCTTTGAACATTGTTCCTTGATTTGTTGTTTCCAGTTTAGATTGTCGTCAATGAGAACACCTAGATACTTTATGTGATGTGATTGCTTGATTGGATTATTATCTATTGATACTTTGAGTTCAGGTTTATTTTGTTTTGTTGTCACTACCATAAACTCAGTTTTATTAAAGTTAATTGATAATTTATTCACCTTGAACCAATAGCTTACATTGACTAATTCATCATTAATATTTTGTTGCAGTGTTGAAACATTAGAATGGGAGAGAGTAAGGTTTGTATCATCTGCAAAAAGATGAATTGTGGAATTTGAGGCAAGTGGTAGATCATTGATATAAATATTAAATAACAACGGACCTAGAGTTGATCCCTGTGAAATAGCGCAAATAACATCTCTTGACTTGGAGGTATATTGATTTACAATTGTATACTGTTGACGGTCAGTCAGGTAACTTGCTAGTAACTGTAATGGTAATCCTCTAATTCCATACTTTTCTAGTTTCTTGATCAGTATTGTGTGATTGATGGTATCATATGCTTTTCTTAAATCTAAGAAAATAGAGCATGTAATGAGCTTTTTATCCATATTGTCGAGTAGCTTATTGTAAATATCTAAAACAGCTTCATTTGTTGAGCAAATTTTCTTAAAACCATACTGGTTTGGACTAATCAAATTATTGCTCACGAAATAATTGTTTAGTTGATCAAGCAGACACTTTTCAAAAAGTTTGGCAAAAGGATTTAAAATAGAAATAGGGTGATAATTACTGCATAACTCTCTTTCGCCTTTTTTGAAAATTGGAACAACTTCAGCGGTTTTTAACACTTTTGGAAAATATCCTGTTGATATGCATGCATTAAAAATGTTAGTTAGAACTGGAGCTATAACAGAGCCTGACATTTTTATATACTTTGCAGGAATTCCATGTCTTCCTGTCTTCTTGTTCAATCAGCAGTTTCCATGGCTAATTTTTATTAAAAGTATTTTGTGCGTAAAAACTGGCGAGGTGGAAGCATAGTCACTAGTGACTATGGTGGAAGTAAATTAATGAATTGTTATTGGAAAATAGTACAATAGATGGTTACGCTTACTAACCATGTTATTGCCGGGCCGGATTTACATCGCGCTGGGCCCCCGGCACTTTGGAGATTTTTGCAACATCTTTCTGCCAAATGTAGGTGAAGACCATAAAAAGTCTTTAGATTTGAGCGCAGGGTCCTGAGCTGGTACTGCGCCATATTGTGGTAAATCCGGCCTTGGTTAATGCATTACGTTCATAAAAAGGCTAGATGTGATCCTGAGATAGCAAATTTTAGAACGATTTCTTTTAGGACCATTTCTTTCAGGTTTACGTTTAAATTGGCTGACAATATTGATGTTAGGGGGTCCCGGGGCCCCTGGTCTTCAATATTGTTGTTCGCTACTGGTGAAGCGAAAAACGCTAAAAAGAAACTGAAACTGAAGAAACAATAGGCTTTTTTGCCAGATTTTTTCATTGGTGAAATTTCGATTGGGGGGGAGGCCCGCTTGGCTAAGCCTGTGCTCCAATTGCGGAAAACAAAAAAGGTATTTGCAAATTTTCGGCGAGGTTTCTGGCGTTTTCCAACAAAATTTCAACGGTTCAAAAAAATAGTGCTGTTCTCGAGCCGGGGACAGGACAATTTTCGAGGACGTAAGGCTTCGAGGCCAAGGCCAAGGACTTGAGGCTTCGAGGCCAAGGACTTCAAAATGTGTCCTCGAGGCCAAGGACGTCCTCGAGGACTCCACCTCTGCTTCATAGGCTAATTTTAATAACTTACTTTTAAAATGCATTCAATGAGTAGAAAGCGTAGTGTACTTTATTATTGAAGCGCTATTATAGTAATCACAGGTTCTGCTTCGTCATAGCGCGCTGGAATGAAAACGAAGATTGAGTTTGTATTATGTTATCACGCAATAACCGTGGAGAAGAGTCTAGACTAATAGCCTAGGTTTCAAAACAATCTTGAGAAAAAAGTTTGTAAAGTATGAGGGAATAACGAAGTACAGCAGATCGAATTTGGAAATGAAAAGAAAAGTCATTTCTTCAAAAACGTAGTAGTACTTAGCCTATTTACTAGTTATCAATGCTTTGTTTAGATCCTTCCACTGAAAACTTGCCATAATCTGTTTTGATGATGACAGTTCTGCATTTTAATGCAGAAACGCAAAAAGCTGGAAGCAGATGCCAAAGTTCACTTTAGGTGTTTACTCAGTTAACAAATCCTTAGCCTAATCCTTTCACCATCCGTGTCGCATTATGATACTGGTAGATTTATCTTGAAGAGTGTAGATCAATAGGCTAGTCTACAAGTACATTTAAAGCGTAAACTATGTTTTTTATTAATGTGATTTTTCTTTTTCAGGCAAGCATGTTATGATACAGTCAAACTTCGATACTATGCCACCTAGCTACTATGCCACCCTCGCTACTATACCACTTTTGATCGTCAGCAACTAAATTCAATAGAAAATGTATTTACTATGCCACCACTTACCCTCGCTACTATGCCACATGAGGTACCGTATTGCAGTGTATTAACGAAACAATAAACGCTACGAACGAAACAATTAAACGGCTGTGAAACGGCAAAAGTATACAGTATGTGCATGTAATATGTTCTCTCAAATTATCTACTGTAGCTCAGCCCAAAACTCTGAGGAATCGTCAGCAGGCGCATGTTTTTTCTGCGGATTTCATGCACTTCGTCGTCTAGCCGATCGCATGCTTGCATCACACTGGCCTTCCCGAAACTACTGCACTGTACTGTACATTATACTGAAATACATGTAAATTATAATCGTACAATACAACGTGGCATTACATTGTTACATCACAAGGCTGTTTTTACAAATCCTTGTTACTATGCCACCCTCGCTACTATGCCACTTTCTCTCGGTCCCAAAGGGTGGCATAGTATCGAAGTTTGACTGTACCTGTAGTAAGCTTAAACAGTTGTTTGTGTTTGCTATTTAGTGCTGTTTATGAAGACTCCCAATGTTAACGCTGTGAGTGAATCTGAAAGCTGGATTCGTCATCAGTAATGCAGTGGATTTTTTGCTTATTGGAACGACTGACGCTCGCGTCGAGTGTTCCTTTGTTTTTACTAAGCCATTTTCCAACTAACGAGTGCGGAATTTCAGACTTTTGCTTACAACTCGAGAACGGTTTGGTCTAGCTACATGAAATTTTGACAGTAGTTTGAGATTAATGAATTATATGTTTGTACCAAATTTCTAGCAATATGTCACGTGACTTTGGTTTTAGAACCCGAAAACCGCCTCGCAAGTTTAGCATAAAAAGCGGTCTCAGTCAAAAACGGCTTAAGTACGGCAAAAAAACATTTCATATGGTTGTATGTCTTTAGATATCCTTTTATCCCAACCAACCCATTTTTGGCCGCAATGAGGTTCATTTCTTTTTTTTTCCCTTTTTTTTTCCTTTTTTTTCTTCCTAATTTTTGTACGCTCTTCTTCTCCTAAACCACAAAACATCGAAATCTAATTTGTGTGTAAAGTTGTTGAGCTGCAAACGCAATTATTTCTCCCGAAAATTTTTTTTGGCAAGTCCACTGGGAACCCCCAAAATGGGGCCCCAAAAATCAATTTTTTGAATGGCTCAAGCTAGAGTTCTACTTTTTTTTGATATCAGTAGATATTTAACAGACAAATATTTTGACATATTGTGGGGGTGCCACCCCCCGGGGATCCCCCCAAATGGACCCCCCAAAAATCAATGTTTTGAACGGCTCAACTTAGAGTGCCAGTGTTTTATGATATTTGCAGATATTTAACAGACAAATATTTTGACATAGTTTGGGGGTGCTATGCCCCCAGGGACCCCCAAATGGACCCTCCAAAAATCAATTTTTTAAACGGCACAAGCTAGGGTGCCAGTTTGTTTTGACATCAGTAGATATTTAACAGAAAAATATTTTGACATAGTTTGGGGGTGCCACTCCCCCTGGGGACCCCCCAAATGGACCCCCCCAAAAATCAAGCTTTTGAATAGCTCAAGCTAGGGTGCCAGTCTGTTTTGATATCAGCAGGTATTTAACAGACAAATATTTTGACATAGTTTGGGAATGCCACTCCCCCCAGGGACCCCCCAAATGGACCCCCCAAAAATCAATTTTTTGAACGGCTTGACTTAGGATGCCAGTTTATTTTGATATGAGGAGATATTTAACTGAAAAATATTTTGAAATAGTTTGAGTGTGCCACCCTCCCGGGGACCCCCCCAGGGATTCCCCAAATGGGCTCCCCAAAAATCAATTTTTTGAACGGCTCAACTTAGGGTGCCAGTTTGTTTTGATATAAGCAGATATTTAACAGACAAATACTTTGACATAGTTTGGGGGTGCCACCCCCCCGGGGACCCCCCAAATAAAGCACGCTTTGGCAGAAGATACTAAGTCGCATTTCGCCGTTTCGAGAAAATCGTGTTTGGAATTTTAAAACTCTCAAACAAACTTTGCGGTCAAGTTTGACATGTTAATGAAAAATAACTTTCACGGTTATGATGTACCTGATTTTGCCCTTCTTTCATTAAAATTTCAAGATTTTAGGTGAACAAATAAAAAAGTTAGAATCGAAAAAGTTTGTTAAATCGCGGTTGTTAATAACGCTTGCTTTTCAAGTTAGGCGTGTACAATTTTGTCTTTGATCAGTCATAGTAAAACTTATGGGGTCAAAAAAAGTTTACTGAGAACTGTTAACTCAAAAGTTGAAACCGGTTCTATGTGTTGACAGCTAACATCTTTCATAAAAAGTTCATTGACTGAGACGCCGTTGCTGCTGGAGACCATTAATTTTATTTGCGCTCGACGTCATGACGCGGCTTTTGGTTTAACGAGTACAAATTTGACAAATGGTTATTCCTTCTTTTCGTAAACAACAGGTTTATTGCTGAATGGATTTTTTTTTGCAAGGTTAAAATTACATAACGAAAATTACAAAAGTCATAACGACAAAAAATTTATGAAATTTTACGACGAAAAAATTTGGGATATAAAATAGCTCTGTAATACATGATTAAACTGGCTACGAAAATAGGGTGATAGGTATGCGGTGGTTTAATGGTAAAAAATGGTTAAAAATTTTAATGGTTTTAGAACCCGAAAACCGCCCCGCAAGTTTGGCGTAAAAAGCGGTCTCAGTCAAAAATGGCTTAAGTATGGCAAAAAATATTTCATAGGGTTATATGTCTCAAGATACCCTTTCATCCCAACCAACCCATTTTTGGCTGCGATGAGGTTTATTTCTTTTTTTTTTTCCTTTTTTTCTTCCTAATTTTTGTACGCTCTTCTTCTCCTAAACCACAAAACATCGAAATCTAATTTGTGTGTAAAGTTGTTGAGCTGCAAACGCAATTATTTCTCCCGAAAATTTTTTTGGCAACTCCACTGGGAGCCCCCCCAAAATGGGGCCCCAAAAATCAATTTTTTGAATGGCTCAAGCTAGAGTTCTACTTTTTTTTGATATCAGTAGATATTTAACAGACAAATATTTTGACATATTGTGGGGATGCCACCCTCCCGGGGACCCCCCCATAAATCAATTTTTTGAATAGATCAACTTGGGTGCCAGTCTGTTTTGATATCAATAGATATTTAACAAACAAATATTTTGACATAGTTTGGGGGTGCCATGCCCCCAGGGACCCCCCCAAATAGAACCCCAGAAATCAATTTTTGAACGGCTTATGCTAGGGTGCCAGTGTTTTATGATATCAGTAGATATTTAACTGACAAATATTTTGACTCCACTTTTCTAGAGATTCCATAATCAGATATTTTTGAATAATTGCTGATTTTATGGTAGACAAAAAGTACTTTTGAGCGTCACAGCATTAACTATGCGTCGGTTGTTCATTGGGTTTGCTGGCAAACTCCCATCTAGTTGTGCAATGGACTGTTGTGTTGATTTGCTGGAAAAAGCAAAAAAACATTGCAGTTTTTGCATGATTTGACACTATCATCGAAGGACAAGAATTTAGCACAGTAATACCAGCAGTTGCTTTGAGGAAAAGTCAGCCTCTGAAACTACGTTTGTTTTTTTATTCGCCAGCGGAGCGCCTACCGATGTTTAGTGCAAAGTTAAATGCTTTCGAGAGCATTTTATTAGTTTGCATTTTCTTGCGGTACCAGTACGATGCGACGGTCGCATTTACCTCAAAGGGCTTCACTCCAAACCACCGTTTGCCAGACAAATTTATAACTGTAAGGTCAAGACCCCTCTTCTTAGCAAGTTTTTGGTTATCCCTAGATAAAAAACAACATTTAGATTTTTTTATGTGAAAATTGTTACACAAGAATCTAAATAAAAGTGTTGTTAGTTCTCACATTTTTAAATAACTGACGCTTCCTTCCCTAGTCCAATTATTATTATTGTAAATGCTGTATCAAGTTTTTTGTTTAGTGGTGACTAATGAGAATGGAACAATATTAATGGACTTGCTTGGCAGCTACTTCTCTACCAATAACAGTAACCTCAGCAAAAAATAGAGCTCACTTTTTACTGGTTAGATAGTCTATATATTGGCTTTCTAGTTCTATCTGATTACACTGACTATAATTGTAATGATTGAACTTCAGACTTAAAATTGTGTACCAGTACTTTGTCACTTTGTTTACCATGTGAAGCAGTTAAAATTTTAAAAGACAGTAATATTGTTTTGAAATTCACAAACAACTAAATTCAGATATTACACAAAGACACAGTCAATGAATAATTAACACACTTGACACTTCTATTTCCTTCACATAGGACTGGAGTGAAAAATCACTACCAGACTACAGTACTCATGATTATAAAACTTGGGGTAGTCCAAAATAATTGCTTCCAGTTCAACTTGATCACGGTCACAAACCTTCAGAAGCAAGAAGACGTTTAAGAGGACATTCAGAAGAAAAAATTGATTCAAAGAGGCAATTACTAATTAGGCCAATCCAAAAGTTCATAGGAATTTTTCGATTTTTCTGGTATCTATCTAGCTCTTGTATGTAGCTTGAAACTAATTCTAAATACAGTTTTATTCACCAAGTTGGCTTGGCCTAGTAGACAGCTAAAAAACTTTTGCGAATTTTCCAGTATTCAAGCAATTATTCAATTGTGGTTACCTACTTTAAAAACAACTAGCCAACCAACAATGGGTAAAAACACTATCAACACATTCAGAACTAGCCTGTTGGTGGGTTATTTTATATTCTGAAAAAAAAAAACAAAAAAAAAACAACACCATGTTAGTTTAAGACAAAAAAGCAAAAGCTGCTCAGCCAAAAGAACCACTGGACTGATAAAATAGCTTGTGCTATGCTGCACAGAATAAAAATTTTTGTTTTAAAAGCTAGACGCCGTGGAGCTAGGCCTATTGCTTTGGTGAATTCAATACAATGAAGCTCTGAGATTAAGCATAGCTATGAAAAATCACTCTAGGATTTACAGCCTTAGCTTTCTAGATCGAAATTAACTTGGCTAGCCTAGGGCTATCCCGTATCTAACTTTGCCAACAACCTATTATTCTTCGGACTGATAAATAGGCGCTAAACCAACAAATATACTATTTACCAGAGGTGGAGTCCTCGAGGACACATTTTGAAGTCCTTGGCCTCGAGGCCTCAAGTCCTCGAAAATTGGCTTGTCCTCGGCTCGAGGACAGCACTATTTTTTGAATTGTTAATATTTTGTGGAGCGCTTGAAGAATGTTTTGGAAAACGTTTTTTTGTGGCGATCGCTTGAAAAATTTTTGTGAAGACCTTTTTTTTTTATTTTTTAGAGATCGCCTGAAAAATTTTTGTGAAGACCTTTTTTTTTTATTTGGAGAGCACTTGTGCTTGTGTCCTTGGTCCTTGGCCTTGGCCTCGAGCATTCCTGTCCTTGGCCTCGAGAGTGTCTGTCCTCGGAAAGGCTGTCCTTGGCCTTAGCCTCGGATTTTTTTTGTGTCCTTGGCCTTGGCCTCGAGCCTTGTGTCGTCGACTCCACCTCTGCTATTTACATTATTTTCTAGCAAATTGCGATCGTAAAAATCCGATCAGTGATTTAGTACGTTATCTTACTACAACCTGCAAGCAAGCGATGTTGCGCAATTGCTCGCGAAGGTTGCGACCGGTTGCAACCTTTCGCGAGCTGTCGATGACGTCAAATTTTGGTTGCTTCGCGTCGCTTCGCGTTGCATCGCGTCCAGTCTAAACGCACCTTAAGCTCAAAAAAACTTTTTTTTTGAACTTGAATAAAATCGTTCAAGCCCATCAATAAAATTTAAAGACTAAAAAAATGTCGGATGAAATATTTTTGTTGATAAAGCCGTGTAAATTGAGATAATGCTTTTTCCAAAAGCCGCATGTCATTCTTTGTTTTACGCCAAAGCGACCAAGAAAAACAGCAAGTAGGCTATGCAAAAGAGAATGATGAAGTCGATGTCGAAAACAAGTATGGTATATAATCGTGCTTTGTATCTTTGTCACCCTGAACTCGAACTCGAAAAACTTGATATTTTCGCCGAACTTGAACTCAGAAAAGTTAAATTGGAAAACTTTAACTCGGACTTGCCAAAAAAGGCTGAGCTCGAACTTGAACTTGAATAGAAATTGCTTGAGTTCGCAGCCTTGAAGACAGTAAATAAATTGTTTATGATAGGACTGAAGTAATCACTTGAGAATTAAAAATTTGTAATTTTTTTTTGAAAAAAAGGAGGTACAAAAAGCATGGCAACTAGCATCATCAACACGGTACGTTCTTCACAACACAATTGTGTACTTTTATGCACTTTGGGTTTGCAATGGCATAGAGAATCAAATTTTCGAGCCAACGTGGTCGTGGTCAGACCACTTTATCGCTGCGTCACTCTCAAGTCAAAGATTACCGGTACTCCCACATTTCTTATAATTTTTTTAAACAGGACCAACGTAAATTCAAAAGAAACATTGAACAATTTTTTTCAACACAAGTTTCTATACGCAGTTGCAGAATTGGCAACGACAGAGAATCGAATCACTCATGCTAGTTGGAGTGCAATTTTACGCCGCTGTGCCATCCGCTAGCGCATTTTTTTTACAGGACGAACTTAAACTCACAAAAAAATACATTACAATTTTTTTAACTCACGTATTTACACGCAATTGCGAAATTTGCTACGGCAGGAAACCGAATCTTTGCCTTTGTGAGTTTGAGTCCGATTCTTTCCCGGTGCTCCACAGCAAGTGCTCCGTGTTCTGCAAGCGCATTTTATCAGGGGTATACTTGAAGTATATCCCTGATTTTATTTTAAGTGTATCCCTGATTTTATCCGAAAAAAGTGCGCCGCAAGTGTTGTCTTTTGTTTTCTGTAGGTCGTGCCTATTTGATGATTTGCAGTTTGCAGAGATTGCAGTGATTGTGGAAGTATAAGCAGATAAGTTCATAGGTACCGTAGGTTGCCACAGCATCATGCATTGTGGAGGACTTTAGCAGAAGATTGGCCACTAGTGGGCAAGGAAATTATAGAAAAAACGATTCCGGAGTTTTTGAGAAAGAGAATTGACTGAAATGGAAGGCCTTGATCAGTTTAATTTACGAAGTGACTTGGCGCACGGAACGTGCGCGGTTAAATAAACAAACATTCCAGTGACGTCACTCGTTTTCGGAAATTTTTATTTTGGTTATTACAGTTATAGGTTTGGGTTAGGGTTTAGGTTAGGCTTTAGATTAGGGCTAGGATTAGGGTTAAGGTTAGGGTTAGGGCTTAGGGTTAGTTTTTTAGGCTTTATTACGAAATGTCTGCGCGCACGGAACGTGCGCCAAGCCTTTTCCTTTAATTTATGCACTGCTACCAGGGTAGGTGATCGAAAACTACAAGAGCCCGGCGGAGCGCCCAAGCCTTGCTGTGCTTTCTAGAACTACAATCCCTGGTAAACTAGATTCGAAACAGTCGTCAAGGATGTAGTCTCTTTTATTAAGTATTGTGAGTTTCAATAGTAGTTTTAGGTAGCCTACAAATATTGAAATAAAATCTTGCTAACTCCACATTCAAAGTATTAAAAAGCAATCGCAAATTTAACCGAGATTTCTCCTTCTTGTGAAAATTAAAAGCTCCTTCTTCCAACGCTAAAAACAAAAACTGATTAAGAACGAAACGATTCTAAGAGAAAACAAATGAATTGTGCTCAAAACAGCAGCTGAAGAAAAAAAAATGGCTGTTTGTAATTTATGCCTTTAGCAGCTGCAACAGAAACAAAGCAAGCAATAATAAATGTGAACGAAAAATTAGAGATCGCTTCCAGCAAACGACAAAATAAATAGCGATTTAATCTAAAACTCAAAGAAAGACTTTTTAAGCCGATGCTGGAACAGTAGGATTAGGCTAGTTGTTAACAATCGCCCTAGTAAGCAGTAACACTGAACAGTATATACAGACTAAGCACCAATCAAGTCAGTGCTCAAGGGAGTCAAAAGCATGGGTGCTTTATCCCACTGTGAAACGGCTCGGGTAATTGGACCAGCTTTAAACTATGAATGCAATAGCCTAAACCCGGTAGTAGATTAACTTGGCCTAATAAGGTTTTGTACCATGTGATATTTTAATTATGATGGGAGTTGCTACTAAGCCTACTGTATACTGTAACTGATAAAGACTGGTTGGTTGTTTGGTAATGGTAAGATCACTGTCCAAAGCCATTTTTAGTTTTAAATTAGGCAGAAATTGCTGTTAGAGGTTGCATAAGAATAGGCCTATGAAAATCGCTATCCTAACCCCAACCCTAAACCTAACACAAACTCTAGCCCTCGCTCTAACCCTAACTTTAATCCCAACCAAACCCTAACGTCAGGGCATGGTATGGAATGGAAGACGATTTTTCTATATTCCATACTGGCAATTTTCTTCCATTCCATATATATACTAGAAATCTTCCATTCCATTCTAAAATTTTCTTCCATATTCCATTCTATACTTCCATACCAGGGTAAGTTTAGATCGGAAGCTACGCGTAATTTGTCTCCTACTTTTGCAGTGTTAAGCATACCTTTGCAAGCAGTCACTCACAAAGGTAAGCTGCATAGTACGATGCATCTCATCCCATATTTGAAGCGCTATCACAATGAGCTACCATAAAAATTCACTCAGCTTGAAAATATTAACCACTTAATCAACAGACCATAGGTCGATGGATATGCATTGGGTTTAATGATTGCAAGTTTGTATAATAATCACCAGGGCATGGCATCTGGTATGGAATGGAATAGAATGCAAATTTCGGTATGGAATATGGTAGATGCCAGAATGGAATGGAATGGAAGATTTTAAAAATGGAATGGAAGACAATCTTCCATACCAATTCCATACTAGATTTTGTGCACTGCATTTACGGAAAAATACATACTGATGTCGGGTAGTGATATTGATAAATAATATTGTCACAGAAGTATTCAACTTCAATATCTACGCATATTATTTGTCGACAAATCGCAGTACTTTGGTTGTGTACATTGCTCAAACAGTGTACGTATTGCATCATTGTAAGAAAATTGCAATTTAATTGCAGCATTGATGTTACAGTTGACGACCTTGATAAATTTGACTTGTTGTCTTTTTATTTTGAGGCTAACAAATTGCTTAGTCGTAAATTTTGTTTTATTACATCGTCACAAGAACTCGTATTTGCTATTTCATCTCCGTTTCAGCTTAATTTTATTTTTAGTTTTTAGGCTTATAGTAATTCGTTTTGGTGTTAAAGCTTGGTATTTCTATTATGGTAAATGTTCTAGTTGATGTGAGAGCAAACTTGTATGGTAGTCATTAAACCATAGGCATAGCAAGAAGGACTGGGCCCTCTGCCTCCCCTCCCAATTGAAAAACCACATATGATAAAAATGATGATGCAAAGCCTATTTATTCAGTTTTTTTAGCATTTTTGGAGTGCAACAATACATGCGTACAATGTTAATTAGCAA
Source organism: Trididemnum nubilum (assembly GCA_963965965.1). Lineage (NCBI taxonomy): Eukaryota > Metazoa > Chordata > Ascidiacea > Aplousobranchia > Didemnidae > Trididemnum > Trididemnum nubilum. Next base: position 29,856,625 of record OZ014481.1, on the reverse strand, counting down.
TAGCTTAATATTAATATTGACAACCAGGGGGCCCATGCCCTCTCAATTTAAATTTTTACCAACCAATTTACCAGTAAATGTACAAGCTGGGAGAAATTCAGTGTTTTTGTTCTAAAAGGTGCAATCTCAGGCACTCATCTAACTTGTTTTGTGTAATAACATGTTTTAGGCCCCCCAGCTAACTTTCATATTACAATAACATGATTAGTAACCATTTATGGCATCTGATGTACCAACTTTAAATAACAATCCATCTCCATTTCATCAGTTTTCACGCGACAAATGCTTTTGAAAAAATGTAGTTACGAATGCTTATAGAACAAATTATTGAATTTGAATCGAGGGTGGCTAGGCCCCTGGTCATACATGAATTCGTAAAACTGGTTATTTTTGTGATAAAACAAAAATCTTCAAAACTAAATCTTCGAGTGCATTATTTAATGCTAAAAATATTGCAGAAAGCAATATACCTTGATTTTCCTGACTTGGGCCAAGTCACTAAATTTAACCCCAAAATGCAAGGTTTTAAACGTGTTTTGGACTTGACCTGAAGTTAAGGGAGTGATTTTTTCAATTGGCTTTCAAACATCAAAAATTTTGTTCTTTCAAATGGCTATGAGAAAGTGCGAAATGTGATCCGAATCGCATTAAAATAGCCATTTTGTTCCAAAAAATTACAAAAAATTGCCCTGTGGCTGGGAGCTCCCCCCCCATGCCCCCTCTGTGACATGTTGGAGTTGCACTAATTTGCTCATCATGTATCCCAATTTTGATAAGATAGAAAAAATTTTAACTTGCGTTTCTAGTCATTCCTCTGCAGCAAATCCACATTATGAGCCAAATCAGACACCCAGTTTTTGATCTTTCATTCTTTGTCCGATAAAAAGTCCCAGTTTCAAAATTTTCTGATGACGTCATTGCATGATTTGCAGTTTAGCCCTACCCCAATTCAAAATCTAGGCTACGCCTAGGCATTAAACCATGTGCAATATGCATACCAGACACCTGTTGTTGCATCTTAGAATTGTTGGTTCACCTTCACGAGCGGTTGCTTACAATATTGCAAAGGTGCAAAGCAACAAAATATACGTTGCATTGCTTCCTGTCTAAAATTTCTTTGGTATAGAAGTATGGAATGGAATATGGAAGGAAATTTTAGTATGGAATGGAAGATTTTTGGTATGAAATGGAAGAAAATTGCCAGTATGGAATATGGAAAAATTGTCTTCCATTCCATACCATGCCCTGGTAATCATACAAGCTATGAAATTTGGCATAGCCAAACTGCCAAAAACATTCTACAAAAATACCAAAAAAAAAAAAAATTTAAACACGAAAAAAAACAACAACAAAGAATTAAGCTCATTCGAAGATAGAAAAGTAAATACAAATTTTTGTTACCGTGAAAGAAAAAGTTTTTTCACTTTGCAACTTCAATGCCATTGCCACGGCGGGCCAGGGGGCCTTACCCTCAATCTTGATTTACTAAAATATGTTTTTTTTTGGAAACATTATGTAAGGTCTAGAAAACCGACATTGATGCAAAAAGTAATAACATTCAATCTTACGTACTTGATTAAAGTTATCTACATTAGCAGTATTATAAAGTTTTTAAATAACAAAAGTTTAATGGTTCAAGTTTCAAACAGCAAATTTAGCATCCAAAGTTTACACCTTTGAACCTGATAGTGATAGGTCATCAAATACCAATTACACTAGTCATTTCAATTTCAAAATCATGAATGTTTGCATAATATTCAATTCAAAGTATTCCAAGCCCAAAGTCAGTGTTTTTCAAACTATGAATCGGGATGCACAATGGGTCGCTAAACGCTTACGAGTTTAGTGGCGGAACTACGAGGGCAAAGGGGGCTTCAGCCTTTTTCCCCAGCCAATCTCTCAAAAAATTTAATCTTAAAATGCACGCGTTTAAACATGTTTCTGAATTGACTTGTGGGTAAAGTAAAGGCTGAATGGGCTAAGCAATTTAGCTTTTCTACTGGTTTCTAAAAACGTGTGAAATATGATTCGAATGGCATTGAAATAGTTATTTTTTTTCTTAAAAAATTAAAAATATTTCCAGCGACAGGGGCTTTACACCCCCAGCCTCTGTTTATAGGAGATAATTGAGTTGCAGCACTTTGCTGAGCTTGCCACCCAATCAAGGCATTTTTCAAACAAAAAACCTTCTCTTCTGAGCCCCACCCTTAAGCAAAATCTTGGTTGCAAGCCTGTTATGGGTGTGTCGTAGAGTAGAAATGTAAATCAGCAAAATCGTTTTTTTCGTTTTTTAAAAGACCAGCTGTTTTTGCTTTTTTAGAGCACACTCAAGGTTGTTTGGGTCACAGCTGCAGACAAACTTTTCAAGTGATTATGGGCCGGAAACAAAAGGAACTACGAAACGCTACCAGACTTACATGTCTCTTTTTTAGACATGATTACCGAATTTTGAAATTGCGCATAAGTCGCAGAGGTGCAAGATCAGTTTTAATATGTAAATGTTCAGTTTATTCTCATGCCCATCCCTTCGTTTGCTCTGGCAACGGCACAAGACAAATTGTCATTCTCAAAACAAAAATTAAGCCAGTCAGCATCAATGCAGCTGCAAATTGATATGAACATATTGTATCATCTGATGATGCAATGCCGACACTGTTTGCGCAATGTTCATGAGAGAATTACCCTACTAATTTGTCAATGGATGATTAGCTCCTGAACGCTTCTTAATATTTTTAGTTATCACTATTTGTATATATTTTTCTGTAAATGCCATGAGCAAAATCTATTATGGAAGTAGAATGGAAGTATGGAAGATCGTCTTCCATTCCGTTCTTGAAATCTTCCATTCCATTCCATTCTGGCATCTTCTATATTCCATATCGAAATTTCCATTCCATTTTCCATTCCATATTGTGCCCTGCCTAACATTGATTTAGAAGATAGAGGAGTAAATGAATGGTCACTCTTTACTCTATTATTTTAGTAGCCTATTCTCTTTATGGGCGTTTTGTAATGCAGAATGTAATACTAGCCTGCTAGCCACCTTCTTTAAATTACAATTCTTCAAGGTCAAGTGTTCAACTAATAAAAATTATGTGCTAATTGAAAGTTTCTTACCGTACTTTACTAGGCTAGTCTTTTGGTACTTTTCAGACTTAACTTTTACTGGCTGCATTGCTTTTAAAAAACATTTTATGGCTAGATGGCTTTCTGTCACAACTTAGCTGTTTCATCAAATCTACTGAAGCAAGTTCTTAGCAAGCAATCTTTGTCTTGTGGATTTGTTAATGTCTTTTCGAGATCATTTAGTGAATATGAAGTTGTTATTGCTGGGGGAGGATCTGGAGGAATTTCAACAGGTGCAAGATTAGCTAAATCACTTGGCAAGGGAAAAGTTGCTATCATTGATTCTGCTGATGTAAGTGTGAAATGAATTATAACAGATAATTGATGCTTGCTGAGAATTGTCTAATTAATTACCAAGAAATGCTGGAAATAAGTTTAAAATTTAATTTATTCTAATTCTTTTTTAATGATTGTATACCATTTATCAAGTTGCTGGTAAACGTAAATTATAAACTCTTTTATCTTTACAAGCTGAGTTAATTTTTTGAACAAATATGTATTATTTATTATAGGTGCAGTGACCATGCACTAATTTGAAAATTTTGTCAAGATAATGATTATTTTGTGTGCATGCTATAAGCAGTGGCGGCTCGTGACTTTAAAGTTTGGGGGTGCTGCAAATAAGGATGATAAAAACAAACAAACTTCATTTTAGTTTGAATTAATAAGCTATATAGCCATAAAAATTTGAGCATTTTCAGCAGCTTTTTGCTGGAATTTAATTATTTCTTAAAATTTTATCCACTTAATCAAAAATTATATCTACAACCTGGTATTTTACTATTTTAGTTACCACTTTCTTTACTATTTTTTGCATTTTGTCCGCTAACGATGAGAATCTCGTTCCTCAGTTAAGTTCAGATTTGAAGCATTCAATGTTGCGTAAATATTGCTATTTTTGAAGAGGGATGAAATTAAGCAAGAGCGATTGGCTTACTTGACTTCTAAGTTTTGACGTGTTTTTTTTTCTCATATTGTCTGTTGTACATAGCAAATATAATAGTGAGGCTAGAATACAAGTCTTTTGACTATTTTTAATGATTTGACAATTTTGAATTAAAATTGCAAATTTTGTTTTTTTTTGGTAGTTTCTCATCAATTTGTTGTATTCAACCGATTACCCTCTTTTGTTCAATTTTTCAACTCGTTCACACAAGAACAAAATAGCTTCTCTATCAGCTTGGAAACGCATGATGTCAGTGGAGCGTGAAAAGCTCGAGAATGATATAACTGTCCTGTGAGAGAAAAAGCTCGTGCTGCCAAGAAAACAGCACATACTGTCTTGCTAAGTATGAATTCAAAATTCCCCTAGCTCGAAAGCTTTTTGAGTTTATTTTGGATCTGCAGGGAGAGCTGCAAAAGCAGCAGCACAGCTAGCAGTGTTGCCACGCCACTAAAATGAATCGCATAATCCGTTTTTTGTTTTGTTTTGCATAGAACGAAATGGGTTTGAAATTTTTACATTTTTTATTTTTTTAATGTAAGTTTGAAAACATGAAGTTAATTTTTTTGATTGGGGGTACTGCAGTACCGCAGCAATTCAGACGAGTGCCCCTGGCTATAGGTATAGTGTTTTGTTGCTATATCCTTTATCTAGTTTAATGTACTATAATTTGTGATTTTTGTTTTGCAAACCAGAAATAAAAAAAGTACAAAGGCCTCGTGTTTTGGGGTTACTTTACCCTCTGGGGTGAACTTTGCCACATCTTGTAGTTGCTGTATTCCGTTTTGTAAAAGTTTTTGTAAGGAAGTTTTCATGCTTTTTTGATTTGAATCTAAGGAACAAACATAGCATAATGTTTAATTTAAAACCCAAAAACATGATGTGCAACAATGTTTCCGATATAAAATTCACAAAAGAAACTAACATGTAAAAAAAAAATCGTAAAAACACAACACTAAAAATTTGTCCAGAGGGATAAAGGTCAGCTACAGCAGAAAAATTTTGTACCTCTGGAAAATATCGCTATGTGGTTGTTGACTTGCAAAAATACAAGTTTAAGCAATAACAAATCTCTAAAAGCAACTTTGTGAATTTAAAGATTTTTTTTTGCAAAATCGTATATTTTGTTTAACTTTGCCCACATGTCCAATTATGTTCTGTTTGTGATGTATGGTTAAAATTATGTAGCTTGGTGCAATGCAAAATGGGATTAAATTGTAGCACAAAATTGCATCACATAAAAAAGTACCATTCAAATTCAAACTACTGCAACAATATTTCATCTTTTGTGGTTTATTCACCATTTCTCTTAATTCACAATGGACTACAATGACCATAAGGCATGTAAATCAAAGATAAAGCAGCATAGGTAAAGCAATACCAAGTGCAAATTTAAGTACTAGTACTGGCAGGCAAATCAAATCAAACCGACCAGTTGGTCGAATGGTAATGCATTTGTCTCTGGAGTGGGAGGTCTGAGGTTCAAATCTCTGGCCGGTCAAATCAGACACAGTGTTGCCAAGGGTTTGCCACCGCTGTGACATTTCTACAGGAGCTGTGTTGCTCAGGCACAATGATGCGGAAATGGGCCCTCTAACTCTTTACACGTATTGGCAAAATGCAGCGAGTGTAATGAAAAATTTGATTTGATTAGTACTGGCAGGCAGTGTAATAGCCTATTGAATGAAGTGTGTACAGTGCATATATTGATATACCTACCGATAATGCATATAAGTTGTTTGGCCAAGTCTATCTATGTGCACAGTGTAACATCACTCTACCAATGCTGCCAACAATCAGAAATTACCAATTGTAACACTAAACTTGGCCATGGCCATCCTGAATATCAAGCCCAGATCTAGTTGATTGAAATTTCAAATTATTACTGTAAAACATTTAGCACACTTGAAATGGTGTTTGTGTTATTTTCTTGTTTATTATGCTTTTAATTCTAGTTCATGGATTAAATACTTGCAATTTCTTTTTTTAAAAACATTTGAAGAGGGCAAAGATGTTGTACAAAGTGCTAATATTATCCATTGTTAACAGTTGATGGAAAAGAAGCTGAAACAATCATAGTGCGCAAAGTTACAATAAATTGGGACAACTTTCCCCACTCAAAACAAATAAAATAAAAGTAAAAATTTACAACTACACACATTTGGTTGAAAGGCCCAATATATAAGAGCACTAAGGTTGTGCTTACAAATTATCAACAATAAAAATTCAATATAACAGCGGTTATTTTTTTAAAAATCCAAAAAACTATAACTTTTTTGGGCAAAGTAACCTACTACAAATGTTTAAAATTGGACATAATTTTTTGATTATTTCAAATTTAGTTCTGTCATTTTTATCATTTCAAGCATGGGCTAATTCTAGGCCAATAGGAGTAAAATCTTTCAAATTTTTGTATTTATTTATTTTTTTGTGACTTCGACCCAAATTACATGATTTATTTTTATCTATTTATCAAAAGTTCAAGTTAATGATAAAAAAAACAGGTTCGTTTGTATCGCTGGTCAATTATAGGTTTATTTTTCACATGATTTCAGTATTGACCAGTAATATTAATAAAGTTTTTCAAATCATAAAATGTTGACGCTGTCCTTTTGATAATAGAAGCATTTTTTCATGGTGTTAAACTAAATCCTAATCATTCTTTTTATTGCACAGAATCATTATTACCAGCCTATTTGGACATTGGTTGGAGCAGGAGCAAAATCTTTTTCTGCATCTGGCAAACCTATGAAAGATGTGATTCCATCTAATGCAGATTGGATCAAAAAGAAAGTGATGGAATTTGATCCAGACAACAATGTTGTTGTTTTGGAGGATGGTGAAAAAGTAAGTTTGTTTTATTGAGGAAATTTTCTTTTAGATCCATATTGATTACTCAATTTATTACTTGCAAATTTGAATGATTGAAATAATTCTCAAAAAGGACTAGTTGACTACTGTGGAGGAGTAATAGCTGGAAAACCTAATTTCTCATAAGTTTGCTTTTGTTAATTCATTTTTGTTTGTTCTATTTGATATAGTATTGCTGTTACAGTAAATTACCATATTTCTTCAAATAGAATGCGCGCATTCGTTTTTTTTGTTTTTGCAAATTTTGTGCGCACTCTAAACAAGGGCGCATATAATTTTTCAATGCTTGCTTTTTGGTCAGCATTTACCTTAGACAACGTGTAGTTAGGTATATAGTTGTTTTTACTGAATCATCAAAAACTTCTGTTTTGTTTTCGAAAGAAATTTGTTTAAAGATTAAAACTAACCTAACGTGTGAATATGTGCTAGACTCACTCATTCTTACTACAAGGTCCAGCCGTTTTTGTTGATTGATTGTTCTTACCGGTAATCAATTGTCTGATCTGCAAACGACCAAATCTGCTAGGTGTCTTTCTTTATGTGCATTGTATTCGAGGGCACATTCTTTTTTGTTTGCGAATTTTGTGCGCATTTTAAATGAAGGCACGCTCTAAACAAGGGCACATTTTAGTCAACGAAATACGGTACCACAATTTTACAACATTAAAACCTAAAATTTAGTAAAACTTAACATTCTGTTTCACCTATAAATGAGATCAACAGGGTATATCTTATTCGAATTCAATAGAATCTAGGTTTTGATGTTTTGAGCTGTGCTAATCTGCTGCCAACGAAGTGATGGGGCATTAGTTGAAAGTGAGGGTGTACTAAAATTAGACTGAACGTTTGCACATTAAAACTGATATTGTATGCGTGCCATGCGAATACACATTCTGTGCAATTTAAAAATTCTGTTCTCTGTATTCATGTCTGAAAAAAGAGTCCCAATAAGACCTGCAGCATTTTTAGCTCTTTTCTTGCATTTTTAGAGTCCATATGATTACTTCTAGACTACCTTAGAAGTGCGGAAAATGCAGGGTTTGCTTTATTGTGCGTTTTGGTCAATAAGCCAATCGGGTAGGGGGCTGTTCCCTTCTTCCCTAGTTATGCTACTGGCTGACATAGCATTATTGTGACATAACAATCCTCTTATCAACATGGCGCATAGTCATGTTTTCGTTTTTGCTTATTTAATGTTCATTGAGAAATTGGTTGGTGACACCTACCTATTTGACTAACATTACCTACATCAGCAGTATATTGAAGTTTTTTAGTATAGAAGTCGAAGGTTTAGTGCTTCAAGTTTCAAACACCATTAACATCCAAAGTTTACACCTTTGAACCCATTTAAGTCATCCAGTAATTAGGCTAGTCATATCAATTTTATCACAAGTGTTAGCATCAGTGGCGCAACAAGGGAGGAGACTGGGAGCTAAGGTGGCTTCAATCCCCTCTTTAGCCTCATTTAACCCAAAAATACAAACATTTAAACGTAGTTTGGACTTCAATCTGTAAGTAAGAAGGGCAGCTAAATCAATGTTCTCGCTCAGCCAATTTTTTTCAGCAATTTGTTGGAACAAGGGCAAATAATTTTTGGCAATATGGCAAACATAGCTCTAGAAAATTTGACAAATTTATGAAAATATGACATTTGGTATACTTTATTACCGCAATGTTATAAAATTTAGGCCACATAGAAGTCTTTTTAGAGCTTTGGGCACAATTGTTTGAAGAAAATTTGGGTGCTTGTCGTTTAGCCATAAAATTAGATAGAACACTGGGATGAAGGGACAGTGTATTCTTTGAAATGACTTCCTAAATTTTACCATACGATTCTTGTGACTAATAACGTGCAAAATGTGATCCAACTGGCACTAAAATGACCATTTTTTGTCAAACAATCACAAAAATTGCAAAATCACTTAGCACTTGGGCTCCATCCCCAGACCCCCATGCCTTTGGCATATGGGAGTGTTGCCTCCAAAATTTCAGTCTCCGGTGGCTGAGAGCTTCACCTGTTGACCCCCAATGGCCTCTGGCAGCTTTGGGTGCAGACCCCTAAAACAGCCCCTATTTCATATTTTTGGTTAGGCGCGTGATTACAGCAGTTGCTCGCACAAAGAATTAAGAAAACGTCAAACAAGAATTAAGATTAAACATTATCATTATTTTTTGCATCGTTGTCTGTTGTCTTGTTGCATGATTGTTTAAAAAAACTATTTTGAGTGAACCAAAATGCGGGAGCACAAGCAATTGTTAGGGAAGCGAGGCCCCCTTAGCCCCCCCATAGTGAAAACACTGATCTGCTGTGATATTCGCTTTTAGTCTAACTTTGTTGTAGAGCACTTTTTGAAACCCTGATATCAACCACAGACTAGTCTTTCCATTAATGCAATTCTTCACTCGGTAGTATATACCGTTTTATAATACTGAAACTTGACTTATTTTATTAAAAAACTTTTGGTGACTGTAGTTTGTTGCATACAGGTTCATGTTTTTGCTATTTGTGCAATATTTTTAGCACAAGCTGAAGGTCAGAGGTAACTTTTAGTTAAAAACTGCAAATAAATAAAAAATCTCAAAAAGAATTTTTTTCACTGATACCAATATTTCTCATAGACAGCTAAGTTTTACACCGTATTTTGAATTTAAAAGTAGGCGAGTTTTTGTTTGTTTCTGGTATCAAAGTTTTCATAAAAATGAAGGCTTGTTTACCATGATTGATTAGATCTTACCCTGATGATATTCTCTCCTTCATTCACGTGTAGTCTGAAACCTATCCTTGAGTCAAAGAACTAAAGGTCAAAGATTATACAAATGAGGAAAATATTTGGTTTAAGTTCTGGCATTACATTTACACGCTACTCAAGTTGCTACTTAATAATTGAGATTTTTTTAAAGGTTGGATACAAATACTTAATCTGTGCTCTGGGTATACAGTTGAAATTTGATAAGGTAAGTACTTAAGAATCGGATGTTGCTCTTATGTCATCTGCACCGAATTTGAATCAAGCAAAATTTTGTGTGTTAAAGTTTGAATGATTTTCCTTATATTTTAGCTGTAAATGTAATGTAATGTAATTACATTTTATTCACCAAGTTGCTTTGGCCAGGAGACAGCGAAGGGACCTTTCGGTCTTCGAGTCAAGCTGCCACCTGTCTACCACACACGGTGGACGCTTCACACTGTCCTTTTTAATGCTGAACGTCAAACAAGAAAGCTGTGAATACCAATTTTATAGTCTTTGGTTTGACCCGACCGGGAATCGAGCCCGAGTCTACCGCTTCAGTAGCAGACGCTCTATCCACTCGACCACTGTAGCTTTATTTAATCGTTGTATTATGTTTTGTAGCCTAATTTTTAGCTGTCAACGCAATATATTTTGGTATAGATCAAAGGTCTACCAGCCGCGTTTGAGACCCCCGGTGTATGCAGCAATTATTCTGCCCAAACAGTAATGAAAACTTTGAAAGCAATGCAGGATTTCAAATCAGGAAACGCTATTTTTACTTTTCCCCCTCCGCCTCTAAAATGCCCAGGTGCACCACAGAAAATTATGTACTTAGTCGATGAATATTTTCGTAAGGTATGTTTATTCTTTGCTTGTATAATGTATATGTATACACAGCCTGGCTATTATCGTTGTTTTTTTGCTTTGAAAAGTTATGTTTTTTCGGCATAGGACAGTTTTTCAAGTCGTTCTACGAAACATCTGGTGTAACATTCAATTCTCGATATGGGTACGCATTGCAATAACTGTCAATTACCGCTAACAAAGAATTAAGTTCAAGAGAATGAATTATGTATTAGTTCTATGCTACGATAATCTCATTTTTGCAGTTAACTTCATGCACTGTGCGCGACTGTGATTTTAAATCTATATTTCAGAATGGTCAAAGAGACTCGGCAAATATTATGTTCAATAGCGCCGGTCCTTCTATATTTGCAGTCAAGAAATACGCCGAATCTTTAACAAAGGTTTGTGTAACTTGCGAGCATTACCTTTCATTCAATTTTAATAGCTAGCTATTGATTTGTGTATGAATTATTATGATTGCAGCACTGAATGGTGGGCTAGAATTCGTTTTAGCAGAGATCAATGAAACTTAATTTTTGAAAATGATATATATCAGATTGATCGTAGGTAACTGGTAGCGTTTTTACATCTTCACTTGGTTCGGGTGCCTGCGTAATGCTGATTGCTTAGTCATTATGAAAAGCGTCAAATTACAAAAGAATACTGCCAGTCAAAGACTATGTAATTATATGCCACTAAAAGAGCATCGCTAATAGATAAACTCTTTCAATGGCACGTTTCTTTCGGAGTTTTGCACTTTCAGGTATGACTTAGCAATAAGCAAGCAACGAAGCAAGAACCGTGCCCAAAAAGTGGACACATAAAAACGCTGTAAATGGCCTAATACAGTGTACTTTCGAATCGATTTTTCAAATGCAATATTTGACTGTGTATTTTTGACGGATGTCTTATGAATTATTGAAAATCTCTACTCACCAAATTTCTTGTGTTGTCATTGCGCCATCACATGTCTTGTACGTTGTGAAACCAATTTTTTCTAGCATCATTAAATTATGGCATATCATGGTTTGTTTATATGGGTTGCTTTACCGATTACAAAAAAAAAGTAATGTGTATAATATTGGGAAGCGATTTTTGAATCAACGCAAACTTTGTGAAGACCACAGAAGGAATACCGTACTTAAACATTGTTATTTGTTTTTTCAATTGCAAATGTTCGTGTTGTAAATTTCAGGTTGTATCAAAAAAAAACATCACTACAAACTTCGGGTTAAATTTAGTAGAAGTTATTCCTGAGAAAAAAGAAGCGATCTTTCAAAAAGTTGCAACTCCAGAGGAAACAGTCGCATATGAGGTATCTCGATATTGCCAGTACAACGCAATGTTTTACGTTAGGCTTATCAATGTTTTTCATCAGCGTTAAGTTTGGTGTGATAAAGAAGTTGGATACAGAAAGCAGATTGTATTGTATTATTGGGATATTGTCGGCTGGAATCTTACGAGGATAACCGGAATAATTAAGCCTCTTCGAGCAATACTAATAGCCTCTTAGAACTTCACTTTCGATTGTCTTTTCTATGTAGAGAAAATATGCCAGATTTTATTAACTTTGCTCTACGGCTAAAATTTTTTTCCTTGTGCTATAATTACTTAGTTTTTTCTGTTCTTTGCCTCAAAATGTCTTTCAACCACGGAGCTGAAACAATTTCGTAAAGATATCTAAATAGATGGATTGAGGTTGGCGAATGTTAAGCACACCTTCACTTTCAGCTGTTACAATTAAAAAAGCGGTAAAGTGATGCAACACATTGTTTTTCAGTACGAAATGCTTCACATTTCTCCTCCAATGTCTCCACATGAATGTCTGAAGTCGAGTCCGTTGGTAGATGCTGCTGGTTTTGTGAACGTCAACAAAGAAACAACCCAACACGTCACATATCCAAACGTTTTTGCTCTCGGAGATTGCAGCAATATTCCAACATCGAAAACTGCCGCTGCTGTCGGTAAGTGAGGTTTTTTAAAGCAAATACGTGTTGCTATGAGTACATAAAAAAACGAAGTTTGTATGCTAATTTTATAATTAAAAAATTTTTGGCTGGCTGGTTGGTCGAGTGGTAACGCGTTCGTCTCTGGAGCGGGAGGTCTGAGATTCAAGTCTCGGGTAGGTTAAATCGGAAACAGTGTGTCAACGGCTCGCCACCGCTGCGACATTTCTTCCAAAGGAGTTGTGTTACTCGCAGGTGCAATGACGCGTAGATGGGCCCCGCAAACTCGTTACACGCTTACGCGTACTACAGCGTGTATAATCAATAGATTTTGATTTGAAACGTTTTAACTCGTTGCATGGTTGGCTAATTATTTTCGTAGCTATCGTGACATATGCTGAAAAAACCTTCAGCGCAATTTTTGAGCAGCGAGAAATTCATAAACGGTTACTAATGTTTTACATTGCCAGCAGAAAGTTCGGCTTGCTGGGGACTACGCAGCATACTGTATATTTATGTTGACAAAAAGATTTCACTCGGAAGACTTGACACTAAAGTTGTCAGTTTGTTAATAGAATAATCTCTGCAACGCGACGACTTCCTGAGATGGTGACCAAATTTAGCGGGATCGACTAGCCTTCCAACTTTTTATCTTTGCTATAGATAAAATCTCGCCTTTTTGTTTCAATCTACCGTACTTTATTTTATGAATGGCTGTGCTAGACCGACACAATCACCCAAATACAAGAAAACCTATTAAACCGTATAATTTCCGAATATTCAACTAACGTATAAAAGTTTACATATAACTTCAAAAAGTCAACTTCAATTGGCGTTAGAGCAAAAATTATTGATCCAAAATTATACAATTGCGTCAGAGGTTTTTCACAATTTTTTTTTTCATTTCAGCATGTCAAAATGCGATCTTGGTGAAGAATTTGCAAAAAGTCCGTTCGGGTGGCCAGGCTGAACCAATGTAAGATACCAGTAGCTCATTACTGATCAGCTATCTATTATATCTTTGGTGAAGGCATGAACGTTTATATCTAAAAAGAAACTCCGTAGCGCCGTTGAGAAACGCATTGTCGTTCAGACCCCAAACTAACCCAGCTAGTATTTAACTGTTATTTATGACTATTTCTTGTCTATATTTGATGGCAACAAAGAGATGACGCTTTGTACAAAACTCTGTCGGTCATCATGGTTGTTCATGTTTCATTGTCTCATTCAACGGAGATGGCCGGATACACTCCATCCATGACAATCCCAACATTCTTCTGTCTCAATTTTCGACTTAGGGCACCCTCTTATTCTCGTCCAATTTTCTTCACTCCGTAATGAGCGTTGCTTTTCCACATACATTCGGGCTCTCTTTTTTTCTGCAATTATCCTTGTAGTTTCTGTGCTTTTTTGTAGGTGTGGTTTAAAATGGTTTTACAAGTATTGGTTGCGTTGAACGTAGCTAAAATTGGTACACTCTGGCTCGTTTCCCTTTAACCATAACGAACTTCTATGGGGTGCCATTCGTAAACCCTTACTTTCCTATGTACTATAAGCCTTATTAACGATCCTATGTGCTATATCACACAGGTATGATCAATTCTTCATTCCTATGTGTTATATCACAAAGGTATGCACTAACTTTTCATTCCTACGTGTTATGTCAAACGGGTTTGCACTAACTTTTTATTTCTATGTGTTATATCACATAGGTATGATCAATTCTTCATTCCTATGTGCTATGTCACACAGGTAGGCACTAACTTTTCATTCCTATGTGTTATATCACACAGGTTTGCACTAACTTCTCGTTCTTATGTGCTATATCACATAGGTATGATCAATTCTTCATTCCTATGTGTTATATCACAAAGGTATGCACTAACTTTTCATTCCTACGTGTTATGTCAAACGGGTTTGCACGAACTTTTTATTTCTATGTGTTATATCACATAGGTATGATCAATTCTTCATTCCTATGTGTTATATCACACAGGTATACACTAACTTTTCATTCTTATATGCTATATCACATAGGTATGAACAAATTCTTCGTTCCTGTCTACTATAGCGATCATGCGTGACGAATGTGCGATTGGCGGGAATTACTCAGCATTTTTACCTCGAAGTTGAACGGTAAAGATGGTAGCAGCGCAGAGTATAAATTGTGGTAGTTTTGCAGGGAGTGTGGTTGCAGTGTGGAGGATGAGACCACTTCTTTGGATTAGGTTAGGAATCAGCCAGTATTCGCACTGGTTAAATTCAGTCTCAATGTAGCCAGCTTAGGTTTGTTAGGTAGCATGGCTTACTTGTAGCCTAGGTTTATCCTTGATATCGTAAGCCTACCGCGTAGGATGTTGCAGGCGCCCCGACCTTTACGGATTTTGCTTAACTATGTTTTGGTAAAGCAGTTTGATCAGTAGATCACGAATACCAAGTTTCAAAAACTTTCATTAATGTTTACCTTCCTCGCCAGGCCAATTTTGAGGCTCACTTTTCCAAAATTTGCCCTTTTTTGCCACTAGAGGGCGATATGGATAAGTTGTGTTTGTGGACACGTTTTCAAAAGATGCTCCATGTTAGTCTCCACCTTTAAAAAAAATTGAATGAAATTCAGTCATCCTATCCAGAGATATTGCTATTTCATTACACTTTTAATAAGCGTTGCTGTCATCAAGTGGTGAAAATTAAAGTTGATTATATCAAATATTAAGCCTTTTGATGATGAGTTTCGGTATATTATTCATTTCAAAACTGTAGAAGTACATTTTAATGCAACATTTGCTGAGTACCTGGCTACATTGAGACTGAATTTAACCGGTGCGAATACTGGCTGATTCCTAACCTAATCCAAAGAAGTGGTCTCATCCTCCACGCTGCAACCACACTCCCTGCAAAACTACTACAATTTATCACGCTGCGCGGCTACCATCTTTACCGTACAACTTCGAGGTAAAAATGCTGAGTAATTCCCGCCAATCGCACATTCGTCACGCATGATCGCTATAGTAGACAGGAACGAAGAATTTGTTCATACCTATGTGATATAGCACATAAGAATGAAAAGTTAGTGTATACCTGTGTGATATAACACATAGGAATGAAGAATTGATCATACCTATGTGATATAACACATAGAAATGAAAAGTTAGTGCAAACCCGTTTGACATAACACGTAGGAATGAAAAGTTAGTGCATACCTTTGTGATATAACACATAGGAATGAAGAATTGATCATACCTATGTGATATAGCACATAAGAATGAAAAGTTAGTGCAAACCTGTGTGATATAACACATAGGAATGAAAAGTTAGTGCCTACCTGTGTGACATAGCACATAGGAATGAAGAATTGATCATACCTATGTGATATAGCACATAGGATCGTTAATAAGGCTTATAGTACATAGGAAAGTAAGGGTTTACGAATGGCACCCCATAAACTTCAGCCACGCTGAACTCGAGCAAAACTCTAAACCTTTATTGCTCTTCGATATGTCGCGTTATCGCATAGTCCTCAACTTTGTACTGAGCGATCTCGAAATGAGCTTGCTCTAAAATTGTAATGCTATGGCATTGTTGTCGGATATTTTATTCATGTGCACCAAAATAACTATTGTTCACGTTCCCTGAATTACAAGTTATAAAAAAAAGAAAAGCAATAAACATATGCCGCATCGAAAGTGATATCGTTTTAAGGAGAATTTATTTTGTGCTGGACTAATTCGATTTATTGTTGTTGTTAGTGACTCTCTGGCTCATTTCTGAGGATGGGAGCATGCTGCGGCAGAAATGCCACGCCACAGGACCCCAAATTGGCTTGGGAACCCTGAAAAGTGGACATTTCCACCGCCACTCAAAGAGTGGACAGCCCACCTACACACACGCGGCCGCCGCTGATGAGTCGCCTTTAACAAGCCGCTGAGTGGGTGGCTTCGATATTCTGCCCCAAATGAATAGCGAGTTTTATTTCGATTTATTAGCATTGACTAACGAACAATTTGAACATATTTTAGGTACGACGGCTACACCTCTTGTCCTCTGATAACCGGATACAAGTCTTGTATTTTGGCCGAATTTGATTTCGATTTACAACCGTTAGAAACTTTTCCAGTTGATCAAGGCAAAGAGCGGAGGTCCATGTACCACATGAAAGCCGATGTGATGCCCACTATATATTGGGACCATTTGCTCAAGTAAGTTTGATATTGCGCAATGCGCATTCTACTTGTTTTTACCAGTAATTTTCTCTCTGAGACGAATAACACCAAGGCCAGTGGACCTGCTTGTTAAATTTCAAATGGTTTTGCTCATTTGAAACTGACAAATGTTTGGTGCACTGAAGCTTGTCGAAGGTTTGCACAGTGCGATCTGTATTTGCTCAAGGTTTTTTCAAATTTTTGTCAAGATTGATGTTAAAGTGACCTTCCGAGAGAATAAGAAGTTATAAACGTTGCAAACCCATTTATCGACTGTATTAAGCAAATTGTGCAGTTTTTGAGCATAGTTATCAATTGTTTACCGTTTATAGTGGCGAATGCCCACTATACTCAGCAGGATAAATGCTGCAAACCAACTTTTTAACGATTTTTTTTTAATAAGTTGAAATTTTCGAAATCATTGTTTGCAATTTGGTGCTGTCTTTTCCGAAATATCAAACAAATAGTTTAAAAGGTTCTCTTCAAGAAGCATTCTTGGCGACTCTGATTTTGGCTCGTTCTAGTCTGGTTCATTATTGCTAGCAAGTCAGCAGTTGAAACTCATTTGCGATGGCTAGGACTGGTAGAATTTCAGCTATCATACTTGAGTTAGGTTACTGATTTGCTTGCAGGTAAAGCCATAATCAGGTTTTCACAAAGTATGCTTGGGGGAAATTTTTTGGGCCATTATGTTGATTTGTTGGAAACTGAAGCATTGAAATAAGCATTTCAAAAATTGTTTTTCAGCTATTTCCAAAAAGGCGAATTGCGTTAATGCTTTACCTCGCTTTCTGTGCTTGAAATATTTTCAAGGTTTCATGCACAAACGCTAAATTTGTGCTTTGCCGTATTTGTTTGATTTAGCAACATAAACTGCCTTATCTGAGTTATTGATTTAGTGCTCGACCGGTAGGCTGTATTATTTCATGTAGTTGTTAGGAATTAACATTTGGAAACTACATTAATAATTAATTAATTATTCTACTCAGCGCCTTTATGAGCGTCTACTAACTAATAATACGCCAGCATACAATTAAATTCTTACGATGTTAACCCACTACTTCGAAATTTCGCTTAGAGATCTCTTTAAGTTAGTTGCGATCTTTTAGATGTTGAACTATCTGATTTATCGCCCGTACTTACTAAATTTAATCGACCGTGTTCTTTGTTATCGATGAAGTTACCACTTTCTTGTGTTATTGCTTTCATATGAATCCTGTAGGATATGTGTATAATAGCATATCTTGAACATGGATAAAAGTGCCGTAGTACGAAATGGTCTACAAAGTGCTGTGTATTTAGTTGGTAAAACAATGCAGTGAAAATCAACGACCTTAAATTGCATTACCTAACCCACATCACGCATATCGTTTTGCTGGGTTTTTTCTTTCTTCATTGTCCGCTTTTTCCTGTGAGTGATGTTACACCACCGATCTATTTTATTTGCCCCACTAAATTTTCGAACTCGGCTCTTTTATTTGGTTCTTATTTTTAGTATGTTGGTCTGCGCGTCGTTGTGTTTTTTAATTTTCGCACGTTTTGTTCGACGCCTTATTTCCGGCACAACGCTCAGTTCTTTTTCTTTTTTGCCGAGTTCTAGCGTTTTAGTCTTTCGTTTCATTTTGGGATCTTAAGCAATCGGACGTTTAACTGTAAGTTTTTTGTCACACGGCATCGATAATTTATTTTGTTAAGTTAACTGGGTTAAATTTCAAATATTTTATTGCCGTGCCGTGTTGCTCTTTATTTCCTTATTATTTCTCAAAAAACCTCTATTTGCTGGAATTCAACTTCAATTTTTGGAAACAGCATGTACGGTGAAAGCCCCAGTCTCGAATCGCTGGGGCAACCTAAAAACCTCTCGCTTACACTATTCTTACTGAGGGCGTCTGTAGCAAGTGGTAGGGACAGCAACTCGAGATTAAGCCGCCTCGCTTCACCAATTCTATCGCGTTGAATTTCCTAACAATGATATTTACTTTACAGAGGAAGATGGAGTGGACCAAAAGTGTACAGAAAAGCCATGCATTTGGGAATGTCGAAATGAAAACTTTTGAATCACCTTTTTAGCGTTGAAACAGTTATTTTACAAACACTGAAAAACTACATACCGATAGAAATTTGTGGCTCTACACTGGGATTCTCTTTGGACTCCGTAGAAATTTACTTAACGAATATTGTTAAGATAAAGTTTTGTGGTGTGTATTGAACAACTGCCCTAATTTCTATAATTACTTTTATTCGTTTTTATTAAAGTGCCTTATAGCATTTACTGCTGTCCCTATTTTTAAACGGATGGACTTGACCTAATACGTGTTAAATCTATTGTGTTAGTACTTCTTTCAAATCTCATCAGCTGACCTACATAGAGCACGCAAATTCATGGTTTTTGTTGCAGAATACCGATGACGCTCTGAGGCAAAGTAGTTTTGAATTCGTTACCGCTAGATGGAGATAGCTTTGTCTCGGTTTCATACTGAGTTTTTTCATAATTTGCAGTTTCACGTAAATTTTGAAGCTAGATTGCTAATAATTGTATACTGTAATAGTACTGAGCTGTGGGTAACTGTGCATTTTGCATTGATTATATCGAAACTGCATTTTAGCTAGAGTGGAACTCAGGTTAAGGGACCATTTTTCATAGTCTGTAGAATTTTTTAGTTTTTACTTACAATTTACATTGGTGTTTCGTTTAGCTGACCACCTCAGTTTCCGAAGAGAAATTTTAATTTAAAGTGAATAACCTCTATTAGCTTGGCTATCCCGTCCAAAATGTTCGCCTTGATTTTATCCTGGTAACTTCAAAAGTTGCGTTGCGATTCAACCCGCATAAAACCAAGGTGTAGGAAACTCAGCGTACTTCTGCACTTCTGATAGCCATCGATTAAATGTGGCGAAAAATGCCACAATTAGCACGCAACTACCACAAATAAGTACTTTTGACATAATTCATGTTTGCACATCTCAAAATCAATAATTGTTGTATCCCGACTAGATCCGATCTGCAGTTAGTGCGTTTACAAGCGTATCATTTGTTATTTTAACAACTACAGCTGGTACGCTGGGTGTACCGAGTTTTTAATTAAATTAAACAAAGGATGCGCTCGTGCGATCATGATATGACGCCAAGTGTTGAATGGGCCTTGACACGTTCACGTCTTTCCAGTCCCACCAGTGGTCGCGTGACTGGTATTCCACAATATGACCGTATTCGCGTTTTTACTTGCCCACTTTTCAGGCCCGTTTTTGGTTTCGGTGCCAGCTTACCAATACTGAGTCATGACAAAAAGTGCTAATTTACGAAAAAAGGGACCACAGGAGCGAAAAACCGTGCCTGAAAGTGGACATATAAAAACGTTAAATATGTATTTCAGCCAAGAACTGTTGCAAATGTTTTTATTTTTTGTTCTAGTGTAAAGTGATTTTGTTCAGGTTTGAAATAATTCGATGCGCTTGTTGTTGTTTCTGCGGAAATCTGCACTTTGCCAAAATTTAAGTCATGTGTAATTTTTTGTCCAGGTATAGAGATTTTTAATTTTCAATCTAAAGCATAGCTTTGTAGTTTATCGTGTTAAAGTTTACTGGTTAAGTCTTTATTAGCAAACTCAATCTAGTGAATAAATTTGCAAAATATTTATTTATTCGTGGTAGAAACTTTTTGTGGTTAACCACTTGTTTTCGAATTCAAAATGAAGTACAGCGTTTGAAGTTTTCTTCGTTTGCAGTCAATTTTGTTTAACTGAAATGTCGAAAAAATAAAAGGTTTGAAACAAGGAACCATTTTCTTGCGAAAAAAGATATAAACCACATCAGATTCAGATAGAACAATTAACGAAATGAAAAAAAAATTCTAAAAAGGATAACAATACTGCTCTGGAAAGCAACCGGGCATGAAATCATGCGATTCCGAGACCTTTTTCACTGATTCTCTTTTGTTCGCAAATACTTCAAGGTAGATTTGTAAATTATTAACTTAGCTATTTTAATTGCTACAATTGAGTCAAGTTTAAAGGGATGGCTGTATAGTGTATACAGTTTATTGGGTTTTTAAATCACGTTAAGGGGCGAATCTTAAAAAATCTATTGTTTACAATACAAGCTCGCACTTCACAGCAATTGTCTTCGTTCAAAAGGCGATGTGGTATTGTTGTAAGGGTTTTTGTTGGGCAATTAGCGCGGACAACCATTCCAACTTGCCTTATTCTTTAGTCAAATACAATCGAGCCAGAGCGCAGACGTTGCTATGCGACTCGTTAGGCTTTTATTCCCAGTCAATATTTCAACAATGGAGAAATGTCAGTCTGCTACTGTTGCGGCAGCTTTTTAATGTGCTTAGTTTGGTGAGATTCGATTGAAAAGCGTCTGTAGTATCACTTTTTGGGGCAGATGCTACGAGAGCAGGAACGAAGCGACGTTTGGATCAACAGGCTAGCCACGTTTCAAATTCAGAACCAGACAATTTTGCATAAGCAAGACAATAGCTCTTGAGTCTTTTCTAACGAAGTAGCCAGCGCCAGCCTTTCCGGGACGAAATAAGAAAGACGCGCAGCCATAGGCGTAGCCAGGATTTTTGATTGGGGGGACCCAAACCACAAATCACATACAATGACGTCATCAGAAACTTTGAAAGAGGAACTATTTGTGGTGGCAAAGATGTAGAATGGGAGATCAGAAGCCGTAGCCTGGTGCTGGCACGTAAGTAGGAACTCGTTCGAGGGGGAGGGCTTAAATCAATAGTTAAAATGTGAAAATGGCTAAATTGGGAGCCGTGTTGAGTAAAGAAGTGACTGCAATTCAAACGTATCATTAACGGGGATCTGGGGGGCGAAGCCCCCAGTCGCTGGGCGATTTTTTGAAAAAAAAGCTGTTTTAACAACATTGGATCACATTTCGCACGTATTTAGAGCCATTTGAAAGTACTAGATTTTTAACACTAACCATGTTATTGCCCGAGCCGGATTTACTTTGAGTAGTGCCCCTGGCACTTTGGGATTTTCGCAATATTTTCCGGCCAAATACAGGTGAAGACCAAAAAAAGTCTATATGCGCGCGGGGCCCCTGGCACTGAGCCATATGTTAAATCCGTCCCTGGTTATTGCATGACGTTCATAAAAAGGCTACATAAGGGCCTGAGTTAGAAACTTTTAGGATAAAAACTCTTATTTTCACTTGGGTTACACGTTTAAATTGATTGGCAAAAATTAAATTGAGGGGTCCCGGGCCCCCTGGATCAATATTATTGTTGGGGACCCATTTAAATTGGTTGGCAAAAATTAAATTGAAGGGGCCCGGGCTCATGGATTAATATTATTGTTGGGGTCCCATTTAAATTGGTTGGCAAAATTAAATTGAAGGGGTCCCGGGTTCCTGGATCAATATTATGGTTGGGGGCCCATTTAAATATTATTGTCGGGGGCCCATTTAAATTGCTTGGAAAAAATTAAATTGAAGGGGCCCGGGCCCCCTGGATCAATGTAATTGTTGGGGCCCATTTAAATATTATTGTAGTGGACCTATTAAATTTGGTTGGCAAAAATTAAATTGAAGAGGCCCGGGCCCCTTGGGTCAATATTATTGTTAATTACTGTTGCACTCGTGTACTGTTGTACGCAAAGATGCTAACTGAAACTGAAGAAACAATAGTCGTTTTTGTGACATTTTTATCATTGGTAGCATTTCAATTCCCTGGCTACGCCTATGCGCCCAGCCAACAGGTTTTAAGAGAAGACCACTGAGTAATGTTTACATCAACAGTAGTCTGTGCGGTAAAGAGGTGCCCAAGCCCAAAGTTTAAAAAGTGTGACGAATGGAAATGGTCACCTATTTTCCCTTTTTTTCCAGTGAATCGCTGAAGTAATGAAGTGGAACTATGCTTTTATCCACGGGGAAAAAAAACTGAGCAGTTTTAAATAACTAAACATCAGGCACAGCCAAGACCTAAGCTACTGTAGCCGACCAATTAGGGAAAAGCCAAACCCAAGCACAAAAATTTTAATGAAAAAGTTTGCTATGAAATCGTAAAACTCGAGCAGAAACGATTTGAAAACTTGAAGTAAATCAAAGACATACATTTAAATTGCAAATACAGTAGAACGAAATTCGTAGAGGGTTGACCGAGAACTCCTCGAGCCTGGATCACCCAGCGGCTAGTATGGTGACCATGTACACCCAGGCAATGTGGAGGGGCAGGACAATTTTTGCGATTTTAAGGAGAAAAATACGGTGATGAAACGTAGCTATTTTCACATTTAAACCAAGTACCATATTTTCTAAGCTAAGAACCACCTTTTCCTTCGAAGTACTGTAGGTTGCTACTTTATTCTACAGTAATTAACTGCTTTAATTTTCATATCAGCCTGCGTTTAAGGTATAGTCGAAATTTTGAATTGTGCCATTATATTATCATAGGCTTTACGTAATCCAATTTGGAACTTTTTGTTGAGATGGTGAAGTTACGAACAGGACCAGTTACCGATCACATCAAAGAAAGCCAAGGACCTGACTGTAATGTGAACAGATTTTACCACACTCGCTATGCCACCGAGTTCGGAAGAGAAAACTACACACCTCGCAAAGGCCGACACGTCGGAACGGGATACTCGTCAAATTTTCGACCACAGATTTACTACACAAGATCACTCGATAATCATGATAATCCACTGATGGGGTGGGCTGTTAGAAGATAGTTGTTGTACAATGTTGTTTAATGATGATGATGACGATGATGATGATGTAAATGACGATGATGATGATGTTGTTTATTGTTTTGATCATTTTACGCGAAGGGGGAAAAATAAACTTCTCTCGATTTTTTCGTAATAAATCTCTATAGAAAAAAAGGTTTTTGCTTCGAACTAATTTGAAGTCAAATATATTTACAAATAACTCCTCAAAATTTGCGGCCGTTGGGTTAAAGGAAAGTGTCTCATTAATGAGGTTTACGGTACCGAAGCTATACTTCACTAAAATTTGAGCCTTTTTTGGTCCACATTTTAAATGACGTCAGAAGACATTTTTGTGACAGAACTACTTTGACTTGGGCATTTTATGATTTACATTTAACAAACAATTTCATGTGCAAAATTTGAACCGCCGATTACGTCATTTTTGCCAAAAATCGGTCATGATTTTTGGGGTAAAAAGCTATTTCTAACATTAAAGTTTTTATACAGTACTAGTTTTGGTTATCATGTGAAAAATAATTGCTAAAAGGCAAAGTATAACAGCGACTTGCGCAGGTTTTTATTGTCCGATAACTACGAGACGGTTACGAAGCGTCATTATCGAGCGAGCAACGGGTCGGACGGAAAAGACGCGCTTCCAAGTGTGGTTATCAACAAATCTGAAAGTGGGTTCATTCGGCAGCGGCCACTGACCGTTCCGACCGTGGCAGAGGTAAGTTGACCTTTGGCTTTATCCTTATCCATAACATCCCAGCGGGTCATTCATAGAAATGTAAAAAAAGTTTTTTTTGCTTGTTTTTTACCCTTGCTTTTTTTGTTTAATTTACGTTTTTTTTCTGTTTTTTTTTTCTTCGCACTTGACAAAACAAAAATTACATTTGTTTTTTTTAAATAAACCAAACTAATTAGCATCAAATCGCACGACTAACATGGCAGAGTATCGCATATCAGAGCTGTAAACGGGCCGACAAGTACAGTCCTAAACCCGAAAATATAAGCCCGAACCAGCAAAA
The DNA here is from genome assembly GCA_963965965.1 of Trididemnum nubilum. NCBI lineage: Eukaryota > Metazoa > Chordata > Ascidiacea > Aplousobranchia > Didemnidae > Trididemnum > Trididemnum nubilum. The sequence goes on along the minus strand of OZ014481.1, from coordinate 29,832,266 downwards.
TGATTCAAAGCCAAAACTAGGCCCGAAAATTAAGTTAGATTTAAAAAATTATTCGGTTATTGCTCGTATGCGTTTAAAATAAAACTACATTTTGCTGATCAATGGTGACGTATTAATAATGATCAATTGTGACGTAATAATCTCCTACCTTGGCCAAATCACTAGTACAAGTCACAAAATTTAACCCCAAAATACAAGATTTTAAACGTGTTTTGGACTTAAATTAAATGGAGAAAGTAAATGGAGGATTGAACAATTTAATTTTTTATTGGTTTTTAAATGTTAAAAATCTAGTTCTTTCAAATGGGCCTGAACCTGCGCGAAATCTGACCCAATGACATTAAAATAGCTTTTTTTCCAAAAAATTACAAAAAAATTGCTCAGCAGCTGGGGGCTTCACCTGTGATACGTTTGAATTACACTAGTTTACTCAACACATCTCCCAATTTAGACATTTTTGCTTTGGGTTTAAGCCCTCCCTCTTTAGCAAAATCCTGGTTTAGTGCCAAACCAGGCCAGGGCTTCTGATTTTTCACTCTGCAATATCTTTGTCTCATAAAAGTTTCTCTTTCGAAAATTTCTGATAGCGTCATTTGCATGTAATTTCTGGTTTGGGCCCCCAAATCAAAAATCCTGGCTACGCCAATGTTTAAAACTTTGCATTTTGGGTTAAATTTTGAAAGTAACTTGGCCCAGAGGGAGGAGGAAGCAAAGTACATTGCCTACTGCAATATTTTCAATAATAAATTATAAATCACTTGAAGAGTTGCTTGCGAGATTTTTGTTTTGCCTTGAAAATAATCAGTTTTAGGAGTAACTATGCATATATGATCACGGGGCCCAGGCCCCTCAATTTAAATTCAATAATTTGTTCAATAAGCATTTCCGCTTGCTAAGTTTATTTCAGTCGCGTAAAAACTGTTGAGGTAGAATCTTATTATCTTATTTGAAGTAGGTACAATAGATAGTTACTTGTCATGTCATTGCATTAAGTTCATGAAAAGGCTGCATGAGGACCTGAGGCAGCAACTTTTAAGACAAAAATATGGAATTTTTTCGGCTTATGCATCAAAATTAGTTGGCAAAAAATTGAATGGAGCGGATCCGGGCCCCTTGGCCATAATCATTAATATTTTTGTTAATTACTGGTGTACTGTTGTACTCAAAAATGCTGAAAGAAACTAAATTCGTTCTCATTATTTTTATCATTGGAGGCATTTTAATTTGGTTGACGTCCCCCCTTCTCCTGGCTACGCCTATGCTGCTGAAAAAGTTGATGCAACTCAAACTCATCACAAACGGTGGTCGCCGCCGCGCGATGTTTGTGATTTTTCGAAAAAGAAAAAGCCTTTTTAACGCCATTTAGATCACAATTTTACACATTTTTGATGCCATTTGAAAAAACTAAGGTGCTAAAATTCGGAAGTCATTTGAAAGAGGTAAATTGTCCAGCCCCCCCTCCCTTACTTATAGGTTTAAATGCTTGTATTTTGAATTAAATTTTTTAAGTGACTTGGCTAAGGGAGCTTCAGCCTCCTTACTATGTGCCTAAACTGCATGGGAGCATAATGGATAACCCACAGCGCCGAACCCTTAAAAAGGTTTCAATGAAACTAGGGTTTCAAAAATTAAGAACCAGTGTATTACATTGAGAAGCCTGAAATAGCAAAGGACAATCCGTATTTCCACTTACAACAAAATTTTCTAAAAAAAAGGTTTTTTTGAGGCATGTTATTTTTAAAAAAATGAATCAGGTTTAAAAACAAAACAAAAAAACATTCACATCACTAAACATTTAGCGGCCTCATTAATGGTTTGCTAAAAAATTCTGGTTGTGATTAAGCTTAAGGGATGCGAATTTCCACTACAGCACAAGAATCAAAAGTAAGAGTGAGCAAAGTACGAGAAGGCCTGACTAGTTGTGCCACTCGTTTATTACTGGCTAAAATACTAAACCAAACAGCGTCGAAATCACGTGAAGAGGTATTGGAAGTAGGATAAATAAAAATTTTGTATACATTACGCTTTTTCAGGCATGCAACCAGGATTTTGCTTAGGGGGGGCCTTGAACTAAAAGTTAAAATTCTTTTGTCCAAAACCTGCTAAATGTAGGTGGTGTGCTCAACAAACTAATGTAACTCAAGAGTATCGCGAACGGGGTGCTGCGGGCTTCGCCCCCGGACGCTAGGCGATTTTTGTAATTTTTCAGAAAAAATAATCATTTCAATGCCATTCGGATTAATTTTTGCATGTTTTTGGAGACATTTGAAAGAACTGAATAGCTAAAATTCGAAAGTCATTTGAAAGAATTAAATTGTTTAGCCTCCATAACTTACAGGTCAAGTCCAAAACACGTTTAAACGCTTTTATTATGGAGTTAAATTTTTGAAGTGACTTGGCTAAGAGTGGTTGAAGTCCTTTCAGCTTCCCCCCCTCCGGTTGCGCCACATCACTTTTTGTAAGAGTAATTACAATTCAAATTACAGTGAACCGGAGATAGGAAACCCTTGCAGCCTGTTGAACGCTAAGTTAAAATTGTAAAACTTTCACATCCGTTTTCACATCAGTCTGAGTTTGACACTGATTTAGATTTATTTTGTAAGTTCCGTAAATTCGAAATTCTCTCAGCAACAAAGTTTAATCATTTTGATGAGAATATGCTACTGAGAGAAGACAGACAGTGTAACGCTTATGCAGTTGGCTATAGAATTTAATATTAAGAAATTAATTATTAAATTAAGTATTTCGTAATTTTGGATTTCTTTCTGGATATAACTGATTGATTTCTATAGACAGTATCCAGAGTCTTAGACGCACAATCAAACCTTTGATTAACAGCCAAAGACATACTGTTTTGGATTCGACTTTCATCTTTTATTCCTCGTCAGCATAGGTGGGCAAGTTAATCCAAAACGTTAGCTTCGCTAACCAGTAGTCCGTTAACAAACTTCAAACCTCCGCTAAAGTTAATTCGTTATTTTCAGCTTCAATTAACGGAAGTCAATAAAGTCTGTTAATTCGTTAATATTTTGCATGTAATTAACATTTCTTTTTATTCACTCATTTCTAGACCAAGTAATGACACTGTTGGGCTAATTGTAAGAAAAAATTTATCGCTTCTGGTGGTCTTTTTGTGTTTTGGAAGTTGCATTTTTGAATCACTAATATAATTTCAAGATAAGAATAGGTTCAAATGCACTAGCAAAGCTGCGATCGGAAAATCTTTGGAAATTGCGAACAGCGATAATTAATAATAGACCTATGAGGCTGCAGCTTATTATTTGCCATAAAAAAGATTTTCTTTGCTTTTTCTTCCACTCGTGCTAATACGGTAACAACAAGTGTTACCAGTGCAAACTGGTTTGTACCGGTACGATGAATGAATGGTGCAAGATATTAACGATAAAAACCTTAACGGAAGTCAACAAAACTTAACGGAAGGTAATCTAGTCTGTTAACATAAAAAAAACTTTTAAACGAATTAACGAGTTAATGAAAAAGTTAGCTTCGTTATTAACGGATTAACGATTAACGGATAGGTGCCCACCAACGCTCGTCAGTATAGCTGGGACTACAGGTATACTGTCAGGTCTAAGACTATGGATACTGTCAACAGCTTACCATTAATTTCTCAGTATTGTTGTTAATGATTAATTTCTGTTTTCTATATATGAATGATACATACTCTTTAAAGTTACTGTTGTGTGTGTGATTAACTAAAACGAAATGACGGAACACGCATCTACCACGTCACCTTGAAATCTCATTTATTGGAAAATTCTCAATGAAAATCATGAATAGAATCGGCGACCGTGATAATTCCTTATTATCACCATCAACTCGGTTAATGTTTTCAAAACACAAGTCGTCTTGTGACAACACGGATTATATTTATCCGTTGTGTGGAAAGCAAACACGGAGTATAATACTATGCTGAAAAATAATACCGGTAAAGCATAAATGAAAGAACGCATAAAGTTGATATCCCCTATATCATGAAATCAGCAGAAGCGCTGTTGTTGGCAGTGTATGCCTGCTAAAGCTAGCCAAATGGTGCTTGATTACGTGGTTAATGGTTTATAACCGATTTCATTTTTTCGCTCTATTCTGTTTTTATAAGAACAATTTTATTCGAAAATGAGCTTTATTTTTGCTCAAAATTGAAAGGAATGCTAGCCTCGGTATAAAAAATAATTAAGAACAAGAGCCAAATTAAAAAAACATAAACTCAATCTGTTATAAGTGCCGCATCCTAGCGAAATAATTGGGAACAATAGCCAGTGGATTAATTAAATATTGTTTTCAAGTGTTTTGTTCTTGCTACTTTGACAATCCAAACAATAAATTGCTCGTTTTTCATTAGGCTGAAAAATTCTTAAAAATTTAAAAAACAGCTAACCTCGACCAAAAATTTACTGATTCTAAAAAAATGTAAAGCTAATTTTAGTCAGCATTACAATGCAATATTTTACGCGTTTGGGATTTCAGTGATCTCAAATGATATTTTTCATCTTGTGTGTTTTCTTTTTGTTGATTTAAATTAATATTGGTTCTGCATCGCTTGTAGATTCAACAAAACTTTTACGACAAACGAAAATACGGAGGCCTAAGTCGACCCGGGCTGCTCCCGCGGCACCGGCCTCTACTGCACAAAATACGACCCAAAGATCCAGTGGAGGAAGAACACCATGATCACGTGAGTAGTTTCTATGGAATTGGCTGAGTGTCAGGAAAAGATTACCCACGCAAAAATACTATACCGTACAGAAAAAAAACTTTATCAGAGTTCAGCATAGGTGGGCAAGTTAATACAAAACGTTAGCTTTGTTAACCACTAGTCCGTTAACAAACTTCACACTTCCGTTAACGTTAATTCGTTATTTTCCGCTTTAATTAACGGAAGTTAATGAAGTCCGTTAATTCGTTAATATTTTAAGTGTAGTTTACGTTTCTTTTTATTCGCTCGCTTCTAGAACACGTATTGACGCTGTTGAGCTGATTGTAACAAAATATTTATTGTTATATGGTGTTTTTTTTGTGTTTTGGAAGTTATATTTTACAGTCTAATCTAATTTCAAGATAAAAATAAGCTCTTAAGCACAAACGAAGCTGCGATCGGAAAATCTTTGGAAATTACAAACCGCGATAATTAGTAGACCTGTGAGGCTGCAGCTTATTATTTACCTCAAAAAGAGCTCCTTTCTTCGCTTTCTTGTATAAAACTCGTACTAATGCGCAACAAGTGTTACCAGTGCAAACTGGTTTGTACCGGTACTATAAATGAATGGTGCAAGATAGTAACGATAAAAATCTTAACGGAAGTTAATCGAACTTAACGTAAGTTAATTTAGTCCGTTTACATGAAAAAACTCTTTAACGGGTTAACGAGTTAATGAAAAAGTTAGCTTCGTTATTAACGGATTAACGATTAACGGACTTGCGCCCACCTATGAAGTTCAGTATAGTAGACTTAATGTGGTGCATGGGTTACCTCTGCGTGACTGATCCAATCTTCAAATATTTTTGCCTTGAAAACATAATTTTAATCACCAGGCGCGCAACCAGGAATTTGCTAGGGGAAGAGGTGGCATGAACCAAAAGTGAAAATACTTTTGTTCGAAAAATGTCTCATTTAGACGACGCGGTAAGCAAACTAGTGCAACTCAAGTGTATGACAAAAGGGGGTCTGGGACCGAAGCTCCCAGTCGCTGGGCAGTTTGCAGCCATTTTATAGCCATTAAAGTAGCCATTTTAGTGCCATTTAGATCACATTTTACACTTTTTAACGCCATTTGAAAGAACCGAATTTCTAAAATTCAGAAGCCATTTTAACGAATCAAATTACTCAACCACTTCACCCCCCCAAATTACAAGTCAAGTCCAAAACAGGTTTAAGCGCTTGTATTTTGAGGTTAAATGTTCTAAGTGACTTGGCTAAGGAAGGGGGTTGAAACTCCCTTCCTGGTGCAACTGCAAACACTAACTATAATATACTCACAATCCTTCATCACCCCTACAAAAAGAGTTCACCAAACTTTTTGAAGACTCCAGTGCGAGATAAAAACCAAATATTGCGTATATGCTGCAGATTGCTGAAACTCCAGAATTAAAAATGATTAAGAAGAAAAAATAATAGCACTGATTATACCGGTAATGCTTCTTGCAAGGATATTTGTTAGAAGTTCATGGCGTTAATGTACAACAGCTGATGCGAATTTTTCATTTCAGGGTCCGGCTTACATGAAGAGCGAAACTGTTTCCAAGTTTCTAGGAGAACCAACAGCATCTCGTAAGTCGTACCATGTGTTGATAAATAATGATTAAAAAATGTTCAAATTTGCATTTGCTTTTGTTTGTTTTTTTCCCACTCACATAAGCATTGATTTGAAGTCATAAACTACGTTATTTTATTAAAACACGAGGCTCAGTTTTGCTCAATATTTGATAACGAATTAAGAACAAAAGCACCATCAGAATGAAAAAATAATTTATAACAAGGGCTAGTTTAACGCATTTTTACAACCGTTAATCAAGGAAGAATAAATGTGCATTATATTATTCTACAATGAAGTTAAGAAGAAATGAAGCTGAAAACTTGCGAAAATGAAAGAAAAGCCAGCCTCAACCCAAAAATTACTGTTTTTATGATAAAAAAGTGTACTCAAGCTTCTCGCATTTGCAATACAATGTGAACCATGCCCGCATTAAAAAGGGAGCTGTATGGGGGCAATCAACTTTGAGTTTCCCTAAAATAAGATAAACCTCAAACGGAGGCTCGAAAAAAGGCCCCGCGCAGATTGCCCAAATATGCTCGAAACAATAGCCCTCAGCACTTTTTGCCGCAAACCAAGTACGAAAGTCCAGTAAGTGGCAAACAGTACGTTTATGTTGGCTTTCGTAAAATGTCTAATTCAGTCCTGAATGGAGCTAGAATCAAGTTCTATTCGCAGTCTGAACATGCTAGCAAGTAGTCTTTTAACTAAGCCTACACAGTTCCCTATTTATTAGATAACTATGGTCTACTTGTTACTATTATGCGCAGTTCATGACTTCATGTTTGTCTTCTTTTTTTCAGTCAACATCCATCTCAAAGACGTCGGTCCTCTTGAGGAGAGTGGTTTTACACACAACAAAAACATTGAACCAATCACGTATCTTCCCGATGATCCTCACCCGAATGACAAGCCAGTAAGTGAAAAATGCTGTGTTCGCGCGTCGCCATAATTCCCGCACTTTTAGGCCCGGCGCCAGGATAGCGCGACTGGGGGGCAGAAATAAATTTTGGGGGGCACAAGAAGTTTATTTTGTGTGAATTCGATAGGGGCACGGGGGCACAAGAAATTTATCCCTGTCTGGATCAAATGAACAAGGTGAGGAGCAAAAATTCAAAGGGATTTTCTGGCCGAAATCGGAATTTCAAGTGTTTTTTTTTCCGGCCGAAAACTGGTGATCTCAAAAAAAAAGGTCTTCATCCCAAAAACGTCCCAAATTCCGGTGTAAATCCACAAAAAACACTAATTTGGGCCTGGATTTGCGCTCGAAAAGCCCCGAGCCAGTTAATTTCTTCGGGGCACAGTCCTCGCTTGGGGGGCACAATTTTCGTTTGGGGGGGCACAAGCAGTCAGTTGGGGGGGGCACGGCCCCGGTATACCCCCCTGTGGCGCCGGGTCTGCGCACTTTACAGCGCCTGAAACAAGCCAAAGTAAAAGGCATTAATCTAAAAGTGATCAAAGTCCAGATCAAATTATTTGATGTACCCACTCTACGCCATGATTTGTTGCTTTTTTATCACTCCCATAAGAATGTTTGAAAAGTCAAATAGATATAAAAGAAAACCATCGAAACTTAAGACATTTTTATTCTTCCCTATGAAGTCTTGCGCTTTTTTCTTTCTTGTGAAATCCAGATAAGAGCTGCGCGAAAAATTGAATTTGTTCTCTGTTTTTTCCCGAACAAGGAAAAAATGGCATGTTAAAACGAAATTATATAAATTCCAATGGCGCATTAGCAAAGTTGGAATGATAGTAAGCACATCAATCCTTAATTACGCCAATTGCAAAGCAGGAACGGTGGCCAGACTAGGTAGTTCTTTGCTTTTACTGGTTGCAGGGCGACTTATATCAATGCACTGCATCAATGGACGAGTCATTACAATTTTGCTGCATTTATGTTTTTTCACGTTTACAATGTCAAGTTTCAATTCAACTGATTCCAAAAAGCGATTGGCAGCGTTGGCCAGAGCGGATATCATAACACAGCACACGTCACAAATAAAAATTTAAACCCTAGAGACTGTTTCACCTGTAATCGGAATCATCAGGGCCCAGGGCTGTCTTGTTTAAAATAAAGAATTCGTTTAAATCACGGTACAGAAAGTTCAGTTAAAAATCCCACTACAAGCTATTTCCCCCTAATGGGTTCGTCAGGTGGGGTGAAAACTAAAAAAATCGATAAAAGACATCAGTACATCAGCCACGTCTTCTCCTCCTCCCACCGGAAGCCCTGTGGCGGGCGCGAGCCCAAGCTATTGCCCACTGGAGCTGACTGTGGAAGACACCATCCATAAAGCAAAGCATATCCCTGGAAAGCAATCTAACATAAAATCTCTGATTAGCAAGATTGAGCATTAAATTTTTATCAAAGTTCCACTGTTTCACTAGTGAATCCGTTTAAATATATATTTCAGTGTTCATTAACCGATTGACTATTAATATTGGAATTGTTCACGTTTAAATATATTTAAAGGGTTCATTAACCGATCGCCCGACTGGTGTCAGTGTGACCGACACTAGTTTTGCCTTGTGGAAGGATGCTAACGGCAGGGAACCGCTTCCAGAGATTTCGAAGCGATCTTCTCATGAAACAGGTTTCGTACGCGAACAACCACGAAAGCTGTACGCTTACAAGTATGAAACTTTAGAAGATAATTGAGTACTGGAACTGAAAAACACGCTGGCCGCAACTTTAGGAACGCGAATTGCCGATTTTCTACGAGGGTGCTCTATATGCTTGTGATTTTCTTTCAATTCACTTAATTATAGTTCTCTTTGTGATTGATATCAGGGTTTCAAAGGGGCTCGATAACGAAAAGTTTGAGCAAACATCACAGTAGATCACCACATTGTTAAAATATTAAAAATTAAAACCTATGAAACCCAACATAGTCTGTTTCACCCGTAAATGGGATCATCAGGGGTAAATCTTATTCAAACCGAATAAAATTTGAGACCAATGGAATAAGATAGAATACGATTTAATCTATTTGAATAAGATATATCCCTGATGATTCCACATTTACGGGTGAAACAGACTGTTGGGTGTCATAGGTTTTAATTTTTAATGTTTTAATTCTGTCGTAATCTATTGTGACTATAGTTCATACGCTGATTTCGTGCACTTTTCTTTACGAGGACCTGGAAATTTTGCGCTAGAGCAGACTGTTTTTAAATTTGTAGCCTCATTCATCTTAAATTTTATTGGACATTAACGCAACAAAAATTCCGGATAAGGAGTTGAGAAAAAGTTTTGTCAATTGTCAAAGCTGCAAGAACTAAAGTCCACAGACCATGATCGCAACAATTTGATTATTTCGTAATGACACAGTACTGTACGATTACAGAAACTGATTTTTTGATTTTTAAATTTGGCCCTGTTCTTAATTATTTTGTTCATGCCAAGACTGGCAGTGTTTTAAATTTGTTCCTAAATTTTGAGCAAAATGAGCCGAGTGTTCTTGTAGCATTGTATTTATACAAACAAAAAGCGTGTAGCCTATATTTCAAAACCTACAGTTGGGTTTCAAAACAAAATCTGAAAAATATATGCTTGAGCTACGCCTGCAAAATTTTCATCCCTTGCTAGTACACGATACCTGTGAATGGCAATTACGGATATGATGAGCCGCTTGAATTTCATATCTCGCTATAACCCTGTTGGCTGCAAATGATGATTGTCAGACTTCAACTTCACGAAGTATTTAATTTAGAATTACAATCAAATCAATTCTATATCATTGCATTTGATTGAATGCAGTAGGATATATTGTAAACGTACTGTACTTATTTCGTTACTGTCACTTCAAAGACAATGCAGTATAACTCATCAGCATTAAAACACTATGTGGCATTGCTATGCTTTGCTCTGAGGAGCTCTTCAGTTGTATTATCTCAATTTTAATAATACCCAACCAGTTACTGCACACTAGGCTACTGTATTTTAAGCGACTAAAATGTTATAAGGATCATTGAAATTTCTCACAGGGTTGCCAGGGAAGCCTATACGGGAATTAAAGATGTTCCGCGGTTGGTTGCCGAGAGAATCAAGAAAAAAGATCCCGCCGAATATCTCAACTTGCTTTATCCAAACAATAGAAAATCTGTAACAGCATCTACCTTCCTAGTGAGTTAAGTGTCACTTATCGCTGTGATGAAATTTCGTGACCGTTTGCTCGGAAAATTGCAGCTACATTCAAATTCAGTAGCAGTTATGGGTATGGGGCGCCGTTTGTGTACCATAATTTGTGCAAAGTTTTTTTGCATATATAATTAAATAATCATTTTAATTAAATATACAAAAATAAATATACAAAAAAAACTAGTGCAAAAATAAATATGCAAAAATTTTTTGTGCGGACTTTTTTTGAGTATTTATTTTTGCAATAAGAAAAAACTGCGCAGAATATACCGTTGCAAAACTAAATAGTCAAAAAAACTGCGCACAAAATAAAGCGTTGCAAAAACGCGTTGCAGACATTTTTGTATATTTGTTAATGGAGCGCGGCAAAGCGCTCTCGGCTGCTTATAGAGTGCATTAAAGAACAGCCGATAGCGCATCAAAGAGCAGCCGAGAGCGCTTTGCCACGCTCCACTAACAAATATACAAAAATGTCTGCAGTGAATTTTTGCAACGCTTTATTTTGTGCGCAGTTTTTTTGACGATTTATTTTTGCAACGCTTTATTTTGCGCCCAGTTTTTTTGACTATTTACTTTTGCAACGGTATATTCTGCGCAGTTTTTTCTTATCGCAAAAATAAATAGCCAAAAAAAGGCAGCACAAAAAAATTTTTCCATAATTATTTTTGCACTAGTTTTTTTTGTGTATTTATTTTTGTATATTTAGTTAAAATGACTATTTAATTAAATATGCAAAAAAACATTGCACAAATTCGGGTACACAAACGGCGCTCCATAAGCAGTAGCAAAAGCCTTGCACGCTTATTTACTGTACCTTGAGTTTTTTGAATTTTACGCATCTGGGAAACATGAAGTGTTGTACATGTCCAATTCATGTAAAAAAATTTCTTCAAAACTACCGGTTATTAGCCATCACATTGTAATCGCTATCAGGCACAAATGGTGCTGGATCGGTAATTTTGAATTATTGTGAGCTTGAGGGATAGAGATTTAAACTTTATGCTTTTTTTCTTTTTATATCAGGGAAAACAGCGGCAAGACGTGACAGAAGAAGAACTTCTTGACCTCGAGAACATGGGAGAGCAGGAACTAAGCGGGCACTGCCACAACAATGACCGATATATAGAAACGGAAGACCTGGATCCAGCACGGTATCTCACCAATTATAATATGAGGTAAGTACATGTATGTTGAATACAGTATCGCATCAAATCGTAAATTCGACCAATTTTCCATAGACCTATCCGAATGATTACTTAACATAATAGAATCTACCTCTGAAAATGTTCCAAGTTTTAACTAACGATTGATTGAATGCAGTAGCCTACTATTTCTGTAACGTGTAAGCCGAGACAGATATTTTCCAACATTGGCTTTAATTTGAAATACAAATAACTTTTGACGTCTACATTTTACCATCTTAATGACTCACTACATATCAGCAGAGGTTGAATGACAATGATGTTGCTTCCAATCTTTTAGATGGCGTGGATATGGCTACTCCTTCTACCACAGAGTGTCTACATGTTTCTACAGTGTTATCTGGTGCACCATCGTGTTCTTATTGATAGGAAAGATCCGAGTGACTCCACCCAATGACACAACTGCCTAAATGTTAAATTTGTTGCTTTTAGTTTAACCTCATGTTTTTCAGACATTATGACATGAATCCAGAAGGAGTTGTTAGAGAGGGTTGTCTGATGGGGGGCGTGCAAACTGCTGAGGAGAACGGCTACTGCAGAGATTTTAAAGTTCATTCCATGGGACGTGTCGAAGATATGACGCTGAAGCTACAACGACTTCAACCCTACGTGGCAAGGTAGAGTTGTAATGATTGAAGCAATAATCAACACTTCACCCAACAATGCAAGAAAAACTTGAGCTGCAAATACGTACCAATATTGAATTTTGGAGGTTGTATGTTGCAAAGCCTAAATGCAAAATACAGAGGATGCATGTTTTTGATGTTTCGCAAAAGTGGAGTGTGTAAATTGCTAAAGTGATTTTAATAGCAAATTTGTTTTGCATAGGCGAAGTATATTATCTTACCGTGTCCATAGAAACTGCATCGCATTGCTGCTATTTCAAACCAAATACAACAAAATAAAACTTTTAGTTCGCACTGTATGATAGCTTTAAAGCCAAAGGTGTCCAAAATCCGGCCTGCAGTGAAATTTTATTCTGCCCGCACCCAGTCTTCATACGCGAACAGATTATTCCAAAGATCTTTTTCTCGTGGGCTTCACCTATTCATTTTAGAAATTCAAATACCCCCGGCATTAGATTGAAGAATATTTTTTTGGTTTTCATTCTTTTACTAGACTTACTGTTGGCCGCGCAGAGTTGTAAGTCTGGCCTGGCTTTTCGGGTGGGGCTTAAGATTGACAAAAAGTCGCGCTTGATATACGCACTTACCTTGTGTTTTAGAGTTTTAGGTGCGATAAAAGCGTTATTGATAGAACTTTGGAACACTAAACGACGACTTAATTCGTTTTAGCTGCAATACGATAATTACTACACAATTATTACTATTGCGTAACAACTGGTCAGCAGCAAAGTACTGTTATTTTAACCGCAAACGAGTAATAACCGAACACATTTTTTAGACCAACTTACCTTTAGGGCTTTTTCGGGCCTGGTTTTGGCTTCAAATCACTTTGGGGTTCAGGTTTATGTTTTTGGGCCTGCATTAGCGGCCCGTTTACAACTTTGTGGCCGCGACAACCTCCAAGAAGTTTCATTTGGCACTCCTTCAAAAAATTGTGTACATCCTGGTTTTAAGCTTAGCCACCTTTAATGATAAATTGAAAACGGTACGGGTTAGTCCGTATTGAGTATGATAGATATTTTACAATGATGAGTGGAGTTTGATTAAGACACAATAATTCTATTTGAATAAGACACCCCTGATGATCCCGATTACGGGTGAAACAGACTGTTGGTTTTAAATTTTTGACGTGTACTGTGTTATGATATATTTTACTAGATAGCCTTCCACTGCAATGAAAACCTTGAACTAACTTATTTAGCAAGTTATCTGGAAATGTTTTTACTTCAGGAGTGTCAAGCGAAGAGACAAATTTTTTGTTGACGGAAGCCACCAACACAAGATGTCGCTAGAGCAACCTATGAGACCCACCGAAGCTCCTTTATCAATAGCCACAAGATCCTAATTGTGCAAATTTAGTTGTTTTTTTTTGTCTATTCACTGTTTTTCGTTGCTACAATCAACTGCTCAAAAACAATTCTGACCAACTTTGCACTTATTTTTCAAAAAATCAAAGCCAAATTTGACAATTTGTCTCCGTTTCGTGCCCGTGAAAGTTAACCTGCCTTGCTATAGAAACGGACTAGAAGCAAATGTGCCTCTGTAAAAATCGTGATTATTTGGCGAAGTTTTTGATTGGGATTGTGGAATTAGTGAGGGTACATTTCAGTTACAGGTTTCTTTCAAGAAAACTATAAAAAAATACGCAAAACTTGTGGCCAAAACTATTCGATATAACCAGTTGGAAGAGTTTTGGTTATTTTTATGTACGAATCTGCCTATAAAATATCCATTAATTAAAATCAAAAACGAGTATTAAAATACTAATTTTAGCAAATTTACATGTGCCAATCAGGAACTGCGGGCTATAAACAAACTATTAAGTTTGGGTGCCGTTTATCCGGTGTATTTATTGTTAAAGTAACGGTACCATCATAAACAAAGATTATTTTTACTTCAAAATTTTCTCTCTACGCTTAATTCTACAAAGCCTTCGAGTCGAATACATTTTGCTTCATCAAGTCTGCATTAAGTACAGTAGCTACATAATTTTGTTTTGAAAATTGTGCTTTTGCTCCCCAAAATTTATCATGGCTTGTCCCTGTAATATAAAACACTGTCATAACTGCGTAAATGCGTTAATATAATTTCAAGCTCTGACCATTTCGTGTCGTAGTTTAAGAATGACGTTTAGTTTAGCGTGTGTGTTGCCGAGTTTTTTAGAGAACTGTGTTCAAAGATGTTCAGAGGAAAAAATTAGGTTGCCAGTGTTTTGAATAACGATAGGTGAATCGAGCACGCGCGAGTGTTCGTAAAAGAAACTGCAAGTAGGGCGATGCAAGAAGTCCATTAATTTTTATTTCGAAGCGAAGTCAATTTTTTTACGTTTCTCTAAATCCGGTCCCAGACCCCCGTCTGTGACACGTTCGAGTTGCACTAGTTTGTTTGTTCACCACGTCTCCTAATTTAGGCATTTTTGGAAAGCTTTCTAACTTTGGTTCAAGTCCTCCTTTAACAGAATCCGGGCTTTATGCCAACCAAGGCTTCTGATCCTCCACTCTACGGTATCTATATCCCAGAAACTCCCTCTTTTCGAAAATTTCTGATGACGTCATTGCATGTCACTTACGGTTTGCCCCTCCCCCCCAATTAAAACTCCTGGCTACGCTTATGCCTGAAGCCGTGTTAAACAACTTTAAGCTTTTAATCCACCAGATAGAATTTGTTTGCTATTTATAAGAAACAGCTTTTTGCTCAGTCGAAAATGATATCCAAAATTTCTTAAAATTGTAGATGCATCTTCTCCAAGTGTGACAAAATTTTTCACAATATACGCACAATTTTCCCTGCGCAGATTAAATTAAGACTTAAAAACTCTTGAAAAAATTCAAAAAATGATTCGCTAGTTTTTCTTACCTTTTATTCTAGGCCAAAAAGTCAACTCAATCACGACATAAATTCACTCCAACTACGTAGATAGCTGAAACAGCATTGTCATAATAAGATTTTAAAATAAGGTAGGTTTTTTGCCCCAACCTGTATTAGAAAAGGGTCTTAACCGGACACAAGTTCAATGCCAGTTTAGGAATCAAACTTCGAACGCACAATCTTGATTTCCAACAACTAATAACTTTTGCTAAGCGCTTTGTTAAAATTGTACTTACATCTTCTATTCCAATAGCGTAGCCAGGGGGGGGCGGGGGGGGGGGGGGATATAGCCCCTCCTATTGGCATGTCGACCAAAATGCAGAATGAGAAAAACCTACATTTTTAGCACTTTTGAGACCGTTAAATGCACTAGAGAGAACTAAATAGTGATTTAAAACATTTTTTGAAACATACACTTAGGGGGGGGGGGCTAATTTGTTGAAAATAAAACTAACAAATAAATAAAAACTTTGAAAAATGGTCAAAAATACGCAATCAAATTTGATCGCAAGTGTAAAAATGCTAAACATAGGTGTCATCAACAAATATACTATAAACTAAGGAATAAGGGGGAGCTATTCAGTATTAGTTAATTACCAATTTCTCTCAAATTTCTCTTCATTAGCCCCCCCCCCAATTATTTTTCTCTATAAACTGTATACGAAATAGATTACTCCATGTGAGTTTTATTGAACTATTTGATTTTATAATTTATCAGCATCTAAATAAGAGAACCAAAATTTTATCATTAGCCACCTCCCAAATAGCACATTTAAGCAAGCAGTTTAATCATGTTTATACTGCCAGTTTCTAAGCCACGTTTTAAAAGCATTATTTTTTTGTCAAAATAGCCCTAAAATTAAGTTATTTTAGCAAAAAAATGCAAAATTTTCGAGCCCTGAGGGCTCCGCCCCCAGACCCCCAAAGCAGCCCCCCCATTGCGAATTTCTGGCTACGCGCCTGTTCTATTCAGGGGATCACCAAGTTACCTTGGCCAGGAAACAGCGAAGGGCCCTTTCGGTCTTTGAGTTAAGCTACCACACACGCTGGAGGCTTCACACTGTCCTTTTTAACGCCGAACGGCAAGCAGGGACGATTCGTAAAGCTGCGATCAAAACTTAGAATACTAATGCGCAAGTTAAAAACACCATGTCGTGAAACATGAAATTGTGTCGTCATAAGACAGAAGAAAATTTCAAGATTTAGAAATACAGAAACCCAGCCAAATTATTAGAAACTAGACAAATATTAGTTCAAGCTTAGACTAGATAGTGTATTTTGTATGTTATATATTAATGTATAAGGTAGATGAAAAAGAAATACAAAATTCGTAACGCCCGACGAATGAAAAATTTCGTTGTGACTCTATTTTTAAACTAAAAACCAAAAAAAGCAAATGACGACAGCACTAGAAAGACTACCAAAAAGACAACCTTTATGGCCCGTTGGCTTAGTTGGACTCAGAAGACTTCGGGAGGTAAATGTGTACTACTACGGAAGAACACCGAAGCACAAGCCATTTGACGTTATATGGCAGCCTACCAATGGAAGTAGGGTGTCATTTAAAGACAAAAATCAAGACCTGATGCATATGTACTACTCAAGAATTTTAGACGATGATAAGCGATATAGAACCAGGGAAGAAAACTTTCCAAGCTGTTACCAGCCGGAATTGCGGGACATTCAAGGCCAGGATAAAGAAAAATACAATGAACAATATCGCTTGCCGCCGGCAACATGGCCGCAAATGCATTTGAAGGGCAAAGAAGCATTGTGGAAATGCGACCGCAACTCCTTGTCTGCGTACGCTATACTGGGGCGGCCTCAATGTGGAAATTTTTTCGACTACGACCGGGACAACAAACGACGTCGGCACGGCGTTCTCCCGTCAAACATAGTGAAGTGGCGCTCTCATGTGCTCACGCGTTGATGGGAGGTTTCAAATTTTTGAACGAGTGTTCAGCGCAAGTTTTAGCTCTGGTGATTTGTACCGACAGGTTATTGAAAGTGCACTTGTTAAAATGCTCGAGAATATGCTAACTTGCATGTCTTAATTTTGCAGAATAACAAACTAAAAATGTGTAGAGTTTGTGATATTTCAAAAAAAAAACATAGTTAGCGCTTCGTTTTAAAGGCCGATTTACCCAAAGAGCAGCAAAGCGCCAAAGTACATGGTTTAAAGTGCGTTAGCACTGGAAGCGAGGCAACCAAAATTTGACGTCATCAACAACTTGCGAAAGGTTTCAGTTCAGCCGGCCGATTTTGAGCAAGAGACGTTAACGACCACTCGCGACCTTCGCTTCACGTTACTGTAAAGGCACTTCAATGTAACGTACTGACATTTCACAAAGCTTCAAGGTTAGTGGTCAAAGAGCTGCTGATTCCTGGTTCGATTCTCGAGCTGGCAATGCGTCAATGTGTCCTTGGAAAAGACATTTTACGTTCAAGCAGTCTAACTGTAGTTGTTGTGGTGGCCCCACCTGACGAAATGCTTGTAAACATAACTTAAAAGGGTGCTCTGTATTGTGTGGTTAAACACGCGGAGAGTGCCTGGTTTGTAGAAATAAATGAACGATCAAAGCTACAATACAGCAAACAAAAATATCAAGGAACGCTTGATAGATTTTTGTAAACCAGCTGTAAACAAAAGGTGTTTCTGTGCGGAGTTAGAACTTAATTCTATATAATAAATGTATATATACTTTTATACATAGATGGGCACAAGTCCGTTATTCGTTAATCCGTTAATAACGGAGCAAACTTTTTCATTAACTCGTTAGTCCGTTAAAAAGTTTTTTCATGTTAGCGGACGAAATTAACTTCCGTTAAGGTTTTTATCGTTAATATCTTGCAACATTCATTCATCGTACCGGTACAAACCAGTTTGCACTGGTAACACTTGTTGCGTATTAGCACGAGTTTTATAGAAGAGAGCGAAGAAAGGAGCTCTTTTTGTGGGAAATAATAAGCTGCAGCCTCATAGGTCTATTAATTATCGCTGTTCGCAATTTCCAAAGATTTTCCGATCGCAGCTTCGTTAGTACATTCGACCTTATTTTTATCTTGAAATTAGATTAGACTGTAAAATGTAACTTCCAAAACACAAAAAGACCACGGCAGCAATAAATATTTCCTTACAATCAGCTCAACAGCGTCAATACGTGTTCTAGAAGCGAGTGAATAAAACGAAATGTAAATTACACGCAAAATGTTAACGATTTAACGGACTTTATTGACTTCCGTTAATTAAAGCTAAAAGTAACGGATTAACGTTAACGGAGGTGTGAAGTTTGTTAACGGACCAGTGGTTAACGAAGCTACCGTTTTGCATTAACTTGCCCACCTATGCTTTTATATAATAAATGAAATTTAATAAACAATACAAAGATCAAAATAACGAATATCAAAGCAATACGAAGAAATTGTCAATATTATTGCACTAGCAGATACTTCTACACTAGCCGTTTTGTAGAGCCGAGTAAACGTACAAAGGCTTGTAGCAGCAACTGTGTATGAAGTATTTGTGGTGGGCTACAAGCTTTAACAGTAGGTTTCATTCCCACGACGTGCAATCAATCAATCAATCAATAATTTACAGTATTTACACTGTCAAAAAAGTATAAGACGAAAATTAGTAAGAGACATTCTAAATATTAACGTAGATGGGCAAGTTAATGCAAAACGTTAGCTTCGTTAACCACTAGTCCGTTAACAAACTTCATACCTCCGTTAACGTTAATCCGTTATTTTCAGCTTTAATTAACGGAAGTCAATAAAGTCCGTTAATCCGTTAACACTTTGCGTGTAATTTACATTTCTTTTTATTCATTAGCTTCTAGAACACGTTTTGACGCTGTTGAGCTGATTGCAAGAAAATATTGAATCCTATGGTGGTCTTTTTGTGTTTCGAAAGTTACATTTTACAGTCTAATCTACTTTCAAGACAAAAATAATTTCAAATGCACAATGAAGCTGCGATCGAAAAGTCTTTGGAAATTGTGAACAACGATAATTAATAGACCTATGAGGCTGCAGCTTATTATTAGTCACAAAAAACTCCTTTCTTGAATGAATGGTGCAAGATATTAACGATAAAAACCTTAACGGAAGTTAACAGAATTTAACGGAAGTTACTTTAGTCCGTTAACAGAACTTAACGGAAGTGAATTTAGTCCGTTAACATGAAAAAACTTTTTAACGGATTAACGAGTTAATGAAAAAGTTAGCTTCGTTATTAACGGATTAACGGACTTGTGCCCACCTATGAATATTAATAATTCTTGACAGGTGGGAGGCAACGAATTGACCTTTCGGTCTCCGAGTCTGCAGCCCCCAAGTTGTTAAATTATATGGTGTTTGTGAAATTTTTACCTCAATCGGGTTACAAATTGGCAAAAAAACTAATCAAGCATCAGCATGGCTCTACATAGTATTGAAATCAGATACAGATCGTAAAAAAAACGTGTGTATGGGGCGCCGTTTGCGTACCCTAATTTGTTCAATGTTTTTTTGCTTATTTAATTAAATAGTCATTTTAATTAAATGTACAAAAATATATGCCACAGAATGAACCGTTGCAAAAATAAATGGACAAAAAATTGTAACACAAAAATTTTCCGCGCAAAAATTTTTGACACAAAAATTGTTGTAGCAAAAATAAATCCACAAAAATTTTTGTGGTTTTATTTTTGCAACATCATTTTTTGCATCAAAATTTCTTTGCATTACAATTGTTTGTGTCACAAATATTTGTACATTTATTTTTGATAGCAAAGGAACAACTCACACCGAAATAAATGTGCAAAATTTTGTGACGCAAAAAATGTTGATGCAAAATTTCCTATCGCAAAAAAAAAAACGCGTGCAAAAAAAATCGTCAAAAATATTTGACTATTTAGTTAGTGTCCACCAGAGGTGGAGTCGAGGACACAAGGCTCGAGGCCAAGGCCAAGGCCAAGGACACAAAAAAAATCCGAGGCCAAGGCCAAGGCCAAGGACAGCCTTTCCGAGGACAGACCCTCTCGAGGCCAAGGACAGGAATGCTCGAGGCCAAGGCCAAGGACCAAGGACACAGCCGCAAGTGTTCTCCAAAAAAAAAGGTCTTCAGAAAAGTTTTTCAGGCAATCTCCAATTTAAAGGCGTAGCCAGAATTTTTGATTGGAGAGGCCTAAACCACAAATCACATGCAATGACGTCATCAAAAATTTGCCTGTTTTTACTTAACCAGGATTTTGCAAAGGGAGAGAGCCTCAACTAATATAGTTGAAAAGTTCAAATACGTAACTTTGGAGACGTTTTGAGAAAGCCAGTGTAACTCAAACGTATCACAGACGTGGGTCTGGGGGCGAAGCCCCCAGCTGTTGGGCGATTTTTTGTAATTTTTTGGTAAAAAAAGCTATGTTAATGCCATTGAATCACACTTTGCACATGTTTAGAACCATTTGAAAGCACTAGATTTTTGATATTTGAAAGCCAATTAGAAAAATCAAATTGTTTAATCCTCCTTCTAGTCGCAATTTAAGTTTAAAACACGTTTAACATCTTGCATTTTGGAGTTAAAGTTTAATTGTACGTGATTTGCTCCAGGTAGGGGGAAGTAAAAGGTGCATTGACTCGTGCAACATTTTAGCAGTAAATGAAAACCCACTCGAAGATTTTCCTTAGAGATTTTTGTTTTGTCATGAAAATAGCCAGTTATAGAAGTGCATGTTAGGCCAGGAGGCCCACGCTCCCTTTACTGAAGTTCAACGATTTGTTCAATCAGCATTTTCCATGGCTAATTTTTTTAAAAAGTATTTTGTGCGTAAAAACTGGCGAGGTGGAGGTGAATTTATGAATTGTTATTGAAAAATAGTGCAATAGATGGGTAGTTTCGCTTACTAACCATGTGTCAGGCGCGCAGCCAGAAATTCGCAATGGGGGGGGGCTGTTTTGGGGGTCTGGGAGCAAAGCCCCCAGCCGCCGGAGGCACGGGGGTTTGGGGGCGGAGCCCCCAGCGCTCGCAAATTTTGCATTTTTTTGCAAATATAACTTAATTTTAGAGCTATTTTAATAAAAAATAATGCTTTTAAAACGTAGCATAGAAATTACCAGCGCAACATGATTCAACTGGTTGCATTATCGGGCTATGTGGGAAGTGGCTAATGATAACATTGCAGTTCTCTTGTTTACATGCAGGTAAATCATAAAATCCTATTGTTAAACAAAACTCACACGGAGTAATCTATTTCGTCTATATTTTATAAACAAAAATAATCGGGGGGGGGGGGGGCTAATGGAAAGATATTTGAGAGAAGTCATTGGCAATTAACTAACACTGAGTAGCCACCACCACCCCTTTATTCCTGTTATAATATATAAGAGTTTATAATATATTTGTTGATAAAACCTATGTTGGGCGTTTTTACACTAGCGATCAAATTTGATTGCTTATTTTTGGGTATTTTTTAAAGTTTTCATTGATTGGTGACTATAATTTTTGACAAATTAGCCCCCCCCCTTCTGAATGTATGTTTCAAAAAATGCCTTAAATCACTTTTTAGTCAATTCCAGCGCAAAAGACAGTCTCAGAAGAGCTAACAACGTGGTGTTTTTCTTATTCTGCATTTTAGTTGACAGGCCAACGGGTGGGATATAGCCCCCCTCCCGCCCCCGGCTACGCTACTGGCCATGTTATTGCCGATCCGGATTTCCATCGCGCTGGGCCCCTGGCACTTTGGAGATTTTCGCTACATCTTTCTGCCAAATGTAGGTGAAGACCATAAAAAGTCTTAAGATTTGAGCGCAGAGCCCTTAGCTGGTACTGCGCCATAATGTGGTAAATCCGGCCTTGGTTAATGCATTACGTTCATAAAAAGGCTAGATGTGATCCTGAGATGGCAACTTTTAGGATGAAAACTATCCATTTCTTCCAGATTTACGTTTAAATTGGCTCGCAAAAATTGATTTTAGGGGGTCCCGGGGCCCTTAGTCTTCAGTATTGTTGTTTGCTACTGGTGTAAACGAACAACGCTAAAAAGAAACTAAAACTAAGAAACAATAGGCTTTTTTGTCACACTTTTGTCATTGATGAAATTTCAATTGGGGGAGAGGCCCGCTTGGCTAAGCCTACGCTCCAATTGCGCAAAATAAAAAAAGGTATTTACAAATTTTCTGCGAGGTTTCTGACGTTTTCAACAAAATTTCAACGGTTCAAAAATAGTGCTGTCCTCGAGCCGAGGACAGGGCAATTTTCGAGGACCTAAGGCTTCGAGGCCAAGGCCAAGGCCAAGGACTTGAGGCTTCGAGGCCAAGGCCAAGGCCAAGGACTTCAAAATGTGTCCTCGAGGACGTCCTCGAGGCCAAGGACGTCCTCGAGGACTCCACCTCTGGTGTCCACAATGATAAAGGGTGGGAATTATGCGGGTGGGAAGGTACCGGCAAGGTATAAAACTGGAACTTCAAGACGAAAGCTTCGGGATGAACGGCAGCCTATAGTAAGATACTCGCCTGCTTATGAGCTAGACCTCTCGTTGGGCTGGAAAATGGAGGTTCATTCACCCGTACCTTCCCACCCGCATAATTCCAACCCTTTATCACTATGGACACGAACCAAATAGTAAAATATTTTTGACGATTTATTTTTGCACACGTTTTTTTTGGCGACAGGAAATTTTGCATCAACATTTTTTGCGTCACAAAATTTTGCACATTTATTTCGGTGTGAATTGTTTCTTTGTTATCAAAAATAAATGTACAAATATTTGTGACACAAACAATTGTAATGCAAAGAAATTTTGATGCAAAAAATGATGTTGCAAAAATAAAACCACAAAAATTTTTGTGGATTTATTTTTGCTACAACAATTTTTGTGTCAAAAATTTTTGCGCAGAAAATTTTTGTGTTACAATTTTTTGTCCATTTATTTTTGCAACGGTTTATTCTGCGGCATATATTTTTGTACATTTAATTAAAATGACTATTTAATTAAATATGCAAAAAAACGTTGCGCGAATTATGGTGTGATAAATATTCAAAAATTCTTGCTTATTTATTTTTGCACGTGTTATTTTTGTATATTTATTTTTGTACATTTAATTAAATGGACTATTTAATTAAACATGCAAAAAAACATAGCACAAATTAGGGTACATAAACGGCGCTCCATACGTGTGGGCATTTAGCACACTAGTTCTAAATAACCTTAGTCTAGACTTGAGAAGATGAAAAGAAAGTACACTTTGTTAATTTACAATCATCAGTGTCGTGCTACAGTAGCTAACACAATATTCAGGAGTTCTTCATTAACATTCTATATCAGGGGTCGGCAACCTACGGCCAGCGGGCCGGATGCGGCCCACCTAGGCACTATACCCGGCCCGCAACCTTTATTGTCATCCGGCCCGCGACATTTTTCTTTTTTCAATGATAGATATGCAGCAAAAAACCGCCGAAATAATTCTCAACTCCTGGCGAAAACCTTTTTTTGTGGTCTTCGCCACAGATTTGTCCGAAAAAGGCCTGACCTTCTGGCGAAGCCCCTCCCTTTTTTAGTCTTTGCCATCAATTCGGCCGAAAAAAGGCCTCAATTTCTGGCGAAGGCCTTTCTCGTTTGGTCCGCTGGAATGGTGGCGGCCCGCTGGAACCTTATTAGGACTAAATGTGGCCCACTACTTTAAAAGGTTGTCCACCTCTGTTCGACATAAATCGCTGAGGATTGTCGGTACACAAGCTGTGGGCGCAATCTTGATAAAAAGTTTTGGAACAGGAAAGTTAACCGTACAGATGATCGTTAACAAATGGCAGTCAACTTACCCCACTTGGTAGCCATAATGAAAATATAGCCTCACAGCAGTATGTAGGTTAACGTTCAGAACACGAAAATAATAGGCTAAGAATTCATAGCTAAAACACTACTGTCACTTACTGTCAAGCAACCAGAACAGCGAAAGACCTTGTTCGGGTCATTTGACTAACCAACCTTTGACTGGAAACTTACTTTTCTAATGTTTTACAAAGACAACAAAAGCTGATGCTGAACTGAATTTTTCAAAATCCAAATTATCACCAAATATCAGTTTTTTTTAATAACTTTTCTCTGCTTAGAATAAACTTATCTGACTCAATGTGGTAGATTGCAACAATGGAATTGGTAGAGCAAAAGTACGTAAATTGGACAGCTAATTTTCGACAAAAAGGCAATGGCTTAATTGTCCTCCTGGCCAACTTACTCCACCTTCCCCTACGTATTGAACACTAGCTTTGAATATGGAAATCGATCCGGCTGAACAATTTAAGCATAGAACGGAAATAGAGTTGACTTCATATTCAACCGTTAAAATTCCTTTTCAAATCAAATCTTTCATTATACTGGCTGTATTACGCCGAAGCGTCTACCAAGTTTCGGAGTTTAAGGAGCCCATTTTGGCGTCATTGCGCCTGCAGGCAACACAGCTCCTCTAGAAATGCTATAGCGGTGGCGAGCCGACCAGAGATTTGAACTTTTGACCTCCCGATCGAAATTGCTAAACCAACTAAAAAAAATTCGTCTCAGCATGAGCAACTAAAGCAAACTGATTCAAACATGACTAACGCTGTAACTTTAAAATTTATTTTTTACTTTCCAAATATGGACTGCACCAAAATAAACTTTTCCACCTACCGCGTACGATCTTTTCTAAGGTTACTACGTCTGCTAAAAAATGTACTTCAGTCGTTTCGAAAAATTTATTGGCACATAATAAATATTAAATAAACATAATGGAAACAGGAAAGTGGCTACTTTTTTTGGTTGCCTTTGGATTTTCTCGATTCTTCCATGGTTTTTAGTTTCGAATTGAGTCTGTGTTTTAACACAGCTCGCTTATCGGGAGGTGGTTTCTTATCGGGTACACCACTGCCGGGATAAAGAACACCATCACGAATAATCTGTTTTCGAGCCCTCGTCTTGGCACGCTGCCCACATCCATGAACCTGAAACAAAGATGACTTCCCAAGATTTACGTTTAGAATCAAATCTTTCAACATAATCAATCAATATCATCCTCGCTGTAATATGCCGAAGCGTGTAACGAGTTGGCGGGCATATCTGCGTGTCATTGAGCCCGGGAACACAGCTCCTTACAAAGATATTCCACAGCGGTGGTGAGCTGTTGACAACACTGTGTTCGATTAGTGTGGCCCGAGAATAGAACCTCAGACCTCCTACTCCAGAGACGAACGCGTTACTGCTCGACCCACTTGGACGGTATTTACTATTTACGTTTAAATCACTAGGTAATTGAAGACACTGTTTGCGCTAAACGCGTCTTCAATTACCAAATTATCTAAACGTAAATAGTTTCCCGGCTTTCTTTTTTCAAGGATTTTAGCAGTGTCGGCTTTTAGGAGCTTCCCGGCTTTCTTTGTCCAACGAAAAATTTCCTCGAGCTCGATCAAAGTTTCTAAGAATTTTCTCAGCGAAAAATGTTTAAAATCTTGGAAAAACCCAGAAGTCATAGATCAAAATCCTAAAGCGGAAAATTTTCTCAATTCAAAACAAGAATAGCACAATTAATGTGAGGGTTCGGTACCTAAACAATCAGCAAAAGGCTGAAGCATCCACCAAACCTGATTCAAATACTGCACTTACCTCGGGGATGTGGTGGCTCATGCAGAAGGTCCGTTTGCACAAACCACACAACTGGCCGATCGTTGAGACTTTAGTGCTGCAGCTGCTGTAAAAACACAAGCGATTTGAAGCTACGGCATTGTCCAGCAACTCATCAGAATCTTTTGTAGCATTCCAATCCTGTAACCAATATGAAACAATTCCAAAAACTTTCTTGTATTTGCACATTTCAAACAAAATTTAAGTATAATCATCATCAACTCGTGAGGGGAGAATAAAGTGCGAATTAATCAAAACATAAATGAATTAACAAAGTATTTAAATTATTCAAAATGTCCATTTACCATGCTATTATTTTTGCAAGACAAGATATAACACAAAAACAATTAAGCTAAACAAGTTTTCTTGGATTATACTTTTTCAGCCAGACCCTTTCTTTGCTGCCTAACTGGAACACAAACCAGCTCTTAGCGACAATGTAAAAACACTTCGAAGAGGACTGAATGCAACATCAATGGGGATTTCTAAAGTTGAGTAATCACATTAGATTAGATTGGCGTTGACTTCATCCTTCTTGACCTAGTTGTTCCAGAGATATTCTTCAAACACGATGTAGGGGCATCCCTAATTACAATTTTTATTGGCAGCCTGGAGTCAACACCTATTTAATCGATTGCATAACTAAGATCAGGGATGTGGAAGCGGTATAAGGGTACCGCTTCCGTTTTGGCCATTTATATTGAACGTTGAAAACTTACATAATGGTGCAATTTTTGTAAAATATATGATGGAGAGTTACTGTTTGATCAATCAGCATTTGCAAAAAAACTTTTTAAAAGTTTGTGGTTTACCAGCAAGGCCAGTTCCCCATATCTATCAATTCAAAGATGAACCATGTATACATAGCCGACCAACTCATTTTCAAATCTAAGCGTTTAAAAATTTGCTGCTTTGGTTCAAAAATTTTAAAGATTTTTTTCAAAAATTTAAGGACTTTGCCCATTTCTTAAAAAATTTGAAAGGACATTTACTGGTATAACGCAGCATTCACAAGCAAAAACAAAGTTTCCGGTTTCAATACTAAATTTTTCTGTGACAATATATTATTCCGAAAAAAGTAAACAGGGAAGAAGATCATACTGTAACTTCTCTCCAATGAAGTACACAACAGTGTAGAATTTTTAAACATGATGCTATAAAGCATGTCGTATTTCAGAGTAGACTTCTTTGTTGCTACATTAATCTAATATGGTATCCATAACCACACAATTTTTGCAGTGTTTCTTGTTTTGCAGTCTTAAAAAACACGTTGCAACGCGGAAATTCGCAGCAGAACCACACAATAAAAACGAATTTTTTCAAAAAAAAAAAATTCTGCGATTGTTTGGGCTTCGCCCCAGTTCCTAATTACACCCAAGCAAAGATTTACACTTTACAGCAGATACGATTGAAACAGGACTATCCCGAGCGCTAGGAAATCCGTCCGTAGACCCCCATAAGTATTCGCTTATTTAAATTTCTGGCTGAAAGGTTAGAAAAATTATTTACAGTTTAACATTACAACCACGTGTTTGCAAGTTTCGCTTCTGAGCCGCCAACCCCAATTTCTGGCAACGCCTATGCTCAGATCTTTGCAATGACAAACCAATTAAATATCTTGGTTCCATATTATGTTTTACGATGATAATATAAACCGTTCAGTTTTGACATATCCAGAAAAAAAAACTTTGCCAAAAAATTTTCCAAGATTAAAAATTTAAAGCAAAAATTACTCTATCACGTAATGGAAGCGGAAGCGATTCACAAACTGATACTTCCACATTCTTGCTTTATATATCCCCATTGATTCTGCCTTCAGTCCTTTTTTAACATTTTAGCTCAACATGAACGTGAAATTGACTTCAAGTCCTCCTTTTAAATCCTAAAAGCAGAAAAGCCGCTCTCTGACAGTCTCAATGGTTTTATGCTAAGATTGCTCAATGCTCACCTTATTTTTTGGATTTCTTTCCTTTGTTTTCTTTTGCGTTTTGCTGGAAACGTTGGCTTTTTTTGCCTTTTTCTCTGCAGCTTCAGCCTCCATTTGCAACTTGAGCTTCAAGATTCTTTCACAGTGCATGGAATGCATTTTCAAGTTGTCCTCCGGTAGTTCTTTGCCACATTTGTCACAAACAACATAGCCATTTGGCACGAGGTAATCGCAATTTGGTTCAACTAAAGGGGCATGGCTGTCGCTTGCAGTTTCTAGAAAAACCATACCTTGCTGCTAGCAACATCTAATCTCTTGTTCATGAAGAGATCGGCAAAAAATGGAGAAAAATTTTTCTATTTTAAAGCTATCTCAGCCATTTTTATCCTAAAACAAAAGATTCAGCCTCGTAGCTTTTAGAAATTTAGGACAATTAAAATGGTGCTCAGAGATAAAGAGCGGTTGATGATAACTCATCATAAAAAAAAGTACCGCAAAATCGTCGTTGAAAAAATCGTTCTTGAACTTTTATAAATTTATAATATTGTAAATAAAGCCAATAGTTATTTAATCTTAGCAAAGATTCAATAAGTTAATACAAGGTTTACCATTGTCTGCTTGTACGTTATTGTCGTCGTTATCGACTTCATCTTCTTCACCATCGATCATGTCATCAATTTCCATGGCAACAAAGCGACTGCTCACATCGTTCGCTTTGGAAGGAATCGAAACAAGATCGCTTTGTTTTTTCGGCTTAGTAACAGTTTTCGAGGTTTTAAGATTCGTTTTTTGTCGTTTTTCTTTAAAATATACGCAAACCTGTCTCCCTGCCCCTTCACCATAACTTTTATGCTGTAGAGACATTTCTTCACATATTTCGTGCACTACTTTACGCTCTTGTGACGTCAACGTGGATGGGAAAACGATTTTCGATTCTTTTTGAACAACTTCAATCTCAAGAGCGTCAGAAATATCTTCATCAGCGTTTTTGCCAAGTTTTTGGGCGCTTGTACCAAAAACGTCCCGATATTTGTTTATTATATCGCGGTAAGCGTCTTTTAATTCAAGTTCGATCGAGTCCAATACTGGATGATCACGTGATTGTTTCGTTGCTGTCGTTTTTCCGTGCTTGGTTTTGCCTTGCGACGAATTTTTTTCCTACGAAGTAAACAAAGTGTAATATTCACCTAGAAAACAAATTTTACAGTTTATATTCCATACAACCACAGAAAACTACAAACACAGGGGGGATAAAAAAAAAACCGAACCCATAAACATTCGAATAAATTTTAATTATTAATTATTTCTTTTTTTTCTCCAGGTTGTACAGTAGCAAATTTAGTGTACGGAATATTGCAACAATATTTCCCCCCATGTCTCCGTCAACCAAAGAGAAGAGATTTTGCGTGGAGGGATTTTATGAGTTCTGTTTTTTCGGTGGGGTTACGCTGTACTGATTTTTGAATAGTTGGTTGGTGGTATTAAAGAAACGTAGTATTTATGTTTCAACCGAACTTCATTATGGGTAAAAGTCTACTTGATACCGAAATGTTTAAACAAAGTATAAATCCGCAAAACTTAAAGAATTTTTTAATAAAATACGATAATTCAATTGCGAAACACAAACCAACAGCACAGTACTTGAAATCGCGAATGTTTCTTACCGAATGAGTTTTTTCCTGATTTTTTTCATGGCTCGTTGCAGACACAGATGTGATTAAATGAAAGGAATGGATAACATTATCAACTTTTTCATCAACTTCGTTGTACATATACTCGAATCCACTACGCACTTCCCCCTGCTCATGAACATAATCCAAAAGTGATCTGAAGAAAAATACAAGTGTTTACACTAGAATCGATAAAAGCAAATCCGTACAGAACAAACATAAGTTATACAACGTCAAAAAGTTTCCAAAGTAGCCGGTTTTCTTAAACTGACTAATGAGTAATGACTATAGGCAACTGATGAACTCCAACATAGCCAAACGGTTCTGTTTTGCGTGAAGCTGGCAGTTATTTTCCTAGAAAGTCGCTTTCATGATATTTCCTCCCCACGAACTGGAGTTTCTCATTTAACTTTTGAAATTAAAAACTATGTGTGTAGGTCCTCAACGTAGTCGATAAAAACAAAGTTGTATAAGAAAATTATTTTCCAGTGGTCGGTGACTCCGAGCCAATTCATCATGCTAAATCAATAAGAAAGCTTTATTCAGATTCACTTTTTTGGCCTGGTCCGCGATCGAGATTGCTTTTTCCTCTGTACTTTTTCTTTAATGAAATGCTCGCATACTTACTTAATAAAACTATCGTTTGATACTGTATCAGAATCGCATACAACTGCAATGTGTCGTCTGGCACGGGTCACAGCAACGTTAAGTCGCCTGTTGTCGGATAGAAAACCGACATCTCTGCTGTTGTTGGATCGGACAAGTGACAATATCACTGCTTGTTTTTCTCGGCCCTGCAAAACGTTATTATTTTATTTTTTAATTTTAAGATCACCACAAACCTATCATAGTCTAGCTAGCCGAAATGCAAGCATTATTTCATGGTAAGTCGAATTGAATTTAGAGAAAAAAAAAGAATTAAATATTGCAAGGTGATCATCAGCCAAATTTTAACATTTTGTAGTCTAAGTTAAAGCACGAAATACCGTACTTTTAACGACATCAATGCTCTGACAGTATTAAAAACTGCCACTAGCAATAACGCAGTGCCAAACTTGATTGCACCGTTGCTACCAGGGGTTCAAAATCGATCAATCAAGTTAAAACAGCAAGACTTTCACACCTTTACTAGGAAGAAAAAAAAGATTCAAAAACTGCAGCATACCTGGAAACCATCCACGGACTTTACTTCCAATTTGGGATGAATGTCATGAAATATATTTCGTAAAATATCCACCTAAAAGACGAAAATCGACATTTTAATGATTGATTATTGATTTCTGCTTCTTGACTAAAAACCACGGTCACAATAAATTACCAGTATATTATACTCGATCTTTAAACCTATGGTAATTCTCTTAGGCCAGAGTTGCACATGATTTATGCCAAACGTTCGAAAAAACAACAAAACAAAACTAACTTACTTGCAAGTTGTATGGCGATACGACTGCGATATCTTGCGGATCAACGCCAGCTTCGATGAGACTCATCACATGTTGGTAGACGATCTTTACCTCGCCTTCATTCGCTTTTGAATCGCTCTCTTCTGACTAAAAAGATCATTTGAATGAAAATCCTATTAAGTTAATGAAGTATCCAGTCTAGTTTGGCCTTTCTATAAGTTTTTTTTATCATTCCAAAACTTTTGAATGGTTGAAAAAAGATTGGCTTATAGTCAGGGCCAGAAAACTTACAAAAACACATTAAACTTTAGACGGTATATTTTTTTTTTCCGCTGCTTACAACCCAATCCACGTAGGCAAAGGAACAAATAATTCTTTTACAACCGAACATACTAAAGTTGCAGCTAATTTAAAAAAAAAAGTTTTTGAGTTATCGGTAGTGGCAATTACGGTTTAACATAAGCTTCATTAATCATTTCTTTTTCAAACGTAGAGAAACCAAACCCAAGCAACTACTAAAATCGTAGTCAAAAATATCCCACCATAACCGATTACCCGTGCATTACCGGAAACTTAGATCAAGCTGCCCACTCAACAAATAATCAAAAGCGAATATAGTATCAAAAGCCCACTAACGAAAACCGCGTGATGGGAAATGGAAAACGCACGACTTTACTAATCTTCTCCCTCAAAGAGGCGCTTTAGCAAATTTATTCACAAAATCAGCGATCACAAAGCTGTGGCGATATCGCAGTTAGTATAGCATTGGCTAGTAATCGTGACGTCGGTGACTCCTGGTTCGATTCCCGGACTGGCAATGCATCGTTTTGTCCTTGAGAAAGATGCTTTACTTTGTAATTATGATATTTCCGTTGGGGTCATGCAGTCTACCCATTGTGGTGGTCAGCCTGAAAACAAAACATGCAAACAGAACCCAAAAAGTGTGCTCCACGGTAACGTTATTAGACAGCGCAGAATGTCCGGTTCATACGAATGAAGAGATCATACCTCGGCTTCCATCATTTCACAGCCAGAAGTGTCCACTAGCAAAAGCGGTATTTCGGTGTTTTCTGTTTTTTCTACGTCAGGGAAGTCACTACAAAACAAAGCATCGTGAAACTAACCAGGAAAATCGATGGCAAATCAGTTTCACAAGAAATCGAGACAAAAGACGTAGTAGCACTAAGCACTTCGGAAGGTATTTTTATTTTTCGACTCTTAGTTTAACAGCCGGTACCTCAGGTTTTCTGAGATGTAGTTCTTGCGCATGACCTTGCTAGAAAATAATGTGGAAACTGCGGACCACTGCCCTTTTTGTACTTGCTTTTACCCGTTTTCAATAACAGTTTAATGCGTGTCGTACACTGTACCATTTAAGAAGTACAATAGAGTTTAAAAAGCCTTACCGATTTCACGATAGCTTTGCAAACCATAATTACAAAGTTTAACACACTTTTATGCTAGTTGACCGACTTACCAAATAAATAAAAGAAAATTTAGTATTCAGACACCAAAAATAGCAACACTACAAAAATATTAGAATAAAGAAAAATTTTATTCATGTTTCATAAAACTGGTAAAAGTTGTTAATACCTTAATAGATGCTTCTCGACCGATTGATGGGCCGTGAGCTGATCGTGATACATTTCTTTGGAAGCCCACGTCATGATGACGGCATGCATACGATACTGTTCCGTCAGCATGCGCACCACTTTGTCACCGTGCAACTTGATCAGTCGTTCGAGGAGTGTCAGAGACAAACCTTCCTCTGCAGCTCTGCAAGTTGAATCAATTAATTTCATCTTAGTCGTTAAATACCAAAAAAAATTCTCGTGTCAAGCGCTAGGCTTCACACTGGTAGGGTTGTTTCAAATGCTGTAGTGTAGAGAATAAAAACTGCAAAAAAGAACAATTTTCAATTTGTTTGAGATGAGTATTGAGCAAACTATTCACTGCGCAGCGCACCAGGAAACAACACTACTTTGCAGATTTGAAATGGTTCTATTGTTTTATTATTTGAAACAGTTTCAAAAAAATAATCAAACCAAAATGTGGAGCAAGTGACAGGACTGTAGCAGATGGATATCAAAAGAATTATTTGAAAAAAATATCTGGCATTACGAAAAATGACGTGTCGCAGATCTGATTTACGCAAGATGGGCCAAAAGTTGATTTACAGTTTTCACCAATATTTTTATACAAAATTTAATACTTGAACAACAGAAAACTTGTTATACTTGTTAGGGAGGTCTTTACACTGGCTGTACTTCTAATAGTAATTCATTGTAATTCCAATTACATCTTGACCTACCAAATTGCCAGAGCCAAGAGACAGAGAAGGGACTTTTGATCGGTCTTCGAGTCAAGCTGTCACGTGTCAACCACGCCGGTGGAGACTTGGCTGTCCCTTTGTGAGGATATTGTTTGATCTGACTGTACTTAGCAAGTAACTTTAAAGCACATGAACAGTAACTTCAACTGTTATTCTACTTTTGGGCACTCCGTATAATTTAAGGCATACTATAACAAGCAAAGTGATTTTGACGGGGAAATAATCTGCATAAGTCTGTCTCAAAATACCTGAAGAAGTTGTAATAACAGACTTACTCATTTGACACAATGGTAGGGGATAACTGCAAATGGTCGCCGGCCAAGATGCATTTTCTTGCTTTCATTAATGGAATCCAACATGCAGCTTCTAATGCTTGGCCACACTCGTCAATCACAACTACGTCAAAATGATCGTGAGGAAGATTATGCAGGGGTCCTTGAGGATAAGCGCCTACATGAAAAAATGCACTCAAACTATTTCTTTTTTTTATTTCTCCTCCGGGACAAACTAGTTGAAGCGGCCCGCTCAGCAGGTCGCAATCTGCCTGTCAATGTCAACAGTGGTTCCCTGTGTGGTAATGACAAGTCCGCCCTTTTGGATGATAATATAACGACCGCTTTTTCTCGGGTTCTCTAGCGCTTGGGCGGGTTTAATGGCATGACCTCCCGCAGCACCATGCTCTCATCCACAAGGAAAAAAAAAGGACAACTTCAACCAACCAATAAACAAAGCATTATAAAAAACAGTCACTTGATTGAGTAATTAGCGTGCTCGACTATATAGCGAAGAGGCTTAACGTTCAGATTCGTTAGGTCGCAGGAACCAGGCACTCTGCACCTGTCTAACCACACCAACGCGCAGCACTTTTTTGGATTCTGTTTGCAAGCCTTTCGTCAGGCTGGGCCACCACAATGGGTAGACTGCTTCGCCCAACGGAAAATAAGCGTAAAGTGTCTTTCTCAAGGACACAAAGGCGCATTGCCAATTCGAGAATTGAACCAGAGGTCAGCAACGTTTCGATCACTAGCCCGATACTCTACCACTGAGCTATCGCCGCCGATTAAAATTTTAAAACCGGTCAAATTGGGCATAGCGTTAACATGAAGCTCGTCACGAGTGCAACGGTGCAGCGACAATTTTCGTGCATGCTTTAAGACTCTGCCTTTCAGCCAACCAGTATTCTCTCTGTTCGCTGCTGACGAAAGGACAAACCCCGAAGTGGTAAGCCGTATAGTGATAGAGAAATAATTAGAAATACAACGATTTAAAAATAAATAATAGAACAAAACCTTTGTATCTTCGATTTTTTAAACCTACTATAAAAAAATAACATCCAAGTGAAAATCAATAGCGATTGAGAAATATATATATATATATATGAATTATTTTGGGGAGGAGGATGTAAAGCCAAAGGAAGGATGTGTGAAGATAAGCTCTCTTACAGGCCCCCAGACGCAATACAGCGAGTTTATGGCAATATCAATTCGATCTAAAAATTGCTCAAAACTATCGCGGTTCAAACAACCGTCTTAAATTAGTAAAAAATTGCGGCAACATCGCTGACGTCGAAATTTGTAGGAATAATGGAAACTGTTCTCTAATACTTTGTTTTTTCTATTTTTTGTAATAAATTCTTTTCGTTTCTTCACAGAACTAATTATTCAAAAACAGTAAAATTTAAAATTTAAAAACAATAGAAAAAAAACTTTCTTTCTTCGATTTTCTAAACCCTCTATGAAAAAATAACATCCAAGTGAAAATCAACGAGAGGATGAGGTTTAAAACTCAAACTTGAAAAGAGTAATACCAATTCTCATATTCATGAGTGTTATGGCCTCTTTTATTATCTAGGATTTTTAGATATAAGGAGGCTTGTTAGTTCTACAACGTGGTTTATTAGAATAAATAATAGAGTAAAGGCATGATGATTTATACGAGCGAAATTGGGTCAAAAACAAGTGTGAATCATCGGCAGTTTATACAGCAAAAGCATACATAAGCGTGACATAACTATGACGTACTGGTCTACCAACAATGAGCCCAGAGTTAGGATATTGGAAACAACAACCTACACTTGAAGCTTAAATATAACCCAAACTTCAAGTAAATATAACAGCTGCTAGGCTTGCTTAAGCTTGTCTTCAATTCGATTAGCTTAAACTACCACCTGAAAATAAATTTTGTGTTTACTGGCTCACCAACGTTGGTAGCCAAGACCACATCAGCAGGCGAAGTTATATCGCAGATTGCCTTTTTCTCTCGCTTTCTCAGCTCCGCCATCAAGACTCTTCGTTCTTGGTACAGAAGTCGCTGCTGATTTCCATGAGCAGAACGAAGTCGCGTCTGCACGAAAAACAAATATCATAACACAAGTTCTAATATTTTCAAGACGATCCGCTGGGACAGTAAGAAGGACAGCAGTTAAAGGCCTTTTTCAAGCCCACTTTATTCACATCATTTTCAATATTGTGGACTACTGGTACTCGATTTTTTTTTCTGAATTTTCCTGAAATGAATCACGCAAGTACCAGAAAAATAGATAGGTATACGGATTTTGCTTGAACTGTAAAGCTGACAGCAAAAATTGTTTCTTACGTAAGGTGCTCGCGCTCTTGTACCCTACATGAAACTCGGCTTTAGAAGCATAAAGTTCAGAATGTTAACATCAACGAACTTACTTGTATGCGATCTATGTCTTTTCTCACGTCTCGGATGATCGCTCCAGAAGAACTGTGGTAAATTAACGCATCCAGAGACATCTCTTGGAGCCTGGGATCAAGGATTCGTGCAGGATGGCCCAGTCTTACTAGTTTGAGTTTCCGGGGTGAATTGTGCCCTAAAACAATTAAAAAATTTCAGAATTGATTGCTCTACAAAGTATTTATTCAATCTTTTGATTATTAGATTGAGATACAGAATCATTTAGTTGTCCTGAGAAAAGCGTTTCAATTTTCTTTACCTCCATTTTTTTACTTTTCTTCAAGAGCTCATTCATTTAATTTTTAATCCGACGAATTGCAGATATACTTACAATATTGTCAAAAAGACCATCACGAAAAAGATTTACATCATGGGGATATATCTAATACGAAAACAAGATGAGATTAGTTAAAATTTAACCAAAAAAAAAATATTCGACGGCGTTGGCCACAGCGAATATCATTTTATATTTTTATACCTGACCTGTATTTGCAACAATACAAAAACACGCTAATCAAATAGTAAAGGCGATAAAATCATAAAAAAAAGCAATTTTTTAAAACTTGTCTAATCAGTCAAAAAAGATCTAGCACAATCTAAGCATCTTAAAAATGCAAAATGGAAAGCAGTACGTTTCATCACCATCGAGTTAGTGTGTTGAATAACATACCCGAAAAAACGCGTAACTAGGAATACTTCAAAACATACCTTCAAAGCCATACTTGATTGTCGCTACCTCAATCGATGAAAGTTTTTCCAATAGATTATCTACAGCAACATTAGAAGGAGCGCATGCTAGCACCTAAAAAAAAAGAAATAATCTATGCCTTTAATATCGCCAATTTAAAAGTATTATGTGCAGTCGAGGACCCCAACCTTCGAGGCCAAGGCCAAGCACTCAAAAAAATCAAAGGCCGACTCCAAGGACCCACTTTTCGAGGACAAATCCTCTTAAGGCCAAGGACCTAGAACATAATTTTTCTAAAAATATGGTCGGCAAATTTTTTACAAAGCGACTAGGCGAATGGACCACGCGCGGTTAAATAAACAAAGATTCCAGTGACATCACTCGTTTTCGGAAATTTTTATTTTGATAATTACACTTATAGGTTTGGGTTAGGGTTTAGGTTAGGCTTTGGATTAGGGTTAAGGTTAGGGTTTAGCGTTAGTTTTTTGTAGGCTTTATTTCAAAATGTCTGCGCGAATGGAACATTCGCCAAGCCTCTTCCAATTTTTTTTCTTTTTATCGCGAAAGTGTTTGAGATATTGCATTTCGTAAAGTTTTTAGAGATTATTCGAAAATAGTATTTTCTAAAAATAACGAATGTTATTTTGAAGCTTTACGCGTTAGCAACAATAGTGATTACGTTCCGAAGCGGTATCTTGATAATGAAACAGTTACAGCCGTAACTCGTGAATGAGAATACCTAAATTCTAAGGTAACGCGTTCATCTCTGGAGCGAGAGGTCTGAGGTTCAAATCTCGGCCGGTCAAACCGGACACAGTGCTGCCAACAGTTCGCCACTGCTGCAACATTACCTCGAAAGGAACTGTGTTGCCCGGGTGCAATGTCTCGGACATGGGCACCGCAAAACTCGTTACACGCTACGGCGTAATACAGTGAGTGTAACGAAAAGATTTGATTTCGATTCAAAATGATCAACTTTAAGGCCATAACTTCATCAGTTAGGGCCCCCATGTAAACGTCCATGATTATGGATCCCCGCCTTTTTAGTAGCTTTTTAAACACAAACCTTATTGATAAAGCTCGACGTCCTTCGTGGTCGACTCCCGAAAAGACAGAACCACTTCCACTGGCAGTTAGGTGGCAATTCACGCTGCTTGCGGCTGCGGGTTGGTGGTTGATATTGCCACCTAATTGCCAGTGGGAGTCGTTCCGACTTCCCGGGAGTCGACCACGAAGGACGTCAAGCTTTTTCAATTTGATTTCCGTGGTCACGCAGAGAGGGAGCCATTATATTAAGGATAGCTGATGGCTGTCCTTAATATAAGAGCCCATCGGTTTTTCACTTGTTCCTTTTTGAAGTAACACAAGTGAAAAATCTCCGTAAACCCTCTGCCACTGTGCAAGCCAGTAGGGTTTGTTAAGTTTCCAACTGGTTTATCGCAAATCGCAACAACAGCTTTCTCATAGACTTTCCACCCCGCATGAACAGAACATTTAAAATAACTTTGATGATGTTAGCCCAATACATATCAAAGTACAACCCCCAAAACACTTTTAAACATCAATCAGTTAATTTAATGATTAAATTGTTTTTATTTCCAATTTTTGTGAGCGTTTTAAATATCCAATTAAATAAGATATACCAAAAAAAGGGGGTATATTTTGAAACTTTTATGTAATGCTCTAATACATTAAATTTGATTAGATAATAATTGTGACATTACATGTTTTGTTTCGTTTTTGTAACTTTGTTGTAAAAAAAAAACAAAAACAAAGTACTATTGGCTTAAATGTGACGAGGGCTGCTGATGAGAGCTGAAAGCTTGAGACAGCGTTATCCAGCTAATGATAAACCTTATCGTTTGGCTAAACAAAATTCTTTTAAATTTCTTTGAAGTTTTTTTCCCTTTCACAAATTTAAAAAAATGTTAGCATAGTTTTTAAACAGTATACATAGCGACTATAATATTATTATACAAAAGCATTGCAAAATACTGTAAATAATTTACGTTTTTAAAATGAATGGAAATACCGTGAACGGTATTTGCCAACACAAGTACTT
Source organism: Trididemnum nubilum (assembly GCA_963965965.1). Classification (NCBI taxonomy): domain Eukaryota; kingdom Metazoa; phylum Chordata; class Ascidiacea; order Aplousobranchia; family Didemnidae; genus Trididemnum; species Trididemnum nubilum. The sequence continues at coordinate 29,793,747 of OZ014481.1, read as the reverse complement.
GGAAAAAACATGATTCTGAGCGCGAGTGCAAAGTCCCCACGCCTACGCTGAACAATATTGGTGCTTTTTTTAGCAATTTCTGTGACGTTCAAAGGGGATTACACAATTCGAATTTCAGAGCAATTTCGACAACAAAAAAATACCGTAAAAGTTAAGTTGAAAAACTTTAGTTTTCCCTCATTTTTCCAATCCTAATTTTAAGCCAGTCTTTTCTTTACGTTCTTGTGCACGTGACGTCTCTCTATAGTCTCGCATATAATGCCTATTGGCTATCAATGAACTAGATGGGAGTTTGCCAGCAAACCCAGTGAACGACCGACGCATAGCTAATGCTGTGACGCTCAAAAGTACTTTTTGTCTACCGTAAAATCAGCAATTATTCAAAAATATCTGATTATGGAACCTCCAGAAAAGTGGAGTCAAAATATTTGTCAGTTAAATATCTCCTGATATCATAAAACACTGGCACCCTAGCTTGAGCCGTTCAAAAATTGATTTTTGGGGGTCCATGAGGGGGTGGCACCCCCAAACTATGTCAAAATATTTGTTTGTTAAATATCTGCTGATATAATAACAGACTGGCACCAAAGTTCAGCTGTACAAAAAATTGATTTTTTGGGGGTCCCCGGGGGGAGGTGGCACCCCCAAACTATGTCAAAATATTTGTTTGATAACTATCTGCTGATATCATAAAACACTGGCACTCTAAGTTAAATCGTTCAAAAAATTGATTTTTGGGGGGTCCCGGGGGGGTGGCACCCCCAAACTATGTCAAAATATTTGTCTCTTAAATATCTACTGATATCAAAAAAAAATTAGAACTCGAGCTTGAGCCATTCAAAAAATTGATTTTTGGGGTGTCCATTTAGGGGGGTTCCCGGGGGAGGGTGGCACCCCCAAACTATGTCAAAATATTTGTCTCTTAAATATCTACTGATATCAAAAAAAAGTAGAACTCGAGCTTGAGCCATTCAAAAAAATGATTTTTGGGGGGTCCATTTGGGAGGGTTTTCGGGGGGGTGGCACCCCCAAACTATGTCAAAATATTTGTCTGTTAAATATCTACTGATATCAAAAAGAACTAGCACCCTAGCTTGAGCCGTTCAAAATATTGATTTTTTGGGGTCCCATTTTGGGGGGTTACCGGTGGAGTTGCCTCAAAAAATTTCGGGAGAAATAATTGCATTTGCAGCTCAACAACTTCACACAAAAATTAGATTTCGATGTTTTGTGGTTTAGGAGAAAAGCGTACAAAATTTAGGAAAAAACAGGAAAAAAAAAAAGAAAGAAACCTCATCGCGGCCAAAAGTGGGTTGGTTGGGATGAAAGGGTGTCTTGAGACATATAACCCTATGAAATATTTTTGCCGTACTTAAGCCATGTTTGACTGAGACCGCTATTTACGCCAAACTTGCGGGGCGGTTTTCGGGTTCTAAAACCGAAGTCACGAGACCTATTGCCTCGAAATTGTGTACAAACATATAACTCATTAATCTCAAACTGCTGTCAACATTTCATGTAGCTAGACCCAACCGTTCTCGAGTTATAAGCAAAAGTCTGAAATTTCGCACTCGTTAGTTGAAAAATGGCCGAGTAAAAACAGAGGAACACGCGACGCGAGCGTCGGTCGTTCCAATGAGCAAGCACGTTTCGGCAACCAAACGACACTCTGTAAAATTTAACATCAGCTATATAGCGGCAAAAAGTAACCAGAGAATCCCAGTAGGGTTGTATTAAGGATCGGGGTTTGGGTGCATTTGGTAGCCCACGGGCCCCTCTTCCAGACCCATGTCTAAAAAAGGGTACGTTCACAACAGGAGTCCCAGCAGAACAGTTTAAAGCAGGCCATCAATTTTTGGTCAAAGGAGGAAGGCATAGGTGACATTTACGATTCGCCCTGAGAGCGCCCTTCCAAAGCACAATTGTAGAAACATAAAATTAATAAATCATTATTTTTTTCTAAAGATGCACAAATTTTTTGCGGAAGCTTCGCCTCTTTATCTTCATGACGTGGTGTGAAAAATTGATTAAGTGCAGCGCACATCTTTCCAGGTATTCGAAATTATGGTTATATTTAATTTCGCACTCGCTTAATTCTTCATGCTGCGTTTTTTCTGATAAAGTAGTTTATTGCTTGGAATTACTAGAGGCGATTTTCAACACAAAAATCGTTCAGCGGATGTGGCTTTGCCCCAGCAGACGGTATGCCAGAAATTTAGTTGTTCTTTCTTATCTCAAAACAAATTCTTCGTAATATTCGCTCACGTATTTTCAGAACAGGTTTACGTTCTCTTTTGTTCGGTGTATCGCGGATACTATCGTAGGCTATTCCTGGCAACTGTATTACATTTCATTATCACGCACATTATACTTTCTTCTGAATCCACTCTCAGATAGGCATGGTAACTCAAAAATGTTTGTGTACGCAACTTAGATCCCTTTTTTCATCGCCCAGGATGGTTTTAGTGCTTTGCTGTTTGTACCATTTACAGCAGAAGTACTGTACTGTATTAGCAAAAAAATAGAAGAACGATTCTACACTGAGTTTTGCCACCTCATCCTCCGATTTAAGCTTTCACACAATGCCATTAAAAAGGGCATTCAGGTCGAAAATGTTTTTGTTCGGTTTTTTCTCAAGTTTTTGACAAAGACTAACTTCCCAAATATGACGATTTAGATTTCCCCTTGAGAAGGCCTTTTTCCCTTAAAAAATTTGCCAAGTTGCCAACAGTTAACTTACTTTCAAGTGTTTTCGGCAGTGTTGTTGTCAAAACAACGTAAAGAGTCAGAATTTTAAATTAGCTGCTTTTCATGTAAATTCAAGCCAACTTTCCTAAACTTTATGTTATCACAATAGCGACAAAATGGCAACGATGAAGTTAAGTGGAAAATTGTTAACTTTGAACTGCAATATCTCGAAAACGGCAAGACGTAGAGAGTTCAAATTTAGTGGAAATGCATTTTAGGCTGTTTCCAACATTTTGGTCAACAGCGAAAAACTTGACTTGAATGTCCCTTTAAAATATGGTTTACAATGACTAGCCATCACAATACATATTTCACATATGGAAAGGGAAGGAATTGACAGGCTAGAAGTTTAGGTTATTTTTTTTCGATTAATTTCTTTTTTAACCAATCAAAAACATAATGCTGTCATCGAGTTGAGAACAGGACATTTTCGAGGACTTATAGGCTTTGAGGCCAAGGCAAAGGACTACAAAGTAACCGGCAAGTGCGTTCATATGAAAAGGGTGAACGCTGGGTGAATTAACGTTTCACATTGAATTGCCTGAGGAAATCTGTAATGCTGATAATATCGTATACTTCGTTCATTAATGGCGCTAAGACCCAATCGGATGGATTCAAAAGTACATTATATTGCTCATAAAATTCGAGACCTGCATTGATTGGTGGTTGAATGAAATGGAAAGAAAAAAGCTTAATTCTTGCCGTAACTGTTCAAGAGATGCAAAAAAAAAAGGTGATGGGATGGGGCAATAGCAAAAAATATTTATGCAACACAAAATAAAGAAAAGTAACACAAGATCATACTATTTTTTTAAAGTCACAATAGCATATACAAGGTTCCGTAGCAACTATTCAACATTCTCTCAAAAAGGAGGAATGTCAAAATCCATTGAGAGAAAAAAAAATTGGCACAAAACAATGCACATGCCAGCTTCAAAATCAAAAAAGAATTAAAAATGATCTGACTTCGCCCAGAAGAAAAAATCTGGCGTACGAAAATAAAAAAAATCCAGCGAAAATATTTACGAATAGAGCCGACCGGCAGGTATACGTATTTTTGAAAATCATGCCTTGTAAAACTTTCAACTTCAACTTATCACGCAGAAGAAAATGCAAGCGTTCAGAATATCACACCACTCGTGCTGCTTGGCAAGTGTGCACCCTTGCAAAAATAATCGAAAAAGTATAACACTTAGCGGACGTCTAAATTTATCAAGTTACAACAGTGCGGTACCGGTACCTAACAATATTACACGCCGCCGTTATAATGCAGTAATTCACAAATCAGTCTTTTGGTTGGCTTTAGTAATCGTCCTCTAGAAGACTGGGGAAACCAAGGTTGTGCTTCCGCATTCAACGCTGAAGAAACTGCTTCGTTGGAATCGGCCAAAGTATGTATCGCCGACATCTCATTTACTCCTGACTAGCACGAAGGTCGTCACCATCAGCGCTGTCACTGCTGCGTCGTTCCACGAACCGCTTCAACCGATCAATGTTTACGGATTCGGGTATTGTCTGCAGTAGTTTGTCATTTCTCTCGAAATTCTTGACAAAGTTTATTTGACATTGGAGTTGCATGTTGACCAACACCTATGATCTATAGTAGACTCAGCTATTGTTGTTTCGGTCTAGGCATGTTCTTGAAAACGTGGTCACCACTTTCGCTAGTCGACTTAGATTATTTTCAGAACTTAAAACTAGAACTGAAAACTGTGCTTCTTATCGATAACCCAATGATCACAACTAAAAAAAGACCAACTGTGTTCTATTAACTGAAAACAGAGTTTTTAAGTTGCAATTCAAATTGTAAATCAAACTTTGTACTAAACGTTCAAAAACAAAGGAAACGGAGATTGAGCTTGTAATCACCGCAAGTCCCGCGGCAAGCAAGACGTGCCGCGCGCATCACATCTCACTAAACCGAGCGCTTGCAGAGACCACGAGTTCGAAACTCAACACAAGAATTGTAAGCAAAATGAAAATGAAGCACAGGATAGCCACAACACGCATATAATATGTTATACGCAACACGAAATATGACGAAAGATTATTCGAAAATACAGAAATTGCTCTTGAGTTTTGAAATTTTATTGCGGAAGATAGCTTGCGCTCTGCATTGGTAGGAAACCGCGTTGCGCTGTTTAGAAATGATAGCACTTAATTGCACTATGCATTTAATGATAATTATTAGTGCTCATATTTCACATCTGTGAATAACTACTAGGTTAATGGTTATTGGTTATGTCTTCGTCTATCGATAAAAAGCAAGACTTGAATAAACTTCTTAACGCTGGGCTAGCGGCAAATCTGTAAAAAATCTCTGTAAAGAAAACTGCATGGAGTGTTCGTGCAGAAAACTTGTAAAGAGTACTTTGGTTATTTTTGGTCGAAATTAGTTTCTTTACCTTTTGTCTTGATTTAACAAGCTGCGCTATTATCTCGATCACGGTGGTGGTTTTACCGGTGCCCGGTGGACCGTGGATAATAGCAAGCTCGCGCTGGGTCAAAGCAAATCGAACAGCTTCACGTTGGCACGCATTGAGGTTGGCGTTGTGAAGAGAAATGTCTAAAACAAAAATGAAATCATTAACACTGTTCCTACAAGTAATAACTGATTGCAATAGAACTTTAGTGAAATCTTAATTAGTAGTTGTTAAATCAGAGTCAAGTAACGCGGCGTCGCTTTTGTTGACAGAATGAAAGGCACTTGCGAAAAAGTAACTTGCGAGAACGAACGTTCGATTTTCTGCCGTTCCAAATTCCGCAAGTCCAGGTAAAAACTTATGCTGAAAAAATTGTCATTGTGTTCTTTCAGAAATGATGCTTAAGCTTGACTCGAAAAACATGAAGCTTGACTCAAAAACCGAAAAACCAAGTTTAGTGAAATGGAAATGAGCGCCAAACAACGTTTACAGGTTTAACCAACCCTTTTACCGGAGGTAGGCAAAGCGCAACTTCCGCAAACCTCCGCAATTGCGGAAGTTGCGTTGAGGACTAAAGTCTTTAAAATTTGTTGTGCTTTAATTGCGCTGCGCTTTTAACATTTTTTCGGTTACTAGCGCTGCTCTACACATTGAACTTAATTTTGTTTCATTTCGACCGTAATATTGATAACAATAAATTCGGCTTTCGTTAGGAAATTATTTACTTTTTTTCTGTCTAAATTCGCAAAAAATGCGGTTCAATTGCGGAAGTGAGGTTGCGCTTTAACTTGGTACGAAACTGCCGTTCCGCAATTGCAAAACTGCGTTGCGCTTCAACTGAATTAAAAAAAGTTCATTGCCGAAGTTGAGCTGCACCTCGAAAATTAAAAAAATTAAATTGCCCATTTTGCGCTGCGCTTTTACTGTTTGAAAAGATCGTGGCACTTTGTTGCGCTGCGCTTTCGATATAATGTTATTTGTGCTTACCTCTGCCTTTTACCATTTTTTAACAATCGGCTATCAGGTTGACAAACATATTTTGACACAGACACTGTTTGAAATTCAAACCTCACCTACGTACATTTTTGAGCAGCTATCGCTATTGCAAATGCAAAGGATGAATTTTTGTGCAGCTACCAAAATTTTATGCACAGTTTTATCAGTGCCTTAAAGGAGTTTTGCAATGCAAGCATTGAAACATCTGTAAATTTTAACACTACCTACACAACTTCATACAGATAATAACCACGTTAATCGACGAAGAAATGTCAACACCGTTCAGTTTCCGAAGTTTTTAGTCATACATTTTCATAGTTGCATTAGCCACAAGGCAGCTACTTGAGATTTTTTGCCCAAATGCGGTAGATAAAAATTGAACTAAACTGTGTTCTACACTGTATAAATAAATTGCCATTGTAAAACAGTTCGTGTCACAATTTAAAAACTAAAATTAAAACCCTACAGGTTGTTTCACCCGTATATTCGGAACCATCAGGGGTGTTTGCCAAAAGTAAAACCATAATTTTAAATCACTAAGTTGAAATTAAAATAAATTATAAAATTTGAAAGATTGTTCCGGTCGCGAGATCGATGCAAAGTGTTCCCTTTATTTGGTCACTTCTGAGTCGATTATGGTCTGTCTTAATATTTAAATTTTTAATCGATCTCAATATTTTAATTTTTGATTTTTGTTTACATTTTTTTATTTTTTTTTTTACTTTTGGCTGGTAACTCGGTAAAGGGCGTTTCATTTAAATTGTGACGTTACCCGCTTTATGATGCTAACAAACTACCGCTTCCACAAACTACTACTATTTAGTGAGTGACTGTTTTAAATCGGTTGAATTCAAACTCAACTTTTTAAATCGCAATTTATGAACCATTTTTATTCAAAAATTTGTACAACAAATTGCCATAACACTTCAAGTCAAAGTTTAACTTAAGTCAAAAATAAATTGTTTTAGGTCAAAATAAAAATGGCCCTAGTTATATTATATCAATTTGTGACAAAAACTCGTTTTATTCACTAGTTCAAAATAAAAATGGCCCTAGTTATATTAATATTATCAATTTGTGACAGAAATTCGTGTTAAGCCGCATTTACACGGGCGACTTTTAGTTGCGAGAATCGACATTTTGCCTTTTTTCTTTCTCAAATCGCGTAGGTCACTCACACGGCGCAAGATCCACGTGAGATTTTGTCTGCGCGATATCGCCAGACACGTCCCCAAAAAAAATCACATCGCAGCAGTCACTCACATGGGAGAGATTTTAACGCGATGCTTGCACACGATTGCAACTCGCAGAAGTCACTTACACGTTGAGACTGCTTGCCAGTGATTCTGGCCAAATCGAGTCGGCGGAAGAGTCGCCATCGCACTGGTTCACTTACACGGTGCGAGATAGTTTCAAAGCGCGGCTTGCTGGTTTTGAATTTGCAAAAGCCAACTGCCGCAAAAGCACTTCAAATGCGTCGTTTGTTAGCTTTTGCATTTGAAACAAACAAGCTGCGGAATTTTAAAAACAAAATTGTATGAAGCCAACGCAAGCGTAAAACGAAATACAGGGAATACAATTGAGCAGCTAATTTCGTTAAAACTTGCAATGAAAATGCAAGGTGAAAGGTGAAGCATTAAGCGCTTGAAATTACTCGAAAACCCTATTTACTCTGTATCATTCTGAGTTAGCTTGGATGGAGTAAAGTCAAGCTGGCATTAATGCTCATAATTTATTATAAAATTCTGTCGTTTACTTCTTAGGTCTTGGTTTTTCTCCGCTGCAACCTGCAACCCATCTCTGATTGTGGTCCTAGTTTCTTTATATATATTCTTTGGTAAAATAATAAAGTTTATCATCACTTTTGTGCAGTTAATTCCAAAAACACTTTTGAAATCACCTTTTCTCCAAGCATGTGTGACTGACAAATTCATCGTTTATTTCCTTAATAGTGCACAAGTATTTGGTATTTTATATTCGATCTGTGCTGTTATATTATACGAAATGCTAATTGTTAAATCTTATTTTTAAGTTTACTTTTTGAGTTCTCTTGCAGTGATACCAGGCGTCTTCTGTCGCTACAGAAGCACTGGCTCTTTTTTAATTAAACCAACATTTAAAAAATTCAAATAGCATTTGTATAATATGCGTTTTCATGTGAATTTGTTATAGAGCTAGTAAACCACAGCTGATGCAAAGCATCAATATCCACAATAATAAAATAAGCAGCGCATGCATATGCTAAACGCTTGGCAATTACAGTAAGTATAGTGCGGAGGATGAATTATTATGAACAGTGCAAAAATACGTCAGTGACGTCATGTCAAAACTCATTCCTGGTGTAATTCAAATGAAAAAGCGCCATAAAGCCACTCGAAATTGAGAATATGATTTCATTAGAAATACCATTTTCATGAAATTAATGAATAATTACAACATGCGGTGCAGTAGGTGTTATGTTTCTCCACTTAAATGTGATTATTTTAACCGCAAGAGATGCCGGTAGGCTACAGGCAATCTCGGGTCAGAAAAGAAAGCAAACGCTAATCCGTTTTTAGCCGACAAAAATGGTACTTGTACACAAGGTGCTGGACCCTACGAGTGAGCATAGGGTGTGAGACTACACTGCTAGCACTGTTACAGCACCGATTGACCTTTTTTGTAACGCCTCGCTCTAGTTTCGGAATTCGGCCGCTTCTTACTTTTAGTTTGCTCAATTTGCGTACGTCACTTTATATCCTGCAGCCACTGGCTGCAAACGTTTTAAAAATTAAGCGCTCTTTGGCCGAGTTACCTGTCTGGCATTCCGTTTCCTTCGAGCAATTGGCAAACGGACGTATTTTATTTTGAAAAACGCTCGTACGCCACTCTTCTAGTTTATTATTTTCAGGTTAAGTTTCAGTTATTTTTTGCCATGCCGTACTGGTGTTCCATATTCTTTGTTTTGCCAGAACAATACAGTTTAAGTTGGAGAATTTCAATTGTGGTTTGCCTAGACGAACAGGGTGAAGGTTCCAGAGTTTTGCTGGAGCACCTGCAGTTAACAGTGTTACGGAGGGCTTCTGTAACAAGCACCTGCATTTCCAAAATATATTGTCCAAAATGCCATTATTGTGAATTCATTGTCTTAGCTATGCAAGGGTTTTCAAATTTTTAACTTTTGTTTTTGCTATGTCAGAATATTAGCAATGACAAAATTGATTACACTTTTTTATACAAGAACAATTTTGAAAAACACGAGGCTTATTTTTGATTAAAATTTAATAACAAATTAGAAAGAACAACCGAAAAAGAATAACTTCCAAATCAAAAAAGAAACTACATTCTGTACTGATTCAAAACAATAAAGCTTGAGTGGCAGGTTTTCTGGTAGTTGCGAGCAAAATTGCAGACTATAGAGTGCTAACGCGCTCTGCGCAGGTAACAAAAAAACTTTTTGGCTCTCAACTAAAAATTAGCAGCAATTTAGAATCATTAAAATTTTTATTCAATGATTGTCAACCTAAAACTATAGGTTTTCGTGTTTCGACCAGTGACTTAGGCCATCTTCACAGTTACCATTCAGAAGCATAAGTTATTCATCTATACAATTTATTATTGCAATACAGAGTGCGAGTGAGCTATCGCGACGCGTTTCGACCTCGTTCAAGGGTCTCATCAGGCGAAAAGAATAACACATTTAAACACGCAATGATATAAAACTGCAACTAAAAATTTCGAAGCAAGCATTAGCAGCAATTCAGAATCATTAAACTTTCAAACATGTAATGATACAAAACTGCAATTACCAAATTTGGAAATAAAAATTGCATCGATAAACACATCTGCTTTGTCTATGCAAATTTTGGCTCTCGTTCAAACGAAACTTAGTGCTCGCTTTTTTGCTTTTCGCAATTTTACGATGGTGCAAAAGAAGCTAAAAACGCGTTTACAAGCAGACAAATCATTAGGAATAAGCAAACATGGTCGCCATAATTGACATCAATGATTTCAAAATTTAAGAACCAATTAAGAGCAACTGAGGCTCAACATTGGCAAAAAATTAAGAACAGCCAGCCTCAACTCAAAATTTTCTGGTTCTTATAAAAAAAAGTGTACTTACGGTATTATAAAAGCAGAATACAATGAAGGTGCTGTTATCTGAGGTTAATTTATCATACATTTTATTAAGGGTTAAAGTCCTGCTTGATTGGCTTTACAGTAATCAGGCTCATCACTGCCGTATCTGCAGCAAACCAGTACTAGCATCAACAAGAAAATTAATTCTTTTGCGTTTCAAACTAATGTGAAGTAAATTTAGTATCGAAATCATAATTAATTACGGTAAAAGCACTACAGACTGTTTTGTACTATGAACACAATATTTTATGAAGTAAATTTAGGATAATCGCAGCCCGCGACTCGCAAAGCATTTGTGCATTGCGCTATGCCGGGGCGACTCGTAAATTGCTTACGATTTGCTGTTTACACGAGAGCGACTTTGCCCGGGGACTCTCAAGACGTTGAAATCGACCTCGCGTAAGTGATCACGAGCGAGAACGATTCTTGCATCGAGTCGTGCAAAATATATTCGGCATCGCAAATCGCAGGTGTTACTTACTTGGCGGCGATTCTTCCCAAACGCGATCGCAACTAGCGAGTCTCGCCTCGTGTGAGTAACCGCTCAGCGAGAGAGATTTTCACGCGTAGTTGCAAAAAGTTCGCCCATGTAAATGCGGCCTTATTCATAGTCAAAAACTTGAGGTCAAAGGCGACGATGGCATCACGGTGGGACGCCCGTCCTGCCCTTACGCGCGATTCGGGCAGGACGATAATGGTTGCAAATACCCATGGCATTCTAGCAACCATGTACCCAATGCACGAAGCATCGGAGGATGGATACCACAAGTCACGGACCTCATTGCACTAAGCATGACCAAGTTTATAAACCCGAAAATCAGAAGTATTTTTTACTTGTGGTACAATTCCTTTTTTGACGAAACACTAACTAATGACTTGTTCCACTATATTTCAACAAATGCAAAATACCCTAGGTTGGAAAGTTAATATAAAATGCTTATAGATCGTTTATATAGGATGGCATAAGCTACATAATTTTTTTTTTAAATCGGACGGTCCATTAATAAGATATCGAAAATCACCACTAGATGGCAGGCGAGAGTATGTAAAAATACTAAAATCAATTTTGAGGCCCATACTTATGGCAAAAAGTTGGCTTTTGTGTCAAAATATGTTTATGGAAATGGGGAATTTAAATTTGGGATTAAATTAAGGCTAATTTTGCTAGATAATTGTGTTTTAAAAGTTTTTTTAGCTTTTTGGGGGGTAAATCGGTGTCAAAAATTGGGGATCAAGGATTGAATAAAATTTTAAAACAAAAATATTTTTGGGTGGTATAAAGGTTGTTCTTTCTTTTTGTTAAAGAAATTAGGATGACAATTGATTAGGAATGTGTGTATGTAGAACAATTTGTTTTGCTATTATATCACAAACTGACGATTCAGCTACCAAGATTATGCAACAAAAACAGTGCATAAGAATTTCTTTATTTAGGTGAAATGAAAGTATGGATATGCAGAGATAAATTTTAGAGTATTTTAGTTTAACCATACATTCAAGCTGAGCAAATAACCATACAGCTGCATGTAACAAGTAATGAACATTAGTGGATGTTTTGGCCACAAATTATACACAGCATTACGCTGGTTTTGCTGACAAATATAATAAATGCTCGCAAAACACGAAATTGGTGTCATTGTTGCAATGGTGCTTAGCGCATTTTTGTTATAAAATACAATTTTAATATTGCAAAAGCTTTATATATACTTTTTAACTAACTTAACTCAAAAATATCTTGAGCAAATATGCTGATGTAAATGATAAAATATTATGCACATGGGTTCATCTCCACATCATTGCTACTGTATGTCATTTGAAAAAATAAAACCTTAGCATTGCAAATGTATTTATAATACAATTGCAATTTTACTTAGTATGATGTTAAATGACCAGCCAGTTGGTCGAGAAGTAACACGTTTGTCTCTGGAGCAGGAGGTCTTAGGTTCAAATCTTGCGCTAGTCAAATCAGACACAGTGTTGCCAACGGCTCGCCACCACTGCAACATTACTTTGAAAGGAGGTGTGTTGCTCGGGCGCAATGACGCAGAGATGGGCCCCGCATACTTGTTGCACGCTTCAGTGTAATAGAATGAGTATAATGAAAGACTTGATTTTGATTTGATAAATTAAATGACTATTGAAATCACATGCATTATGATGCATAAAAGAATATTCAAGTCCAGGAAGAAAACAGCACGACTTAGCACACTCAACATACTTAATACATGAGCAATGACCTAAGTAAGTCAGCAATTTAAATGTTTGATAATATGGTACATATTTTTCAACAATTTCTTTATTGCAGCCCACATCTTTTTCATAATAAGCACAATTTAAAAAGTTAATCCTCATAACATTGAGATGCAAACTTTAATTGACCTTTTTAATTAAATCAATACTATTAACAGTCTAGGTTTATTAAGTTTTTTCAATTATTTGAAGATTATTACCTAAATTTTTAATGAATGGCCGAAAAATTGAACATTTCACTCTAAATATGACTAGAAAAATTAAATATTTTGCAGGCAAGCCCTAAAAATAATGCATTCAAAATTGGTGAGAATGACCAAAATAACTTTGATTAATTTTAGTTAGCACTTTATATTACCAAATTTGCACAAACCATCACTAATTGATATTATTCGGTGAAATATAATTAGATAAAAATCATTCATGGCAACTAAACTCAAAATAAAGCACTGGAAAGAATGATCTCTGATCATTGCTCAATAAGGTAAATTTCTTGATTCTGATAGCCATATTTTTGTAGTATAATTATGAAACAATTGTATTGCTTTGAAACAATCAATATTTGTATTCATACAGAGCAAGCAATAAATTTAAAATCTGAAAAACCAAACTATGAATATTGGAAGCATATTTCAAAAAATACATCATAGGTGATGAAGATTAAAATTGTCATGAAAAAACAAAAAAGTCATGAAAAATGTTTATTGTCAAGACTTTAAAGCATTTTTTTTTGTGTACAATCCTTCATTCCCAGTTTTGGGCCTCAACTTAGCCTCCAAAATTGAAAAAAGCAAATAACAGAATCACCAGAAATTTTGATTCCTTGCCTCAAAAAACATGCATTTAGACATAAAAATCAAGTTGATATCTCTAGTAAAACTCGTAAAATCTACATTAAAAATTTTTTATACTCGTGTCTGTCATCTAGTGGTGATTCTCAATATCTCAGCAACCACAGGGCCAATTCAAAAAAAAATTGCACATTGATCAGAGCGCCAGGCTCTATCTATAAAATGGTTAACTGACTCTTTTCCATAGGTTGGGTATAAAAATGATCAATTTTTTTTTTGAAATATAATGGAATAACCCTATTGTATTATTTACTTTTTAAGAAATGCAAATTTTCAGGTTTTAATTCATAATTTGAGCAAGATATTTTTGTTTTTCAAGAAAACCATTTTGTAATCCGTCACGTTAGGGATCTATTTGTGTCGAAAAAATATGTCGTTGAATGCAGAGCAAAGCTTGCAGTTTTTGCCGTCCAAATGTCAGACACTTTATAACGTCTATCAGTACTGGATTGGCTTGTGGCATCATAATGGCCACTTTGCAGGCAGCGGGTAGGCAAAATTTCCAATGAGGGACCTCTCTGGGAGTCTGGGGGCTATGTCCCATTGCTTGGGAGATTTTTGCAAAAAAAACTTAATTTTAGGCCTTATTTTGGATAATTATACTGCTTATACATATCGCACATTATACAGTGGTCGAAATTAACTTTTTCAACAACTTACTGCTTTAAAAAATTATATCAAATGTTTACTTGCCTGAAGCAAATACACACAATCCGAATTTTGAGGTTGTTTAATTTTGGAAAAAATGTGTGAAAATGTGCTTCTTGGCAAAAACACTGAATATGCGTAACATTCCTATCATAGTTTTAGAAAATCACATTTTTGTTCGCATTTGTTTTGTTAATTTTGTACTCTGCGTAATCGGTAACTTTTTCAATCATGCAATACGCAAAAATTGATTTGTTGATTGCAAATTTTTGCAATTGTTACTTAACAATGATTCACGAGCCGTTTTGCATTAAACGCATTTTCAATCGCGAGTATCTTAGAAACTACACCTCATAGCCTAGAAAGCTTAAACTTTTGGCACAAGACAGAGAAGTTAAAAATCTTTTTTTTTAAATACTCTACAGTTTAGAAAAAAAGATACTTGGAGGAGTGCTAATGGAGAGGAGTGATTGATAATTAAGTACATCTGAATAATAGCCCCCCAACGTACTTCTTTGATGAAGCCTATCTAAAGCATTTTTCGACAAACAATCGAATTTGATTGTTGTTCTTGGTAAAAATTTTTTCATGCTATTTATAAGTTAATTTTTTAGAAAAAATTAGCCTCTACCCAAATAAATGTTTCAAAAACGGCTTTAAACGACTTAGAAGAATCCATATTGCTGCAAAATACTGGCTCAAAGACGTTTAAAAACGTAGTATTTTTCTTATTGTGCATATTGATTGGCAGGCCAATGGGGAAGGATATAGCTCTAGCCCTCCTGGCTACACTACTGCATGCTGGCCTTCATCAATTTCATCTTTTCTGGCAAATTGTTGGGCCATATCTCATCTCTATTTATTTTTCATATTTCTTCAAAAAGCGAAACAAGACACTAAAATGTGAACATATTGTAGAATTAGTAGAAACAGCTCACTAAAACCGCAGCAAAAGAATTCAAGTGTATCGACCGGCATGCGACTCCCGCGATTTAGCGACAAGGCGATTATGATTGCAAGGCTTACACACGGAAAAACACAGCGACGTGACCATTGTGGTTTTCGTGAGCAAACTTATGTAATATTGCGCGGTTTGCGCCATGCATCAACGGACCTCACTCATGAAACTATTTAATTTAATTTAACTAAACTAAATAATTTAAATTTAAATTATTTTTCCCTTGTGGTACTTTTTTATTATCACAACATACTTCATCAATAATTTAACTAATCAAACAAAAGCAGCTTAAACTTATTGAGCAAAAGCTGGACTGCTGGTGTGTCTTTTCAAAAAATTTACCTGCAACTCTTCTGTTAAAGATACAGAGTTTGACTTATTCACCTTAATTAAAACAATCACAGGCGCTGACTCGGATACTTTCGCAATCTACAAATCATAGTATCGAACCAACCATCGAAAACAAAGCAAACTAAATTTTTTTTTCGCTTTTTACGCCGTAAGTGTATTAGGCCAAAATGTATAGAGCAGTGGCGTAGCGTAACATTTCAGATACGGCATGCAATTATGATGACGTCATCAGCTTTGATGACGTCATTAATTATCAGACAGAAAAATAAAAAAGCAACTTACACTAATAAATGTCTAGTATTGCTACAAGGCCGTCTCTCCACAGTACGCACTAGAGTGTACATTTACTGTTCAAGTACAAGTCTTTCTTGTGTTACTACAGACAGCGACAGACCTAGCAGTTTTATAAGGGCCAGTAGCTGGTACCATACTATACAAACACTAACAATGAAGTAGGCTTAGTACACTGAAGTAAAAACATTAATTGCAGAACTAAGCTGAGCCAAATCGCTGAATAGCAAATACATACCCCACTTTCATTGCCTCTTCCTCATGTCATTATAATATGTCGTAGCCTGGCAACAGCCAGCGGTGCTATACAATATTAAGCAGGTTGGTGGACTCAAGGCTAGTCCAATGCACGTAATTGTACGGTTAAGCCTGGCCTTGTTTAGTTTATTTAACAACCAGTAAAGCACAAATAAAAGCAGCTAAACAACCAACCGGTAATTTATTGATAGTCTTCAAAACTTTTTTGCAAAACCTACTGCAAATTATACAACTAGCTTACGCCTATTAAGTACTAACTGAACCAACGACCGGTAACTCCCTGTTTAAATGGATTTCACATCTTGCTTTCACTCTTATAGCTCAACATTGAGCCTAAATAGTGCGAACAGTCTAATCTTCTTTTTCTATTTACTTATATCAAAAACTTCCTCTAATTTACATCACATAATGACAATATCTACCGGCTATCACGACTTGGTTTCGCCGCTTAGTTATTCGCTTTCAGCATATTGCTAAATTAAATAAAATAAATGGCAACACGCATGCAATATTTAAAATTGCATGCTTTGATGCATAGCTTGTGGCCTGTCTTAAGCTAATTTACTGATACAAATCTAAAATCAAAATAGAGACCACATTTTACGAAAAGAAGAAACTAGACGCATAAAAGAAGTTTTGCAGCAAAGAATGCTCCAATCAAACTTTTCAAACCTCGTTAATTTTGTTCGTAATCGTATCGAAACATAGCGATCGCTTGAGCCGTTGAATGCAATTTGCATGCGTGTTGCCATTATTTTTTGTAGTTTAGCAATATGCTGAAAACAGGCTAAAACTGAAATCAATAAATTAAGAGAGACTACTTTTTGCTACTTCGACTTGAAAGTGAATACCTGTAACTGAAGAAACTTAGTTTGACTTTGTTTTAAATTTTTACACATACTTGTTTAAATTATTATTTTCTTTTTTGGCTAAATGACAAGGCATGCATGCATGCCCCTGGTATAGAGTAAAAATCAACATCGTTATTCAATAACCAATGACCGTTTTTCTTTTTTTTTTTTTGGATCATTTTATCATTTTTTCATCTTTTGCCAATTATGTCACGGTAATATTTTCACCCAAAAAATTGTAATGCAAGCACAAAACACACAAATTTTACCTCGGTTTTCTCTCAAAAAATTTTTGACAGATCTGAGGACTAACTGGCATATGACTAAAAGGTGGAAAAGTAGGAAAAGGCGGAAATCGCTTTGAAAGACTGAAAAGTAGGAAAAGGCGGTTAGGGTTTTCCCTTACCCCAACCGCCCTTTAAACAAGCAAAAATGTTTAACTATGATGATATATTGAACCGAAAGCAAAGTTTCATTTCCAGCCAGAGCAACCCTAACCCAACAACCAATAAGTTTACTAAATCATCTGAATTCTTCAAAATTCCACCAAAGATCAGCCTACTAACTGACAAAGCAAGTCTTCAACTTGCCGCCCTCAGATCTCTGAAGCTCGTTTGGAAATTTATGGTAAGGATTTGGAAATTTATGGCTCATTTGGAAATTTATGGCTCATTTGGAAGTTTATGGAAGTCTATCCGTCGCGATAGTCCAGCTTGACAAACGACTAGCAAAAAGAACCCCAAAAAGACCTTGGCGCGAGGGTGTTTAATCAGACGCAAGGACCTGATTCATACGCATAAACAAATTATTCAGTAAAAACCTCGTATAGTTTTAGGGTACTTTTTCGGTTGTGGTTCTTGGCTTCTGTTTTCTATCCTTTTCAAAAATATTACGAATATAGAATGAAGTCAAGGTCTGCGCTGGTATTAGCATGATGGTAATGACTGACATCGGAATTTACCTCTCGATCTAGAGAAGGCATTAATGCCAGCATTAATGCCTTCTCTAGTAACCAGCAAGTTACGACGTTAATCATTACCTGCGGATTACGATACCATGCGTAAACGGACCTCATTCGACGATGAATGTCGTGCAAATCTTTATAAAGCTGATAATTTAAATTAATTTTTATTCGTGGTACTTTTCAATCAAAACAACTACTACCTATGCACTTGGGAAAACAATACATTGCTTTAACATTCTGAGCAGGGAGAAAGAGATGCTGCTTGCCTTAAGACGAGAAATGTATGAACACTTTTTCACTTATCTATATTTATCACGGCAATATAATCTCAAATTTGGTATTACAAGAATGTAACAGATCCTAAATTGAATGGTGACAAACTGACAACATACTTCTGGTAAGATGGTAACCAAATTCAAAACTTTCAACACCAAATAATCAAATGTCTTCAAACTTCGCAAAACAAAAATAACAAAACCTAACGGTCTCACAACACATCCAATCTTTTTTTACGCTCAAGTGCAAAATACGATTTGAAATATGGTGCTTAATGAAGCCAAACTGCATGGCAGGGATTAGAAGATAAAACTAGGTTTGCAAACGACGTAATTCGAATTAAAACGACAACCAATAATAAATTGTACAACAGCAAAAAAATATTGGAATCACGAATCAGACAAGGAAAATATTGCATGGAGTATTATCAATGAGTCACTGATGGACTTCATACAAACGACAAATTTGAGATAAGTTTTTCATTTAACTTACCAAATTCAGAACCAGAACTTGGAATGGCATCACCAAATAAAACATCGACCAAATACTTAGCTGGGCCACTTGAGCATCGACTCAGATCTTTCATGGCATGCTTCAATCGCCTGCAAAAACATTCGTAATTTATTCAAAAATCTTTTGTCGAATTGCATCAAATGCAGGTACTGTAATCAGAAAAAATGGATATGAAATTGAACAGGAATTGAACAATGTTGCATCCGAACCGAAAACGGTGGTAGACCACCTTTTGACATTTCAAACAAAATTTGATTGCAAAAACGTCACCAGCAATGAATTAATGTGTCCAAGTCGGCAGCGTGGCCGAGAGGGTAGTAGTGTCGTTTTTACGGCGATCCAGACCGCATGATCTCGGTTCAATGGTCAGTTAGTCACATTATTGCATCCTTGGATAAGGAGCTTTGCGACGTTTATCTCTGATAGGTGGCTTCGAACAAGCGCGAAATTTACGTGGCAAGAAGCAAGCGTCAATTGGAAAGCTTAAAACAACAGTCAACTCCTAAGTAGGTGAGGACGATTCGACCAAAATAAAAGCGTCACCGTCTTTTCCTGGCAAGTGGAGGCTAAATATGGATCAATCAATAAGCATTAGCATACATCAAGATACTTATCTGCAACCACCCTGGTCGATATTGTAAAAGCAGTCAATGTGCTCAAAAAGTAACATATGCTTTCTACTACAGCTAGGGGTTTAAAAAAAGGAACAATAGTTAAGCTTTACATGGGAACAAAATTATCTACTCACTCATAAGTAACCTTATTGGCCACTTTTATCAAAGCCACCGATTTTCCATGCTGATTTAAATCATCCAAAGTATCACGTACTGCCAGACTATCAAACGCCACCGTGATTGCACTATCGGAAATTTTAGTTACAATCCCATTGCTGTCTTCATTATTAGATTTATCATCTCTTGAATAGTTTAACTTCACAATGTCCCCTAGAAAAAAACTAGAACGTTAATGCAGATAATATAATGCAATATTTTCCAAGCTGTTGGGGAAGCATTGTGGGTGCGGCCAAATAAGCATTTCAACTGTGCCATAATGCAACATATTTTGATAAATTATAATGTAAAGGATAATAATTAAAACGAGGACTAGAGAAACTAGAACGTGACATCGTAAGCGATATCTGGGGACTTCGCGGCATTACCCAACTTTTACTGAACTTTATTAACCTTTGAAATGGTGATCCGACGAATTTGTAAAAAATGTGATCATTGATAGTCAGATCAATAATTTAAATGCGCCCCTTCTAAATTTTGTTTTACTAACTTAAATCGCTTTGTGGTTATTCGAGTTCAAATTTTAAATCACTCGAAGTTATCAAAAATAATTGAGTAACGTCATTCAAAAATCTTGCATAACAGTTTACAATACAACGACAAACCTCAGCACTTTTTACGAGTTCTTAAACAGTTTTTCACTCCATTTGAAATAACATAAAGCGGTGTTTAAAATTCCAGCGACTCATAAGCAAATTTCGTTACATCACCAAACTTACACCCTTGTATGATTCCGAAAACGCTCTTTCGCATCGCAATTTAACATATAGTATTGGCATACCGGTTATTTCGAAACTAAAGTCCCCCCTCCCACAACAGCATAAGCTAAAATAAAATAGTGCTAATATTATGCAAATTTAAAACAGGCATTTATTTAAGTTTTTTACTAAATCGTTCATGTTTTTGCCACATAGCCTTCATTCTCGAGTGGTATAATTTGACAAATTGCTAAAAAAAAGGCGGAGAATCAAAATTTATGTTCCTTAGTTAATGCTTGATTCACAAGTTGTCACAGGTCGAAGAGAATAACTTGGTAAAAACATCGCAGTTTTCTATACGCCCTTTAATTAACGCGATCTTTGGACATGACTACCCAGCATGCTTTTCTGAAGATTTAGCTTAAAAGGTGAGAGGTGCTGCGTATGCACCAGCATTTCAGGCTTTTATTGCTTATCAATCCATCTAATTTTCTCTGAATCCTTAGCTATGTTGGATTATCTAACTCAGGTACTCGATATGAACTGGAAGAAATTTGAAATCAAAAATAGCTTTGCAGATACTTACGTTAATAAAGTTCAAACTAGTCTGATGAAGAAAACTTCATAAATTTTCATGTACGCGGTAGAGGGAGAGACCCGAATTTCGAAACACGCTGTATAATTATTAAATCCATCATTTAGCACTAAACCTTCCTCGGACAGTGACTATTAGGCACGGGACGTTTAGGCACTGCCGATTATGCTCCAGGACTTTTATGCGCCGAGACCTTTACCTATTTCGGACGCAAGCAATCACAGCCTGCGATCTCAAATTTGCGGCGCACGAGAAAGGAGAAAGGCATAGGAAACATTTGCCCTGGGACCCTTTTAAAGTACCCATTACTGTAAAAACGCAAAAAATAATGAATGATTAGTTGTTTCTAAAAATGCATCAATTTTTCGTGGACGCTTTGCGCACTCGTATTTTCATGTCGTCTTATAAAAATTGATTAAGTGCAGCGCGCATCTTTCTAGGCATTCGAACAATTATATTCAATTTCACACTCGCATTTTTAATAATTCTTCATGCAGTGCTTTTTCTAGAAGTAGTTTATTATTTGGGATTTTTAGCGGCGATTTTCAACCACAATATCGTTCAGCGGTTGTAGCTTTGACTCCAGACCGTTTGCCAGTGATTAAGAGTTGTTCTTTCTTATCTCAAAACAAATTCTTCACAATATTCGTGCTCGCCTTTTTTAACAACAAGTGTCGGCCTTCTCAAGATACGTTTTGTTAGTTATATCTGAGATATACTAACATTTTCGTGTAATAGGTTATCCCTGGTAATTGTATTGACTGATAGATAGTTAATAGTTACCGGATATAATTTATTAGGGGAAAGCCTAACCAACATATACCCTAGTCGTTCGTTTCATTTGCATGTGTTGGATAAGGCTGTCTTGAACAGCTTACAAATTGGATTTTGGGGTGCTAAACAATTGTCACGAGTAGAACGATAACAAATTTCAATTGCAAAAAATACAGTGAGCATGATAAATTCATACTATATCGCACTTGTATGAAAAATTTTACATGAAAAGTTGTGGAAAATGGTTGTCGAGTCTGCTACTATTTCTAATTCAACTCACACTGCAAAAATAATTCAAAAGCAAAACAACAATTTTAAGCAGCATACAACCCTGTTCAATTTCAAAAGTTCTTGATGCAATTCTGAAGAAGTGGAGCCCCCAATTTTTGTTAGGTTTAGTCTATTTTTAATAACTACCCTCTTCGAAAATTCGATCCATCTAGTTTTAAAAGTTCAAAATTTTGGAGGACCCAATTGAGGGAGATCTCCCCAACCTGGCACCCCGATTTCAGTCGGGCACTAGTCCTCCCTGATATCTTCAATCACTCAAAGTGCGTTTAGCGGTTTAAAAGTAGATAGCTGGAGAAGAAAAAGAAAAAGAGTATTCAGACTGGGGTAAACGAACATAACCAAAAGAAAGGCGGTTGATAGTGCGCTTGAAAATCACAAATCATTTCCCATCAAAGTCGGTCGGTAGTTACCGAGATACGAGAATATCGGTTCAAACTTGTCCACTTTCTGCCCATTTTCGGCCTCTAGCATTTTGGTCACGTGACCGGGGACCCCAAACTCGGTTTTCATAAACCATTTATAATCACCCACATTGTGCCCAAATTTCAGCTCTACACACCAACTGCTTTTTGAGTTAAAGGCGAATAAATAAATTTTTAAGCCAAAAATCGCCATATTTTTATGCTTTTTTGCGTATTAATTTACGATCACGTGACATAGGATCCCCAAAATTGGCATACATGACGCTTTCATTAATTCTTATGTTGAGTCCAAATTTCCACCATCTAGTTTTAACCGTTTGCTAGTTATGAGCAAATCAATCCTCATCTGCCGAAATTCGCGAACAAAAACAAAGGTACTACGCGCTCACACGAAGTCCCAATAACTGAAACGAAATTTCGATGCAATAGGTCCGCTTGCACCAATTTCGGTCGAGCTCAAAAGGGAGAACTAAGCAACGTTCTTCATGATTCAATATTCACTAGAAATGATACCAACTACCAAATATTTTAAAGATTTTATATTTTGCCAGTATATCAACTAACCTGGCGACAGAATATTAAAAGGAAAAGTTTTATTGATAGTTCGGAGTGAAAACGTTGCTAAACTTCTGTTGTATAGCCCAGTTTCTAATGAATTTATCACAAGTTTCGGGATGCAAACTCCTTTACTGAAAAATAAGCAAGAATATTAATCAAAATTAATACACAAGCTATCTTTATTTACTGCAGTTAATGATGCTAAGTGCTTCACAATTTTTACTTTAGTCATAGTTAGACATACGTAGTAGCCACTTCGCTGAATGCTGATGTTGATCCAATCAGTACAAAAATGTCACAAATCCAAATCCAATTTATGACGCCTAAAAAAGGTCCAAAATTTCGAAAAGATGCCTAAATGTGATTATTTTATTTTTAGAAACAAGAAAAAACGCCAGCACATTTTTAACTAAGCCACATACGTCTAAATAGATTGCAAATGGAAAAACGGTTGTTCTAAACTGGTATAGTAACTAAGGTTTGGGTTCGAAGAAAGGTTAAGCAGTTTAGCACCTGGCAGTGGCGTAATATGCCTACTACGCCATGCTAAGACTGAAGGCATGGAAGGGTTACGGTTTGCGATGGCGTTGCCTAGATTTAGTTGTTTATAGGACTGTCTAAAGCAATTCAGCATTACAAACTATGCCTATTTAGTACAACCCATGGAAAAATAAGAGAAAAAGGCAAAGTTGAATCGCTATTCCGACACTTGTTAGCTCGAACAAAGCTGGTACTAAAAACCAAAACCACAAACCGTTGTAGGATTTTCGTGGATAAATTTGAGGCTTCAAAATTTTTTTCTTCAACTTCGGCTAAGTGTTCGATTTCAAGCAAATGAAGCTGTTTTTCCACAAAAGCAGCCATTGTTATTGATGGAGGTAATTTGGAATTTAGACAATAATTCGTGCATCTACATCGCACATGTGACGTTTGAAGACATCTTTTCAAGAGAGACACAAAACGCATTTGTCAATCATGACAAAAATGGTGCAAATCAGTAGTTATGTTAAAATAGATATAATATCACGTCACCATATAGGCACATAGCTACGTTAAAAATTATAGTTAGGTAGTGAAAAAAATGACAATGAGTAAAAACCTAAACGATTGTGCTACAATTATAGTATTATACATCCATAATAAGTTAATTGATTATAATATTTGCAGAGGTGAGCACCAATGACAAGACGAAAATAAAACTTAATAAGAATAATAAACACAAGTTGCATCGCTAATTTACAAAGAATCTTGTTGATTATGAAGTGTGCTGCACTTCAAACACTCTATTTATATGATGGCACAATTTTATTTTCTGAATTAATTTTCGTCTTAATACATTGTCTAGAATTTACAATCAGTAAGTTGCAATAAAAGCTTTTCATTTAGCATTTTATAAATCAATCATTGTGGAAATTGAGTTAGTATTTGTGTTCGTTATGTGCCGTGCTTGAGTTAGGATTACCTTGAGCTAACGACACAATTTTGCAAGCTGTTATTCAGCTGAAAAGCTTTACATTGCGTAGTAATGGTTATGAGCTAACTAACACCAGTGTTGTTGAGCTGATGTGCTGACATGCTGAGGTTATTCTAATTTGTAACTACTTGTATGAATGAGAGACTAGTTTGGAATAGCAGTCTTAAAACTAATCTTGTTTTTATAGTGTAGTTTATGTTCAATAAAGCCTTAAGTTTCGCAACTATTGTCATAGTTGTAACTTTTCATGGGCTAACGTTGCAACAATCATAAAAAACTTCTAGAAATTTAAAATAGTATTCAGGTCGAAAAAACTTTTGCTCGGTTTTCTTTCAAAAAATTGTGACTGATCTTAAGGCCAACTTTACCAAATTTGAGCTTTCTACGACCAGGCGTTTCCAAGATGTAACAGTTCAAATTTTCCCTTAAGAAATTTTGCCAGGGTTGTCAACTACAAATCAAAATTTCCAAAACTTACTGCATGTTTGTAACGCTCAATAAGTGTTTTCAGCAAAGTTTAGTCAAAACAAACTGAAGAGTCAGAGTTTAAAGTAACTGCTTTTCAAGTAATTTCATGCCAACTTTCGAAAAGTTAATCCTCTGTCACAATACTGACGAAATGGCAACACTGAAGCAAGAGGAAAATGGTTAACTTTGAACTACAATAGCTTGAAAAATGCAAGACGCAAAAAGTTCAAATATGATGAGAATGCGCTTAAGGCTTTTCCAAACATTTTGGTCAACAATGAAAACCTTGACTTGAATCCCTTTAAACACACTTCGCAAGTTCAACTAAATAGAAAAAGAACCAAGTCAACTGACAGCTGCAAACCAACTGACCACTAACATTAGGCTAACTTGGACCCATAGAAAACCTTGAGAAAACAGTTAGATAATGGACAAATTTTAGAGACTATCAAACACTAATTAAAATCCATTGAAGAACAACACAAAATATAATTGATTCATTAATCCAACTCTTCTACACATTAGGAAAAACTTATTAGTATCATCTATGACTTGTTGCAAAGCTAACTTAATATTTTTTAAAGATTTTTCAACAAAACCAGACAGAGAATGTCACTGAGAAGTTTTGTCCAAAAAGCTTATAACAAAAAATAATGACTTTGCTGAAGGTTATACATAAATTTTGCACTGCCTCAAAATTGTTTATCTATATAATACTGTACAATTAATATTGTTAGTGAAATCTTAGTGAATACAATCATTCAGAAAGGCAAGAAGAGACATAGGACAGGTGCAAATAGATTTAGGCTACTAAATACTTGCAAAAAAAAAGATAATTAAATTACCAATACCATACGATAAATTTGACAGACATACTACAAAAACACTTTGTTTCACGGACAAATACTGTAGAATAAATACTGATAACTTAAAAATAACGCTGGTCAACAGCAAATTTTAACCAGAGATTATGGAGAGTTTATCTTGATGAATTTTTGATGCGGAGTTTAAAAATGATTTTACTTTTTCTCTAGCACATCAGGTTTTTGAGATATTTCGATTTTTATAATTTTAAATCAACTTTTGTTGTTAAGCATTTTACAGTCCAAATACTATAGAACATTCCATTATGATGTCTCAGAATAACATCCTTAGGTGGTGAAACAACGCAAGTGCAAGCTCTGAGTGACAAGGAAAGGATGAAAACAGGCGGCTTTGCAAGTTATTTAAGTAGTCTACAGTAAGCGTAGAGAGTGAAAAATGTAGGAACATACACAGGCAGAACTGAGGGAATAATATTAACAGTATATGGTAATATGTTATATTAAATAAATTAATTATTTCTACAGGTGTGAAATAGGTATATACATTAACAGTATTTTTAATAATGCCAATGTTGCGATCATTGATACTTGGCTAGAGTACAACCTTTAATCTCTAGAACTGTCCACGTCGACTAAAACTAGAGAACGACTAAGATGTTAACTGACGAATCAAAAATGGCAGTTGATAGTTCCTTTAGCTTCTTGAATCTCAGAAAGCAGCATACCAATCTTAAACTAAAACTTCTATTTAAGATTGGAACATAAAACCCTTTCGCTGAGCAAAATCGCTCCATCAACACTTCCCACTAAACGGTTACACGAGCCAACCACAGATACACAAACTCGGCTTAACTGTCTATGAAACTAATATCTAAAATCACCCACTCTTAGAATATTAGAATAATAGAATATAATACGACCCGCCTATTTATACTACGACAAAAGCTATCGAATATCCCAGAACAATCCCTGATATGTCACAATAGAAAAAGTATACAAGCTTACGATAACAAATTTCACATAATTATGACGTCACAAACTTCAAGTCTATATATAGCAATTAAGAATGGTAAACAACTAATTATTCCGGTGACTAAGAGAAGATGGTAGAATATACAAGAAAGAAATTATCTCGACTATTCCAAATCAAAAAGGCGGCAAAACAAACAAAATAGTCACATACGCATTAAAACACAGCAAATAATTATATCTCAGGCATTCAAAATTATTATATGTGACAGCCAAGAAAGCGCTTAAACCATCCAGATCGGTTTTGCTTTGTCTGTGGAAAGTTTACAACCAAAAAACAACAAAGAAATACCACTCATGATATCAAAAAGATCTATGCAGCGTATTTGGGTTGTCCATTAGGTGACCAAGATAAGACCTGGGCACTAGGGTGGTCCATATTTGATTGACTTTTGAAAGTTTTAACTCTAACCCCTTCAAGTTATGTCACTTCATGAAAAAAATAACTTGGGTGAAATTTTTTTGAAAAATTTTTATGTTTAGGGGTGCCCCAGGCCCCTCAAAAACCAGAAATTTTTGATATTTGGGGCATATTGACCTTACTGTATATTTTGATCGAAAACTGTTATAACCAATGTTTAGAATGATGTATCACCTCATATCCATCAAAATTTGACACTCATAAGTGTTGTAAATCCAATATTGTGTTATTTTTGATTTCTACCACTATGTGGCACAATAGTTTACATCATGAATATTGGTAAAATTTTATAGTTTCTTAATTCAGGACAATAGTATTGATTTCTGGAACCCCATCATCAGCAATGGATGTTCCAAAACTTCTATATAATATTATTTTTATATCGTGTCAGAATATCAGATCGCAGCTATACTTTCTTGAGATATTTCAGAACTTTGCACTTGAAAATTTACAGTAACACTTTTTGGTTTAACAACTTCAAAACTAGTACTTTTTTGGTTGAAAACTATCGAGTTATAATTTGACTAAACTAATGTCGATTGAAGTATAATTGCACACCACATTGATTAACAACATAACTGAAAGATTAAAATTTAAAATAAAAAATAATTAGAAGTTTAAAACCATTCTTGAGGAAAAGGTTTTCCATTTAGAGCAAAATCCTGTAAGAGCTTGGGCTACACTTGTTTTATAGGAATATTACAGCTCTTAATATTTTGTGAATAAACAGCACAGCATAATAATTTTGATAAATAGGCAATATTCGGTTTTTGACCATGATCATTAAGCAGACACAATCAACAAAACTAGTAAAAAATTCTGGAAAAATATGCCAAGAAAAAAATTAGGTGCATACTATATAATTATGACCAACACAAACTGTTTTTGTTGAAGTCATTTTTGATTCAACTTTGATTAAACTAATCACAAAAAAACTTTATGGTGCACTCTCAATTGCAATAATTTCTAGTAACTAATGACACGGTTCAACAAAACTAAACTTTGGCTGTAAAAACAACTAATCAGATAGCTACCGCTATAACTTTATATTTCAAAAATATTAAAATGAAAAAGTCAAAAACACCAGCTAATTCTTGCAAGTTTGACAACAGCACTAAAACTAAAAGTAGATGTTGAGTGTCTTTGCTTTCAGCTTTTATTTGAAACTTGAAGACTACAGTAGGTGCAAATATTTAAATTCGGCAAAACAATTAATGTGAAGCACGTTTGCCTACCGTAGTGTTGGAGTACAGAGCAATACAATCGCAGTGTTTATTGCATATTGAACAACCAGCAAAACTAAAGACGCCAAAATAGTATATCATACATATACTTTGAAGATGTATACTGTTGCTCCAGCTATTATTATTTTTTACTGAAACTCTAAAAACTGCAATAAGATTTTGTTTGGAAACGAATACCTTCTAAAGCAGAAAGCAGGATATGCAACAAAAAAGGTCAGCCTTTCGATGAAGACAGTATTGAGCTCATCCTTAAACTTTTGATGACACAGTAGGTTCTTAGCTGCCAACCGGTGTAATATGTATTTGTGATTAACTAAATTCAAGTCATTTTCAATGAAAGCTGAAAACTGACAATCGGATTCCATGCCTAGCCCTAAGCTGAGTCTTAAAGCCAAACTGAGAAAGATCAAAAGAAATTCACAGATTTTTTGTTTGACATTCAGCATTTGAGGCCAGATAGGAAATCTAAATTGTAAATACTAAACCATAAAATGAAGACCGAATGAAAGATGTCGACTTGGTTTGATGGCTACAAGATCCCACAAGATTGTCAACTGGTCAAAAACTATTTAAAGAAAAATATAATAATCAATCTAAACTAAGAATTTGTGAATTAAATGCAAAAGGTTTAAAATTTCTGTGAAGCACAATAAAAAAAATAGACAGCTGTTCTACAACATAAAAACAGCATTATAAGAGAAGTTTTGGAACATCCATTGCTGATAATGGAGTTCCAAATATCAATACCATTGTTCTGAATTAGGAAACTCCAAAATTTTACAAATATTCATGATTTAAACTATACAGCCACATGGTGGTAGAAATCAAAAATGACCACAATATTGCATTTACAACACATATGAGCGTTAAATTTTGACAAACATGAGGTGGCACATCATTCTTAACATCAATTATTATAGTTTTTGATCAAAAAATATATTAAGGTCAGTATGCCAGAAATACCAAAATTTGACAAAATTTCTGAATTTTGAGGGGCCTGGGGCACCCCTACACATAAAAATTAAAAAAAAAAATTACAGAAGTAATTTTTCATGAAATGACACAGCTTGAAAGGGTCAGACTTAAAAGTTTCAAAAGTCAATTAAATATTTACCACCCTACTGGGCACCCCATAAAATATGCAAGATATGCTGTTTAGACTTGCAAAACTGGCTAAATAAACGGTCTCCTTCTATGCCGTTTTCCATCCCAATGATTTGGTGTGAACCCAAAGTTCACTGTCCAAGATTGCTATTTTTGTCTCACCAAAACAAAGGCTTTTTCCTTTAAACAAAGAGACAAAATAACATATCCCAATTTGCCTTCAGAAAGGACCCCAGTTCCTCATGATGATTCAATACCACCACCAGTGCCTCCTCAACATGGACTTGATGCTACTGATAGCAGTGCTGATGAAGACAACTGCGACAGATTAATTTCTACCAACTACACGGATTTTGATACCACAGAAGATCCCATCTATTTTCACAAAAACATCTAAATGACTTAATTTGAGATTTATGTCTTTCTAAAGAAACGGCAGAGATCCTTGCATCAAGATTAAAAGAACAAGATATAGTTGAAAAAGATGTCAAAGTAAGTTACTGCAGGAAGCGCAATAGGGATTTATCTTCAGCTTTCGAAGTTAAGAGACCTATTTGTTACCGCCATGATATTAAAGAGCTATTTCAAACTCTGGGTATACTTCACATTGTGAATGAACGAAGGCTTTTTATTGATTTCTCAAAGAGAAGCTTGAAGACAGTTCTTCTACATTTTGGAAATAAAAACCCTCCATCCCTATTGCACACTCTGCCCAGTAAAAGAATCTTATGACAGTATCGAAATTTTGTTGAATGCGATTCACTATTTTGACAACCAATGGAGCTTATGCAGGGACCTTAAGGTAATTGGAATTTTGATGGGATTGCAAGCGGGTTTTACAAAACATAGTTGTTTTTTATTTTCATGGGACAGTTGCACAACTGCACAGCACAACAAAACATAAGAATGGCCGACAAGGAATTCATATGCACTTGGAGTGAAAAATATCAAACACATCCCTTTAGTATTATCCCAATAAAGTTTAAATGCCCCTATTGCATATCCAACTAGGATTAATGAAGAACTTTGTGAAAGCTATGGCAAAACAGAATTCAAAAGGTTTTGAATTTCTCTGTAAAAAGTTTACCATGCTTAGCCTAGTCAAATTGAAAGAAGGAATCTTTGTTAATCCACAGATTCGGAAAGTTTTTGAAGACCCAGTGATTGAAAAAAACATTAAATACAATGGAACTACGAACTTGGCATGCATTTAAATACATCAGCTCCAATTTTTCTGGAAATTTCAAGTCAAATTTGTTTCAAGAAAGTGTTGCAGAGTTGCTTGTGGCATACAAAGAGATGGGGTGTCACAAGTCCTTAAAGACGCATTTTCTTCATTCACACCTTGAGTTTTTCCCTGAAAATCTTGGAGCAGTTAGTGACGAACAGGGTGAAAGATTTCAACAAGATATCCAAGTTATGGAAGAAAGGTATAAAGGAGTTTGGAATGAGGGTACGATGGCTGATGTTTCACGATGATGCAAACCATCAATACAAACCAAAATCATTTGGCTTAACATTTTTAAGTTTTCCTCATTTGAACTGGTATTGATTGCAGTACAAAGTGGTACACAGATTGAGAGCAAACATTTTCCACATGTGTTATTCTGAAAGACATTTTTGTTGAAGTTACGGCAAAAAGATTTTTTCAAAATCACCCTAGTACAAGCTGTTTCAAGGCTGCCAATAAACAGTCTTTTTCAAGACTACAATTAACAAAAAAAAGTTTGCCCATTGTCCAATCTTCAGTCTATTGGTAAACAACCACACCAAAACATCAAACTTGTTTAATCTTTTCTGTTCAATCTTTTTTTCAAATTTGTTCGATTAGGAATAACAGCACGCTAATTGCTAATGTGGTTAGTAGCTTATGTCAAGATCTGAACAACAGCAATGATAATGGCAGAGATATTGTCATTTATGGGGTAGAAAATGCATGCAATCTCGCACACCATGCCCTTCATATCTCAAAATCCTGATGTGCTAGAAGGAAACTAACGCCAGATCCAGAATCAGCACACTGATGTTACCCAGAAATGAGTGATCTTGTTCTCATTTAAAAAAACAACTTTTTTTGTTGACTAGTGTAATGGGATTATGCTGGAATGTTGGTATAACATTATATACCGGCATAGCAATAAAGTCCAACAAAACATTGATATAAAAAACAATGGAGCAGTAGACTATATTAACCAATGAACATTGAACACCCACAGTGGATGAAATCTAATATACGGTAAACATAAATTTTACAAAGTGATTAATTTGCCAAAAAAATTAACTTTTAAAGTTCACAATTTTTTGCAGCTTTCAAAATTATGACAAAATTTGCCTACAATCTAACAGTTGATCTACTAATATAATAAACAAAACACCACAATGATAAAAATTTAATTACAAAGTTTGTATAGAACTAGCAAAAAACAGCTTACTGCAGAGTATTACAGTACCGGCATCTACATTTCTGCAATCACAGAATTAGACAGTTTTAGCACCCATCTATCACAATAGAAAAAAAATACTGAATCATTAGTAGGCTTATGTGCATAATGATCCAGAGAGTTGCAATTGTTTCAATGCTTCTTGCAATATTATTAGTCTTTCCTTGTGGAATCTCAATTCTCTTCCTGCTATACGAGCCACTTCCACATCATTTTCTACTTTTTGTAGTTCTTTCACAATAATTCCAGGTTGTAACTTTTCATGGTTCTTCCATTCCACTGTCGACTTTGACAGCATTTCATCATCAATACCTCGACATAAGTAATGTTGCAAAACTTCTTCTCTAAAACATCCTTTACCTTTCATTTCTTTCAGATTACCGTTCCAGTGAAGAAGTTGAAAAACAGACATTTTTTCTTGAAAAGAAAGAAAGCTTTTGCCAATGTACTCCTGCAAGATCTTTCTGAAAATATCAACAGGGGAATCAGAATTAGCTGACAGAGTAGATGGAAAAGAGGAAGATGCAGCAGATACCATTTGATCAATTGTTAAAGAACTAATAATGTTGCCAGAGTGCTCATTGAGCACACTGTTTGTAAGAGCTATTTTGGCAGCACTTTGCTTGGCACTTTCAGCAGTTTCACAATGCTCGAAGGAGCCAAAGCAACTGCCTCCAGGTAGAGTAGCATAGAAAACAAAAGGTGGAGAAGTAGAATATGTTTCATATTTGACAGAACAGCCTTCTGGAAAATGCGCACCTTTAGCTTCTTTTAAAAGCCAAAATTCTTTCAGCGCTTCAACAGCATCAACTCCACCTTTTGAAGAATGTGATTTGAAACTTGTCACAACAGCATCAACAGCTCTGAGCAAAACTTCATTGGAGCACATAGTCAGCTAGCCTAATACAACACCAAAAAGCTACCAAGCCTAGTGATCTACACAAACAACAACAAAAAAGCAATGTCAATAACATGGAATACTTTGCAGCAGCATTTTTCAGACTGATAAATTCTTTATATAAAAATCAAGGAAGTATGCTAATCAAAATTAATTCTGGAAGTAAACCCAGGGACCAACAAAACACTCTTTGAGCAACTAATGTTCGACTATGAAGTATATCAGTGTTCACTCTTAGGTTGTGGTGAGTAGGCATGCACACAAAAAATGGCGATATTCTTATAGCAAACAATGACAAATTAAAAAATAAATCAGCTTGTGCCCAATAAAAACACTGGATTTTACTGATAAAATTTGTATTAATGCTTAAAGAGAAGTATATACCATTATACCAGTGTTCTTCCTAACTTTTTGGCCAATAGGCAAGTGCCCAAAATTCTCTCAAAACATTTGTATTTGTGCCCGAAGCTATAAAATATGTTTACATCCTCTAAATTTTGCACCAATCCAGCATTAAAGTACATACTAAAAGTCACATCTCCACATATTTGTCAACTTTTCTAAAGCTTTGTTTGTCACACTGCCAAAACTTATTTGCCTTTCAGCCTAGTCCAACAAAGCGCTGATTTGCTGACGAAGACTGGCTTAGTGGAAACACTGGCACATACTGACAGCACAGTGCTGCAACTAAATATATATTTCGTAATTTAATCAAACAAAATTTTAGAAAATACATGGTATAAATTAAGACCTGATGTTTATTGCAATTACTGTGTTATAGAAAACATGAATTTGATTTATAAGTGAAGATTCAAATTCAAGAACACAACAACCACCTGAGCAGAATGCAATGCACATCTACATACAGCAAAGTTTAATATTATGTGCTTATCAAACTTAATTGTATTTTGACTAGCGTCAGATTTATTGGACTACAAGCAACAGCTCTGTAGTTGCCAACTCATACAAAATTAAAAATTCAAAAAATGCATACTTAAAAATGCAAGACAATGAATGAAATGCTATTGAATTTATATTTGGGATGTACATAATGATTATATACACAAACATATTCAGAATTCAACAGAGTGGTCAGAACAAAGCTTGCACAATGCACATAGGCTTACGGTGAATTGGTGATACGAAACATGCAATAGTAAAATCCCCTAGCATAACAGATTTTCTGGCCTCTAAGTAGATTTTTTGGACCTAATTTTTTAATCTGATTTCCTGGGGTTGGCTTATTGGGCAGATAAACTTTGAACTAGACAATACCAGAGGTCAAAATGCCACTGCATTTCAATTCACAGCATGATCTCACCAAGCATTAATTTATTTATTTGCACTTTGAACTACCTTACCTATTTGCACTTTGCACTATTGGTACTGTATTTGCATGTGCAATTAAAATGGATAAAATTTACATTTTCTGCTCCAAATTGGTGCAAAATTTCATGATGCTGTGTGCGTATTAATCTGGCACTGCGCCATGCCCATCAAATTTTCCGCCTCGGCTTATTGGGCAACAATATGACAAAACCCTCATTTTAAGAGCTAAAAATTGATCTCCCTTATTTGATAAGTTGACTTATTAGCCAGGAAATACAGTAATCAGTTGGGGTCCAATATAGATTTCATTTTACCTAGCGTAATTATTGAAAAATTAGCTAAAAGAAATGAAAATATTAACATTCTATATTTTGGGCTCTATGCATTTTAAGTTCACACAAAACAGTTTCAACATCGTCTTGGGCAATAAATGGTCAAAGTGGTCATACACTATTTTATAGGTTAAGAGCCAAACAAGATTACAGGTACGGTACATGTATTTCAGTACAGAAATGAGAACTAGCTTCAATACTTTTAGGCTACAACGGTAATGAAATAATTAATCTATGCTAAGAATCTTACTTTCTACTTATTTTTAATCTTCAACTGTTTAACATTCAAGTCATTAGTCCATAACATGTAGATTATTCATAATTGCAGTATATTTTAACTAATTTTCAGTGGAATAATCTTTTAGCATATCACCTAAATGGTCATTATGAGCATTAAACCTCCTTTTACGATTAACCTTTTTGCGCTTTTGCTGGACAGGTTTTTTCACAGTTTCTTGCATTGAAGTTATGCCATGGCTATTTAAATATTCCTCAATTTTATTGTCATCAACAGAGTCTACAGCAACTTGCCTCCAAAGTTTTTGAAATTCCTCATCAATAACAATATCACAACTACGATCATTATAAAACGCGACCTGCTTTTTATCTGGTCTGGTTACAAATAAAATTTTGTTTCTCAAGTTTTTAATGCACTTATTGGCATTTGGCAAGCCTTCTTCAATATCATCACGCATTATGCCACCAAGACCTCGCTGATCATGGCGATCCAAAAGCTTTAATAAAGCTTTTTTATCTTTAATGTTATATTTTGGTTTAAATGTATATTTGACCTCGCCAATTGGATCTTCTTTCAGTACTTGAATTTTAGGATTATTTTCAAGGGCTTCATTCTGCAACCAGTTTTTATGGATGCTTGATATTCTTCCTTCCAGCTTGCATTCTTCAAGCATTTCATCAAGTGTCAATGCATGTGTATCACCTTTTTGATGACGACTCTTCATGTGCTTTACAATTTCAGCCAAAAGAGCAAACTTATGTTTATTAGCTTGTGGTTTTGAATGAAAAGAAGAACTCGGACTTGGTGTAGAAACAACTGTAGATACTGTACTTGGAGTTCGATTTGACTTGCTTTGATTCACAGAAGAGCTAGTTCGCTTAGCATACTTTTCTACAGCAGGCAAAGCTAATGATCGGTTTTTAAAAGCTTTATGCTGCTGTAGTAAACTGGGATCCATACTCTAATGGCAGGTTTGATATCAATTCTTAGAACTTTTATACTAGATCTGAGGTGTTCCGAGTTGAAGCAAGCTAAGTACCGTATCAACAAGCTCTCTATCAATCTACACAATCGCAAGTAAAATTAATTTCACCAGTAACAACTTACAAAATCAATGAATTTATTGTTCCTAATTCTGAATTGATCACAAAGTATTAAAATAAAACCAATTCAATTCAATTAGCATTTATTTTTGTTCAGAAAAATACTCAACAAAAAATTACAGAACGATACTTCTGACAAGAGGTTGCTTGCTTTTAAAATTAAAGAAAGTAGCTAATGTTTAAGTACATAATCAGCAATGACAACAAAGAGAATAAGTGAGAAAAAGCAGTAACTCATTTGCTCATTTAGCTTTTCCATATATTTTTGATAAAGGTTACGATTTGAGATAAGTTTTAAGTTTGGCTTGGACAGAGGATGAAGGTTGGGACTAGAGTTTGGTTTAATACTAGGACACAGGTTATCGATTTTTTTTTAATCTTACATAGCATTAGCATCTCTGATCTGCCAAAATAAAATATGCCATGTGGTTTAAGCAACGTTACTAAAAATAAAAGCATAGGCTACTTTTATTCAAGAATTAAAATGTGATGTCCTGACGTTTGCAGGTCAGAGTTCAATATTATCTTGTATGCTTCTGGCCATAGGTGGGCAGTACCGCGGTACAAAAGTACCGCGGTACTTTCTTGGTACCGATACCGTCGGTACTTTTGTGGTACCAGTACCGATACCGCGGTACTTTGCTATTTTTTGGCGATACCTGTACTTTAGTTTTATTTTATTTTTTAGTAGGGATTTTACAAATGTAATTCAAAACTTGAAACGTTGTAAAAATGCTTGCGAATAAACCGAATAAACAACGAATCTTTTTTCTTAATTTAGTGTTTAACTGTTGATCTTACTCGCTACTACCACCGCAGGGACTAGGCGTTTTCAGTTTTCTGGCCTAACTGAAAAATTGACGTTTTCTTGCAATGGCAAAATGATGCATTACCAGTATTCATGCACCAGCAAAACAAAAGTAGAACCGCTAAAAAAAAATTGTAAGAGACGACTTACGAAATGAATACTTATCACATCAGGCGTAAATACAGTAGCGAAGCCAGGGGGCACGCGGGGGGGACTATAAAAAATATTTAAAGCATATTTTGAAATGTTTATTGAAGGGCGAGGGGGTTAATTTGTCAAAAATAAAACCTGTAAATCAGAAAAAAGACTTTAAAGAATAGTCAAAAATAAGTAATCAAATTTGATCGCTCATTGAAAAATGCTTAACATAGGTTTCATCAAAAAAAAACTATTTAAGTGCAGAAATAGGGGGGAGAGCATTCAGTATAAGTTAATTACCAACCACTTCTTTCGACTTTCCTTCAATTAGCCCCCCTTTATATATATACAGTATCTTTTACTACAAAATATAGCCGTAATAGATTACTCCTTGAGAGGTTTACCAACCTACCGAAATAGAATTTTACAATTTACCAACTTGTAAATAAGAGAACTGAAATGGTAGCGATAGCTACCTCCTACATAGCCCATTTATGCAACTAGTACAGTATAATCATTTTTTGCGCTGCTAATTTCTATGCCACGTATTAATAGCATTAATTTTTAGCAAAATAGGCCTAAAATTAAGTTAGTTTTGCCAAAAAAATTTTTTTTTCAAGTGCTGTGGTATCCGACCCCAACACCCTATGCCTCTGCTGGCTGGAGGTCTTGCCCCCAGACTCCAATTGCCTCCCAACGTTATGGGATCCACCCCCAGACCACGCAACGCCTCCCCCCCATCACAGATTTTTGGCTACGAGCCTGCATAAAGAAAAATTTACTGCACGTTACTGCCAGCCTCCATTTGTATTAGCTTTTGGTTTTAAATATGCCTGGAACGTTTGGCAAAGAAGGTGTTTTCATTCACAAACGGTGTATAATACGACCAAAAGTATTTCACCCGATAATACTTATATAGAAAAATTATCTCAAAAAATCCTTTCATCTGCACCAATCCCATTTTGGCTTTGGCCACGATGAGGTTTTTTTCTTTCTGAACATTATACGCTCTTTTAATAAGTTCTAAAGGGTAAAACAACGCAATCTAATTTTTGTACAAAATTGTCGAGTTAAAAACACAGTTTTGTCTCTTAAAATTTTTGGGTGCCACCTCTGTGGAAACCCCACAAATTAAACCCCCAGAAATCAATTTTTATGAAATTACACCTCCTTTAGAACCCCCGAAATTGAACCTTACAAAAAACAAATACTTTAACAGCTTTAGCTAAAAAGCAAATTTTTTTTATAATCAGAAGAGACCAAGAATCTTCATGAGAGTTCCCCAAAAGTGCCAAAGCTTTTTTTGCGACAACCCTAATTGCATAATCTGTGTTCAACCCACACTCTGGTTACGTTGTTGCGTCCTTGGATAGGGCGCTTTACGATGATTATCTCTGCTTGTGGCTTTGAACAAGCAACAAATTCAGTGGTAAGAAATCGAAATTCACGAAACATTGAAAAACTAGAAACTCTTAAGCAGGTGCAAATTCCTCCAAGCACGAAGTAATTATCACAATGAAAGCGTGCGGAATGTCCAATAATTAGCATCTAACGTTTTGCTGTGACAAAAAAATAAATATGCTATACAGCAGCAATAAAAAAAATGCTGTAATTTTGAAATTGTTCTCATTACGGGGGAACAAAAGGATTTTTTTAAAATCACCATTAACATGCGTCGTTCGTTTATAGGCAGGCAACTTGTAAGCTCTCATTTAGCTTTAAATAAGAAATCCTAAAAGTAACTGCAGCAACGAATCAACTAAAAGCAAACCAAAACAGCTCACTTTGCCAAAAGTGCAATTTACCTCCCAGTTTCTAAGTTTAGTGTGAATGGCACTTGTGCAATAATTGGTAGCTGATGTATCGTCAGAATAGCCTACAGTGCCAACTTACGCACGTGATGCTTTAGAGATGACTGCTGTTTCATTATTACTGGTGACAAGATAACAGAGGTGGAGTCGAGGACACAAGGCTCGAGGCCAATTCCAAGGCCAAGGACACAAAAAAAGTCTGAGGCCAAGGACAAGCCTTTCCAAGGACAGACCCTCTCAAGGCCAAGAACCAAGGACACAAGCGCAAGTGTTCTCCAAAAAAAAAGGTCTTCAAAAAAGTTTTTTAGGTGATCTCCAATTTATTGGCGTACCCAGAATTTTTGATTGGGGGAGACCTAAATCACAACTCCTATGTAATGACGTGATCAGAATTTTTCCAAAAAGGAAGTTTTTGTGGGACAAAGATATCGTAGGGTGGAAGATCTGAAATCGTTGCCTGTAGGCAGGTAACCAGGTTTAGCAAAGGGAGAGGGATTAAACTAATACTTGAAAAGCGCAAATATCTAACATTGGAAACGTGTTGAGAAAGCTAGTGTAACTCAAAGGTATCACAGATGGGGGTCTGGGGGCGGGGCCCCCAGCTGCTAAAGGCTTTGTGGGTCTAGGGGCGAAGCCCCCAGTCGTTGGGCAATTTTTTGTAATTTTTTGGAAAAGAAAGCTGTTTTAATGCCATCGAATCACATTTTGCAGGTGTTCAGAGCCATTTAAAAGCACTAGATTTTTGACATTTCAAAGTTAATTGAAAAAATGAAATTGTTTAATCCCTCTTTTACTAGCAACTTAAGTCCAAAATACGTTTAACATCTGGCATCTTGGAGTTAGATTTTAGTTGAAAGTGATTTGGTCCAAGTAGGGGGAAGTAAGATGCATTGTCTCTTGCTACATTTTAGCAGTAAATAATAATCCACTCGAAGATTTTCCTTAGAGGTTTTTGTTTTGTCATGAAAATAACCAGTTATAGGAGTACATGTTCGGCCAGGGGACCCAGGCCCCTTCAATTGAAGGTCAACGATTTGTTCAATCAGCATTTTCCATTGTTAACTTTTTTTAAAGTATTTTGTGCGTAAAAACCGGCAAAGTTGGAGGTGCAGTAGTGAATTGTTATTGAAAAATGGAACAATGGATGGTTACGCCTACTAACCGTGTTATTGCCGGGCCGGATTTACATCACGCTGGGCCCCTTGCACTGTGGAGATTTTCGCAACATCTTTCTGCCAAGTATAGGTGAAGACCAAAAAAAGGCTTACGATTTCAGCGTGGGGCCCCTACCTGGTACTGCGCCATATTGTGGTAGATCCGGCCCTGATTAATGCATTACGTTCATAAAAAGGCTAGATGTGGACCTGAGATAGCAACTTTTAAGACAAAAACTCTCCATTTCTTCTGGGTTGTACGTTTAAATTGGCTGGCAAAAATTGATTTGAGGGGAGCCTGGGGCCCCTGGTTTTCGATAATGTTGTTAGTTACTGTTCTAAGCGAAAAATGCTAAAAAGAAACTGAAGAAACAATAGGCTTTTTTGTCACATTTTTGTCATTGGTGAAATTTCAATTGAGAGAGACACGGGCCCCTTGCCCCCCCTTGGCTACGCCTATGCTCCAAGTGAGGAAAACAAAAAAGGTGTACGCAAATTTTCCGCGAGGTTTCTGGCGTTTTCCAACGAAATTTCAACTGTTAAAAAAAATAGTGCTGTCCTCGAGCCAAGGACAGAACAATTTTCGAGGACTTGAGGCTTCGAGGCCAAGGACTTGACCTTCGAGGCCTAGGCCAAGGACTTGAAAATATGTCCTCGAGGCCAAGGACGTCCTCGAGGACTCCACATCTGCAAGATACTGTTGTAGAATACTAAGCCCGATGACCGTAGTCCATATAAGTTAGATACCTTATCGAGTCAACTCCATCGCTAGTTAGTACTTTGTACTCACTATAGTACGGTAGTAATACTAAAACTGCACCTGCTTACTATTCTACCTGTCTACTGCAAACTTTCTGTAAAACGAACTGTAGGTCATACGCATTGTGCTGTAGTCGCGAAAACGAACCTAATTGCTAAAAGTGATGATTTACAATCCCGTAAACAAGGTCAATCAGTCAAATTTTTTTCGTTTAATTTTTAAAAAGTACTGCAAAAGTACCGCGGTACTTTTAATTTGAAAGAACCAGTACCGCAGTACTAATTTTAGCAAAGTACCGAGTACCGGTAGCGTGGTACTTTTGCAAAGTACCATGCCCACCTATGCTTCTGGCCCAAAGGCCACCAGCGTGATAGCCTAGAAAAGAGCCATTAGAGCAGCGACTGCTGAAAACAAGCAATGTGAAAAAGTTGGGTGTCATTAAGTACAAGGCGTCAGCTTTATTTCGGAATCTCTGCAACTCGTGTATGAGCGTGCACGTGCTCTTGCTCCACTCAAGCGTGGACTCATTAGGGCTAGGGCTAGATCTAGGAATAGCTTAGATCGGAGAGAAAGCACACACGCTCATACAAGAATCGCAGAGCTGCCAAAAATAACGCGACGGCTCATACTTAACGACACCCAAAAAGTTATCCTTCGACAGGATTAGAACCTGGAGCCTTTGGATTACTGGACCACAGCTCTAACACTTGACCTAGAGAGAAAGTTTCCTCGCCGGAGCCGCAACTAAGAGGGGGCCAAGGGGGGCAAGCGCACCCCAAAACAAAAATTCCTCCCCCCCCCCAACCCTAAAGCGACAATAGGAAATAATTTTGTTAAGTAGCCTATTGTAAGGCTGTTGATTAATTTAACAATTTAAACTGATGCGAAATGTAACGTTTCGCAAAACTTTTATAATCAGTACCGTAGCCACGCTGATTGTAATGGCACCAGGGATACATACTAGTGCATAATCACTATCTTTGCTTGATTTACCAATTACGGTATTTGGTACAGCACGGTAAGTAAAATCTACGAAGAATCTTGCAAAATTTGATTGTGATGCAAAAGCAACTAAGCTATTTTACAAACGAAAATTTGACGTTACGTGAGGCTGCGGTAGCACGCTGGCATTAACAATGAGTGCAGGTGGTCGCTTTCATCTCGGCTAAAAAGTTATTACGGTAAGTAATGGCGGTGAATTGGTGATGGATAGGTAGGCCTATAGCCTATCAATTGTCATGAAAAGTAGCAGAGATCCTCACCCCAGTCCGAACCCTGCTTCCTCTAAAGCTACCGATACTCCTTCCATTTCCTTGTGTGCAAATGCTTCTGGCGTCCCTAGTTATCTTAACCTTCTGGCTCCTTCACATCCAAACTTAAATTTATTCCCAAAAGGCAAAAATAACGGCTGCTTTCGAACCCATACTTGCAACAACTGATGAACTGAACTCCGCTTCAGAGGTTGCTAAAAGCTTTCGCATTTCTAAAACAAAAGTGCCCTGCACATAGGCTTAGCATGGGGGCCCGGGCCTCCTCAACTGAAATGCTACCAATGACTAAAATGCCAGTCTGGAAAATACGTAGCTTTTCCGAAGATTCCGGCGTGGAAAGTTTGTCACTCAGGCGTGGTGGCGCAAGTTCTTCTTTCTTCATTGCCCGCTTTTCCGTGAGAGTTGCGGGGGCAGTAGCTCAAGATTGAGCCGCCACACCTCACGGTCTTCCATCACCTCCATCATTTCGCTTGGGCGAAGTCCCAAGCGATTCCATCCAAGATCCTCAATGTAATCGGTCCATCTAATTCTAGGTCGTCCAACTGGTCTTCTCCCATTTGCTTTGGCATGTAAAGGTTGTTTGGGGAGTCTTTCCTGAGACATTCTGCTTACATGGCCAAACCATCTAAGCTGAGATCTTTCAATTCGGAGAAGTAACGGCTCGATGTTAAGAGATTTTCGAATCTCAGAGCTACGCACCTTGTTAAACAGTGTAACTCCTTCGATTTTTCGTAAAAACCTCATTTCGGACACTTGCATTTGTGATTGCATTCTTTCGGTCATTACCCAAGATTCATGTCCATGAGTGAGGATGGGGACAAAAACTGCTTTGAAAATTGAGAGCTTTGCCTTTTTCGACAATTCTCGTTTCATGACAACCGAGTAGTGCAAAGCTCGCATTACTGCACTAGCCTTGCCTATTCGGGTATCGAGTTCTTCGTCTTGCCTTCCGTCACTCATAAATGCAACCCCGAGGTACTTGAACTTCTCTACCTGCTTCAGTGTCGCTCCATTCACTTGTAATACGCACTGATCAGGGTTTCTTGAAAGATGAAGTACCTCAGTTTTGGCCGTGCTTATTTTCATTCCGGCGGTGTTGCATGCATCTGCAAAGCTATTTAATGCCCGCTGGAGGCCAGATTCTGTGGAAGAAAGCAGAACCAACTCATCTGCGCATAGCAGACGACTAATTTTGCAATTTCCAATCGTGGCACACTCATCAGCTTGGCTGTATTTGTCGATCCAATTCATGTAAACAATGAAAAGGAGAGGTGACAAAACGCACCCTTGCCTGAGTCCAACGCCCACATGGAACGGCTTTGATTGCTTGCCATTTACCGGAACACAAACCTCCGGTCTGCAGTAGAATGACTTAATAGCGCGTAACAAGTGACCATGAACGCCATACTCCTGCAAAACCTTCCAAAGTTTATCCCGAGGAACTCGGTCATATGCTTTTTCAAGATCGACAAAGCATGCAAAGAGATCTTTGCCATACTCCCAAGATTTCTCAAAGATTTGCTTCAGAGTGAAGATTTGGTCAGTGGTACTGCGACCCGGACGAAAACCGCACTGACCATCTTCCAGTTTTGATTCCACTATTTCTCGGCATTTCCTTTCAAGGCATTTGGCATATACTTTCCCTGGCAAACTAAGGAGTGATATCCCTCTGTAGTTTGTATATTGCTTGCGATCTCCTTTCTTGAATATCGGAATAATCACACCTGTTTGCCAATCTCTGGGAGTTTTGCCAAGCTTCCACGCAACTTGACACACTCGCGTTAACCAAAGAATTCCTTCTCCAGTCAGCGTTTTCAACATCTCGGGTCTGATTTCATCTTCACCAGCAGCTTTTCCAGATTTTATCCCTTTAATTGCAGTTGCCACTTCTGCTGCAGTGAAAACCTCGTCCTCCCCTAGATGTGTCACTTCGTGTGTGTCACGAGTCGATGCCTTTACAGGATTCAAAAGATCTTCAAAGTATTCTCTCCATCGTGAAACGATTTCATTCTCATCCGTTAGAATGTTACCGTCAGAATCCTTGATGGAGTACGTGATACTCAATCTTTTGCCACGTAAACGACGGATGGTCTGCCAAAATGCTTTGTTTGCCGAAAAATAGTTGGAATCCAACCGACGACCAAACTCTTTTCATGACTTCTCCTTGGATTTCTTTACAGCCAAAGTTGCCGCTTTTCGCGCCTCAGTATACCGGGATTGCAAATCAGATGACGATCTGTCCTGTAGCCAGGCCTTGAACGCATCTTTCTTTGCTCGAATAGCTTCTTTAACCTCTTGGTTCCACCAAGGTGTTCTTTTCTCACTATCGCCCGCCACTCTAAGCCGTTTTCGCCCACAACTTTCAGCAGCTGATGAAATGATTGCTGATCTGAACAGCAGCCATTCCCTCTCGATGTATTCGGATACATCAGGAAGTTGTCTGAACTTAGATGATATACTGGATGCAAACTGTTTTCTTACTTGTTTGTCCTCCAAAGCCGCCCATTTGATCCGGTAAGTCACAGACGACCTGTTGGATCTCTTGTTCGGCCAAGGTTTCGAAAGTCGTAAGGAACATACTACCAGATGGTGATCAGTTGACAATTCAGCACCTCGCTTCACTCGAACGTCCAGCACATCAGAAAACAAATCTGACGAAACTATGCAAAAATTTATCAAAGATTTTTGATCCATACTAGGTCGATACCATGTATACTTGTGAACCTCTCTGTGCTGGAAAAAGGTATTCATGATGCGGAGTCCGTTGCTACAACAGAGCTGCAATAAATACCTTCCGTTCTCATTCAGTCCAGTGACTCCATGTTTTCCGATTACACCCTTCCACGTATCTTTGTCTGTTCCAACATGTGCGTTAGAATCCCCCATAAGGACTGTAGATTCAGTAGCTGATACTCGTAGAAGAGCATCATTTACTTTATCCACAAAAGTCTGATATTCACTGGTGGCATTGGGGGCATATACCTGTAATAGGCACAATGACCGATCGAATTCCTTGAGCTTCAACATACAGACCCGTGATCTCAAAGGAATCCAATCTGACACACAGTCTGACAAACGGGAGCTTGTGAGAATCCCCACACCCGCTTGTGCAGACATACTAGGATCAGAACCACAATAGAAGAGTTTCCATCCGCCATCCAGATCCACAGTTCCAGAGCCATGTCGTTTGGTTGAAGAAACTCCGATAATGTCGAGATGATACCGCTTTGCTTCCTCAACCAATTCTAGCTCTTTTCCTGTGACGGTGAGGGTGTTCCAATTGCCCAACAGCAGTTGGTGATGGTTGACCAGTGAGTGTGCGACATTATCTCGAGTACGAATACTCTGCGCTGCCTCCATTCGCCTCTCCAAACGTGTAGCGGGCACATTGGTG
Source organism: Trididemnum nubilum (assembly GCA_963965965.1). Taxonomy (NCBI): domain Eukaryota; kingdom Metazoa; phylum Chordata; class Ascidiacea; order Aplousobranchia; family Didemnidae; genus Trididemnum; species Trididemnum nubilum. The sequence goes on along the minus strand of OZ014481.1, from coordinate 29,748,880 downwards.
GAGCTGCCACTAGGGCTGGCTGGTGGAGATTGTCGCTTATTTTTCGAACGAGCCCCTCTGCCTAAGACTCAGTTGAAGATGTAATTGTAATTACATTTTATTCACCAAGTTGCCTTGGCCAGGAGAGAGCGAAGGGACCTTTTGGTCTTCAAGTCAAGCTGCCACCTGCCAACCTGTTTACCACACACGGCGGAGGCTTCATACTGTCCCTTTAATTGCTGAACGTCAAGCAGGGAAGCTGTGAATACCAATTTTTATAGTCTTTGGTATGACCCGACCGGGAATCGAACCCGAGTCTACCGTTTCAGTAGCAGACACTCCATCCACTCGACTACTGATCGGCGTAGCACTGGCGCAAGATTAACAGCTTTGGCGTAAGCCTTTGTTTTATACGGGGAATTTAAGTAACAAGCACAAAACTCGCAACATGTTGTTTTTCATTTGCTTTGATCTTTTAATGTCTTGACCGCCAACTTCTTTGAGCTCAAATTGTGCATGCGTCATGCTTCATTGATCGCAATATTTTGGTTAATTTTTCTTGACCTGTTTATGCTGGAGAAAAAGTCAAAGCATAAAATATCAATATGTTGCATTTTTCGTCGAGTTTTCAAAAATCTAAAAATAGTTTTTGAGTACAAAGCATTTTGTTGACGTTTCCGTGATTAATTCACTTGCCCCTTCCAGAGATGGAGTCCTCGAGGACGTCGTTGGCCTTGAGGACGTCCTCGAGGACACATTTTCAAGTCCTTGGCCTCGAAGGTCAAGTCCTTGGCCTTGGCCTCGAAGCCTCAAGTCCTCGAAAACTGTCCTGTGCTCGGCTCGAGGACAGCACTATTTTTTAACAGTTGAAATTTCGTTGGAAAACGCCAAAAACCTCGCGGAAAATTAGCGAACATCTTTTTTGTTTTTCTCACTTGGAGCATAGGCGTAGACTAGGGGAGGGGGCAGGGTCCCCCCAATTGAAATTTCACCAATGACAAAAATGTGACAAAAAAGTCTATTGTTTCTTCAGTCTTAGATTCTTTTTAGCATTTTTCGCTTACAACAGTATAACTCACTAACAATATTGAAGACGAAGGGCGCCGGGCCCCCTCAATTCAATTTTTGCCTGCCAATTTAAACGTACAACCCGGAGAAAATGGAGAGTTTTTGTCTTAAAAGTTGCTATCTCAGGCCCACATCTAGCCTTTTTATGAACGTAATGTATTAATCGGGGCCGGATTTACCATAATCTGACGCAGTACCAGGTAGGGGCCCCGAGCTGAAATCGTAAGCCTTTTTTTTTGGTCTTCACCTATATTTGGCAAAGATGTTGCAAAAATTTCCATAGTGCCAGGGGCCCAGCGCGATGTAAATCCGGCCCGAAGATAACATGGTTAGTAGACGTAACCATCCATTGTTCCATTTTTCAAAAACAATTCAGTATTTCACCTCCAACCTAGCCGGTTTTTACGCACAAAATACTTTAAAAAAAGTTAACAATGGAAAATGCTGATTAAACAAATCATTGACCTTCAATTGAAGGGGCCTGGGTCCCCTGGCCGAACATGTACTCCTATAACTGGTTATTTTCGTGACAAAACAAAAACCTCTAAGGAAAATCTTCGAGTGGATTATTATTTACTGCTAAAATGTAGCAAGAGACAATGCATCTTACTTCCCCCTACTTGGACCAAATCACAAGTTTTTCAATTGGCTTTCAAATGTCAAAAATCTAGTGCTTTCAAATGGCTCTGAACACCTGCAAAATGTGATTCAATGGCATTAAAATAGCTTTTTGTTCCAAAAAATTACAAACATCGCCCAGCGGCTGGGAGCGAAGCCCCCAGACTCACAAAGCCTCCGGCGGCTGGGAGCCCGGCCCCCAACCCCCGTCTGTGATACATTTGAGTTACACAAGCTTTCTCAATGCGTTTCCAAAGTTAGATATTTGCATTTTTCAACTGTTAGTTTAAGCCCTCCCCCATTTGCAAAATCCTGGTTACGTGCCAACAGGCGAAAATTTGAGATCTTCCATCTAACGATATTTTGTGCCGCAAAAACTTCCTCTTTGGAAAAATTCTGATTACGTCATTTCATGTGATTTGTGGTTTAGGCCTCCCCCAATCAAAAATCTGGGTACGCCTATGAATTGGAGATCGCGTGAAAAAAAGTTTTGAAGACCTTTTGTTTGGAGAACACTTGCGCCTGTGTCCTTGGTCCTTGGCCTCGAGCTTTCCTGTCCTTGGCCTCGAGAGGGTCTGTCCTCGGAAAGGCTGTCCTTGTCCTTGGCCTCGGAATTTTTTTGTGTCCTTGGCCTTGGCTCCGAGCGTTGTGTCCTCGACTCCACCTCTGCCCCTTACCCCTTGTTCTTCCTCCCATTTTTCAGATCGGAACCTCGTTTTTTTTGTTTTTTTTGATGCAATGTGACAAAAGTCAACATCACTTTTTTCCATGCATAGGTGGGCACAAGTCCGTTAATCGTTAATAACGAAGCTAACTTTTTCATTAACTCGTTAATTCGTTAAAAAGTTTTTTCATGTTAACGGACTAAATTAACTTCCGTTAAGTGCTGTTAACGGACTAAAGTAACTTCCGTTAAGTTCTGTTAACTTCCGTAAAGGTTTTTATTGTTAATATCTTGCAGCTTCGTTGTGCATTCGAACTTGTTTTTGTCTTAAAATTAGATTAGACTGTAAAATGTATCTTTCAAAACACAAAAAGACCACCATAGCAAGAAATATTTCCTTGCAATCAGCTCAACATCGTCAATACGTGTTCTAGAAGCGAGTGAATAAAACAAAATGTAAATTACACGCAAAATGTTAACGGATTAACGGACTTTATTAACTTCCGTTAATTAAAGCTGAAAATAACGGATTAACGTTAACGGAGGTGTGAAGTTTGTTAACGGACTAGTGGTTAACGAAGCTAACGTTTTGTATTAACTTGCCCACCTATGATAAAATGTAAATGTCGGGCAGGCCCGGCGCCAGAGTAGAGTGACTGGGGGGGAGGGGCATAAACATTTTTTGGGGGAGGCACAAAAACTGTTTTTCCTCAAATTCGATTGTGAAGACCATGAAAAAGGTCTTCATCACAAAATATGCGCAAAATTCCACGAATTGTGGGATGAAGACTGAAAAAAAAAAGGTCTTCATCGCGAAATGTGCGAATATTGAGGTAAAGACAAAAAAAAAAGGATTTTCATCGCAAAATCTGAAAAAAACGGTTCTTGCCCATGAATACTGGGCAGATGACCAGTATTTTGGGGGTGTCAGGCCTAGAATTGCTGCGCACTCCAGAGGCACCGAGCCTGTCACTTTCTTTGGGACACAATTCTTGCTTGGGAAGCACATTTCTCGTTTAGGGAGGCACAAGCAGTGATTTGGATGTCACGACCCCGAAATGCCCCCCCTCCGCGAAGCGCCGGGCCTGATGTCGGGGCAAAGCAGCTAGAATATGCTGGTTGATAATTTTTTCTTATCA